>CM046730.1:9354080-10080885 GCA_025584915.1 Monochamus saltuarius | reverse complement strand
CACGTGATACATTAAGTTTGTAGTTCCAGTGCTTACAGTGTTTATTAGTTATCCACGTCAACTTAAAACTATTCATTAAGCAAGGGATCGTTGATTCTCTCCAAATTGTAGGTACCTTGTAACTGTTTTAATGTAATATAAAAGTTTAAAGGCAAAGTTGATAAGTGAATCAATCTAAGCCCATATAGTAATGGAAGAAAATTATTTACTGGTGACTATAAAGTAACTTATTTTAAATAAAAAGAAATATTTGCTGGTATTGGTATACAGGGTGTCCCGAAATTAAGGGGGATAAATTCCTGATGACAAAATAATGCTATGCAGCCAAACTTATCTTAGTCAAAGGTTAATTAATACACATCAAAATTAAAATTTTATTTTCGATATTTCAACTTTTTTAAAAATCTAAATATTTGCATGAATTTTGGGAATTGGGGGTGGAAGAAATTAAAATTTGTTTCTAATTTTGACGTCACTAGTAGCGGGCCCCACTTATAACACATTTTTTATGGATATCTTACGGTTTCATCGTCAGCTGAGACGTTAATAATTAAGTGAACATTAGATTTGTGAAAGTGACGTTTATTGCGATAACTAGGCGAGATTTTGTGCCGAAAAAGTGTGAAGCAGAGCAGCTGCCCCCTTAGGTCGGCCCCAGCTACTTCCCTGTGTAGCCTGGGAAGGAATCTCAATTAGAATTTAGAGAGATGGGATCTAAGTAAAAGGCTGATGCATCTACAGAGGACGAACAGCACATCGGGGGCGGTGTAGGTCCGGAGGTCGAGGTCGGGCGGTGGCAAGTGACAGGCACGCAGGTCCGTTGGTCCGCCCTCCCTGACGGCATGGAATTAGTTTGCGGCACGGTAAAGCTTTACCTGGGCCCGATGGCCCGATGAGTTGCTCGTATAATATATGTGCCTTGATGCCTTGAAACTCATTGTCTCGACCGGGATCATTAAGAGACCTACAACGGACAACTCGATATAAAATAACTAATATAACAAGACCTGGCCATTATTCAGCTCTCCACTGTCTTTGCTTTACTTTCCTCCGCAGCCTCGACCGTTTAACGATACACTCTACCGCTATCTCAACAAAAATCGCACATGCCATATTTTTCTAAAACAATTTTATAATAAATTATACATTCAGTAGAACCTTCATTTTACAAAATCAATACATAATATCATTTCAAGACAAAAGCACTATTCTTTAATCATACTTAGGTCTTTGTTTCATGTTTCATGGATATAAATTGTTTGAATAGGGTCAAACAAATATTTATTGCTTGATACCAAATAATTTATTTGAAAAAGAGCAAAAATACAGTTGTTTTGCGTAAAGAAAGCATTTGATTAAATTAAAAAACATTACCTATTCCCTTTTCAATGATACATTTCTGGTGTTGATTTAATTATATCATTATGATAAAACAGTATTTGTATATTTCAAAGAATTTTTTCAGTTAAATATCTGCTTATTTAAGTCAACAACTTAATGCTCAGGAATTTCGGGAAACAACTGGTGGCTAATGCCCCGACCAGCATTGAATTACACCTGAAAAATCTATAGCAAATACCGGTTTCGAGCTTATTAGCTCTCATTAATACGCCACAGGTGAGTAGTGAGTTAACTGACAACTAACCCTGATTTTTAATGTATAACACAGCTACATCTAGCGGGCACCTATTGACATTTATTTTTTGTTTATAGGAGACAATTCCAATTTTTCCTTTCAAACAAACACTTTTTTCAAGACGACTATATCAGGAAATTGAGTTTTTTATAATACCATTTTTCAAAAGATTATATAACCTAATAAAATATCATTTAAAAACTTTACAAAAAGAATTAAAAGATTACGTCGTTTCTTTTTCACATCCCTCAAGTAAAAATATGCATCTTTGAATTAAATAAACGAATTATTTGATTTGAAATACACATTAATTTAAATCGAGTCATTTTTTAATTTCAAAACGTTATTTTTTTACATATTTGAAAGACGAGTTTAGGGGAAAGAAAAAAATATATTTATTTGAAAATATTTTTTTTAAAATTGAGTTTCATGTTCAAATGGAATGAATAACTGTTTGCTTCAGTTAAACAAATGAACATTTAAAATAAAAAAAATTAAACTTTCTTAATAAATGAATGAAAAAATTAAAATACAGCAAAAATGATAATACATAATTTTTAAAATTTGTAAAAAATAATTCATAATGTTTTTATAAGTAACATTAGGTACTTAATATTTTCACAACGTTTGCAAATCGTATGTTTCCGTATTTGACTGTTTAGAAAAGAATTGAGGTCCGATGATGCAAATGCACAAACCTACAGAAACAGATTTGACGTATTACAGTTGGTTTAACTTGAAAATATAATCCTCATTTAAAGTTATGGCAGCAAGCTATTAGAATCTTTTCTTTGACTAATTATTAGTACGGCCAGTTAGTTTTGTGAGAATACCGTGTCGAAAGAAAAGCCTATGGCGCTTAAATATATTTGAAGTTTTACCTGTGCGTTTCCCTGATATTAAACATATTCCAGACTGCTATAACGACCCTTAAATAATCAAGAAATATTATTAAATTAACTTCTGGAAGAAAAAATGTGATTTATATCGCCCTCATTAAGAATAATAAATTGATACTTCTACTCGCATTAGAGTGTGTTTGGAAATTGTAAAAAATATAAATTATTACCAATGAGAAATTTAAAATGGAATACGTACCTATATGAATATAAAAAATTGAAACATCGGTGAAAATAAAAAAAATCGGAACATTGGTGAAAGTAATATAGTGCTTTCGAAATGTAACGAATAAATTCATTATTTTTGAAATTGAGAAGTTTTTGAAAAAATCCCCTGGCACGTCGATATACGACCCATATTTGTACCGTCATCGTGCGAGATATGACGTCATCGACAATTTTTTTAAATAGCAACCCTTTATTTTGACCATGCCATTTGAAAGAGCATGTCATTCTACATACATACATCATGAAAAATTATGTTGTTACATAACAAAAATTTCAAGAAAATGTTTGAAGATTTTAAAATTTAATTTTCACAATACTGTGCACCTCCCCATTATGCAACACCTGTCCGTGCTTATTTAGATGAGCTGTTCCCGAATCGTTGGATAGGGAGAAGGGGGCCGATTGAGTGACCAGCCAGATCGCCTGATTTGACATCCCTAGATTATTTCTTGTGGGGATACTTAAAAAGCAAAGTATACGTTACTAGACCGGTTAATTTAGAAGATTTAAAAGCAAGAATTCGTCGCGAGATACATCGTATACCTCCTGAAGTTATTGATAATGTCCAAAAAGAATTTATTAACCGTCTTGGCTACTGTCAGGCAGCCAACGGTGCACAATTCGAACATTTAATTTAGTGTATTTTTTACATAATCATTATCATTTTCAGTATTGTGAAAATTAAATTTTAAAATCTTCAAACATTATTTTCTTGAAATTTTTGTTATGTAACACCATAATTTTTCATGATGTATGTATGTAGAATGACACGCTCTTTCAAATGGCATTAAAAAAATTGTCGATGACGTCATATCTCGAACAACGATGACGTCATAAATGTGGCTCGTATGTCAAAAAGTTCTTAAAAACAAAATCGATGTGCCAGAGGACTTTTTCGAAAACTTCTCAATTTTAAAGCTAATGAATTTATTGGTTACTTTTCGAAAGCACTGTATAACGAATATTGTTGTATAGCACATGTACAGTAGCATGACAATTATGAATCAAATTATATAACTGTTATACACCGTCTGTTACTTATTAAACATTGTACTAAAAAATGCCATTTATAGCCTCCGCCGCGCCGTCAGAATAACAAATTGACTGGCATCGCCCTTACTATGCAAGCCTTATTCTTTGTCCAGGGAATGAAAAATACCAGTTATTAACTTCGTCACGAAGTGATTGAAGCCATTAGATGGATCTTTGCATATTTATTTGTCAATCTATCAAAAGGGTCAATGGGATGTGTCGTCGTGGCGTAGACGCCCTTAGTCGCTCGCACAGAAGGGGTGAAAATCGATTGAGTCCTAAGAGTCCGCAACTATACCCATTAAAACATTTTCTACAATTCACTGGAAGCTTTTAACTTTGCGTTTTTAGTTCCTTGAGATTATCTCATCAGAGTGCTGCGACCATAACAATTCTGAAACATTAAATCGCGTTTATCAAGTGACAGGATAGCATATGTACCGAGTGTTCCCGGAAAGGTGAACTGACAAAAAGCTAGTGTTGAAGTATATTCAACCCTTCTTATTTTTGCATGAGATTAACTATCACTAAGAACAACAATTTTAATCGCATGTTCAGAAATATTTAAAAGGCAGTAAAAAATTTTTTCGGAAGTTGATGTTTAAAAAATGGGTTAAAAACCTCATTTCTCCAGGAAAATCGGGCCTATGATAACCTATGTTAAATAGATATCAAATTTTACTCATTATAAGTATATCAAGATCACCCACTAACAGTAGAGCAGCATCACGCAGTCTAAATTCCAGCAGCTATTTCAAATTTTTAAATTTCGAATTATTGCTACTACAAATAATTTATTTTATTTATGTAGAACTGTATTATTATAAGATAATCGTTTTCGGAAGACGGTAGGCAATAAAACATTGGTGAAGCCCGACATATCCCTCTGAGCCATTTCCACTTGTTTGTAATATACTTAAGTCATGCTCAGGTACGCCCCTTAATAAGGTACGACTAACGTCACGGAGAAATTACCTGCACTATTCTATTGCGTTGTGTTGATTCTTCTGTTGTGGTGTGTTTGTGATTTGACAGTTTTAACGAAATTTGAAAAAGGCTCATCGTGAAGTTTTGAACGAACAAAGTAGAAAACTTGTGTAAAACGTTTTAGAGCTTTTACTGTCATTGATTATGGGAAATTTTCAATTTCAATCGATTATAGTAGTTTGTAGCAACCTTCATATCGTTTGTAGTTCCTCGAAATCAAAGTAGCGTCACTACACTTCAATATTGAATTTTTAAAATTTGGGTGCCAGTTTCTGAGAACAGACCTAATGCCTAACATTTTGATTGTCGCAACGCAAGAAATCATAGCACAAAGAAATTAAGCTAATGTGAACAGTACAGATAATAGTCATCTACATTTTGTAAATAAAGTTTTTGCGTCACTAGCTTTAACGTATGAGAATTTAAATTTGCGTATGGCGAGTGGCCATAAGCGTCGATAAACAGGAGTTTTATATAGTTTGGAAACAAAAATGTTTCTGCTTTAAATATTTTGTAAATTTTTTCGATTCCGTTAGCTTTGGTATATATGTTTTACCAAAAAAACTCTGTATTTGAAACGGAGGTGTTAATTCACTATTTATATCAGCTTTTATTGGATGTTTGTTTCTGTATAGTTCATATACACACAACGTCAAAAGTACATACACTTAGGGTACAAAAAAGACAATAAAGAATTATTGCATATCATGAACTTTACTTATTACCAATTATTTACAAATATAGTCAGTTTGGCAGTATATTTAGCCAAGGGTTCCTTTGAATTTTTGTACATTATAATGCCAGGACGTGAACTTTCTACGTTTACCCGAGCAAGAATGACTGCTTTACATGATGCAGGACATTCTAATCATTAGATATCGAACATGTTGGGCATTCCTAGATCATCTGTTGTACGAATAGTACACAGATATGAACAATTTGATGCAGTGGAAAACAGACCACGTAGTGGACATCTTCGAGTATCTAATGAAAAGGAGGATCGGTATTTGGTGCAATATGCCCGTAGACATCACAAATCTTCAGCTTCAGCTCTCAGGGCCCACTTTAAACGTTCGTTTTGCCGTGTTATATCGACACCTACTATTCGTAGACGATTCCACAACGCAAATATACGTGGTAGAAGACCATTACGGGTCCCCACTCTATTTCCAAGACATCATGCTGTCCATCTCCAGTGGGCACGAGAGCATAGGGGCTGGCTTTTACGCCAGTGGCGGTGGGTCTTATTTACAGACGAAACCAGAATGTGGCTGGTTACTGATGACAATCGACAAAGAGTCTGGAGAGAACCAGGTCGTCAACAGCGACTTTATTTTCCCCTTGAAGTTGCTCCGTATGAAGGGGGTACTGTAATTTTTTTGTGGTGGAATAATGGTCAACCACCGCACCCCATTAATTCGCATACCACAGAATATGACCAGTTAATTTACATCGAACAAATTATTGCGCCCATTATCTACCCCCTACGTAATGAATTAGGTGAAAATTTTGTGTTTATGGACGACAACGCTGGACCATATCGCGCAAGAAATGTTCAAGAGACACTCGAAGGACATATCAATATAATAGATTGGCCAGCCAACTCTCCTGACATGAATCCTATTGTAAACGTGGTACTTCGTTGCTAGAGCCATTCATATTCATATTCCTCCACCTCAGACTGCAGATGAGTTAGTCGTGGCGGAAGAAGAGGAATGGAACAATATTCCGCAAGAGATCGTTAACCGTTTGATTATCTCAATGCACAGACATGTCAATATGCTATTGGAACGTGGTGGAGGTCTTACCGTTCAGAACTTGCTTTGTTACTTCTTTTTGATTTAATAAATTTTGTCAAAAATGTCACACATTTGCTGGTTTTTAATTTTCTAAGTACTCAGTTTATCGAACATATTCTTTTCACAAAAAAAATCAGAAAACAATATACTTTTATGAATGCATTTGGTTTTTCTGATAAAATTATTTCTTTAACAAGAATGAGGAGGAGTCCAAGACTTTTGACGTTGTGTGTATTATAAACTACTGACCTGTGACTTTTCAATAGTTAGGTTTTTGACCAACTCATAATATTATAATAAAATTTGGGACTATCGGCTTTATAAATACTTAATAGCGATAGATTTGCATACAAGTAGTTTTGAGAAACAATAAAAATTTAAAACAGAGGATGATTTTAGGTCAGAAGATACCCGATATGCATTTCGCATTCCACAGCTATACGAAACGTATACCTATCTCTCCCTTCCCAACTAAAGCGCTTATTACGAATGCTGGAGGACAACTCATTTCCAATTCATGATACCAAGTAATTAACGTGTTACCCCACAATTTGACACATTACTAAATAACACCTACACGTTCGGCGGCTGTTTTCGGCAAAAGACCAGGCGACTGGATAAATAAACGAAATAATTGGATTGGCAACAGTTAAACTGTGCAAATGGGGTTTTCGTATTTGTTTAACATTACTTCTACGCCGCCTAGATGTGTACGTAACCACTGAAAAATGGATTCACTCTACGACTGCCTTTAAAATTACATGTGCGTGTTTCATAGTTAATATTTACTTCTCCGCGAGACATATTTGGTACTGAATTGCGGCAGTTTTGTCAGTATAAAAAATTGAACTATTATTTACAGGAAAAAGCAAGGGCGAATTAGTAATCTGACCGTCACAAATTAAAAAATGGAAAGGCATTTTGCAGTGATCACATCCTTTGTTGGTCGGTATTGTCAAAGGAGGCACCTTACGGCATTTGACTTAAACAGGGGGTGGCCGACCCCCGCAGGCTTTACGACTTGTGACAGTCGACAAACGACATTCTTATCTCATGTGTACCTGTCACCAGTAATATTAGAATTCATCTTTAAAAATGCCCTGTCCTTTCTATTAGAGAGACATCAATAAGGTGACGTGTTTTGTTTAAAATATAGTATTTTTTATACTTTTGAATCTAGGAAGACACATTTTGATGTGCTGTAAAAAAGTGAAGCAATTTATTTTTGGTTTCAAGCTAGACATAAAAATTTATGATAGGTTTATTTGTATACGCGTTATTAATAGTTCTTTTATGTTATTCTTTGACTGTTACCATTTTTTCACAAGTATTTTAATAGTTATCAAATTCCGAAGGCTTACTAATTTCACATACCTCCGTGTAACATTGTATTTTTATGTTCAAATTTATGATTTTACCTATATGAATCTATTTCCTAGATTATAGTCTTCATTTTGATGAGTTGTTTAAAAATTTTTCAAGATTTAAAAACTCGAAAATCAAACTTGTTACTCTTTCATTGCAGCTTCATTTTCCATTAGAACAATTCGAAAGTTTAGTAAAATGTTTTCTGTAATTTTCAATCGAAAGTGAAACTAATGTTTATTTTCAGCTTTGTCATATGCATATAAATTTATCAATATCACTTGCATTATAATCCCATTTGGATTTTTAAAAAGGATTTACTATTCAAAAGGTCAGTGAAAATTTGTAATCAGTTATGATGTTGCAAGTTTACATGTTTATTACTTTTTGACTGCATCTTTATTCTTCATTAGAACGATTCAAAGAGTGTAGTAATTTTTTTTCTGTATTTTTCAATGAAAAAAGTGAGACTAATGTTTGTTTTCAGTTTAGACATATGCATATAGATTTATGAATATACCTATATCAATCTGTCACTTGCATTATATTCCCATTTGGATAGAATTGTATTTAAAAAGGATTTACGATTCAAAAGATCAGTGAAAATTTGAAATCAATTATCATGTACGTTTACATGTTTAGAAAAAATACGTTCTTTATGCGGCGGAAACTGTAGAAACAAATATCGAAAGTGAAGATTTGCCTTCATAATCTTTAATCAGGTTAGTAAAAAGTTTACTTATGAAGTTGCATTGGTTATTTAGTACGCTGTAACGATGTAGGGTACATTTTTGCAATATTTCAATTTTATTAATAAAATCGTCAGGAACTTTAAGGGGACTTTTAATACGCCAATTAACAGTTAATAAGTTAAGAAAACGGCATGTATAATGACGGTGTTCTTTTATTTTATTGGTGAGGAGACCAAATCAGGTCTGTAGGAAAGGTAGGTAACGAAGGTTTGCTAAATTTATTTGCAGTTAACCTTCCCGCAAACGACTTATCCTGCTGTGAAAATGCTCGTAAAAATACTAACATGATTGTCCGCGTAATAAAAGCTTTATTACGTAAAACGCAAAAATTGGCTCTGTTAACTTCGCGCAAGTTCAAAAGACGGTGTCATTAGCCAGCTGTAAAGGTAATATATTACCGTATTGTCGTTGTCTAGTCTATGAAAATATATTTTTATATTTATTGCGCACAGGCGCATTGACCATATTGCAAAGTGAATATAAACTAACAAAAAAAAACAAAAAACATAATAAATTATCCAATTAAGGTAACCGTATTTGTCGCCGTGCTGAAATTTCAAATATAGTTTATGCAAACACGGAATTCCAGGAAACAACTACTCTGCGGGCTAATGCCCCGACCAGCATTGAATTACACCTGGAAAACCTATAGCAACAGCTAGAGTCATTCGTCAGACGCCCACCAGACATATACCGGTTTCGAACTTATTAGCTCTCATCAGTATGCCATAGGTGAGGTATCCGACGAATAATCCTAGCTGCTTTCGTCTGTCTAACCCGACAGAAGGGTCCATGAGTACGCGGTGTAGAACTAACTACATCTATCGGCCGTTCGCTACTCCATGCCGGACTGAAAATGTCACAGGCACGAAGCCAGGTGTAATTCAATGCTGGTCGGGGCATTAGCCCGCAGAGTAGTTGTTTCCTGGAATTCCGTGTTAGCAAAATATCGTTTCTCGCCGATCGCGATAAAGGTCGACAGCTTTCAATGGTGTCTACTGCATGTAGAACGCTTCGTGCCTGTGACAATTTCAGTCCGGCATGGAGTAGCGAACGGCCGATAGATGTAGTTAGTTCTACACCGCGTATATATAGTTTATGTTGTAACAATATTTACATTTACTTACAATTAAATTTAAAAATTTTCATAGATTTCTGTGCCTAAAAATTTGTTGGTTAAAACGCTTTTTCTTTATATTCATTTGTTTTACTTTGTATCTTTGACAATTCGTAGATGGCATGAGGTAACGTTCCTGTCATTTGCTAAGCCCAACATTATTCAGTTATCAAATGTCTAAAATTATTTATATTTGTAGAAAATATTATTCATATTTCATTATTTGTATTTCAATACTACGACGTCCTCTTATATTTGTCAAAACAGCAATATTTTAACGTTATTTACTAATTTTTAGAATACTCCCTAATAAAGAAATTTTGAATGTTTTGTTTCTAGGTAGGTAATCATGCTTTTACTATGTAAAATGTTAGGTGTTGCCTAAATTTAGGTATCTATAATATTTGTCAATATGTATTGTTACAAATAATGTTTTGAATACTTCATGATAGAGAAATATTGACTTTACTAATATTTTAAATATCATCATATATATCACGTTTTCTTGTTATGTCTTTTCACTATTTAAAATATTTGTCAATAACAATATTTTTATAATTATGCGAATATTTCGAATACTCCCTAACAATGAAATTTTGATTGATTTGTTTCTAGCAAGGTATTCTTGCTTTTGCTGTCATGTCGATGTATCTGTAATATTTCTCAATAAAAATATTATGGCTATCGAATAATGTTTCGAATACTTCATAATAGAGAAATTTTGACTTTCCCGAGACTTTTCTCGATATTTTTTATGGTTTTATTATTTTAATAAAATCATATTACGTTTTCTTGCAATGCCTTTATCACAGTATAGGGAAACCAGGAGAAACACTCGGGCCAAAATAATAAGTCGCGCATAGCAGCTCGCGCATCCATTTCAAGCTGTAGAGACCTCAGTTTACATCCAACTCTGGGAGTGCGAACATCGGTTATACAGCGCCGTATTAAAGCAATATTTTGAGTCTGATCGAGGAACGAGTCGCTGCGCAGCAGCTAAATGTTTAAACATATCATCTATAAATAGTAATTTAAGTTTATTTAAAATTCCTAAAGACATAAATAAGTAATAAGTAATCTATAATATACTGTACAATCGATAAATGATATTTTACTGCTATTGCCTTATCTATCAACTTATTTCTTAAGTATAACATTGGAATATAAATACTTCTCATGAAAGTGAAGTTTAAAATAATAATTATATTTTTCACAAATATAAATTTTTATTTTAAAGCAAAATTCTGTGCAGTGGCTTCTAATAGAGAAGATTTATTAGAAAAGCTGCTCAGGATTAGTAATAGTTCATATAAACGATGTCAAATACATTTTGAAAATAATATTTTTTTCTAACGATTCGCGCAATAGATTACGCAAAGAGGCCGTTCCAACGTTTCCTGCACAAGACGGCTCATCTTCAAATTATGTAGATGATCATACCTATTTCCTGTAGTCACTATAATGAGAGTAAGTCTCAAAACAAAATTATAAAATATATTTTTTTTCCAAATTTACATTTTACTGCACTTTTATCTCCAATTTAACAATTTTCAAAGTTAAGTAAACATAATTGTTCTGTTCTGAAAAATACTTGCCTTCTGATTTACGTAGATCATTTAAGACGAAAAAAATCATAATTAATTATTTGTCCACTAAACTTCAAAAGTCAAATTTTAAATTAAAAAAATTCCTAAAAAAATGTAATTATCACTAATAACAAAAAAGTAAGTAAATAAATAAAAATGTTTTGTAGTGCAATAATATATATTTTAAACTCTTTTTATTTAAAGAGTTCAAAGAAGTAAATCGAATTTTCACACTGTATGTTAGTAGCAGTAAATGATAGTACATATATAATACATGTTGAATAACCCATAGAAATGATTGTTGTGTTTCTATGTAGGTAAACGTGCTTTTGCTGTTAACTTGAAAATGTTAGGCTTTCCCTATGTCTAGGTATCTGTAATATTCCTCAATAAAAATGTTATGCTTATGGAATTATGTTTCGAATACGTTTGATTTTTCCGTGCTACTTCTCAACAGTTTTTTAAATGGTATAACATAAACCTTTTGTTAGTAAAATTATGTTTTCAAGGAAAGTTCTCTGTATTTTCTGTATAGAAGTTTTATTTAGCATCGTAATATTACGCTATTCAGATAGGAACATAATAATGCTAATAACTCTAGTGTCAAAATAAAACTTTATAATTTTAAGGCAGCGAACTACGAAAATTTCTTACAACGTTTTTCAACACTATGTACCTATAGGAAAGGACAGAATAAAGCAGTAAGGTATGCCCGACAATGGTTACATTTGAGTAGGATAGTTAATGGGAAAGTATAACCTATAACTGTTCCTATTCGTGTTGATAATAGCGAAATGTTAGATGCGATGCGATTAGTTCACCCAGAAAATTAGGCTATTAATATGATAATAATTCGATCTAACAAAGATGAGCGCGGTCCATTGGAAGGCTGCATTTTTTGTGGTTACATTTCGGGTGCAGTAATTTTAAGGCTAATTAATTTTCGGATACCTCTTATAAGTCGTAACAGTTTACTATTTAAGATAATCTCTAGTGTTTTGAATAATTATCCTTAGGTAGATCTTATGAAAGAACATTTATATAATTTAGCATAAGGTGTTCTTTTATTAGAAATGAATTACCTACTCGAGGTATTGTTATCTTTTTGGATGATATGTAGCGAGAGAGCCGAATATATTGCGTGATGCATGCGATGGTACTGTGGCCGGAATATAGTATAGCATAGAGGAGAATCAGAAGGTAATATAGACGTGATGAAAATATTGCATTGTGCTGATTAATAAAGGGTTGCCCATTACCAGACAATGGATAAAAATATTTCAGGGTCCCCCTTTTAAACAGATCAAAATATACTTCGTACGTCTGATGACGGCTAGGCTCTTCAGATCTTTCCGGATGTTTCCTCTCTATTGCTGATTCCCTATTGATCTACGATGACTATGTGAATATTAAACACCGAGGGCTTCAAAAAATAAGATGTCTTATATATGTGCTCTAGTACTTTATTATCCCTAAATGGACGACTTCACTCATATATCACTCAAGAAATCTATTAAATATATTGCGTTTGACACAGGCTTTGTCGCTTGAAATAAAAATAAGCCGTTGAAGATGAATAAATACAACTGAACGTTTCTATTTTACTATAAGGGTATTAAATTTACCAAATTAATTTTCATAACTATTAATTTTTTACATAGTACAGGTTATTTGTTTTTCTTCTGTTTCTTAATGAATAACTCATTATAAATCGTATAAGATTTCATATGCAGTTTCCAGAACTACATTTAGTATACAGTGCTGTATCTTGAAAAATGTGTAATTTAACGTTTCTTATTCCATTGTATAATTATATTATTAAATTGTATCAATCTATCTTAAATTGTATATCAATCTATCTTTGCATTATTATCCCATTTGTATAAGAACGTTTTTAAAAAGGAGTCATGATTCAGAAGGTCAGTGAAAATTTTAAATCAGTTATCATGTTGCAAGTTTACATGTCTGTTATTCTTTAACTGTAACTTCATTTTTCATTACAATAATTCAAATTCAATTATTACATTTTGTTCCGTATTTTTCAATCGAAAAAAATTAAACTACTGTTTATTTTCAGTTTAGACATATGTATATACATTTATGAATATACAGTCTATCTCTTGCATTATAATCTCATTTGGATAGGACTTTTTTTTGAAAACAGGATTTACGATTCAAAAGATCAGTGAAATTTTGTAATCAATTATCATGTTGCAAGTTTACATGTTTGTTATTCTTTGACTGCAACTTCATTTTTTATTACGGCAATTCAAAAGTTTATTAAAAAAAATGTCTATATTTTTCAATCGGATCAAAGTGAAACCAATGTTTACTTTTAGTTTACACATATGCATATAAATTTATGAATATAACTGTATCAATCGATCTCTTGCATTATAATCCCATTTGGATAGGATTTTTTAAAAAAAATTATGATTCAAAAGATCAGTTAAAATTTAAAATCAATTATCATGTAAGTTTGCATGTTTAGAAAAAATACGTTCTTTCGCAGAATTGATTAATAGCATTAATTTGAAATGTCGAAGTAACTATTTCGGACACCTTGTATAAGATTTCATATGTAGTTTCCTTACTAAATATGATATTACGAAATTAATTGGGCCTTCATCAAGCTACCTTAGATTTGCACCTCAGTAGACTATTCTGGATAATCGCCCTGTATATAGAAGCCGATAAATGACGGATGAGTTAATAAAAAGCTATAAAAGAAGCTGCCATTTGTTTACAAACTAATTACGTAAACAGAATGCTAAATCGTACTCATAAATTTTCCACGTATAAAAATATTGTAAACAAATTAAAAGGCTCGTAAATAAATAAAGAAAGGATTGTGAAATTGTTAATAATTAATACAAGGCATTTCTATAATCAATTAATAATACATTAGTTCATTCATTTAAATTAATTTGTAACACGCGGTTTTTATACATACACGAGTATTCTAATTTAATGTTGTTGAATGAATGTTATGCCCATAAAATCGAAAGATAGGAATAATTAACTATAGTAGCGTATTATAAGGTATCCAGCGGACGTAAAAATAATGGTCCTATATATTTAAGGAATGTTTTGGGACAGGCGCTTGCCATAAACTACAGATTAGCTATAATTATAGGTTATGTGTTATTGTCCACCTCCCGAAATTAGTTTCACTTTGGGTGAAATATTAAGCGTTTCACAAAAACTCGTTTCACATGAAGAGGGCGGCGAGTTAGGGTGCTCTATTATCATATAATTGGGACTACTTCCAGACCTATAAATAATTATGTACAATTAAAACTTACCGTTAACGTTGTTAGGTGATCTTAAACCGAAACAAATCATCACAAGTCTGGACAAATCATTCGTGTTCAAATTGTGACTTTGTTCAGCCATAACAAGAAGCATTTATATGTTTATTATATTCATAAAGGTACGAATACATATACCATTATATGGCGTCTGAATACTTATGTTTTGTTGACTATAATCCCTTATAAATATATACTTGTTTCCGAATGATTTCTGCCAAGAACAGACAAGAGTCCCTTTCCAAGTAGCATTATAGTAACAAAAACTGATACCGCAACTTCATTTAAGTGGCTATTACGTGATGATCACTAAATCTGCCACTATATAGCAAAAATAACTCCAATTTAAATTATCATAGTTGCAAGTACAAACCTCACCATTGAAAATCACTTCATGGTTTTCTAATATTTGGTGGGGCAGATTGGTGTCTGGAATGTTATGAAAACTAAGCACAGGCACCTTAAAGTTGCCCAATCTTTAAAGTGAATATGAAAGATAACGGCAACCCCATATCCCTTACATGTTACATAGAAGTGACAGTAGCTTTAAAGTGCTTGTATTAGTTTTGGCGACCTATTGGGAACCTTTAACAAACCATTAATGTGGCGGCATTTGATTATACATTTATGGCAGTTGTCGCCACGTTATTGCTTCATTCATAAGTGATTTCCATGAGATCAAAATTGCTACAAAGTTACTACTACCTTCAAAATCCACTATGGAGTAACCTTTACCCAATAGTAACCTGTTTCCTATACTTGACCTTCCAACGTTAGAGAAAATACATTAGTTTATTAGTAGCTTAATCCTGTGTCTGTGTGTAAAATAGGTAGCAACAGAAAACTTTCCAGAAAGAAGATTTCGGCATTCGACTACGTTTTATAGAAAACTAAATCAACAAACAGCTACTTAAACATTATTTTTCTCAGTTTAAAATTTCCTAATTCTAAGAATTTTAAAGCGGCGGTAGTGATTTTGGCAATACAATTTAATGTTTTCAGTGTCATGGCTGCTACATTCCATTCACTAAAAGTCATATCCGTTAGTTTACCAGATTTAATAGATGCTCTCTGAAAAGTGTAGTAGAATTTATAAAGAATAAATTAAATATCATAGCGTTAAAATGAGTAAATTTTGCAAACGATGGATGCAGTAAATAGTGAGTCAGTATGTATTTTTACACTAATTGAAGTGGTATATTGTAAAAGTTGTAATTTTGAGGTTATAGCGAATTAAGGTAAAGCGACGAAACAACGTTGTTATAGCGTTGCCACTACCATTAAGTGGCCGGAAATTTGATGGGAGTTAGTTCCATTGGCCACTTTAAAGAGTTGGATATTTTTAATTTCTGCCACTTATATATTTTAGGTGTATATCACTCATCATTTGGTAGTGATTTTGGCAATACACTAATGTTTTCAGTGTTATGGCTGCTACATTGTTCACTAAAAATCTTATCTGGATATCTGTATGTATGCTATTAATGCAGTTAGTTTACCAGATTTAGTAGATGTTCTGTGAAAAATGTAGTGGAATTTATAAAGAATAAATTTAATATCATATAGCGTTAAAATGGGCAAATTTTGCAAACGATGGCTGCAGTAAATAGTGAGATGTATTTTTACACTAATTGAAGTGGTATTTTGTAAAAGTATCTACCAACTCAAAATATGACAAAGAAGCAAAACACTGTTTAAAATATTTTTTGTGATTTCTGTGCTCATACTCAATCCATATACCTCAAAAACTCAAATGAGAATTTTCTACTATAATTATAAAAATTCCGATTGCCAATAAACTTTTCCAAACATATTTTTCCAGTGTCCGTAATGCATAATAAATTAAATTCCCCTCCGCATTCCACATTCTCGATAATAAAAGTTAAAATCGGCTAAAGTAGAAGGTATTAATTAATCAAGAATTTACATGGTATAATTCGACCTATTCCAACATTTGGCTGATACGTTAACGATTGAACTGGGCCCTAAAGTGGGAAATTTAAAAAAGTGACGTCGGATTATTGGCGAAATTGCTAAACATAAAGCTAGTTAGATGGTCCTGGTTTATAAATGTGAACACAATGATATGCTTGACTAGTCAAGCATAGTGTCTGTTCTTCGTGTGTGTAATATTTATTAACAGCCATAATAAAAGTATACGGGGTATCTTATTGTTTTGTCACACATTCTGTTGGGTATTTAAAACTCACGCAGTTATCAACTTGTGTTTATTTTTCTATAAAGTATACTTATTTACACTTTTGTTACTTTGTATAATCCTTAAGTGGAAGTGATATATTCGTATTATTCGAAAATCCAAAGATAAAACATAAATATTTTCACTCTTAGGGTACTATTAAAGTCTAAGTTTATAAACAAATCACACGTACATACTTGTTATGGTAAAATATTTATGTTACGCTTAAATCAGTGTCGCCAGACTGTGAAATGCTTCGTTTTATTACGTAAGTATATTACTTGGAATATCACCTACAAGGGAAAAATGATAAACTGAGTTGTAGTCCATTAAATTTGCGACAAACTTTTATTGTATAAAATTTAATAAAAAGAATATTAAATCCTTCTTAGGTTCTCTACAATTTATGTCAATCATTTAAACAGTTGCCAAACCTGATTATAGATATCTTTTTGAATATAATACAATTTCGATGAATAAAGTAATAATTTATGAAAAAATAAATAAATAATACCAATGACAAATTAACTCTTCTAAGAATAGGGATGTACTGCGTTGTCCAAAAGCATGGACATCCTATACAGATATTATGAACTAAAGCACACTGCTGTATTTACATATGCACGTGCGAGCGGCGTGTGACGTCACAGGTCTACACTGTGGCGGTGACCGTTTTGTGGGAACGTGGCTAGACTAAATGTTTAAATACCGTTTAAGGCTTATTTTTCCTAATTGTCTAGAACGTATTTATAAAAATCATGCAATTTCCCCATTGAAGGCTTATTATAAAGAATGTCTTTCAGTGGATATGTTTTACATTTATCGTCGTATTTGTTGCGTACAATAAAGGGAGCATTTTCTTTTATAAACTCAGCCTTTGATTGATGATTTGCACTGTATACATTCTTTCTCTTCCGAGGTTAAGTATTTTAATGACAGCGGGGCGGTATTTTTAGAAATCTTTTATTACAGTTCCATTGTTTATGTCAATGTTCTATACTTACCAACATTTTAGACTGGAACAATGATTGCGAACGACTCGAGTACAATTAGCGGGGCTTGCTAGAATGCGAATTAAAGTAAAAAAAGAAAAGTACACCACATAGTAGAGATTACTACTAGATATATGGATGAACTTTTTAATTAACGGAACGTAACAGTGATTAATAGAAAATTGTGTTCAAGAAGCATACCGTCCGCGACCCGTTCTCCGGAACAACCATTTCCCATTACGACATGTCACTGCATTGTATGCAAATTTGGGCACCGACTGTGACAATCTTCATCTTCAAATACATTTCTCACAAACTCACTACTTACAACATCTCCGTCTCCATCAGATTTCTGAATGAGAATGAGTCTACTACAGCGTGGTCCCTCCTTCAAATGTGTGTCGTTTACGAAACCATTCAAAAGTGGAGTGAAAACTGTACCGAGTTTCGAAAAGAAACAGATTACCTGATATATAAGGTGTTTCCAAGCTTGTGTCGGGAAACGAAGAGTGTGATTGTTTGGCTCAATCTAACAAGATAAGTTCTTGATAGTATGTTGTTGTTTCGAGATACAGCGTGCCAAAAAAGGTTTTTTTTTCAGTTTTTTTTGACAATATCTCGAGAACTCTTTGAGATACACAACTATATTTTATACAGTCCATCATCGATGTAAGGGGATATAAAACAATTAAAAAAACGCCGAAACTAAGTGGTGGGATAGAGTGATGTAATATAATTTTAAGCAAGTGACAAAAAATCATTAGAATATATGAAAATAGGCATAATATATTATCATAATTCTATAGATGATGTCTAATTTAATAATAGAACTCGATATTATTCAAAGCAGAGTGGTTATTAAGGTAATATGTTATATTTCGTCGTCAAATCAGTATTATTTTACCCCAATCGAAGCATATAGTCAAGAGCAATAATTTTGCAAAGAAATACGTTAATGATGAAATGGTTCTACGATTGCGTCCATCCTACTATCTTTTAGTCCCATTGAATATATGGAGCCAGTTAAAAAGATACATTCAAAGAAATAATACCTTTCCAAATATTTGATAAAACTGTTATACCTAGATGTTATAAAAAAGCGAGGTGAAAAAAATTACATCAGCTAATTGGAAAAAATGAATCAAACATGTCACAAAAATTGAGGGAGACCAATTGACCTAAATAAAAGTGGTTTCAACTTAACTGTTGATGAAGAATTGGACTAGTGACTCTGATGAATGTTAGTGTTAGTATGTTTTTCTTTTTATAATGTGTAAGTAAATTTATGCTGTTTTAGGTGTCGTTGTTATGTAGTATATGGAATATATGGGATATGCATTATTTTTGTTATATTTTGTATCTATATATTGCTAGGATATAAATACATCAAAAAAATTTTGTCTCCAAAACGGTGCATCACATCACATTCTTAATTTTTCGACACATGTTTTGAAACATCCTGTATATTAGGACAGAGACCATCAAATATCCTATAAAAATATTAAAACTAACATGCTTAACAAATGCAAGATTAGATAGAATCACAGAAGATGCCTAAATCGGACTTTGTAATTGTAATATTACAATTACGACAAAGTGTATATCATGGTTTTTTCTCTCTATAGGTTGGTATTACATAGGTAACATTAGTTAATATTAAACGATTTGTATTATACATGTTTAATGGATCTGTAAAATTATTACAGTACGATATAGTATTAGGTAAATCATTAACGGGTAAGGAAAACAACAAGGGTCTTAAATTATAACCTTGTGGAATGCCAGATGTAATGTTGATCTGGCATTCTATTCTGGACATTATGAAGTTCAGCAGTAATTAATATCTCAACTGCTTAAATGCATTGATAAAATCTGTTTATATATTCAAAATTATACTGTAAAATGCAGGCCATTTATTAATGAAACCATGTTGCCTTGGGAAAAAATATTCTTGGTGAAGCATTTTAGACGTATACATCCTGTAATCATTTTGTATTTATGTATCAGTGGTAAACTAGCATTGACATAGTTTATTATATTTTAAATTGCCTTCTTACTATTTTTTTCTATTCTAAGAAGCAGTGAGTGATGGATTGATATATTATTCAACTTATTTTTGGTGAATCGATATAAAGGAGTCCGTTTCGGTGAAATATTTATACGCGTCTGAAAGGGTGCCGTAAACCAGCCATTGCAGTGACATTTGCGTGACAATTGTGACAATAGCTCATGAACAATTGAAGGTATTTGGTGTTCCTATTGGCTACCGAGGTACGTGACAATAGCTACCAATAGGGGACATGGCACCGCACAATGACAAACAAAGTGTGTCTCTATTGGAGTCCCCTGCTTCCACGTGAAGATAAAATCAGGTCGGCGTTGCTTTTATCTAAGCAATATTTACCTAGACCTCTGCCTACCTCTACAGCCGGTCTCAACAAAAGTGTCATTAAGCTCGGTTGCAAAATTATCCCATATTTACCGAAAATATGATTGGCAGCATAAAGGAGGAACGTAATATTTTTTAAAAGAAAAATGCCATTCGTTTATTAGTTCACATAAGTTCCCGTATTGAATTAAGTTTCATCCCCATTTTCATAGATAGAACGGACAAGGGCTTTAATCTGTATCAATGGTCCTTGTACCGTATTATATTTAATCCTTGTATTTCTAAGCACAAAGAATTACGGAATGCTTCTGTTCAGCGGACCATATGACATTAGGAAATATTGTATCGAATTACCGAACAAATAAAAATTACTCTCATGTTTATTTTTTAATTTCTAATGCTCGAATAATTTTCACTTTCTAAAGGCAATATAATCCATATATTGTTATTATACAAGTATGTATTTCCTCATGAATGTACCTACTGTTAATTAACGTTATTATTATAGTTGCAGTCATTTGACATTGCGTTAACACCACGCAAAAAAGGAGTACGAGTATCACTCTTACAATTTCAGATCTTCGGAAAATAAATATATTAAAAAAGGATAATTGTAATATTGTCAACTAACCTGTCATTTGTGCCATATACAGGGTGAACGCAATCTAAGCGTCAATATTCAAAGGGCATGTATATCTGACCAAAAACTATAGAAAACTGTTAATGAAAAAAATGTCCGATGATGAATTGGTATAACGGAATTAGGACACGAGATCAAAATTTGAGTATAAGTGATGCGATTGAAATTTGTAGTTCATTAAGCAATGTCCGTGAGTAGTGTATATAGTGCAATAAAGAGTGATAAAGAGTAACATACAATTGCGAAACGGATAATAGTGAAGACTCGCAGGCGAAAAAAGTTAGAGGAAGATGACGACACAAAATACGCGATTGGACAATTCAGGGATAGTATTTTAAAAATTAGCTCTCGACAATAAAAAAATCAGTTCGCCTGTTTTAGCATTTTCTTGCAACACTTATAGTAGTTAAATTACTGAATTTATTCGATAAATAGTGTCCATACTGAACGAAAGAGGCGGTATAACAAATTGGGTTTGCTGTGTATACAGGATGATTCAGTCATAATGTAATTATTGTAAGAGGAGATAGTGAATACGCGATTTAAAAAAATTGTAAATTTACGCCGAAAAAAATATTTTCAAACAATTGTTTGAACCCCCTTTTCAGACTGCCACTGCCGCTGGCGGTAGTTCAACTCGGTGGCGGCCTGACGCGACGTTGCCAAATTTAAATATTTTCCTATAGTACGTGCTTATTGTAATATGTAATTAATATTGAAATTACAAAACGGATCAAAATAAACTGATCACATTTCATTACATAAATAGTGAAATAAAATCCAATACTCAGTAGGTTAAAAAAATTAAGAGAGGCTGGAACGTATTTAAATACTGACGGTAATAAAAAAATCCTTGTGCTGTCAACAAAAAGCAGTCCGTGACATATACCTATTCAGTGATAAACAATCCGGCAATCCGAGTCTTGACCTACTGTATTTAGATTAATAACCTTGTTTTTAATGTATATTCAATGAAAAGTCCTGCAGAGCTGCAGAACCGCTAAATAATAACAGAAAAAAACAATAATTAAAATTGCATTTTTATAAACACTCGTTGTAATCAATATGAAATCATGAGAATTTTGTAATAAATGCCCAAACGCAGTAATCAGCGCCGACGTCGGATAAGCTGTGGTGGGCACATTCAGCACAGTTGGGAAAAGTTGGTTGTTCAAATTCCCGTTTATACGTTTCCGGCGGAATAAGTTGTTCAGGATTGTTTTCTTATGCAGACGAGCCCGCCGTCGACTGCATCTGAAACAGATGCATGCGGCCCAACTTCCCTTTCTTCTTCATCCATCAGTTATAATTTTCACGTGGTAGAGGTTGGTGAATTTCGTTTGTTTGTGTCGCGAGTGTAGTTTATAATTAATTAAATTTGTTATTTGCCTAAATAAAAATGCAATTCAAGTTGGGTAAAGTGAATTAGTGAAAGACAGCGGTTGTCCTCTTCTGAACAGAGTCATGGAAAAATGTAAAAGATACATTTTAATAGACATGTGCGTATGTATTATTCAATACGTATTGATTATGAGTAATGAATTTGATTCTGTTTTATATTCATAATCAAATGCGATTTGTATTTGGAAGTATCAACGTACAAGCTCGACTGGATTCTGCTTTCAAGCACATAACGGAAAGGTAACAAAAAATAGGTATGTTTTTAATATTTTATTCAAAATGATTTACTGTATAAAATTTTACGAATCTTTTGAACTTGCATTACAAGTTAATTGAATTTTCGTCAGATCTTGACATAAGCGTTTAATGAATACCGTAAAAATGCAATGCAATTTTTAAAAGTGCTTAAAAAATATACAAAATGCATACATTTTAGATTGCAAACAAGAAGTTTGGCATTAGAAAAAAATCTATCACTTCAGTGCAAAATATACTCTTATTATATGTATGTCATCCTGAGTGGAAACGCTGTTGGACTTCTACATAGCTTCAATATTTAAACGCGTCATCAGAAAATGTGTAGCGTACCACGAGCGTCGTGTTACCGATTGTTATGGAGTGATTTTTTTATCTATTAAAAGGTCGAGTACATTTTTTTGATGAAATTATGACTGAATCACCCTGTATAGACGCGATTTTTCTGCTACGTTCTTCAGCGCTCTGGATCCGCGGGAGTGTGGGAAAACTGCAATTAAATTGCGTATTGTGTGTCTGTGATTTATAAATAATAATATTGCTGTTAATTCACTGAATGAAAATGCCTACGCATCACGCCAATTGCCTAGCTGTTTGTACCCAAAACAATAGCTCGTAATAATAAAACTTTAGTTGAAAACGGTAGTTTTACTCGATTTTCACAGTCAATAATAATCATATAGAATTAATATTAAATAGAATTCTCATCGACTTACATAATTTTAATTTAATGTTAGAAGATGACAATATGCTGCAACTTTTCATTCGATAACATGGGGACGATTTTTCAATTTCTTGGAAGTAATGCGTTTATTATTTATACGGGGTGTGGAAAAATTGGCGTACCGGAAAACAGATTTCACTATCGAGGTGAGAACGGCTCAGATATAGAATATATATGGTAGTTAACCTTTGTGGTATTAATAATGCATGTAAGGGATTATGCGTGCTCAAAATCACAGATTTTAAATTAAGATTAAAGCTCGTAATTAATAATGGACTCGTTAACAACCTAACGACACTATCAAGATTGCGTATGTCATTTATTAATATTTAACGAAATTAATTCCAGCCATCACAAAAGGGAATAAAATATTACCTTTATTACTTCCTGAGCATATGGCGTTTTGAAATTTTCTACCTGTAGTCCGTCGTCTTATTATATCGTATTATAAAGCCCGGGAAAGAAATATCCTAAACGCATTGTCTACATAAAGTTATTAAGTGGCCACTTTTGTTTTAAATTGACAGTGGAAAAAATATACGGAGAATTAAGAAACGAAACACATGGTGGCACGAGAGCTAAAGTGCAACAGTTGACCGACAATTTTACGCGGTATAATTTTAGTTGTATAGCTGATCTATTTCAAAACAGGCAGTGGCGTGCGCATTCCTTTCTTGGGGCTGACAGTGTCCAGGGTGTTCTTAAATGAAGTAGCAAAAATGAGGCCACAGATTCCATAGATGAATATAAATCGATTTAATCTAACATACCTATATCCCAAGTCGCATAATAAAAAAGATACATAGCGTCAAAGTGAAAATTTTATTTTCGATACTTGTAGATAACTTCTTAAAAAATCCGAATGTTTACATAAAAATTCGTAAATCAGGGGTTTTTACGGACGTGAAATTGAAATTCAAATTTGTTTCTAATTTTGACGTCACTAGTAGAGGGCGCCACATCATGTTTTTTAAATGGCAGAACTTTTTTGCTGCTTAGTGTATCCATCTGACTATTGAAACCATCGATTCTCCTACCTTTTTTATCTGAAAAAGGTATACCTTGTTGAAGTCGTTAGGAGTAACAGTTTTCGAAATAATCCTATTTGAAATATTCAGTGCACCGATTGAAAACTGTTATCGTTTCAAGTAAAGTGCCTTTTCTACTAAAAATACAAGAAAATGTTGTTCAGAACTGTAAATTATGGAGATGTGCAAAATTTCAAAAAGATGGATATAGGTATGTTAGGTTAAATTGATTTATTTTCACGTAAGGCATCTGTGGTCTCATTTTTGCTACTTCATTTAAAAACACCGTGTATAGTGAAGGGCTAGTGAAAGTAGTGTAGTGTATACATTTCTCTCTTGCAATATACTAGCATCAGTGGCATTCGTGGCGTTAAATACTCATTTTTAGCAAACAAAATGTACGCCACTGATTTTTGAACAAATTGGTCAGAAGGAAAAAGTCCAAGAGACACGTTTTAAGCATAATTGACTTGGCTTTAAGAAAGCGATACCAATTTGTCCGAAAATCAGTGCGGCAGATTGTTTTTAAAAACTAGAATTTCCTAATTATTTAAATTCATTAATAGGATTTAAATATCATGAAATGTGTGTCTTTTGTACGTAATTTGGTATAATTAAATTCGAATGTATGTTATCTACCTGCTCCTTCGTTAATTGTCAAAATAAAGGAAGCGGTAAAAACCATGAAATGGGCCAGGTCGGCAGAACTTGTACCCCGAAATCAGATAATGTTATTAAGTGCAATAATAACCCTTATTTTAGATAAATGACTTTTTTGTTGCAAACCCATGTAAAAGGTCACTTAGACAAAGGTTATTACAAAGTGTTTTCGTTATCTTGCTCATCGAGTTTTCACACCCAACGTTTGATGGATGAGCTGGGCCCATATCTGATGAACGTTGGTCACGACACGACACAACTTTCATGGAACTTCAGATATACAATCATATGGTAGGCACTGTATATCAAATATGTTCCTGATAACAGCAAAACGTCGAAGTTCGAATAGTTAACGGACATACAACCACTGAAGATACATAATATAATAGTTAACTGAAAGTGACATTTTATTTACAAATAAAACTATAATAACTAAGTGAAAACTTAAATGGTTTATAAAAAGATCGTTAAACCAACCGTAACTAAATATTGGAGCTACTAATAGGATTTATGAAAAACACAACATTGGAAAGATTGCATTAGAAGTTATATACAAGGACGTATTTTTTCAGCAGTAGTCAAATTTAAGTCAATTTTTGCTATAGTATTTTGTAATTAATTACTGTTTATATTGCTTCATCCGTTGTTTTTTACTTTATTGTGAAGGTATTGAGCTGATTCAAATCAATTTTCGCTACAGTTCCTATCAATGAAATCATATATGATCAAACTTCAGGATTTTGGATCAGAAATAATACTAATTTTAAAAATGATATTTATTTTTAATGAAACTATGGTTAAATCAATCATTTGTAGATTTGGTTTAAATTGTTATTTAAATTAATCCCCTAACATCGGTCAATGATTGTTGAAAAGTGTACACTTCCTGTTTGATGTCAAAATAAGTGTTATAACGTGTAAGCTTAAATCAGTATTTTTTGGATGTGAGGTCATTAAATATATTATTCTAAGGCTTAAAAGTCTGAATATACACCATAGACGGCATTACTTGTCTAAAAATCACCAGACAACATTCAAATGCAGTTGTAATATGTACTGATATTGATATATCGTATTCCGATGAAGAAAGCAACCACGATTATCGTTACTGTAGTTACTAAAATCACGGTTTATTAATTCAATAACGCAATTTTCTTCAGTATTTTTATATAGTTAATTTACAATCTTTCAAAATAGATCATTTCCCAAGTTGAGAATCATCTGATAAATATGTAAAATGACGGAAAAAGCGAATAGAGTGCGGCTCTATTATATTAATGTCTTCGAAATATATTGTCAATAAGATGACGTTTTAAAGGACGGAACTATATTGCAAGTCCTCACGTTCTAACTTAAATTTACAGTATTACAAAATTATTGCAAACTTGCAGACCATTTTTCCCAGTTATTTTCGTATATTTTTATATGAGACAAACGTGAATAATCACTAAAAAAATATATCTATAACTTGCTCGTGGCCGAATTTCGCTTATAACAAAAACAAAAGTCGAGTTAGTTTCGAAGTTATTTAATTTTTATCTGAAATTGTTATCAAAATTCTAGCGCGAGGAAGTCATAGATAATTATTAAATAGGCCTACAGTTAAAGAATGAAGTCATTCTGTCGGAAAATAAAGGAGAAAAATGGTTACAGCTTATACAGGTATCGAAACCTTAGCAAACTTATCGAAAGAATCATTGGGATGGTTCATTTATAGTTCAGTAGTACTTATGTCGATGCAGTGAGTTGGAAGAAGACTGATTGAACGGCCAGCCCGATCACCAGACCTGTCTTCGTTAGACTTTTCACAAAAATTTAACGGGACCTCGTTCATATGTTTTGTACTTGTTATTTACAGAATGGCCGAAATCAAAAGCTAATGAAACATGTGTTAAATATTTTATTACTTTAATGTTGTAGTAATTCGTGGATTTCTCCACTTCTTTGTGAGGTGGTACGCATAACGCTCGAAACGATTCGTTCGTGAGATTTCCACATACGAAGAGATATATCGAGATATCGCATTTAGAGCAAGTTTGTCGGACATGGAATTGTGGCTTAGTTTCCTGAGCTGTGCATGTAAAGTGTCTAAAACAATGCCATCTGCATAGCTTTCCGTTTCCGCCAGTAGACGTGACATGCAATCGGAACTAGGGTTCTCTCGATCAAATTTATCAACTTCTTTCTCTCGCTCGGCGTGAATTTGGTCCTTACGGCCGGATCCGTACGGGCCACGCGATCGCCTCGAACATCGGTTCGGTTGTTACACCGAGCAATATTTATTTTTGATAACATCTAAGAGACTACAAATCGACACCTTGACAACCCGCAATTAACTCTATAATGTTTTGTATTGTTTCAGAAATGCGTAGATAGCTGTGTAGATAAAGACCACCAAATATTGGGGATATGACAGGTAATCTATTCTAGGGACGGACACGGCTTTTACATATGAACGGTAAAGATAACACGCAGACCACAAGTTGAAGGTGTTCCTAATTAAAATCTGTTTTGATTCGTGCCGTACGCAAAATATACCGTGTGATAAAATTATTTTAATATTTCAGACGGATAGAATACACACAGGAAAAATGAAAATAAAAATTCATGTCAAATTTATTTACCTTTTTTCCTGTAAAATTCCTTTGTATATAATAGACCAGTGCTGAAGCCTTTGAAAATCGTAAAAAGTGAAAAAAAAATAATAGTAGGGTGAAACCCATTGGAAAAGGAAGAGATTACAACAAAAATGAAAGGAAAAATAATTTACGGGCGATCTGAGGTCGGGAAGTGGAAGGGGGTGAGTTTTTAAGGCTAGAAACGGTTTATCTTGATTTCCTGCAAAACTATAAGTCCTATGGAAAAAAGTTAAATAGCAAAGTTGTAGGTAATAAAAAAATTTACTACTACTTCTATATTTACACTTTTTTCACATAACCTCAAAATATATGTGAAAAATTCAAATAACCAAGTTTTTGGGTTTTTTATTTTTCTTTTACAAAAAAAAAAAATCACGAAATTTGGTGAAAACTTACCTTTTTATGTCCCAAACACACTGTCATTTTTTTTATTTAAAATATTTATTTGTTCATCTTATTTTGACTTAATATCGAAAAAGCACCCTGATTTTTTTTTAATCATTATGTACAATTTTGAGCTGTTTATTAAAATTTATACTTTAATTACTCGAAAAACGTAAGATTCCATGGTACATTGATAAACAAGAAAATTGCAACACTACTATAATTAACAACCAAATAAGTTAATAAAGTTAATATTTAATAAGACATCTACAATATTTTTTCGTTTCTTTGCATTTTCTGAGAACATTTACCATACGAACAAAAAGCCCACCAACTTTTTTAAAAATGCAGATATTTTGAAGTGAGAATTTTCAATTGAAAATTAGGGTGCTTTTTCGATATTAAGTCAAAATAAGGTGAAAAAATAAATATTTTAAATCAAAGAAATTACAGTGTGTTTGGGACATAAAAAGGTAAGTTTTCACCAAATTTCGTGAAAAAAAAAATCTATTTTGAAAAAGATAAAAATGAAAAACCAAAAACTTGGTTATTTGAATTTTTCACATACATTTTGAGGTTATGTGAAAAAAAGTGTAAATAGAAAAGTTGTAGATGTTTTTATTATCTACCTACAATTTTGCTATTTAACTTTTTTCTACAGGACTTATAGTTTTGCGATAAATCGAGATAAACCGTTTTTACCCTTAAAAACTCATCCCCTTCCACTTCCCGACCTCAGATCGCCCGTAAACTATTTTTCCTTTCATTTTTGTTGTATTCTCTTCCTTTTCCAATGGGGTTCATCATACTATTATTTTTTATTGCTTCAAAAATTATCAACCATGGCAGTAACAACAATTTTTAGATTATACATCACGTATTTGTGAATGTGTTTTTCGGAGTACAACCGCATTTTAGTGCTCATGAAATACAATTTTACAATATCGTTACATATTTTCAATAAAAATTAAGGCATATGACATAAAATATGTACTTTTGTATTTATCTGGAGCTTCTTGTAGTACACTGATGAAAATGATTGTGAATTTACACGTTGTTCACATCATACATTATTGTCAAAAATACCAAATCCATACGGTGTTACAAGAATCAATGTGAATACAGTACATTTACATCTTTCATGTAAAATTACATGATTGTTTCTAAAAATACATAACGTTGTAAAATTACATTTCCTGTGTACAAAAACATGATTTTGCTATGAAAAAATGCATATTCGTAATTTTAATTAATACGGAATTGAGCATTATTATTATATGTATATAATTTTTCTTAAATGATAGATGCAGATCATATAATGTCTTGTTATAATTGAAAAATTGATTTGTAATTTCTCCATATTCGAAGGAACTAGTTTCAGAACATTTATTAAACTGTTGACGATGTATACATTTGTTTCATTGATTTCATTTTTCATCTTGCATCGAATAAATACTTTCTTAGGTCATTCATCATTTCGGTAATGAAAAGTATATGACAGCTGTTCTTACGCTAAGTATGAAACAGTTCATCATATTTTCTTCTTTGTCTTGTTCGACGAGAGTACAAAAAGTACAAAACTGCTATAGAGTATGCCTTTCGTTGACATTTTGTTCAAACTTGATTATCAGTTATTTTATAAATGATCTATACAGCGTGAATCTTAAATAACACAAATTGTGTATATAATAAGTCAAATTTTAAATAAATTTCGTGATTTTTCAATAGAAAACTTGTTGAGGGCCGCGGACTACACTTCGATATTAAAGTTTTTATGAGTATTGTAGGCTTCAAGAAAGTTGCTCTGCACACGAGTGTACCGATATCAACATAACCTCTTTGTCGACCTCGCTGGTTGTCAATCTTAGGATGCGGTTGGTGGCTCTGCTCCTTACGGGACGTTGTGCCTATCGCTCGTGATACCTACCTGTCTCTACGACACCAGTTTCTTTTTTACGTGCGATTGACACTGCTCTTTCAAACGGTAGCGTTTATCTTCTTCATGAAGTCTACTCGAACTACGCCTTTTTGGAATGCCCATAATAAATCGGTCTCTTAGTAATGCGTCCAGCATATTTTCTTCAAATTTGCACTGACAATCCACAACACATTTCAGATCTGGTCATTTTGTTATTCCTCGTTTTGTGTACAAGTTTATTTCTAAAATCTGTTTCATCCCTTACAAAGTTTGAAATCACTCCATGGCTGGATTCGAAATGGCACGTTGTTTGAGGTTATGTGTCGGAAATTAAATTTAATGTGTGTTAAAGTCATAGTTTTTCGTTATTTTTCATAAAATGTTTGAAAGTTTTTGTCCCTTTCGAACTGTGTGGAATGGTATTAATTTGTGAAATGTGGATAACTGTTTAAATACTATATTTTCAGTAAGTAAGCTTTTATGCACGTTTGTGTATAATTTTTGGAATTATTGAATAAAGTAACTTCCTAAATACTTTAATACACTGTATTTATTGTCGGTCATAGTAGTAATATGTGTGTGTGTGCACTTGAGTCGAGTAGTATCGATTGCTAATATGTACTATATAAATATTTGATCAGCATCGTACGCGTAAAATGATGATGGCTTGACATTTTACGTAGAAGTAATGCAAACGAGGGGCAGGAATACAGCTGCTAAGCTACGCCATGGCCACAATCTGCCTTAATTCGGAATATCCGTACGGTTATTGACATAACTCGGCCTCAGTGGCCTCGGCGGGGGTTGGCAAAAACCCTTTACGGTAAGGGTTAATATGAACTCATTCGCAGTTCCCGACTAATTATCTCGGTCGAAAGATCATAATCCCTATATATAATGGCCAGTTTCCAACTTATCAAATCTACTATCATGGCTACCATTTGTGTACATTACTAAGAAACCCTTGTTAACTGTCTATTATCTAATAAAATTGGGACACTATAGACCCTCAAAATTAACAAATTCCACCCTCATAATGCGCCATTACTTGTTAAATATGTCATCATTTTGCACAGTCTCTAATATCATCCATTTAATACACCTACATGTCATGAAAATGATATTTCCAATATAGCTCAAGAATTTACTTATATCTTTATTAATAGGGATGTTACTTAAGGCTAACTAGATTTATAAAGTTTGTATGTATCTTTCGCCGATGTTCTTCAATATTTTTATTGTGTCGTTTCATGTTGTTACTTGTTTTTATCCGTCAAATATAAAATATTTATGTAATATTCGCTGATGTTTCGATTCATCTGTTTCTTTTTTTATTTTTTATATCAAATAGTTTTATTAATATGGTTGTTATTGTCTTGTTTCTTTCTATTCGAACTTCATTCGCACTGTTCTACTATTATTAATTTAGCAATATGTCCTGTCATAATTTTCGCTGATGTTTCGATTTATATTGTTACAGATTTCCCAATCCGACTTTTTCTTTTACCAGAAAAACAATCCGTTAATGAATCACGTATCTAATTACAACTTGACTAAACACTATTTCACTTTGAAACTCCAGGAAATTTCCAACTAAACACTCCAATTCAAGACTGACTAACTCGGCCGTTTATTCTTCTTTTATAATCCAAACTAAATTCCAGGTAATTTCTAACATCTCTAGATCCATTTCCCGAACGACTCGAACGCTTCTCGTCGGTTCTCCATTTTTCCAGTTGCGCCTCGATACACGGCATTATTTGTTTGTCTACCAGAATCGCGTAGGAACGATCGGGTCAATCTCGCGTTTCGCGTTACCGCAGCCGTCGAATTGGGTGCGAGCGGGGCAAATTCCGTGACACTATGTTATTTTTTAATTTGTTTTATTTAGTATTTTTATTAAGATGGATGTTATTGTCTTGTTTCTTTCTATCTCAACTTCATTCACACTGTTCTACTATTATTAGTTTAGCAATATGTCCTGCTATAAAACATTTATGCAGTTTTCGCCGATGTTTCGATTTATATGTTATTTTTTTATTTGTTCTATTAAGTATTTTTATTAATATGGATGTTATTGTTTCGTTTCCTTTTATTCGAACTTCATTCGCACTGATCTATAATAATTAATTTGGCAATATCTCCTGCTATGCAGTTTTTGCTGATGTTTCGAATTATCTGTCATTTTTTATTTTTTTCCATTAAGTATTTGTATTAATATTCGAATTTTACTAATACCTACCTACTAATTTAGCTACATATTTTTTGTTGTAAAAATGTGCGCATCAAATTTCACTGATAATTTTAACATATATGTATACAGTAAAACAATAAATAGCAATTTGAATAGATGAAGTAACAAGTCCTTTTCAAAAAATATTCTAAATAAAAACTATTTAGCAAGAAAGGAAGGAAAATAGAGGTAATGACGGGTTCTGAAAAATTGAAGATTTGCCCACACAACCGGCGTGTATAAGAATTTGAGTTACCGATACTGACAATTTAGAGTCTTTGTTAAAAGTTGCCAACCAGGAAGTATTTACATTTAAATAGACATTTAAATATTCCGTAGGAATCGCTACTACCGGCGGCTACGAATAACAGCACGCCATACAACAATACATAAAATATCAGAACGGTGATGTAAATGAACGTAAAGAAATATGATATATTTTTACGAGAGTTGTTATTGAAAAACATTTGCATGCATTATCGACGTTTCGCCTATGGGAAAGTAAGATCTCTCCATGGTGGATTAGCACAATTGTCAATATAAGAGCTCCAGCTCCACCTACTAAATATACCCTTTTGATTGGTAAAAGAATTGCCCTTGTGCCGTGTGCTTGGGCACTCTACATACTCAAATAAAGGGTATATATCTATTATACACGACCCCAGTCCATGGGAACAGTCATATGACAGATGTTGAACCCCACTTGACATATATGCTTGCTTTTGCTTATACTTTTCGGCCATACGTGCGCTGAGATCTGCATGTCCTGTCCAAACAATGAGTCCAGAATATTACACTTAAAACGCCATTTTTGTTTAACATCACAAAGGCCCTGGATGGCAGCAATGGACCTTTCAGCGCACACTACACATTAATAAAGAACTTCTAGTGCCTTACCGATCTATTAATATGTCGTGACAGATGAAAATCATTATTGAAATCTACATACTATTCACCTGCTCAGTTGAAAAGAATAACCAGCTAAATCCGTTCCAGAATTGGAAGTCATTCTTAAAAAAAAAATTGAAGATACTCCCAATATTTCAAGGGATTTGTTTTTATCATATTCGCATTCTAGTCCAGTAAGCTTGTCGCCTGAAAGGGGAGGGGATGCCTTGCGTCAGATTTTGGAGTTTTGAATTTTTGTTGAGTTATTTATGATGTTGATCCAATGAATAATAAAAGTTTTTTATTTCAAAAGCCCAAGGCAACATTGTCAAAAATCCATTGGGCCCAACATCATAAACAACTCATAAAAAAATCACAACTACCGATCTGACGCATAATCTGATTATATAAGATTACTGGATACAGTATATGCTGATTCTTAATTTGAATAAGATAGTTCAAAATAAAACAACGTAAAGGCTATTAACTACAATAAACTAGAAAAACTCCAGTGACACAATGAGTAAAAAATATTTTATATTTGTTAACGTTTCATGTATAATTTCTGTCATGGATGCGACCCTACTGCCGTTATATAATAAAAAAGTAGCAAAAACTTGTTAAGCTAAAGACTTAGTTGATAACTGGACATGGGCATGTTTTTGATTTACGAACCTTTCTAAATTTAATGACTGAGGTCGCCATTATTCATTGTCTGTCCATTAAATATGGTCGATGTTGATAGTTGAACAGTACAGACAAGCTGAACAGTCTCCTTGACAATTAGTGCTACAAAAAATATACTTGTCCGTCTTGTACAAGAGTGATTAAAAATTGATACTATTATTTTTTTTAAATTGGTAGATGCAACTGTGTATTTTTGGTTATTGTTACGTTGTTCCCACAGAGCAGCAGTCTTTGATTGTTTTATAGCGTTGATGCAGCCATAAAAATAGTTTATAAAAAGTGCTAGCGGCTATTTTATATTTATAGTGGTAGGAACGAAGAGAGAATAACACATAGCTGTTTATTACTCTGAAAAACAGTTACATTTGCACCCTATAATAATCATCAATATTTATAAAGTTTTTATGATCTGAGTCGTGCCTTAATTCATTTAAATTAGACTGTAATTATCCTAATCCAACGTAACTGTATTTAATAATAAATCACAGACAAATGTTCACATTCACATTGTCTTCTCATCCCGGCTAATGGTGAATTGTGAGAAATGGTATTATTTACCCACATGTGATATTAAAATTATAGGTATTCACCTGTCATTGGCCAATGGAGTAACTGCGACCAACTAATAGCAGATTTTCTATATTCCACCGGTAATTAAGAACGAGTTATTCGCTAGCATGATATAGACACGTGTAAAATTAATTTCATTATAATAATTTCTCAAGACACGGCGCAATGGCAAAGCTTATACGATCATTTAAATCCTCAGTGTGATTGCTACTTTTTTAACCTTGCGATGTAAAGGAAGTGATACTCATTTATAATGTATATTATGGACTGTTTTAATTTGCTCAGATTGAAATTTCCATATAATAAATGGATTTATACAGTTATCTCAAATCATTCGACTGTATTATCCTATCTGGTGAAATTTTCTTAATATCCTAACTCAACCACACTAGATCTTATTAATCGATTTTGGTCAGTCATTTTTAAATTCATTGGGATACAAATGTATAATATACTAATTCATTTTTATATCGTAGTAACAAGTTTATTATTAACTTCATCTTTCTTTTTTTATTTAGTTGTTCTGAACTGAATTATCAGCATACCGAAAGTATGGATTTATGCCATTCCCTAAACTTCCTTTACAGAGTAGTAGTTGTTTTGCAGATGTTTTCTTTTGGTTTCCAAAATGATTTCCTGAATCTTTGTAGCCAATTCGTGCAACTTATGCTAGAAAATTTTCAGTTGATTGTTAATTTTTTATATAATGCGACCATTTGGTGACTTTTCAGAAGACAAAATCCCAACACCGGTAGTTCATTTTGAACTAATTTTGTTCCTTTGTATTGTACTTTCATCTATCTCAGAAATGAATGAAATTAATTGATTAAGCGTTTGCATTAGCTGGTCAGTTGAAATCATTTATTTTGTAGAACATACTAATTCATAATTTCGAATACCAGAACAATACAGTTCTCTTTGCAGTTTCTTCTTTCTTTTGTGTGGTATCAGAATCGTAAGGTTCTTTATTATTAATTTTATATTATCTTTTTTAAATTTGCTTATTAAGTAATCTGCTGACATAAACCAGTATCTGGAAAGTGAGGAAGTATAAGTTTATCAATTCTTAGTATTCTCTAAACTTCCTTCATGTAAAATTAGCTGTATTTCAGTATTTAAGTTTTCATTTAGTGCCTTTTTAGAAGACAACAATCCAACTCCGGAAGTTCATTTTGGACTAACTTCATTTATATATATTGGTAGTTTCATTTACTTCGAAGATTGCTATAATGAAATTGATAAGTTTTTGCATTATCTTCATCACATTGTAAAATATATTAATTTATGATTTAGAATCTCTTCTTCATTATATTGTTTTAATCAGAATAACAAGGTTCTTTAATACTAACTTCATCTTGCTTCTGTTTTGTTTTATTTGGTTGTTATTGAGTAGTTAGCTGTACCATCAATATATGCAAAGTTTAACGTTCCTAATTTATCCCATTCCCTAAACTTCCTTTATGGAAAAGTACTTGTTGTTCAAATGTGCTCTACAAAAGCTCAAAAATAGTTTATTGAGATATCTCTGGCAAATTTTTCAAATTCGTGAAAGATATGATAGGAATTTCGACATCTTAGTTGTTTGTTTTATGTAGGTCAATTCTTTTTGGTGGTTTTTTAGAAGGTAAAATCTCTACATCAGCAGTTAATTTTTAATTAATTTTGTCTCTTTGTATAGCAGTAGTATCATCTGATTCAGGGATTGTGGCCGAATGGAATAGATTAAGCTTTTGCTTTAGCGCATCACATTGTAAAATAGGTATACTAATTTTCGATTGATGCCTTGTTCATTGTTTTGTTTCAATCAAACTTACAAGGGTTCTCTATTATTGATTTCTCTTGTTTCTGTTTTGTTATATTTGGTTGTTATTGAGCAGTCATCTGATCTGTATCATCATTATATGCAAAGCGATGGAGTATAAGTACTTTCTCTCATTGCATAAACTTCTGTTGTGGAAACTAGTTGTTCAGATGTTCCCTACTAAGTCTCAAGAGTAGTTTACTATGGTTTCTATGGAATTCTTCAAATTGGAGCAAGATATAGTAGGAAATTTTGATCTTAATTGGATATAATGCAGCTGATTTGGTTTCCCCATTTAACCATTATCCCTTATAGTTCGAGATACCAATATATGGATCTGATCATCACAGTGTAAATTTTCCTTTATTTCCAAGTGATCAGCTTGAACAGAAAATGCTCAACAACAGATTTGATAATTTGACCGTCAAATAAAGTATCAGCGGTTTTCTGGAAAAGATATATAGATTTATAAAAATGACTGTTAGCCGTTATACTTGAAAGTAGTGAAAAGTTTGTAGTTAGTTTTAACATTTTTGCAGTGTGAAAAGTTTGATAATGACTAGAATAATGAATTCAGTTTTCGTGACAAAATAAATATTTAATTCAAATGCTACAATTACCATTTCTTAATTGCTGTATAAAAAGTAATAAAAATACTTTGTCGTCCTGTTTATGGTAAGATAATTGCCGTAATGCTCCTAATTTTGTTAATGGAATTCAAAATTATTCCGTTTCATGGTGACTTGATTCCCGGAGCATAAATATTAGAGATTTTATAGGGAATATATTAGTTATGGTAGACGACTGTCCTGCTCCATACTCGCAATAATTAAAGGCCGCATCCGTTATTTATACTTAATTTAAAACTCAATTTTATCTGGCATTATAATCAAGTAGCATCTTATCCAGTCTGAAACGCGCGAAAAAGAGAAGGAAGAGCTCCGTGGAGTGTGAATTATTCAAGGCGGACACATAGGTATCAGAGACCTTGTATTTGACTTAATTTAATTCAAAGATTTCCCAGCGATATCTCTAGTGTCGTTAAGGTGGTCACATAGCGAATCAGATATGGAGATTAGTCAACTATTCCAGAAACAAATGAATTTTTAATTAAGAAACAAATACATGTGCATTTTAAAGAGAACTATGAGAACGACATTATAAAGACGGAGGAAGTCTTTGTAATTTCATTCATTGTCGTTGAAGTCAAACTAAATTAACAGGTGCATATGCAAAATAGTACATTTTCGTCCACCTTGCATAACTTGTTAACTAACGACCGGTTTTAAATTGACTCTTAATAAAGAGTTAATTCGTTAATAAGACTTGATTCTCGGCAGTTAGCACTTCAAAGTAAAATGTTAATATAAATCATACCATGGTTATGAAATACTGACTCTGTAAATTAATATGCATATGTAAACAGTAGTAAAACTTTACTGTGTACTTAGCCATTTACTATAATTTCGTACTACACGTCAGTGGCGGCTCGGATCACAATACAACATCCCAATTCACTGTAAAATTACAAACAATTTAAGCCGTATGTAAAATTACTTTCGGCTTTAATGTATTTAGAGTAGATAAAAACTTACAAAAGACAGTTAAATTACATTTAATTCAATACATTATAAATTATATAACAATTTGCTGATTATTGTAAATTTTCTAGTGCTGAGTTGTGATTATGGATGTTGCAACAAATTGGAAAAGTCGCAAAATTTCTTAAGTGTAAAAATACAAATAAATTACGTTAACAGCAGAAAATCTATATCAACTGCAAATTTTTAATTTCATATTTGTATAATTAATTAAGTACTTGTATAAAGTATGTATAACACAAATGTAAAATTACATTGATCTGTAATTCTACCAAACTTTCCCAATGACTAATGACTAATTTTTCGAATTTGTAAGAGTAAAACTACAGTTAAATTACATTAAACTTGCAGAAAAATGTATATCTGCTGTAAATTTATAATGTAATATTTGTATAAATGCAGCAAATATGATAATTTGCACCATTTTTAACAGTAATATTACAGATAAATTGCATTGCCATTGCAGAAACATATATATATCAACTGCAAATTTTCAATTTTATATTTGTATAATTTATAATAATAATAATAATAATAATAATAATAATAATAATAATAATAATAATAATAATAATATCTCTACCCCTCATTCTAATCACAAGGATTAGCCCAGAAGTCGGAGACTTGTGCGGGAGAGGGGCGGCATATTATTATTAAGCAGGCCGCATTTGCGCCCAGGAACGACTTACGTTGGTAGGCCGTAACCACTATTCAGTGCAGGAATGAGGGAAACAGGGGGGTGGTCAAATATCAACCGGCATCAATCTCTCACATTGACCCAAGCTAACATTATTCCACCCTACCATACCCACAGAGAGGGTGCCAATCCTCTCCACGAATATAGCTTATATACGGTCTACCGGCAGCTGGGCTCGAACCAACTCCGTCTAGTCACCTCGATTCAAGTACTAACGCCTTAAACCGCGCGACCACTGACCGATAAAATACATGTATACATATAACACTAATGTAAAATTACATCAATCTGTAATACTACTAAATTTTCTCCCAAAAATATATTTAGGAATATAATAAATATATGGCAAATATGTCTCTATTAGTTAATAACTAATTTTTCAGGCATTCGTATGAGTAAAATTACAGTTAAATTATATTAAACTTGCAGAAAAATACATATTTACTGTAAATTTAAAATGTAATAGTTATCATATCAATTTGTAATTACAGGACACTTTTCTAAAATAACATGTATGCTGATGGACCTTGAATTTAGTCAGAATCAGTCATCCCCACTTTTTATTTGTAACTCTTTCAATATAAAACGCAAATTTGGTAACTTATGAGCACTATAGGCAAAGAACAAATTGTTCATTATTTATAAGTGTAATTGCAATTAAGTACATTAAGTTTGCAGAAAAAATATATCTACTGTAAATTTACAATGTAACATTTGTATAAATACATGTGAAATGTTAAAAAACTTTTGATGTTTATCTAAGAAATAGTTCTAATATCTTGCGGGTCAATATATCATAAACTAGGCGTAGGATACTATTTCTAATATTTATTTAACTGAACAGGTTGTTTTGGTAATTGCTAGTATTGTTTCTTTTTCAGTATGCTGCTTTTCATTTGTACATTTTCGACTGTGATGTTTTTGTTAATATGTATCTCTTGTTTTGTAGCATATACACCTTCTCTATTAGTTATTGGATGACTTGGCGTCAAAAGTAAGCGGTGAATGTTATTCATCGTTACTATTTTTATATTTCAACACCCAATGACACATCATAAAACTGAATGCTAGAGCTGGTAGTAAAAACCACTTTGCGCGCTATCGACGGTACGGCAATGTTGATGCTTACTGTTGATTGATATTACAGTTGGGAGCATTAAAGCATTTAAACACAGTGCAAGTTTTAAATAGCCAAGAAAAATCTGACGGATATTTTAAAAAGTTGGTTTAACAATGGACTGTACTAGAATGACAAGATTTGATATTCTATATAATTATTTTACAATAAAAATTACAAATATATGTCCTTACATTATTCCGTAATTTTAATCACACCTGTTTACTTCTTTTGTTGTATTATGATTACAATTTAAAATGTATGCATTAGTATCTAAGTTTACATTTATAGGTAATTAAAAATGGTCCAAATTTATATCTTACTGTAATTTTCCATCTTACATTTTAAAGTGTATACAATTAGTTCGTTTAAATTTACATATATGATTACAAGTGTACCAAAGTTGTAAAATTTCATGATTACTGTAATTTTGCATTGTATATTTAAAATGGACACATTAGTTCATCTAAACTGACATTTATGATTGCAAAAGTTCCAAATTTGTAAAGTTACATGCTTACTGTAATTTTATATTGTATGTAGTTCATCACTTTCAAAATTCCAGTAAACAAAATTCTACCCTATCATGATTTTACAGTTAATTGTTTTGGTTTAGCCAGTTTTATTTATATATTGTCATAGAGTTTACATTTATGATTTACGCAAAGGGTGTAAAATTACATGCTTAATGTAATTTTATTTGTATAGGCTCCTTTGCTACGAATTATGGAAAATATTGTAATGGTACTTAACTTGTTTAAACAAAAATATATGACTGTCCATTTCAGAGAAATGTTAATGAATTGTATTAGGTATATCATTTATTTGACGACTTATTTTAAGACCACTGACGTAATGTCTGTGACAAGTAATGTATAGAAATTATATGATTAGCAATTAATTCTATGTATAAAAAGAAACAAATGTACCAAAGTTGTAAAATTTCGTGATTACTGTAATTTTGCATTGTATATTTTAAAATGAATACATTAGTTAGTCTAAACTGACATTTGTGATTACAAAAGTTCTAAATTTGTAAGTATGTTGTATTGTAAGTTCATCACGTTCAAAGTTCAAGTAAACAAAGTACTACTCTATCATGATTTTACAGTGATTTATTTTGGTTAAACCAGTTTTATTTATATATTTTCATATAAGTTACATTTATAATTTACGGAAGGGGTGTAAAATTACATGCATAATGTAATTTTATTTGCATAGGCTACTTTTCTACGAATTACGCAAAATATTGTAATGGTACTTAACTTGTTTAAATAAATATATATGACTGTCCATTTCAGAGAAATGTTTACTGAATTGTATTATATAATTCATGTCACGACTTATTTTAAGACCACTGACGTAAAGTTTGCGACAAATGATATGACCAGCGATTTTATATAAAAAACAAGTCAGATACGTAAACCCGTTTATGAATTGACAACATTTCTAAGGAAATAATTTCTTGAAGTAGTTATGTCACTAATCATATTTCATTCTGGAAACAAAGAACGCTATAGATTCCTGCTGACAATTTCTAATTGCAGGAAAGTAGGTATTCCCTCAGCCATTGACGACAGTAATTAATAATTATGCATCTCGATTGTATCTCTCCTAGAATAAAGCGGAGGTTATTACGTTGAATGTATATTTCTAGAAGTATATTGAATTAGTTATATATATAGTGTGTCTAAAGACTTCTTGTCGAAGAGGAAGAACATTTATTTTCAATTTTTTTAGAAATGTTTGCTTATCAAAATAAAAATGGCTTTATACAGGGTTAACAATGACTAGTACAAATATTTTAAGAGGGGATAGGGAAGTTGGTTGCCTACTCTACAAGCATACAACAGTCGCTCAGTCGGTATCGCTGTCATGTCATAATTCAATTCCTGTGTTTACGTTGTAATTTTGTGTTCTTCTTCAGTTTTTAGTGCCTTTTTTAGTGTTTAAACATTTTATAGTTATTAAATAAAGATATTTGTGTTGGGTGCAGATACTTTCCCCCAATATAGTTCGCCGGTTTGGTTTTCTAAGTTATGGGACAAGACTGCAGCGGTTATATTGAAACTTGTCTATTATCTATTCCTTTCGTTAGATTTTGTTATAATAAATAGGCATTTTATCTAATTGTACCTACGGGAAGTGTCTTTTATCGGTAGTGAGTGGCTGTAATGAACGAATATGTAGTTTTACCCGTTTATAACGAAATAATGAAAAACGTATGCAAAATACTGGAGCTAACTGGATTAACTGTTACCTATGTATCAGGTGTTATTACTAATAAGAATGTTAATTTTTGTCGTTTCTACATTTAGAAACGCTACAAAAAGACGACCGCATGGTAGTTGACAGATGTAAGCTTTATCTATGAATCTAAGCCATCTCAGTCGATTCTTATCATAGGCGCTGACTTTCCGTAGGAAAAAAGGGTTTTGCCCCATTTTTTAAATGTCGAGCTAACATTCTGAAATATTTTTTTTATTATCCTTTAGACCTCCCTGAGCACGTGGTTAAATTTTTGTACTTAGTCATAGTTAACCCTGTATATAATTTTACAAAAAAAGTGTGATCAATCCCTGTAAGTGTTTGCGGTGTTATGTCGGTATAATCGGTGTCAGTCCTAAGCACTTATTTTGTTAAGTTAAAAACCAAGTTTCAATAACACGCAACACTATGAGTATGAAATATTAAAATATTAATCGAAAAAGTGTCAGGCCTCTTAAGCGTATTATGTAATTGTAATGAAATTTCGAATGCATGCATTTCGTGTGGTGTAGCTTAGAGCCAACAGGAAATAATAGTGACAAAGTGTTATTTTTGCCGAACAACGCTGCTGTCATAACAGCTATTCAAACGTCATGTTAAATGGCTCGACATGAGACAAGTGACACAGTATACGTGCGAAGCTTGTCTCTGCGTAGAAATTTACTTTGAACGACTTGTGGGCTCTGTACTGTGTATATTATTACATTTTATATCACGATTGCATCTATTAACAAATATTTATTTTTAATCAATTCCAGCGATTTACATTTATCTCAGTAGAAATACCACATTATGAAGCAATATCTAGATTTATTTTAAATGCAAATTAGAAAGATTTTTTTTTGAAACGCCACACCACAAATCATGAATTTACGCTAATATTAAAATTGTCAATTTTACTGCACTTTTGAATTATTAACGTTAAATATCTGAATATACTTCCAAGGTAGTGCATGTAGGGTGTCCCAACATATTGCAATTTAACCAAACATACCTATTTACAAAGTTGCACAGAGGTGGAGTTACAGGCTTTCAAAGCGGGGCGATCGAATTTAAAAATAATGATAATATCTTGCGCCCAATTGAATGCCGAGATGATTTGTGGATATTACAAAAAAATGTGCCGTTATATTTATTGGTAATTAGACGTAATAAATTTCAATTTTCGGAGAAGAATAAAATTTATATTTCAGAGAAAATTGTGCCCATTTTGAACAATTTCTTTAGTTTTAATTTAATTTCATAGTTTTACTACTACTATCTGTAAAACTTTAAAGACAAAGTCTACTACTGACTTTATGATTTCTTATTCTGAAGAGTAGTCACTGACATTCTTTTTAAATTCGATCAATGGAAAAAAAATACTCAATGAACACCTTATAGTATTTCAATTTACTTGAGCTAATAGTCACAGAAGACCAATAAGAAACCTAAATTGTGTACCAAATTTGTTTATTCCAAGTTAAAATAATTCATAAACATAATTTTTTTTCGAAATATTTGAACCCACTTTGAAGGCCTTTAACTCCGCCTGTGTGCAACTTTGTATATGTTTTGTTAAATTGGAATATTTTGGGACCCTCCACCCGCACCACGTGTCGGTTCTTATGGAACACTGTATAATCTATATTTTAGGAAACTACTTTTTAATATTATGCAAGTTTACCGCACTTTCGAATTATTTTATAAAAAAGATTTGGACATAATTAGTTTAAAAATAAATTGGGAATATTTTTTTGTAAACATTATTAGAACACATATTGGATTAAAAATAAAATATAATTTATTTAGAAAAAAATTACATAAACCCTATTGTGCACTGCACTTTTGAACTTTTTGTTTTCAAAGATACGGGATTTTTTGTTAAATATTATAGTTGGTTATAATAAACATTAGATGAATTAAAAACGTATTGAGCAACACTAATTTGCATTATATTCTGTGTTTAAAGTAAATAGATTTACGCTAATGTAGGTAATAATGATCATAAAACAATAATAATAATAGTAATTTATTTCCAATCAGAAAACGTCATTAAATACATACAAATGTAGGCCCGTGAGTAATTGTAATTATGCGAATAGTAATTGTTTATTATTCATATCTATACATAGATATTTTTCTTGGATTTGGATTCCTCAATCACATCTGAAATCAAAAGCTTGTTTTAAATTAGTCTCGAAAAAATAAAATAAGTAATATCCAGCATAATTTTTTTTGTTAGAGTGACATAGTTTTCTAGTAGTTTTATTTCCAAAAAAAACTCTACATTTCCGAATACGCGTTAATAAATAGTGAGCGGCGAAAAAATAATTACCGCTGTTCGAATTCTGTTTGTAGTAAATGTAATAACGCATCTGCATAGTACACATCGAGTTTTGAACACGTTCCGCACAATGTAATGGATATAATGAAATTTAAAATAAACACAGATTACTTGATGTACACCCTAAACATCGTAGCCTTTGGGCAAATCAACACTGACGTTGTATCCGGCTGCAGATGACGTTGGCGTCATTCAAACCTGCATGATGTTTAATGAGACAATACAATAAACCCGACATTTTCTGATACCGTATTTATTGACAGCGACAAGTTCAGGCTTGATTTGTTTTCGTTCGCAAACCATTTTAAACCTGGAAATATATCAATATCGTTTCAGAGCATACCATTAAATTTCCTTTGTCATTTTTTCAGTTAACGATTTCGCTGGAAATACGTATATTTTGATTAAATATGGCGTGAAAATCGAATGCAGTGTGTAACAAAACCGTTACGTCAATTTTTACCCCAGAAAAGATAAAGATAGTGGTTTTCTCTACGTTAACTCTTGAGCGAAGATAATCAGAAGTTATACAAGATTAGTTCCCGCTCAATAAAAAATACCGGAACTGATTACTTTATTGAAATGTCAAATTCCTGGAACGTTGACAATATAAAATTACACTCTATAAAACGTACGGTATGTTAATACGTTAGTCGAAAAAATTTATGAAAAAAAATTCGGTCATCGTTGAGGTAAAAAATCTTTGTAAATTGAAAATAGTTTCAAAATAGGTTTGTACCATCATTGGAAGCGTCTAATACTCCGTCACCGGTAAACACTTCACATTAATCCTAATCTAGAATAGGTACTAGCATATAACAGAATAAGTGTTAAATTAAAATTATATATACAGGGTGAACCTTAAATAAGTACAAATATTTTAACTGCTGGTGTAGTTTGTCATATAGATCAGTCCAGTGAAAGCCATTTTTAAAAATTTCTAATATTTACGGAGATATTAATTTTTTTTTTTAAATACCCACATTTTGCTGCTTAACCAAGCTAATGAACCATATGATTTGTTGTGAGGTTGCCATAAACCATGCTCATAAATGTATGAAAGTCAGCGGACCTCAACAAGTTTTCTACAGAAAAATTACAAAATTTATATAAAATTTCACTTTTTTATTTCAGATTTTTTTGTAAAACAACTATTAATTATGTGTTCTACACAGTGAACTATACTGCTGGTTAAAATATTTGTACTTATTTAAGGTTCACCCTGTAGATCGTATTTGATAGTAAACTTATATTTAGATTCCCTGTCAACATCATCAATTTTACCCTGTCGGTTGTTGGAAAGTGCAATCTTCCTGCTTTATTTTAAAGCCATAGCTAAGGATACCAAATATGAAAAGGAAAATATGCGCATAAATATGCACAGAATTTAGTCAAAATAGGTATGCAAATAAAAAAATATTTGCAACATATAAATTTACTGTCTCACTTAAAAATAAACAATAAAAACAACTATAACAACAATAAAATAAAATACAACTTCACACACACTTCACTACGATAATCGACGTGATAACTTCAAAAGTGCAATTAGAAATAAAATGTGGAAATAGATGTACTTGTACTACCTCTCACACCAAGATTTTGTGTCTTTTATCTAATAGTACCACACCAGAATCAGGTTTCCAATCGTCAGGTGCTTGCACATTCCAACTAAAATAATGCATTTCTGTGAACCATATATTCTAGAAAGACCGATTCCAATATTAAAATAATGAAAATGCCTCCTAAACATCTGTGTAATTCTAAATTCTTTCAATTTTATGCACAATATGCTATGTTTTAAAGAATTGGAATTTTAAATTGGATCGGTCAGTGGTCGCGCGGTTTAAGGCGTCAGTACTTGAATGGAGGTGACTAGATCGCTGTGGGTTCAACCCCCGCAGCCGGTATACCTTATATAAGCTATATTCGTGAAGAGGATTGGCACCCTCTCTGCGGGTATGGTAGGGTGGAAGAATGTTGGCTGAAGTCAATGTGAGAGATTGATACCGGTTGACGTTTGACTACCCCCCTAACTAATGAGGATTTCCAGGTTTCCCTCATTCCTGCACTAAATGGTGGTTAGGGTCTACCAACGTAACTCGTTCTTAGGCGCAAATGCGGTCTGCTTAAGGCTTGCGGTGAGCGCTCTATCAAACGATATATAAGGGCTGTTCCAACAACCGTCGAGAACTGGTTCAGAACCGTGAGAAATGTTTGACCAACACCGTCTTACGTCGCATTCGCCGAGAGTACATTAACAACTGAACTGACTGACTAATTCTGGACGGTTCGGAATCGATTCTTGTTGTGTTGGAACAAACCCATAGTTTTCGCTCAGTAACTCCTTGACGGATAATGATTAAAATATGCGTTTTTTTAAATAGAATATAAATATTATTTTACGTTGACGCTGTGTTTTGAAATTTTTAAAAAGTGTAAAATTAATTTTTTTTTAAATGAATTTTGCATATTTAACGTAACGTAAAATAATATTTGTAGTCTATTAAAAAAAAGCATATTTTTATCATTTTTCTTTGAGGAGCTACTGAGCGAAAACGATATCCCTTTAGATCAAGCGCTCACCGTAAGCCATAATAATATGCCGCCCCCTCTCCCGCACAAGTCTTCGACTTCTGGGCTAATCCTCGTGATTAGAATGAGAGGTAGAGATATTATTATTATATATGCAAATATTTAAAAGAAGTCATATATCATGCATAATATGCCTTAAAAACAGAAGAATTCAAATGTATTGTTACTTTACATATTTTACAAGAGATTCATTCTTTAATGAGGATTTTTTTGAATTTTATTAAATTTTTCTCGCCTTGATCACTTGTGTCATGAAAACTCCAATTAATTATTTTCAATGTACGATCTCCATTTGCTCAGTAGATCAATAGCTCCTTGAATATTTTTCAGGAATTGATTTAATTTTTTTTAATGTTTAGTAAAATGTGTAATTTATTAATATGGTATTATACTTACGTGTTCTTATCACAGTTGACTACCTAATGATGTGAAAAAATCCGGTGAAATTGTTACTTTGTCCAATTAGACGGAGGGGCAGACACTTCCATAATTATTGCTTACGGATACGACGCTAAATAGCCATACTTTCCAATTTTAATGTCAGAGGAAAAAATAGATCTATAAATCTATAAACATCTGAGCAATTAGATTAAAAATTACCGTCCACTTTCTAACTACCATCAATTATTTTGCTTTGGTGGATCTACGAAGGTACAAATCAAATAAGTTTTTATAGGTGTCCAATTCTCGGTTGTAAAGAGATGAAGTAATAACAAGTGGAGTTGTTGTTTCATTCTCTGTAATAATAACAGGAGATCTGATTGCTTTTGACGCTGTCTTCGTGGTAAAAAATGACCACAAATCAACAGTGTATGAATTCCTTATTTCCAATTATCCCATTGTAAGTTGATCAGTCGAATCATGACGCAAGTAAGCCAGAGACGTAACATTAATTCGAATCTTGGGAAACATTTTAAAGGATATAAATGTCTAACAGAGGCATTCATATCTAAGACACTGGCATATAATTTTTTAAGAATGGATTGGTCTAGCAGTGTGGTATTTTCGTGTAGATTTTATTTTCAAAAGTATCCCCATTAAGTCATTGATCAGAGTGTTACAATTATAAGCATTTAGTTTTTAAATTTTATTTTATAATGCATTTCTAACCAGTGCAACCGTTTTAACGGCAGTGTCTGGATGTTTATAATCTGTGTGCATGTCAGAATTTATTTATGATTACATAGTGCACCTCACTTATGCCATAGGAAGATTTGCCACATAAATGATATTTGATTAATTATCATACTGTTGAATTAAGTTCATGTTTTTTATACTGGGATTTTCCTTTAAAAGGTTTTGGAACATTCCACATGCCTACACTAAAAGAAATTGTATACTTGTAACACCAAGTATAAGTAAAGTTGCATTCAGCTTGTAATTTTACACCTTTTACAAATGTAAACTAAAATGTATACTTTCTGCATTAAAGTGTAAGAAGAGTGAGTTGTTGAAGTAGTTTACTGACATATATATTTATGACTAAACCATTTTATACATGTAAAATTATACTAAGCATGTAGCTTTGCACCATTTACTCTTTTGTAGATCATAAACAGAAACATGTATTTTATTATTTAAGCCAAAACGGTTGCCACACACAGTATTAATACATTTTAAAAAGTAATACTACAATATAAAGACCAAACTACATGAATTTTGCTACATACTACAAACTAAAATTACATTTTACACTTTCTGCACCTTTGCATATTGTAGGTGTAAACCTGAATGAAAACTAGTGATTTCATTGTTGAACCAAAGCAGTTTGTTGTAAATTTACATTTAAATATGTATTCTTATAAAGAAGTACAATTTAGTGTGGGGAAAGGTGATAGTCAGTAGCTAATATTTTGAAGTAATTTACTGTCACGTATATTTATGTAAAAGCATTTTACACACGTAAAATTATACTAAACATGTAACTCTGCACCTTTTACACTATATCATAAACGGAAACATGTATTTAATTATTTGAGCCAAGACGGTTCTCACAGAATATCAGTATTAATACATTTTAAAACGTAATACAATATAAAAACCAAGTTTATTTGCATTTTCCTATATACTTACAATGTAAAATTACATTCAACGTATTATTTTACATCTTCTGCACTTTTGTACATCGTAGCTGTAAACTTGAATGAAAACTTGTGATTTCATTCATTGAAAGTAGTTGTAAATTTACATTTAAATGTTTATACTTATATCAGAAGTACTCTTTAGTGTAGGAAGAGATAGCAGTCAGTGGCTTTCAATTTACTGTCACGTATATTTATGTAAAAGCATTTTACACACGTAAAATTATACTAAACATGTAACTCTGCACCTTTTACACTATATCATAAACGGAAACATGTATTTAATTATTTGAGCCAAGACGGTTCTCACAGAATATCAGTATTAATACATTTTAAAACGTAATACAATATAAAAACCAAGTTTATTTGCATTTTCCTATATACTTACAATGTAAAATTACATTCAACGTATTATTTTACATCTTCTGCACTTTTGTACATCGTAGCTGTAAACTTGAATGAAAACTTGTGATTTCATTCATTGAAAGTAGTTGTAAATTTACATTTAAATGTTTATACTTATATCAGAAGTACTCTTTAGTGTAGGAAGAGATAGTAGTCAGTGGCATTTCAAGTAATTTACTGCCATGTATATTTATGTAAAATCATTTTACACATGTAAAATTATACTAAGCATCTAACTTTGCAACTTTTATACTTTCATATATCATAAACGGAAACATATATTTCATTATTTAAGCCAAAATGGTTTTCACATATCGTACATTTTAAAACGTAATTACAATATAAAAACTATTTGAATTTTGCTACATACTTACAAAGTAAAATTACATTAAGCGTATTATTTTACATCTTCTGCATGTTTGTACATCATAGCCGTAAACTTGTGATTTCATAGGTTGAACCAAGGCAGTTCGTTGTAAATTTACATTTAAATATGTATGTACGAGTATGCTTATATTAGAAGTAATAAAAGCAAAGTATCTGTATTAATATAATTAAAAAAACAAGTTTGTTTGAATTTTGCCGCCACATATTCAGGTAAAATTGCATTGAACTGTAATTGTAATGTTGTAAAATTACATTAAATTGTAATTTTATGACATTTGTATCATCAGTATAAACCTGACTAGAAACATTAATTTATCTGGTTGACTATGTAAATTTACATTTTATTTTAGATATAATTCGCGTGTTATCTACCTGCTCTATGTAAAAATTATTGTAAATGTGTAAAGTGTAATTAGCTTTATAAAATTTCGCGAAATTTTCCTAGTTTAAGTAATTTACGAACATCAAAGTGTCCCGAGAAGTATTGAGAGGTCGTAAGTTATAAATGTGTCACGAAATGAACTTGAAACAATTGAAGGACGTTGCAATTATAACGTTGCGGGGTAGCATTCTGAGATTCATTAAATAGTTGCAAATGACGGTTGTGCCTTACGCGTGTATTATGCATAGAGAAATGAGTTGAAGCAGTCGAGCTGCTCTCAAGCATAAGCACGGGTTTTGAAAAGTTCAGAAGTTGTAATTAGTTTTTGCAGAGGCCGGTCGTATTCACGTATACTCTTTCTGTGCGATTGCGATTTTTAATTAAGCTTACCTCGGTTTTTATATTCAGAAAGTGTTTTCCAACTGGAAAAATATTCAGTTCATTTGCTATTTGTTCGTCGTTGCTACCCTTGGTTTGTTTTCTTGTCTCTAACCCCGAGCCTTTCATTTCAATATTAACTGACCGTTCAACCCGCAAAAACGTCATTCTGTTCCGGAATATTTCATTTTTAATTTTTAAATTACATTTATATCTACGTCCACATTTTACAACTCTGCACGCTGTTTCTCTTCGGGACCCTTTTGTATTCACTTTCAGCTAAGCCGAGTAAACCCATATTGTAATAAATATTATATCCCTTCTCATGCTAACCTACTTTGCCAAAATTAAAAAAAAAACAACGCATAGCGGCTACTCTTTCCTCTTTCTTCACCAACACGTATATATATAAATTACTTGTACAGTATTTATTGCACCTAATTGATTTGAATTTGAGTTTTGAATAGATTCATTCCATAAAAAACAAGATATTAAAATTATTGACACTTTAGGGTAATACTAACTGATTAGCAAATTAATTGTTTTAGTAAATTAAATGCAAAACTATAAGTGTTTGTTTTAAAATATATAGTGACATTATTTTAGAATATTGTGAATTAATTGCTTAATTAATTAATCAGTTAATTCAAATTTGGCGAATCAGTGCACTTAAATACTGTCAGTTTTATTAAATGAGAAATATAAATTTTGTTTAGTTAGATATCTGTCTAAAAAATATATATCTATCAATCTCGGAAGTAATACATATATACCTACTTGTGAGCATATAATCATAATTGGTCAATTAATGAATTACTATATGTACATACATTTTATTAGGATATGTATCGTTTTGATGTGAGGTACGTTAAAATCTGATTATTACATCTATATATCGATCTCGGGTGTAAAAACATCCTTTTGAGCATATATTCATAATTAATTAATTAATTATTTGCTTTCGTAAACTAAGTACAAACTATAAGTGAACTTATACTCATAATTAGTTAATTAATAATAATAATAATATTTCTACCCCTCATTCTAATCACGAGAATTAGCCCAGAAGTCGAAGACTTGTGCGGGAGAGGGGGCGGCATATTATTATTAAGCAGGCCGCATTTGCGCCCAGGAACGACTTACGTTGGTAGGCCCTAACCACCATTTAGTGCAGGAATGAGGGAAACCTGGAAAACCTCATTAATTAGGGGGGAGTCAAATGTCAACCGGTATCAATCTCTCACATTGACCCAAGCCAACCGCAGAAAGGGTGTCAATATCTCCACGAATATAGCTTATATACGGTCTACCGGCTGCGGGGGTCGAACCCACAGCGATCCAGTCACCTCGATTCAAGTACTGACGCCTTAAACTGCGCGACCACTGACCGATCCAACGATTGTTTGTTTTTGTAATTTAAATAAAACCTATAACTTCTTCAAAATAGCCGCATAATGTAAGATTTTAAAATATTAATTAATTATATTCATAATTAGTTAATTCAAATTTAACGATTCAGTGGAAATATTGCCATTATTTTATTAGAAAATAAATTTTGTTTGGTTAGATATCATTTTGATGTGAGGTACGTAAAAATAAAAATATATACTTGTGAGCATATACTTATAATTAGTTAATTAATTGCTTTCGTAAATTGAGTAAAAACTATAAATGTTTGAAATAGGTAATGAAATAGTTTAAGATTTCGGGATATTATTAATTGCTTAATTAATTAAATCTATTAATTCAATAGCGATTTACTTGTCACTTTGATCAGTGAAAAAAATTAATTTGTTCGGTTAGGTTTTGGTGTGAGGTACGTAAAAATAAAAATATATAATTGGGAGCATATATTTTTAATTAGTTAATTAAGTACTTTCGTAAATTAAGTAAAAACTAAAACTGTTCAAAATAGGTAATGAAATAGTTGAAGCTATAATGAAGATTTTAGGATATTATTAATAAATTGTTTAATTATTTATTTAATTAATTCAAATTTAGCTATTTAGGTGCCAGTTTGACCAATGAGAAATATTAACTTGTTCGATTAGATATCGTCCTGATGTGAGGCACGCAAAAATCTGTTTAAAAATTCTATATATCGATCTCGGATGTGAAAACATATACTTGTGAGCATATATTCATAATTAATTAATTAATTGCTTTCGTAAATTAAGTAAAAACTATAAATGTTAAAAATAGGTAAAGATATAGTGGAAGATTTTAGGTCATTATTAATTAATTGTTTAATTAATTAATCACTTAATTAATTAATTCAAATTTAACGATTTAATTGTCAGTTTTATTAATGACAAATATTAATTTGCTCGGTTACATATCGTTCTGATGCAAGGCACGCAAAAATCTGTCTAAAAAATCTATATATCGATCTCGGAAGTGAAAACATATACTTGTGAGCATATATTCATAATTGATATAATAGCGACCCCTGGAGTAATGAGTCAGTTGGACAGGCGAAGCCCATTGAATATGCCATACTGGTCTGGCGAGCGCTGCAAGCTTCCCAAATTATCGAACTTGGGGGGTGGAAGCAATTCTGTTTATCCACTTTGGCTACTCCTCTAACCCTTCATTCATATGCTTAAGGCTATACATATGCGATCTTTAGAGTATATAATTCTGATTGATTTTTTTGGGTTACCGGTGTTAAACGGCCGCGTTCGACGTAATGAAATTTTGTGGTCTAAATGCGGATGGATGCAAATTGGGTAAAATTTGTTTTTGAATGAAAAATTAAATTTCCACTTCATGACATTCTTAATTTTTAGGAAAATTTACCTTATTTTAAATACCTAATGTAAAATATATTTTAATACAGGGTGTCTCAAATTCGATAGTATGGGTCTGTTGTGAGGATACAAAAAATTTAAATAAAATTTTCAGATAAGCTCCATTTTCAATCGAAAGTATCAATTATATTCTTTCCAGAAACATACCCAATTTTAGTTTTCCTTTTAAAAAACTCTTTTTTCTAACAAACTTATATTAGAGAAGTTTTTCTGTATTACTTCCCATTTAAAAGTTATAAGCACAACAACATTCAATTATTTTCCAACGACTACTTGATCTTTCCACCGCCAATGTGATTTTTAGGCGGTATTTCATTTGGAACTCTTGAGGACGGCATTGCTTATAACTTTTAAATGGGAAATACAGAAACATTTCTCTAATAAAAGTTTATTAGAAAAAAGAGCTTTTTCACAGGAAAAAATTTTTAGCATGTTTCTTGAGAAAATATGACGTCATCAGTCGTTTCTGTCAAATCTCAAAGAAAGTTGAACTTACCTCATCCCAATTAACACCACATGTCCTAAATTTTATTTAAATTTTTTGTATCCTCACCGTAGGCTCATACTATCGAGTGTGAGACACTCTGTACTTGCACTATCAAGTACATTTTGAATGGGTTCGATTCCATAGTTCGTTTCAGGCATGGGCCCGTTGTAATTTTACTAAAAACTCGTTAAATACCTTCTTAATAAACTTGTTATTTGTAAGTGGATAATTACATATTTTAGATGTTATATTCTGTCATGCAATTCTGTTCATATTCTGAAGCTAAAAAACGAACCGAACAGCTATATTCTGTAGTATTTAAAATACCAAGTACCGTATATCATCTTAATGGCGCATGAAAAGTGTGTGTATTCATTTTGTCATTCTAAAATACCAGCATTGTGAACATAATGCCATCGTTTATGGTTCCATTTGAATTGTTTAATGCCGTTTGAAAATTTTATGTTAGACTTTTATAACTTTCACACCCAAAGCCAAGTAACGAGCGAAATGTAGCATTCTCAAGAAAATAAACAAATCTTTAACTTCATACTAGTACTAGGTACGTGTAATCAGTTGTATATCACCTATAAGTATAATTTGCTTTAAAAATATATATTCCTGCTTCAAAGCACAGCTATACAATATTCACGAAACATGCATTATATTCTTTTGTCTGTACCAAGCGTTCACAACCCTCATAAAGTCATAGAGACAGGCTGACCTCATTGGTCATCGAAAGCGATTTTAGTTGTCGGGTAAAACATTCATTATTAATTATATTTTCCAATACAGATGTTTATTGGTAGAGAAGACACCGAACGCTACCCTTAGGTCGCCGTGCATAAGGACTACATTAATCGGTAAAGCAGATGTTACCGGCAGATGCAACATATAGATATTTAGACGATACGTCTAACCAAAATATTGCGATTCATGCAGCCGTCAACAAACATAACCCCGGTAAAAAGGCAGCAATTGCGTAAATTGGGATGTTTGTTGGTGAGTGCATGTGAAATCCTTCGAGAAATCTGTAATCGTAAATCATAGCATTGCGATATGTTGCAAGAAGTACGAAATACCAATTACACTGATAAAAGTGATGGGAATAAAACAAATACACTGCAATATTACAAAACTTTAATATTATATGAATTGACAACTATTACCCATTCCATCGTAAATTTCCCACACTATAAATTATGTTGATTTATATATTGTAATTTTTAGGTTGGAATTGTAAAATATATGTAATTTTACTGAGTAATACAAATTTTCTGACATTTTATATATTATACTTTACATATAATTTACATATAACATTATTTATTTATTAAAGAATTCATCAATGAGCCTGAGCATCACCTGAATACTGTAACAGACACCAATTTAAAAATGTATTATTTTTGTAGCCATATAGTGTCAACAGATGATGTTAAAAAGATCAAAAACTTTTTGCTTTTAATATGAAAACAAGTTGCTCTTGTAAAAAAATTCTGCTTGTTAAAATGTACAAAAATACAGGTTTAAGTAAGTCAATGTAATATGCAGAATGTTTTTCACTAAGAAACTGTTACAACTATAATAGATTTTATTATTATAATCCAATAATAATTACACTATGCATATTAAGAAATACATATACAGCAAAATTTTTAGTAAATAGTTAAGAAAGCCTTGTAAAGAGCAGAAATAACTTCTGTGTCGGAACATTTTTTAGTGGAATTTATTCATTCATCCTCTAAAGTGAATTATTCATCCCTTTCATTAAAAGTGTATTGTTCATCCATCATCTAAAATTGTATTGCAATGTATTTCATTCGAATTGGAAAATGCGTTGCTGATTTTCGTTGAAAATGGCATCTTTCTTGAAACACTAATATATATTCTTTGGTTTTTGGAATTATTTGTAGATATACGTATATCTGTGTGAAAATAAATATTTTTAGTTATAGTAGATTTAAAATTCACTTAACTACAACTATCTGTTATAAACTATTACTATTTTTACTGTCACAAATATGAATATGTTATTTGAAATGAGTGTATGGTTTAGAGACACAGGTAAATGGCGCAGTTTTGATGCAAGCACCTAAACAACGTACCGTTTCAGTTTCTATTTATGAATTTAAATTGGCATAAGATGCAAGGGCACACGTTACATAATATAATCTTATACTTACTCTTACGAATATCAAACAGAAAGTTCTCATTAATGAACCGTAGGTACATGTTTGTCTACCACATCTTAACACAACTAAAATGCATTAGGTTAGAGTGTGCCTCTGCGCATGTGCAATAGTTCGGGTAAAAGAAATCACATACATTGAGTAAAAGTAAATAGTTCCAAAGTAGTGCATTGCATTACCACATTATTCCTAAAATTTCCTAATCTTACACATATACTTGATTTTTGATATGAGAAATCATAATCTGTTTTCTATTTCGACGTATTTCCTACAGGGCCCTAACATTGTCACGTTTTTTATTAAAAAATCTTCACCTACATTGTTTTTGAGAAAGAAAGGTATATTTGTCATTAGTCTCAGAAATTTACCATTTTTGAGAAAATCGCTTTTCAACAATCAGCTGCATAGTTCATTGTACAATATTTTAACGTAGTAAGCGCCAAAATTCCCTTGCAAATTCGATATGTTGAAGGTAGAATGACAAGCAATAAAATTTCCACTGGTGTAAAATGTTACAGATAGTATTTTTCAACATACAACGTTTTTAAAATAGAAGTCACCCTGTTTCTTACAGCTCCAGATAGTCGTTCTGAATTAGTTTGTGGATAATCCGCAATGTGGACAAATATTTCGGTTTTTTTTTCTCTAAATTAAAAATAATGGTATATTCTTTTACTTTGCTTTAAAGGTATTGAGGTACTTCAAAGTAATACTAAACAGTTTCCTAAACTGCGATGATAATTAATGTTTCTGCGTTTTTTAGGAATGTTTTTTTAGAAACCGTCCTGTTGCTGTCAACGGCATTCGATCGTATTTTGTTTCATGAAAATTGAAACGGATTACGTTAAGCCGAAAATTAATACGATCGTTAGCTGCACTTTTTGAGTGGAACAAAAAACATATGGGATTATGTACGTTCGCGTTCCTTTCTATCCGGCAAAGTGGATGAAACGCAAAGTTTTTCACCCCATTTACGCTCGCGTTTTGTCATTTTTGCGGAGTAGTAACAACTTAGCATACGCAGGGAGACAATAAAAGGGGAATTTGACTGGTACGAGAATATAATCCGACTATATTTCAATCCCATTATGTCTCCGTTTAATGGTTTTTTAAAGGTTGGATTGACGTTGTACTTTTTTTTAAATTACACTCACTTACCGGTTGTACGGATTATAGAATTTAAAATGGCATTATGTCGCAGTTCAATTGAAAAATCATTCGGTTTATGAAAGGCTGGTTGTTTTTTAAATGACTGGACAATCGTGGAGCCAAATAAACGACTTTTTACAACTACAGTGACAATTCTAGACGTTTTATTGAACTTAGAATAATTTATGTGTATTCTAAAACTACTACTCTGAAAATTTTAGATGTGCAATGTTTCTTAATTAGATAATTTATCTGAAGCTGGGGAAATTGCATAATTTTTACAAATGCATGAAGAAGAAATGGCTTTTGTTCTATACAATTTCCTGGAAAAATAAACCTAAAAACGATATTTAAAAATTTCTGGCTACGTCTCCATAAAACGGTCGCCGCCACAGTGTAGACCTGTGTCATGGTAGTTGTAGAATAGAGCAATAAAATCCCACCTGAAAGCACATTCATTTGCAAGGCTCTCAAGGGGTGTATTTTAGCTTTAAAATAAAAATAAATTTAAAAAACGTTATCATATGAGTGAAGAAAATGGAGTATCATCTTAATTGTCAGTGTAGTTATAGAATAGAGCAATAAAGTCCCACCTGGAAGCTCATCCATTTGCAGGGCTCCAAAGGGGCGAATTTTGACTTGAAATTAAAAATAAATTTAAGTAAACATAATTTTTCTGTTCTAAAAAATACTTGTCTTCTGGCTTACGTAGATCATTTAAGACAAAAAAATCATAATAAATATTTTTCCACTAAACTTCAAACGTCAAAATTTAAATTAAAAAAATTCCCCAAAAAAAATTAATTATCACTAATAACAAAAAAAATAAGTAAATCAATAAACATGTTTTGTGGTGCAATAATATATATTTTAAACTCTTTTTTTTTTAAAGAATCCAAAGAAGTGAATCGATAAATTTTCACAGTGTATATTAGTAGCAGTAAATTAGTATATAATACATGTTGAATCTATTCATAACTGTATAATTAATTATTACATAATGTGGATAGATATAAAGTAAACTTTCATGTGGAATAAATGACTACGCTTTGCGCGCAAATAAAAATTTTTTATTCCGGTCCTGATCACCGATTCTGTAAATTCCATCGGATACGCTATCGCACTCACATTTCGAGGTCACCACAGAAAACTGAAGGCAGTTCAAAGTGTCGACAACTGAGTGAAATTGCTGGTCTACCTATGCTCTGATAACATTCACTCAACTTTCTCATTTAAAATTCACTGCTAAACCCATTGAGACATTTTTGACAAATTTAGCATAATTTTTGATATGTTGGTAGGTATCAAATATAAAATTTGCAGTTCACTTAAAGTACCAGTGGCGTACCCCTTTTAAAAAATCAAATTTGTCTCTAAATGGCTAGAGATACAAACAATATGTAGAAAGAATTGTGACAATGCAATATGAAAGTTTTATTTGCATGATTATATAGGGTGATATACTTTTGTGAAAAAATAGTAGTATCCATAATCCTGCCACTGGTACTAGCGTAAGCTGCAAATTTTATATTTTATACCTACCAACATACTAAAAATTTATGCCGGATTTGCCAAAAATATCTCAAGGGGATTAGAAGTTATAATTTTAACCGTAGTTACCAACCACATTTTCAGTCAGACCAATTACTGCGGCACTGAATCCAGTTGTGCCTGTCAAATTTTAAAATTTTTCTTCTAGCTGCTAAGAGAAGTGTTGTGTCCATTTGGAAGAATTTCATGGCTATTGGAACTTTTCATGAAAATTCATTGAGGCAGTCAGCTAAAGTAGAAGTCCCGTTACGGCAAATTTACATCTGATTGTGCTCAAACTCACTGCGATATTTTTCAGTTTTACGTTTTGTGAAGTGAAAATGACGTTGCGACAGAATTTTGCATGACAAAGGACCGCTTGACAGCCTTGTAAATATGTGAGGAATTATTCATGAAACCGCGATATGGGGCGCTCGACTGACATTTGTGGTGGCGCTCCGTTACACTTTCAAAGAAAACACTGGCGGAAGGCCGGCGTTTTCTGAAAGGCGCACACGTATTTTGTTTATTTATTAATTTCTCTTAAGTTTTCTTGAGGCCGGGTTTTCAACCTCTCGCTTATTTGCATATTTCGTTCCCTCTAATTGAAAGGGTAGGTGAAATTTTTAACTGTTTCCCAACTGGAGTTTTTGATTTTCTAAAAATGCAGACATGCTAAACACTTTTTTTTATTCTGAATAAAAGATCACTTAAATCTATTAAGCAGTTTTGACATATATTTTTTTAATAAATGGGCATTTTATTTAACTGTACGCGAAGAGTGTGTTTTGAGAGTTTGTAACAATATAACGAAAAACGAATGCAAAATACTGCAGCTAACGGAATGAAATATTACCTATCATGTATTATTATTAATAAAAATGTTTATTTTCGTTTCTATATTTGGCAACGCTATAAAAAGCGACTGCATGGTAATTGACGGATCTTTCTGGAGGAAAAGAGGGTTTTGTACCATTTTTTAAACGTCGAGCTAGATTCCGAAATAATATTATTATTACATTTTATTGCATAACGTTGTGTGAATGTCAAAACTAAAGGATTTTTCCGAATGTAAAAGTATGAAAAAATCATGAAAGTAAACTGCGATGCCCCTTTCCAAGTTTAAGGGAGGTATGACCCTATTATACTACGCCTAAGTCCCTTGCTTCTTATCACATACATATGGATGTAGCAGCTCTATCCATATCATAGGACCACAAAGGATGCTTGGTTGCGGTTAAATCCCTCGGTTAGATAATACTTAATAGATAAGCAGTGGTAGACAATATCTAAATCGTTTTTATATTACCTTTTCTCCTTTATTTTCTAACTCTATGGCATATTAATGATAGGGTGGCTGTTGCCAGTGGCAGAATAGCTTTTAATTTAGTAGTTAAAATGTTTATAATGCCTTCAATAATACGTATTCATTGTCGGAGAGCATACATTTGTTAAACTAGCACCTGCAGAGACCCGTACACGTATACAAATTTTATAATTAAAGAATGTTAGGAAAATTTAATTGCTTATGTTTTTCTTAGTGTGCCCAATGTTATCTCTACAAAACCCCAATTCCCGTAATGTTATATTTCAATTATAATACATTTGTGAATTTATACAATATTGTATATCTAACAATAATAATATTTAAAATATGCAAAACGTTATAAATTAATATACGTGTGTTATTCTAATGCATTTATCACATTGTTAAAATTTGTATTAATACAAATTTTAATATCTAGTACAACAATATTTAAAATAACCCTCATATATGCTGATGTAGAACTTGTTGATATCCCTCGCAACACACTTGAGAAGTTGATTTATGACTTCAGGCAGAAAAACCGTGTCACATAAAAGGAGTAGTGCAATTGTTTATATTTAAACTGTGTCTGAGTATTAACAAGGTAAACTATATATACGCTTAATTGGGGAAATAAATAACCCCTTGTGCCTAAAGAATCAATCAAGGGATTGGTTTTACAAATTTTGTTTTGCCTAATAAACAAAATATCTCACACTGAGATAGTTAGGTAAGTTAGTATTTCAAATTTTATTATTTCATGAGGAAATCTTTAAGACACTGTATGTTAAGGGGTGTGCGACGTTGTCACATATACGAACCTATTTGCTGTCATAAGTCTATTAGAGAAAAAAAAAATTAAAGTTATGTTTACAAATCATACAATAAAAGAAGGGTACGTATATTTTGGACACCGTGTATATTGGAAGTAGGTTTAGAAATAAACATATTTACATATTTAAGTAGTTCCTCTTCTATAAAATGAATTGGTTCTCTGTCCCTAGAATGGTGAGGATATAATAAACTTGTATACAAGGCTACAATGTTTTTCTTTAGAATCTAAGTTGCACCTTGTTAGTCAGGCTTTTTGCCTGATTAACTTTTGAATGCACCATTAAATTCTTCTGCTTTTTACCGAAGGCCTAAAAGTCTTGACTGCAATAATGGCTTAAACTAATTTAGCTCATTATTACAGAAAAGGATGTTTTTCTAAGTAAATTGTTCTCGGTAACGTATAAATTTTATTAGATAAGAAGCACGTATAAAACAATTATTAATTATTGTCGGTTTTATCTCAAGCTCCGTGTACAAATTTAAAAACAAGTAAGTCAACGTTCAAAGATATCTAGATATGGAATTCTTTAGGCCTTCAAATAAAGTAACCGCACCACCCGTCGAGAGTAATTTGTAGTTTGCCGGGTTACTCTGTTAAGTTTTTACGCCCACTTTTCCATTTTCGTTAAAAACAAGACATTTAATAACAGTAACTCTTTACACTTGTCGTTGTCGAGCACTGATTACCTAATACTGCTATTAATCCTAAGTGATTGACAGACTATTAGAATTTGTTGAAAAATTGTTCACTTCATCCTCGACAGTTCGAGATCCCTCTTAAAAATCAATTTTGATACGTTTTAATGTAAACTACTGTCAAAAATCGAGAATATATAGAGATAAAGTTTAATAACTCCTTTGCTATTCATAATACAGAAAAAAGTTTATATAAATGTTGTGGAGGATCAAGAAATTTGCTAGAAAAAGGGGCACTTTACATACTATATATTTTAAATGGAACACTCTGTATATTTTTAAACGAGAATTTATGGAAAAATTCTGTCAAAACTACATTTTCACCCATTACAAATTCGTAAGGAGTACCTGCTAATTACAAAACACACTTCGCTTACAGTTAAATAAAATGCCCATTTATTCAGAGCTAAAGAAAATCGAGCTAAAATAATACTAATAGATGATAAAAAACGTCTCGCGATAAGCTAGAAAAACAAACCTGCGAACTATATTATAGGAAAATATCTGTATCCGATACATACCATTATTTAATTACTATAAAACGTTTAAAATTGAGAAATGGCATTAATATTGAAAGAAAACACAAAATCACAACGTATATACATAGGATTTCAATTATGACAACGAATTTTGCGGTTTAGTGTTGTTGGTTGCTTAACTTTCCAAACGTCAAACTTGAAAATAAATAAGGATTTAATATAATTTGCAAAAAAAAAATGTTTGCTTTATACATTTTCTGAGGGGTGATTCCGTTAATTCTTATCTTCTCTATCTCCCCTAAAAACATTTTTGGTTGGTCATTGTTAACGCAGTATACAGAGTGATTCAGATTGTCGATGACGTCATATCTCGAACAACGATGACGTCACAAATGTGGGTCGTATGTCAAAAAGTGCCTTATTTAAAAACAAAATCGACGTGCCAGGGGATTTTTTCGAAAACTTCTCAATTTCAAAAATAATGAATTTGTTCGTTACTTTTCGAAAGCACTGTATTAAAAATACCAAAAATTCAGTTTCCGTTATAACTTTAAAATAACTAATAGATACAAACTTATTTAAGTATTAATAATTGTATGCTTTGTATTGGGCTCTGTTTGTTATATATATTTCCAATACAAACAGTAAAAATTAGTATGATGCGATTAATTCTTATTTAATATATTTTTTTATATTATTATTTTATAGTTTTAATTATATTATCTATTAGTATTTTGCTTCGAAAAAAAGTTAATCGGTGTCGGGTATAGAAATCGACTACAAATCACTCCAAAACGTTAAAACTATGATATGAATGAAAACCGATGCTGCGTCTCGTAGGTATTATATATTCTGAGGGAAAATTGGTGTATTGGGGTAGAAAACAGGAGCCTTCCGTATCGTAATCCCGTAACCGTACCAGCAATTGAGTCGTGTTACGATCCTATGCGTGGTTTTATAATGATTTGGACCCCAATTTGACAGCAAATGGGATTGTCTTGAACGAATGCGCCCCGGGATGACATTAGCCTGTCTCGATCCCACAACAAAGGCTTCCACAGCCGCCCTGTCACTGTGTAATGTATGCTAACACGTTTACGCCGGCGGCAACGATCACTTTATGAACCTTGACGCTCTTTGGAATTCCTAAATTCGACAACTTACTACATTATCCAAATTATTCTTATGGAATTTATATCTCTGCCTCACACATTTGTCACGCAATTGAGATACAGATCTGGAACTTCGACTGCACAGTTATAACTCGATGCTCGAGTGCAATAAACTTTTTGGAGGAAAAAAGGATGAGTCGCAGATGGAAAGAGCAGAACGCCTTACATTACGCAGGTCATTTATTTATCATCTGCCTCGCATGGAGGAAAGAAACTTCCCTGAACTTTGAATTTTACTGTTAGGTTATTTTAACACCTTTAAAAATTATAAGATTTACTCAAACGCATAAAGAATCTAAAGTGCATGTTGTGTGCAAACTAGTATACTACAACCCAGGGAGCTAAAGCGCATGTTGTTTATTAAGAGATCAAAAGGGAATTTAAATTATAAGGTATTTATTACAACTAACGACAAGGACTAAAATAATACTGTTGATTCAAGAAGTGCAAATTAATATACTATAACCCAGGGAGCTAAAGTGCATATTGTTTAATAAGCGATAAAAAAGAAATGCAATCGATAAGGTATTTATTACAACTTATGACAAGCACCAAAATAGCATTGTTGATACAAGAAGTGCAAACTAATATACTACAACCCAGGGAGCTAAAGTGCATGTTGTTTGTTAAGAGATCGAAAGGAAATATAATTGATAATGTATTTATTAGAACTAACGACAAGGACTAAATAGTGCTGTTGCTTCGAGAAGTGCAAATTAATATACTACAACCCAGGGAGCTAAAGCGCATGTTGTTTATTAAGAGATCAAAAGGAAATGTAATCGATAAGGTATTTATTACAAGTTATGATAAGAACCAAAATAGCACTGTTGATTGAAGAAGTGCAAATTGATATACTGCAACCCAGGGAGCTAAAGTGCATGTTGTTTGTTAAGAGATCGAAAGGAAATATAATTGATAATGTTAGAACTAACGACAAGGACTAAATAGTGCTGTTGCTTCGAGAAGTGCAAATTAATATACTATAACCCAGGCAGCTAAAGTGCATGTTGTTTATTAAGAGATCAAAAGGAAATGTAATCGATAAGGTATTTATTACAAGTTATGACAAGAACCAAAATAGCACTGTTGACTGAAGAAGTGCAAATTGATATACTACAACCCAGGGAGCTAAAGTGCATGTTGATTGTTAAGAGATCGAAAGGAAATATAATTGATAATGTATTTATTAGAACTAACGACAAGGACTAAATAGTGCAGTTGCTTCGAGAAGTGTAAATTAATATACTATAACCCAGGGAGCTAAAGTGCGTGTTGTTTATTAAGAGATCAAAAGGAAATGTAATCGATAAGGTACTTATTACTACTTCTGACAAGGACTAAAATAGCACTGTTGATTCAAGAAGTGCAAATTTATATAGTATACTCCAAGGAGCCAAAATCTTTCATCCGAACAAATTAAAAGACACTTTAGCTTTAGAGTATATGAACGATCCTTTGCCTCAGTGACCTATAATTAATAGTGTATATGATGTATAAAGGACTAAAGTGCATCCGTTTATTCTGAGATATTGAAAGACACTTCAGCTGTGAAGAAACTAAAGCGTATATTTTAGTTTCTAGAGCAAAAATCGTAAAGGGATTAGCGCAAATTAGTATGCCAAGGAACTAAATTTAAGTTCTTATGCTAAAATGCTTTAGTTCTGTCTATATGCTTCTATTTTGTTCTTGTTGATTAACCATAGCTAAAGTTAATTGTTAATGAATAATGTATTAAAATAACTAAAGTGCATTTCGTCATTTCTGCACCGAAGTTTGTTAGTAAGAGGATTCAAAGCAAATCGATGTCTTAAGATTTAAAAAATAATACTAAAGCAGCATGTGTACTTCACGATGTTTAGATTATATTACTATACTGTATACCAAGAAACTAAAATGCATCTTTTCATTTTAAGGGACTAAGAAGTGCTTTAGTTGTGAGGTGGCTTTAAGTAGCTAAAATTGTTTATTAATTAATATAGTTCTTATGGCATATTCAGATTTTTAAAATGCTAAAATAAACGTAGTGTACATCGCACTGACGGACTAAAGTGTGTCCAGAGGGGTCAAAATAAAGTTTATTAATTTAAATTATGTCGTATATTAGTTTGATAAGTTAATAAGTATACTTAGCGTGTACAATAAAATGAATTTTGATTGGTCAGTTAATTACTTTCGAACTAATTGCATAACACTCGAGCATCGGTTGCGGTTAAAAATGATTTTCGAACTATAAACCGGTAAACACAATGTATAATTTTTATGGTGGTCTGTAGCGTAAGGAACGTAAACGACTATAATTAGGCTGCTCGAAAATAATTGGACTGAAATTTGGCACCGTATCATAGCGCTACGTTATGTTTATAACCATATGCATAGATAAGTTTCGCCTTGAACAAACACTTGATCACGATCAGAGAATCAGGAGCGCACAATGAAAAAGAAAAAATTGCCTGGGCAATTATACAACTGAGAAAAAATGTCATCTATTTAACAGTGATGTCATACAAGGTGATATAAACTACTCACCGTGGCCTTCTAGTAAATTATGGCGTGGTATTGAAACTTACCTGAAACAGAACGAAAAAAATTTCAATACTTCCATTGTATGGTTCTTTTTACAGTCGCAACAGAGTGTGTGTAATTGGAAATATCATACAATGTCATCTTTTATGAGGTACTGTTATTTAAATATGAAACGAGTTACCAAGAAATAAACCAGGATCATCTGAAGTTATTTTGTAAAATATACAGGGTGTTTTCGAAAAAAAGTTACAAGTTTTCGGACATACAACAAAGTTACATTAATTGCTACGTATTTCTGGTTACTTTACGGTTATGTGAGAGATCTCCTGGTTTTGGAGACGTTGCAGTTACCAGATCATGGCAGCCATTAACTCATGTTACTAAAATATGACTTCAAAATTGAAATCACTTTCAAGTAGTTTTTATAGTTGTCGCTACGTTCAGGGAACCATAATTGTTCGTTTAATGTCGTGGAACTTGTAAGTAATATTTATTAGCCCACACAAAGTTATCGTTACTTGTAAAACTATTTAGCATCATGTACTACAAACTGCGTATTGCTTCTTAAATTCACCATGAAGTAAATTTTACCATGTAGTTCCAAAGTTGAACAGCTCTTCACCATTGTGTAATATCTGTATATATTCAATCATATCATGTGCGGAGTGTACTTTTCTCATTTTTTGTAACTATTAATTTAGTGCTTAGTATGGGCAAAGCTCCATGTAAAACTATATCTAAACTGTAAGTAAGTAAGATTAAATATCTGGGTCACAACAACAGGAAAAAATGTTACTAAGAAGTAACAATAGGAACCTTACTGTTACTTTAAAATAACTTTACGTTCGTTCGATACTTTGTAGTAAATATTACTTGAAAGTAATATCTACAGTTCCCGTTACGGACGCTAAAGTATCAGTTACTTTCAAGTTGCGTTTCTTACAGCGAGTTACTTCAAAGTAAGAGTTGCGAAATGCGCCAGATGGTATATGTAGAAAAAAATGAAACGTAACAATATTAGCTGACAGACAAAGCAAGCAACATGCTAACTAGAAAGAGTGGCGAAAGAGTGTTGAAGTCCCTTAAAAGTTGCGGTTTCTACACCCTGGCTTCCAAATGGATGTAAAATAAAGGATGATGGTATATTATGATTTAATCATTTGATAATAATTGTTATTATTAAATTGTATTTAATTTCGAAAGGGGTACTTAAATGTTGTGATGTTCAGGAAATTAGAAACAATTAAAAGATTACGAGTATGTTAGAATAAATGGACCAACAAATCGTTCATTAAGAGCTATTTCATTCGATAACCGTAATGGAGCGCAATCGGGTTTCGGCAACATCAGGAGACAAAAGACTATCGCAGGCAGCGAAGTCCAGGGTAGAATTTGGATTGTGTCAAAGACCTACCAGCTGTGCTCCCCCGTGGAGCGGTACAACAACCTGGGGCATCAGCGTATCGGTTTCGACAAAACAAAAAAACAATGTCCTCGTAACCGACTGCGTTTTTTAATTGAACACTTCTACAATCGGCCGTGTAAAATCATTTCGGCCGGGTTAACATGCACCACTTTCGTCGGGGTAACATGAATTCTCTTTTTGCCTGCCACACTATAATCTTTTTATCACCACATTCACATTGGACATGGATACTTTTTGTCACTTGATTATTTAAAAAAGGCCTCGGTCGTGCTAAAAAATCTGTATTTTAGTGTTATAATATTCAGATAGTGTACACTGATAGCAATTATTTGGTGTCAGTGAATACGGTGGATTGTTGGTTATTTATTGCCTACAGGGTGTACAGACTTTAAAATAATAAATCTGGATAGCTTCAACCTTAGACAAAAAATGTACTAATTTTTATTGTCGATAAAATGAACAGTTTATGAGAAAAAGTTCGACCTATGTTTGCATGTTGAACCCTCTTATGAAGTGTTTCAATATTTTCGTTAAGGTGCCTCCTGGGACAACACTGGGTTTTTTAAATTTTGCATTTTTTTGGATTAAAAATCTTAAAATTAAACTTTCCTGTTGTTTAAATGACTTTCACATTGCAGTTTGTTGACGAGAAAAAGAAATAGAAATCATGACCCTTTTTATTAAAAATAAAACATGAATAAACAAGATTACCTCTTTTTTAGTCGAAGGTTGAAGCCAGATTTATTATTTTAAAATCTTTATCATATAGTGCTAAAAATGTAGGCTTTAAGTTGTGGAGCTCCTGGTAAACTAAAAAAGCTAAATATGTTTCAAGGACACTATTTTAAGATATCTACTGTTAAGTTCTGTGTAAAATTCATATGTAACTTTCCATTTATTTTATATTATAACTAAAGTAAATAAAGAAAACTATTAGATAACCTAGATATATTTACAGAAAACAAGCATGTATGTTCTTTACTTTGCCTAAAGTAACATAACTTTCAACTATATATTACTAATACTTCCGGTGGATTTTAAATGGAAACGTTGTAGCATTTCCAGCGTTACTGCTACCCTATTTGGCAGTTTTAGATTCTACGTCTCTGAGATACCATTACATAATGCGACATTGTTTTTCCTATATGTATTTTTCACAACTGTTATTCTAAAAGTACAGTAATGAGTGTGGCTTTCTGGGATTAAGCTTGTTTTTTTTTGTTGCAGATCAAGTTGTGCTATGATCTCAAATCTGTAAAATTAAGTAAGCTTTGAAAATTCAGAATAATCTATTTTTTTTTAATAAAAAGTAATAAGTAAAATGCCTCTTTGTGGGATACAAAATGTTAAGAAAAGTTTCCCATAATAGAAATATTGAGGAAGTATGCAAAAGTTCAATGTTCCAGACTTCGTTTTTCTGCTTGATGCCGGATTTTTTTAGTTAGTAGCGCCTTTTCCGTATGAGAGATGGTATTAAAAAATGATTCTCAGAATGAAGAATCGATCGACACGCAATGAATGTTGCAATCTTTTAGGCCTACTTTGATTAGGACGTTACTGACGAGAAAATTCCAATACCGATAAAAATCAAAGTAGGCTCTAGATAAACGTTTCTTAATAGAGAAAACATAGTTTACTAGTGAAAACATTAAGATTTTTCTGTATTTCTAGTGCTTACTCTTGTTCCACGATCAAGAAGAGCTGAATCTCAGGAGACCATATTTTAACATAGTTTTTTTTACCTCTTTCAAGAGTTACTATTTAAAAAGTGTGTAAAACACTTTGCATATAAGATATTTTGGGTAAAGATACTATAAAGTCGGGATATAAAACACCAAAAAGCAAACATTTTTTTCTAGGAATCTCGAAACAGCACTTTTAGTTATTGATCATCTGCTAGAGGTCACTAGTTACGACCTTTTCCAGCTACATGTAAACAAGTAACGTTGAGGTTAGGTATGTTTACATTGTATTGATTGCTAAAAACAAACCCTTTGTAAGAAAATCATGATTTGATGGCCTAAATTCAATTAACTTTCTTGAATATAATTAAATTTAACTGAAGTTACTTTAATACAATCTTGTTTTCTTAATTAAGATTAGATTAAACATATATAGTTTATATATGTTTAAATGTTTTTTATTGGCAACTGATTTTCTTTTTTTTTCCAGTTCAAGTCAGTGTTGCTGATATATAAAATTGTAAGGTTCTATATTTACAATTTTAAGGCAGCAGTATGGTGTTACCCGTGAAGCTAAAAAAGGAAAATAAGGTAATATTTTTTAATTTTAAACTTTCCATATCAATATAAGAACAAAATGCGTATTTAATTATAGCCTTTCAACCAAATCTGATGCTATAGTTTTCTAATAATGAAAATATTTGTAGAAGTTTACGTTCTTTACTTGATTTTTATCAACAATTCTACTCTTTGTTAAATTTGGCATATTTTCTTTGGTGTTTTGAAATAAGAAAGCAAATGATTTATAAATAGTCCCAACAGTTATTGAAATGGAATGGCAACTTACTGGCTAGTATATTTAATAACATCTGATAAAAACAGATGGTACTGAAAGAAGAATATGACTTCAAACGTTTCATTTATATCTCTATGGTATTTTCATTTTACAATAGAGTTGTTTCAGTTTTTAAATCCTTTCATTTTTCATTAATGGTATCATTCCAAGCACTATTGTAATAATGATGTTGGAATCTGTAGAAATTTTACTTGTACTGCAACAAAAGGTAAATATATTGTCCGTAATTATTTATTTGTGGCGTTTTTTGTTACTTTTTTTATTTAATTCGGTATTCCTGCCACTGAAATATAAAAATGTTAACAAATAACCCCTTGACTGATCAAATTAGAAGCAAAGCAATATAATAATTATATTTACCCTTCTACCTACGAAATTGTAGTAAATTTAAGGAATTATTGGAAACTTGCAGACCATTTTTATCTGTTATTTTTATACATATTGAAATGGGACTAACGTGAAATACCACGAAAGAAATATACCTATGAGTTACTCGTGACTAAATTTCCTCTTCTAGAGAAACAAAAGTTGAGCTATTTTTGAAATTATTTTTTAATTTTTTAACTGAATCTGTCATCAACATTCCAGCGCGAGGAGGTCATAGATAATTATTAAATCGGCCTACAGTTCAAAAATTAAATCAATATGTCGAAGAATAAAGGTGAAAAATGGTTTACAGTATTCAGGTACTGCGAAACTAGCTTTAAGTCGAAAAATTAATTAAAGACTAATGTATTTGTCACTCCCACTAGAAAATATCGTTTTACTTACAGTTATTTATATATATATTGAAATCGAACAAACGTGAGAAATCATGATAGAAATATATCTCTGACTTGCTCGTGACCGAATTTCTTCTTATAGAGAAACAAAAGTCGAGCTATTTTTGAAATTATTTTTTGTCCTGAAATCGATATCAAAATTCTAACGCGAGGAAGTCGTAGATAATTATTAAATCGACCCCCAGTTAAGAAATGAAGTCATTATGTCGAAGAATAAAGGAGAAAAATGGTTTACATTATTCAGGTACTACAAACTAGCTTTAAGTCGAAAAACGATTTAAAGAATAATGTTATTTGTCACTTGCACTAGAAAATATTGTTTTAATTTATTTTTAGGGTAAATGGAATAAAACATAAATTATGACAAAAAGTTATCCGACTGTATAAAATTATTAGGTATTTGGCATCATTAATTCCTATGAAAGATTCTTGCGGTTTGCACGGCTTAACGCTCTTTCTTTTTCTTTTTCTTGTCATTAATGTAACATAATGTAGTTAAATTTGTTTTTTTTACCACGTCCAGAGAGTATTATTTCTGGTCTGAGACCAATTATGTCACCAGTCCCTTGTAAAATGGTAAGTTATTTAATAGCTATCTTTCCTTATTCCACTTAGACATCGTTACGGGTTCTTTTTAGGGGGGGACGCCTGAATGTAAGTCTTTTATAAGCATCGAGGGTGTTTTTTATCTGGCCACTTTGTCGTTGACGTCGAGTTGACATCCACTTGTTGAATGTCCCAGTTCATTCTGTAAAGACTTGAAAAGAACACTTCTTTCCTATATATAAAATTAAATGACTGTCAAAAAGTCTACACAGATATTTCCTTTTTTCCCTCAACTTCTGCTTCTTTGCTGATTTCGGGTTGATTAGATCCACTTGCTACAGCGACAGGTGGCTTTTTTATTCGGGTTCTTTTCATGCATATATTATTTTTTATAAATAAAAGCAATATTTTCGTACTATTATGAAATCGTATCCCTGTGACATATGAATCATAAAAAATATTTTAGTCCATATCTATGCTTTAGTCGACAGCTGTTGTCCTCTGGGTTACTGAAGTTTCTTGTAGTACAGTATTTGATATTCTCTATTGTAATACATGTTGTGAACAACGTGTAAATTTATCATTTTTATCAATATACAGGGTATCCCAACGAAAATTTGACCCCCTATAATTGGAAAACTGAATAATATTTCAATTTTCATGAAAACAAAATATACATTAATGATGACATGGCAAGAATTGAAAGGGAAATACAAGGAAAAATCAGGAAACGAGCACAAGAAGAAAGAAAGAAAGGAAAACAAGTAAAGACTAAATTCCAAAATTGATAATAGATGGACAAGAATACAAGTGGAATAAACAGAATGAATCTTTGGAAACCACATCTCCAAAAAACTAATAAAAGGCTGTCAGATGGAACATATGGAAACGACTCGGCATGATAAACGATTAAGAAATGAAATACGGATAAACCAAGTGAAGGAAAAACGAGGACAACAAAATTTTTGGAAAATCGGAACATGGAATATTAGAAGTCTGCATGGAAAAGAAAACGAGTTAGAAGAAGAGTTTGAAGAACAAGAACTAGACATATTAGCAATAACAGAAACTAAAAAAAAGGGACAGGGAAGTATTAAAATGACAAAAGACCATGTATTTATATATAGTGGAGTACCAGAAAAATTTAGAGCAGCAGGAGGAATCGGTTGTATTATACATAAGAAACTAGCCCAAACAATTCACAAGTGGAATGCGGTGTCAGAAAGAATATTATCAGTAGAACTGAAGGATGACAATGGTAAACAAAGAACAATAATAACTGTATATGGACCAAATGATGATGCAGCAGCAAGTGACAAAGACAGGTTTTGGGAAGAACTTTCGACGGAAGTAGAAGAAGCAAAGGGCGCAGTATTTATAGCTGGAGATTTTAATAGCAGAGTTGGGAGAAGAGACTCTATATACAACGGCGTAATAGGAACACATGGAGAAAGTTTAAGGAATAATAATGGAGAAAGGATGCTAGATTTTTGTATAACACACGAACTAATAATAACAAATACCTTTTTCAACATAAGGACATAAATAAATATACGAGAGAAGTAAAAAGTAGGAAAGAAAAATCAATAATTGACTATTTGTTAGTAGAGAGAAATAACAGAAGAGTGGTAATGGATACTAAAGTCAAAAGAGGTGCTGAAATTGGCAGTGATCATTATTTATTGGTAACAAAAATAAAAGAAAAAGTAGAAGATAAGATCTATAGGGAACAAAAACCAGATAAACTTATAGAATATGAATCAATAAGATCATATAAACTTTTAGAAATCGAAATAGCACAGAAATATGAAATAGCGATAAATAAAAAACTGGAACAAAATGCAGAAATTAATGAAAACGATAGCATAGAAAAAATGTGGGAGAATCTAAAAAGAATCATACTTGACACGGCAAAACAGATATGTGGCGTTAGCAGAAAAAGTAATGTAAGAAGGCAAACCGCTTGGTGGACACATGAAATAAAGGAACAAATAAAAAGGAAGAAAAACACATGGAAAAATATTTAAGTAATCAAACAACGGAAAACTATGAAACCTACAAAAAAGAAAGAAAATTAGTAAAAGAAAAAGTAATGGCAGCGAAAAGATTAAAATGGAATGAACTAGGACAAAAAATGGAAACAGATAGCAAGGCGAACCAAAAATTATTCTATAAAACACTGAAATCCTTCAGAAATGAGCAGACGCACCAAACAAATTATATTAAGAATGAGAATGGAGAATTACTGACAGGAGATAAAGAAATAATGCAAAGATGGAAAGAATACTTCAAGGAGTTATTATGTGGTAATGAAGACGTAACGGAAACATCGTCAGGCTCTAACAATGAACAAATAGAAGAAATTAACGATAATTTAAACTATGAAGAGGATGATGGACAAAATAATGGAAAGTATATAACATTAAAGGAACTACATAATGTAATAAAAGAGTTAAAAAATGGTAAAGCACCAGGTTATGACAAAATAACAACCGAAATGTTTAAACATATTGGAGTGAGAGGAACTGAAAAGCTTTTAAAAATATATAATGAAGTATGGAAACAGGAAAAATACCAAAAGATTGGCAGGTAGCACTAATAACACCAGTACATAAGAAAGGAGATAAGAAGAACTGTAACAATTATAGAGGAATCACTCTACTTAGTACAGGTATGAAAATATATGAAAAATTATCGATAATAAATTAAGAGCAAAAATAGAACACACATTAGAAGAATCACAGAGTGGCTTTAGAAAGGGAAGAAGCATACAAGATCATATATTTACACTGAAGCAATTAATAGAGAAACTGCCTCAACAGGAAAGGAATATTTATTTAGCATTTATAGATTTGGAAAAAGCTTTTGATAACGTCTCAAGGGAAAAGCTATGGAAAATATTACGTGAAAGGGGCACTGATGACAAAATACTAAGAATCATGAAAATATTTATACAACCAACATCGTGTCATTAGTCAGAACAGAACTTCAGATGCATTTACAACAAAAACGGGATTGAGACAGGGAGGAGGGTTAAGCCCCTTGCTTTTCATAGTGTTCATGGACGAAATAATAAAGAAGTGTTCAAAAGATGTGAGAAAGCTATGTATAGGATATAGAAACTTACAACCAATAGTCATTTCAGAAGGAGCATTTGCAGATGATGTAGTAATAATGGCAAGAAATCCGAAGGATTTACAACAAAATTTAGAGATTTGGAATAAAGTACTACGAGACTATGGAATGAAGATGAATAAAAGTAAAACTAAAGTAATGGTAATAGGGGAAGAACGAGAGGAAATAAAAATACAAATCGAAAATGTTAATATTGAACAAGTAAAAATTTTTCAATATTTGGGGGTAGAAATAGAAGATAGTGGGAAACAAGATTCGGAAATAAATAGCAGAATAGGAAAAGCTTTGAATTTATATCATGCTCTAAGTAATAAATTTTTAAATAACAAAGAAGTGTCTAGAACAACGAAAATGAATATATTCAAATCAATATTCAGACCAGTCCTAACATTTGGCTGTGAATCATGGGTTTTGACAAGAAGACAGAAGAGTAAAATTCAAGCAGTGGAGATGAAATACCTCAGGAGAGTTAAGGGAGTTACTAGAAGAAATAGAATAAAAATACATAAATAAGAAAACAACTGAAAATACAATCGATACTAGCATCCATCGAAAAAAGACAATTAAGCTGGTGGGGCCACTTACATAGGATGGGAAATATGAGAAAAGTAAAGCAGATATGGGAAGCACGGACTCAAAAGGAACAAACGGGGAAGACCAAAACAAACCTGGGACAAAATACTAGGAGATATCTTGAGAGTAAAAGGATGGACATGGGCAGATGCAAAAATTTTAGCAAGAAATAAGAAGGAATGGGCGAAATTTGTACATAATATTGAAATGTAATAAATTAATTGTAATTTGTGAATTACCCTACACCTTATTAGGTAGAAGGGTTTTTGATAATATATATATATAATATTTCAAAATTCGCCGAGACCCGTCGATTTTTGTTCTTGGAGGGAGCTTTTTTGACAGTCAAGCCAACTCGATATGTTCATCCCCCTAATGCCTAGCAACCCCAACTTAAAAATTTCAAATGCAACTACCCCACTTGTGGCACATCATTTTAAAGCCCTTTTCATTGCGAATACAGTGACGTACCGTTTTTAGAAATCGGTTGAGATTTGACAGAATTATTGGTTACAAACGAAAAGATGACAAACCAACTTACGCGTAGTAATTTCTACACAAATGCCCACCACTAATAAGTTTTTCATCTACTACACATGACCGCATTACCTAATTGTTATTGATGTGTCTATCAGTTTACAAAAAAGTCAGAAATGAAATAAAAAGCTGAAGCAAATAATAAATCAGATTTATTTGATGAATTGCTCAAAATGACCTCCGTTAACTTCCAAACAATAATACAGTCTGTTTTCAAATTCTGTTCGAACATTATTAAACACATCCGCAGTTATTGATGGGCATTCTTCTACAATTCTCTGACGTAGCACTTGCAATGTTTCCGGCTGAGTGGCGTACACTCGTGATTTTAAATGACCCCACAGAAAAAGTCCAAAGGGGACAGATCCGAGATCTTGGTGGTCATTCGACGGGACCTCTTCTGCCAATCCAATGCCCCGGAAATGGCCATCCAAAAATTCAACAAGTGGATGTCAACTCGACGTCAACGACAAAGTGGCCAGATAAAAATCACCCTCGATGCTTATAAAGACTTACATTCAGGCGTCCCCTAAAAAGAACATGCGTTGTATTAATATACAGGGTATCCCAACGAAAATTTGACCCGCCCTATAACTGGAAAACCGAATAATATTTCAAAATTCGCCTTGACCCGTCGATTTTGTTCTTGGGGAGCTTTTGACAGTCAAGCCAACTCGATATGTTCATCCCCTAATGCATAGCAACTTACATTAAAATGGTCTTCACAAACAAACAATGTTGCATGCTTCCTTTCGCTGCGCTGGATTGCCCTACACCTCATTTTTCTTTTCAATTTTTGACATGGTGGAATATCTTTTATTAGGCGCTGTATTCGTACATAACAGCATAATGCAATATTTCTTCCATTTGCCCGGTGAGATGCACTTTCTGTGTCTATTTTACAAGTCTAGTTTGCAACTTTATACAATAGCAATGTCTATTTGATACAATAACACCTAATAATATCACAAATAACAAATTAACTCTCCTAAACATATGTACTGCGTTGTCCGAAAGCGTGGAAATGGTATACAGATATGAACTGAAGCACTTGTATTTAGCTATACATGTGCGAACCGCGTCTGACGTCACAGATTTACACTGTAAACCATTCCATTAACCTTAGATTGTAGAGATTACATTTTTATTACTGCATATTAATGATGTATTATCAGCGTAGAGAATAAATTTTTCGGGAACCAAATAAAGCGGAAAGTCATTCATATAGAATATAAAGAGTAGGGGCCCCAAGACAGAACCTTGAGGTACCCCACTCTCCACAGCAGCCAAATCAGACACATTAGTTAGTGTTTATTAAAGAAAAGCTGTTTCTTATTTTTTCGACTATTCTATAAATACGCTCGCGCAAACATCGTCGTTTGATGAACAACTGAAATGCCGAAGTTGAAAGAAAATCTGAAGGACGACTGAGTACAACACTGCACTATACATACCAAACAATGCATTATCGTGCTTTTTATAGTTGTTTGCTTTGTATAATTAGTTTTTGCATGATATCGGCATAATGAAATTAATGAAGGAATAAAATTTGCGCTCAATTAGAAAACACAGTATTCTTGAGACAGCAGTTGGAGCTGCAGGCAGTAATCACATCTAATAAAATCCATTAATGCTGAAAAGATATTGCATTGAGGTATTTCTGATTAAAGAAGCAAGTAAACAAATCATCGTAGCATGAAAGATGTATTCATATTCGGTTGTATAAAAAAGTATAAGCCACGTCCGGGTTAGCCTTTTCCAATAAACCAGAGATCAGCCAATGTCAAAGGAATCAAATGGGCCGAGAGAGATACCAAATCCATTTGTCATATGTCGCTTTAGACGAAATCACAGCACTCGAACCTCCGAACCACGTCAAGTTAGTCTATAATTAACTTTTGTAGTAAATTACCTCCAGGCTATATTCTCAATAGCCACGGAGGGAAAAAACGGTGATTGCATCACTAGTGTCTCTATAATTAAGTTAATTAATGTAAAGTTACGTAAGGCTATGTAAAGGAATCATTAATTGAAGTCCATTATAATTATTTGAGCCGTTCTGTCGCATATAGTCCGTAATTGTATTTTTTAAGGTGACACCTTCAATTTGCATCCGAGATTGTAGCTCAACGCGTTGTCATACACCTTCAAGGATACTGTGGATGCAATTGAATGGGGACTGGGAAATAATGATTGATGAGAAGTTGTCATTAATAAATTTGAAAAATATGGTGATTAGGCTTTTGGAAGGTCGCAGCACTGACAGCGATATCCAAAAATAGGCGTAGAAGGTATTAGTCGTGTTTAAATTAACAAATACCCGGAGTAATTTGCTCTTATGTCATGAGTAAATAATTATTAAATTTCCTATACGGCTTGTTTTAAGGAAATTTCGTCTATGGGCAGGTAGATCGTAATTTATCATCGCACATTTCGAAAGTTAAACACCTTGACAACACGCTCGAGAACACCGAAAGAAAAAGAATAGTAATCGCTTTTACAATTCTAGATCTGTGTACTACAATTTGTTGTGATTAAAGCTCCAAACACAATTTGTAGTATTATTTCACATACTAAAGCGTAAAATTTTGTAGTAATAATCTTCAAACACTATTTTACTGCAACACAAATGTTATCAAATACTGCAAACATTTTTGTACCATTTGCTAAAAGTGTTATGCGTGACAGAAAATCGAAACAAATTTTTTTTACTCGACCCTTTAATTTGAAGCAAATCAACTTCGTATGACGTAAGTGCGTTAAGTAAAGTTTACAGGCTTTATTCTAACTTGGGAATTGTGATTGCGCTGCTGGTTGCATATTTACTTTTCGCTTGACTACATCGAGATACATACGTATAGAGTGTCTCACACCTGATAGTCTGGACCTACTGTGAGGATACAAAACATTTGGATCGGTCAGTGGTCGCGCGGTTTAAGGCGTCAGTACTTGAATCGAAGTGACTAGATCGCTGTGGGTTCGACCCCCGCAGCCGGTAGACCGTATATAAGCTATATTCGTGTTTCTAATTAACTTTTATTAGGGGCATTTTTCTATATTACTTCCCGTTTAAAAGTAAATTCGATCTAAAAATCACATTAGGGGTGGAAGGATCAAGTAATCGATGGAAAACAACTGAATGTTCGAGGTTTAAAGTGCATTAATGTCATTAAGAATAAATAATTCTTTAATAAAGTTAAAGCAAAAGGTGACGATAACAATAACTAGACATAAAAAATTAGCAAACGCCCTCATTCATACTACATACATATTACAATCTATTCTCTATATGACCTCTCTCATTTCAACACACATATCCAATCTTCGCCTGACTTCTTTGTGGGCTGCGTTTATTAACATTTCGCCCTTTAACTCACTACAGGCGTTTGTGATATTGTCTTTCAAATGATTAATATCTAGCGCAAGTGTTTTGTAAACCTTATTTCTTAAAAGTACCTATAAAAAAATTAAGGGGTATTAGATCTGGTGACTTTCCGGGCCACGGATCATCGGCCACATATATTCGGCCATCGGGCCATTAATCCTAATTCATTTTTCTGGGAAAGTGGTAGCTAAATATTGCGGCACAATTCGGACCTTGTGGGGTGGAGCTCCGTCGTGCTTAAACCATAGGTTTCTCCTTAGCTGCAAAGGCACGTTCTCCAGAAGTGCAGAAAGTTTTTCTTGTAGGAAATTTAGGTAACTCACGCTGTCCAATGTATGTTCATAAAAATAAAGCCCAATTAAATGCCTATCGACGATGCCGCACCATACATTTACTCCAAAATGGCCTTGGTTTTGGGCAGGATATAGAATGTGGGGATTTTCAATAGACCAGTAGTTTTCGTTGCGCCTGTATAGCAAACCATTACTGACAAACCGACTTTCGTCCGTTCAAAGAACGTACCAAAAAAGGTTCTGATCAACAGTTTCTACGTTTACTACAGTTTGAGCTATAAAATTTAGTTTGTTTTCAATGTGACACTCAGGCAAATACTCAAAATTGTGAATTTTGTAGTCATGATATCCATTGGTCTTTAGAACTTGTTGAACGGTTGATTTATCCAACTTCAATTTCCGACTAGCCTGCCGTGTAGAATTTCGTGGATTTTGTTCGAAATACTGTCTAACTGTATTAACATTCTTGTAAAGGTTCTATGAACAGGAATGAATTTTTTGTGACTTTTTCTGAATGAGGAGACATTTTGTATGCACAAAAGTCATACGTTTCACGTTCGTATTGAGTAATGAGGCGGTCAACGAGTTGGTTTCGGAGCTATATTGCATGTATATATATTGAATTCAAAACTTCGTATTCTTCAAATTTTCTCTCTCAAGAAATCAGTAACTGAAAGAATAATGAGGGTATCTCTGTCACTGATTTATTTTAATGAAGAGTCTTGGTTCTGTATCACCCTGTAGTAGTGGCATAATGGCCCAGTACAAAAAATAAGGGTAATAACAGTTAAGGCAATAACCAATAAGGCTATATGGTTCGGATCGCAGCTGTAACCTCACGATATGGTTGAAGGCCGTTGTAGCAGCTTGATAATTTGACGTAATAATGCAGCAGGTCGGTAAATTTGGGAAAGATCGTACGCAGTTGCCGTGTACAGAGTGATTCAGTAACTAAAAATTAGGAGAAATCACTTTAAAGTAATTATTTTACGATTAAGTAGTCGATATTAAATTTAAAAAGTACAAAATTTACATAGTATTGTACGTAATCGTTTAAGATATCATATGTTTGAATTTTGGATCAGTTAGTGTTAACGAGTGGAAGAGAAAGTTGTTGCCGTTTTTTTGGTTTGTGTTAAATTATATTTAGTGTATGGTTTCTATCTCGAATTGTGTTTACATAGTATGGTAGCATTAGTGGAAAACCTACATTGAAAATAATGTAATAGTAGTACAATTTAAATTTTACAATAGTTTTAATTGTTTAAAATTATTCTAATTCTTAATAATATTAGAAATCTCAGAATGCTTTGAAAAGGCCCCGGAAAACGGGAATATCCCTGTCATTTGGCAACACCGCTATGCATAAAGCTTTAATTTCCAATAAGGAATCTTAAATTTTACTCTATACTAACTATAACTATATACAAACATAACATCATGTATCAGTAGTATGCGTTGTAAACACTATTTCCACTCTTTTGGAAAATGGGTCACCCTGTATCAATGTAATCTTGTATATGCTCAGAGTCGTGACAGTTATCAGTGCATGTGCTTGCACCACCATCATTATACATGTTACGTTAAGTGGATGTTTAATTAGCTGTAACTGTAGTCTCTAGCCAGGCGATTCCGAATATTGAAATCCAATTACTTTTTGCAGGTATTAACGTTTTTGGGATGCGAGTGTTTACGTTAGTTTTTCAAGTGTCAAAAATGGCTTCCGTGTATAGCAACTCGTTTTAATTGATTGCGATTTCCCGGTAAACATGTGCCAAATCCAGCTACTTTTACCGCGGTATGCAGTGAGTGCAAGTGGAGTGCAACGCGAGGAAATTTGAAACCGATTCTTGATGTGTATATAAAAGAGTCCCCTGTACATTTTTTCTAGAGCAGTTCTGAATCACTTTCTATTTATAAGAACATATTATTGAGAAAATACTTCTGATCGATAGGAGAGGGAGAGAAGGAGGGTGCAATGATTTTCTTCAAAAAAGTAAAGCTATGAGATCATATGTGTGAATTAAAGATTTTTTTTAGAACATATTTTTTTACTCAAGTTTCGATTTGGATTTGCGCTTTGTCAGTCTAATTGGCCTTTCAAAAGTGAAAACGAAAGTGAAAACATGCCTACAAAAAAGTAAATCCGATTATATCGACATAACACTGTAAACAGCGCCATGTACGTGGTATATTGAAAGTCAGCTTACGATTTGATGCCCCTAGAAAAACCTCCCTACCGAATTTCAAAGAAAAGTTTGAAATATTGAGAATATCAATTTGAAAATTTTTGCTTCTGCATCCTGTATCTTTTTTAATGTTGACATTCGGACTACGACAATATGTCTCACACAGTGTATTTTAATATCTAGAATCTACAGTTAGTCTATGGCGCATTCATACAGGGTGATCATTAACTTGACAAACCTTGTATTACTTTTTTCATAAAAAATATAGAGTTTTTCAAATCACTATTGTTTACGCCTATTTCCAATTTCGTCTAAAGAACAAACTATAATTTTTACTTATTGTTTAAAGAATTTGAGTATTAGTGCTGAGTCACATTGTTATTAGTTGCGTTTTGACAGCTCTATTACAGTTAAGGGAAAAAAGTCAATGTTTTTCCCTAAGTAACCTTAATTGGCATGCACGTATTTATACAAAGCGTTTCGGAAATTCGTTACAAATCTATAACCGACATCTAAAAATTAATATTTGATATACGGAGCGTGAAACTCCAAATTAGCAATGTTTTCACAAAATCTGAATATTTTGTAGGTTTAGGAGTGTTGAATTTTGATAACTTGACAGTTTCAAGAAATACCTAATCAACGATAAGTGTGAGGCGCAATTTTATATGAGCTTGACTAAAATGTAAATCTAATAAATAAAAAAACAAATAGTTAGTTACAGTAACTGCGGTACAATAACAGATTGGCACCAAAAAAAAGTTGTAAAAATTTGTTTACAACACGTTAATAACATATACGAAGAGCAGCAACTATTCCAGACATAGCAATTTCTAATTTTGTCACATGAAAGAGGAAAATATAACCATTTTTGTCCTACACTCGTTTGATTAATTTGTATTAATTAATTCAAAGTATACAGGGTGTCCGAAATATGTGTGCCAATACTGAAAAGGTTCTATATCTGACCACAAAAAAAACTCTTACGAAAGATATGTCTGACACCAATAGTTTTTCTACAAGTACATTTCAAAAAATAAAAATACAATTACATATTATTAAATGCAAAACTGTGTTATGAAATGTCAAACTAAGGTACAATTAACACTAAGCAAAAACCCGCAATTTGTTTTTTATATCAGTATTTACGAAGTAAATGATACCACGCAAACTATAACGTGCGACAACATTGCATACCGTTACCTGTAGCTGTTAACCTAAAACCTGTTGTGCATCATACACGTATTATGAATAGTACCAATGTTTCGTTATTTTATACCTAGTATTTGATTGATGTTTGCAAACGTACAAAATGGAACATTTTAGTAACCATCAACATGTTCATTTATGGTGAAATTAGTCAAAATTTTCTACTAGATTTTTGTACAGTGAACGTTTTTCGCAAGCAAGGTAGCCATTTGTGAGAAAAACGTTAAGAAAGCCATTCACAGCAAATCTGTTTAGTTCTTATGATTATTATGTAGCGTATGCAACGTTGTCATATATTCAAGATGTTTGCTGTCATAAACATTGTTCAGAAGAAAAAATTATTAAATGTTTGGTGCAATCTATCATGTAGAAAAATAGAGGCACTCATATTGCAGGGACCCTGTATATAATCGTTTTACAAAAAATGATAATGAATATTCGTCGACAAATAATGTTGCGTCTTGATCAGCAAAATAGTTAACTAATAGACTTTTTACCTCTATACGAAGAGACATTTTAGATATAATATTTGATGCGATTTTTGTCGAGGTATTTTTATTCAATATCGATCAGTGTTATTTTCAGTGGTAGATCCAGACATATTTGATGCTGCATTGTTTAGCTGTTATGGGACTGGTGGCACGATGATGCTACGTTTTTCTTAGGCTACTTCAGTAACAATGAGGACGTCTTAGTCCGAACGGTTCGAACTCAATACGACGGCAATAACTGAGTGGGCGTTTAGAAGTCTTATAAATTTGTTAAACAATATGCATTTTAAGCTACAATTCATTGGAAATTCTTGGGGCGTACACACAAAGGACAATATTTATATCTTCGAGTAACGAGTGAAGCGAACCATGCAGAATTTCATATAAAGTTGCATTGTACACGCTGTTTCCGAACGCGGTCGCCTTTGAACTGAAATTCGCAACAAGCTCCACTATACCCCGCCACGTAGAGCTCCCGGCCACTTATCTTTTCATATTACATGCATGATTAACTGTATTATTGTATAGTTTTCAAAAATATTACGAAATACAGGTGCGTTCTTCAGTTCAATCTTTTGTGCGAGTAACTACATTACATGCTTAATTTTCCTGCAATATAAAAGTTTAAGCTTAGAAACTTAAAGGATTCTACTCTACAGAGTGGCATGAATCCGCCATATTGACATTCTAAAAAAGGTACAGAATATTTCCCAATATTTCAAAAAGTTTTAGAGAGAATTTGGTATAAGGAGGTTATTTTGAGGAGCATATCAGGTACAGGGCTCTGTTTACAGTGTGTTTTGCAGATATAATCGGATTACATTTTTTTGTTGCATTTCTATATATTATAATATTGATGAATTCCCAATCAATTTAAAAGGTATACTTGTTTCATTCGAATGCATGTTGACTTTATAACAGTCAACAATATTCGTTAAAGCTAACTACAACAAAAATGTTAAATAAAGAGTTTAATAATGAACAACAAATTTGCAACATTATTACAGTAAAAACTATTTGAATAACTGAGCGAAATATCCACCATTAACATGAATACATTTTCTTATGCCCGTATTTAAATATCGTCTTACTTTAAATAAAGTACCTTCTTTGTTCCGAATTATGTTACACCACCATGAATCTTTTGAAGAAGGTCTTCGCGGGATATAAGTTCTTCTTTATAAACTAAATCTTTCAGGTGGCCCCAAATGGAGAAATCTAAGGGGTTAAGGTCGGGGTTACGAGGTGGTCAAGGAAATTCCCTTGCACGACCCATCTATGTGGAAAATGTTCGTTCAAGAAGTTTCTAATCAGTAGGAGAAGGGCTTAACTGCTAGTGAATTGTCTTCTAACAAGCCTGGCGAATTATCTTGCAAAAATCTCAAATGCGTGCCATCATTCAAGCAGGCTGGCAATGCATTCGGCTCAACTATAAATTCATCAACATTGTACCATCAAATGTTTATTGAAAATTCATGCTACTGTGTTCATGTGTTTGTTCCCCTAAATAAGGATTTTCTTGTTCTCAAGTGTGGTTATTTCTCCAGTCTGTAAACAATATCTTGTTTAGGAATGCATACCTTGGTTTTGTAATAAAAAGTTGCAAAAGTTTATCCTTACAGGTAAGTCGTTAGGCAACTAATTCTGGACGAGGTAATATGATATGGATAAAGTCTTTCGTCATGGAGAACTTTTAAAATTGTTGTTTTATTCACTCCTGTTGCTGTACGTAAGCGCTTTGTGCTCAGGATTATCAACTACACTCACCGAGATTTCTTCTTCCTGACAATCATCATTTTTGGACGACCAATCTTTCGCCTAGGATGAAATTCACTCATTTCACCCAATCGGATAAAAAGCATACGCTAAATGTTACCATTTGGCTGTCTGTGGTTTGGGTACAGTTGAAAATATCTTCTAGCTGGTATTGCAATTTAATTGAGCATATACACAAGTCATGTCTTGTATTTCAGAATTTGTTAATGTATTATGTCTCGACATTTTTTTTGTTTTTTTAACATAAAGGCAACTGGAACGTAGTTTGTGGCAACTTCTGATGTTTGCTGTCATGTAAAGGCACACTATTTCATTTGTTCGCAATGAAATTTGTTAGAAATGCAATAAACAAACCTGCAAACAAATTTAATCCGATTATATCGGCAAAACACACTGTAAACAACGCTCTGTATGTAGTATATTCCCCCTCAAAAAAACCGTACTATACCGAATTTCAAAGAAAAGTCTCTAAAACTGTTTGAAACGTTGAGAAAAATCAATTTGAAAATGTTCGCTTCTATAACCTGTATCTTTTTTAATATTGACATTCGGACTAAGGCAATATGGCTCCCATGGTATATTTTAATATCTAGACTCTACAGTTAGTTTATGGTGCAAGGCACTAAAAATTTGTCTAATAATCTACTAATATCTACTATTTTATAAAAATTAATTGGAAAAGTTACCCTTGATTGCAGAAAATAACAAAAATGGAATCGATTTGAATTAACTTAAGTACTTGATGTATTGTATACCTCTTTCAACTAAACATCGATTGTTTCAATAGTCAGATGGATACACTAAGCTGCATTTAAAAGAAAGATGGTGTGCCACAAGTGGCGCCCTCTACTAGTGACGTCAAAATTAGAAACAAATTTGAATTTCTCGTCCGCAAAAACCGCCGATTTACAAATTTAATGTAAATATTTGGATTTCTTAAGAAGTTATTTACAAATACCGAAAATAAAATTATAATTTTGACACCCTGTATCTTTTTTATTATGCGACTTGAGATTGATTTATTTTGACATAAAGAATCTGTGGTCTCGTTTTTGCTACTTCATTTAAAAACACCCTGTAATTTTGTTAGAGGGCTATACAGTTTAAAAAAATAAAATTATAAATAATTTTAATATGATTTTCTTTTATTTCCTTGGATTCGTTTTTTCATGGAACGGTTGCATTTGACCAAGTATGGTGTCAAATAAGACGTGTAATTATATAAGTAATTATCGTGGCTGCGATTTTCATGTGAAATTAAATAACAGTTGTTGTAAACATAATACGAGTATAATCTCAGATCGGTATCACGTATATATCGTAATGTTTTCGTTGCAAACATGCTCGTCGGTTTCCGCACAATTTTTCTTATGTAGGAAGTTGCGATATTCAGTAATCAAGCAATCGACGCAATAATCATTTGTCAGTGGTTTCACAAGCTGAAATAAAAATAGTAACAAAGCGTGACAACTTCAAATTCTCTAATTATAGAGAACAGTAAACATAATACAGTTTTATAATACACTCTGGAACCCATGGGGGGGTCACTCCTTTTATTACCATTATTTAAAGATAAAAAATATCTTCCAATTAAAAAGGATACCGCCGCTGACTTCATATATCAATCTATAAGAGCCCAGCATGGGACGTCGTCTGTGAGACGTGGACGTAAATGTGCATTAATATCGAACACAAAAAAAATAAATTATGCTAAATTATACACAATATTTATACGAAATTACTCTTCTTTCTGTAACATTTTCGATAACGTCTAATTTATAATGTCCTCTTGAATATTTATTGTTTCACCACGCTTGTAAAATATAAATATAAAAATTAATAACCTCTTCGGATTCCCATAATTTGTACGTATGAAGGCTGTTGTTTTCTAAACAAGGGACCTCGATAGGTGACAGATAATGATATAAAACTCCCATGAAATGCTGATATCTAGCGGAGAAAATGTGAAAATGCGAATTATAAATATTTTCAGGTGATTACATGATAAATTAAGAATTATACAGGGTGATTCAGGTTTAATCTTGATAACTTCAGGAATAGATAGAACAGGTTAAAATAATGTTCATTTGTGATATAAACTTATTTCCTAAAACGCATCGTTTCCGAGATAGAGGGCGTTGAAGTAGGAATTTTTTTCTCGTTTTTCCCTCATAACGTTTGAACCACTTATCCGATTTAAGTGAAATTCGGAACACAAACACGCCTTATGATCTTACATAAGCTTCTTAACTTTGAACTACCTACCCGTCTTAGAAGTGTAATTTGTATGCTACCCCCTCTTACTTTATTTCAAAACTGCAAAAAAAAAAAATTAATTTCAATAAAACATCTACACACCACTTTGATCTGATTAATTTCAAAACTTTTTCCTCTTATTTTTTTTTGACGTTTGGTCTTGTTTCTGAGATATTCATAGAAATTGGTGACAGTGTAGCGCACCAGCCGCGTAAATTTCATTTAACGTTATAGCAACCCATGAAAACAAAACTCAGTGACAAACAATTGAATTTGCTGTATAAAAATAGGTGTTGTAAAATGCATTTTATTTGTTTCCTTGAGAATTTCTTTAAATTTTTTATCCGGTCGCCGATTATACGCCTTATCAGGCTTTACAGTGGATCAGCTTCCAGTGCCGTGCGGAAGTGTATTTTTAAATCATTTTTGAACTACTCTTTTTGATTTTATTTTTACAAAATTGTACTTTTAACAGTCCCCTGTACATTCAAAAATTTTGTTTAGATAAGTTCTGAATCGCCCCTGTATAGGATTAAAAAAACATAACTAGTCTATAAATTTAAAAATATTACCTCCAGAAAAAAACATGAGTACGCCACTGTATTTTATAGAAAAAAATAGACAGGTGTCAGTGGTTGGAGATTCCAATGCAAAAGTGGTGCAACAAATGCATATTTTTAAATTTCCCCTGTACGTCAGAAGCGTCTACTAACATTGTCAATTGTTTCTAGAAAAATAGCATATTATACAAAATTGAAGAACATTTTCTTAGAAACCTTATTGCAAGGGAAACTAGACAGACTAGGTACAGGGTGTACGTGGATATGAAAATTAACTTAGCTACAGGACAACGGTAATGTTTTTGGTTAATTTTTCCTAATAATTTTACGAGTGTATACATTTTCTTAAATATTTGTCCTTGTGACTAGTGCACTTTACTATTAGCATTCTTAATTTGACTTATGTCTTCCAATCCAAGGCTTAAACTATGCTTAACATTAGAATTACTAGAATTTCACAAATAAAACCAAATTTGAGCTCTCAAAGGACTTAAAAAAGCAACTTCGTATAGAACACCTTATTTTTGAATCCTCTGTTCTGTGGTAGTTCATTTACGCATCACCCTGTATATGACTTCATTCAATATTAAATTAGGACAGTTTTATAATTAATTTAAATGTGCTTCAGCTTTGCTTGTAGTAGCTAAATTTTACAAAACGTCTTGGTCCAGAAAATTGCGATAAAAAAGGAACGTTGTTTTTTAAATCTTAAATAACTGTGTTTTTAATTTTGCAGATCTTTCCTCCTAATATAGCTCCAGTATGGGTGAATTAAGCGTTTTGTTCTTTTAACGAAGTGATTAACACTTGTGTTGGTTGGCCGGAACAATGGCTCCCTCTGCCAGGCATACGAGAAAAGTGTGTACACTTAGCCTTTTCGCAGTTTTAGCATTCGCATTTGTGTTTATAGACGCAAGAATTGTTTGAAGTAGTTTCATTGTTTTAGCCTACTGCACTGTTCAACCCTCTCGCTTTGGGGGTAAATTCATTGTTTAAGCTTTTTTTGTGGTTGCAACAATAACGTTTTAAGTCAAATATTCGACTTAGAATTTTATTTATTACATATGACCCTTATACGCCGAGCGCCATGTAGAGAACAATGGCGTGTGTACGGAGGGAATGGGCACATTTAATTTTATTTTTGACCTTTTTATTCACTTTTGTGAAGAAGGCAAACAGGGGGTTGTAAAAATAAGTCAGATTTGTTTGTTGTACACATATATATAGGTTAAATATTTAAGCAATGCTTAAATGTTAATGGTATCGTTACATGCTATATTTTAAAAACTGATACATTATATATTTATAAATAGTGAGGAAATATAATAATCAAAATGAGTGAAATTTTGAATTTACTTTATCTAATTGTTGTGCTCTAACAAACTTAAAATGGTACAGGGTTAACTATGAATAAGTACAAAAATTTTAACCACGTGCTCAGGAAGGCCTAAAAGACAACAAAAGAAATATTCCAGAGTTTTAGCTTGACATTCAAAAAATGCGGCAAAACCATCTTTTCCTACAGAAAGTCGGCGCCTATGATAAGCATCGACTGAGATGGCTTAGGTCCATAGATAAAACTTACACATGTCAACAATATCTACTACCATGCGGTCGTTTTTTGCAGCATTTCTAAATGCAGAAACGACAAAAATTAACATTCTTATTAGTAATAATACCTGATAGATAGGTAGGTAACAGTTAATCCAGTTAGCTCCACTATTTTGCATTCGTTTTTCATTATTTCGTTACAAACTGGCAAAACTACAACGTTTTCATTCATTATAACCACTCACTACCGATAAAACACACATCCCGTAGGTATAACTAGATAAAATGCCTATTTATTATAACAAAATCAAACGAAAGGAATAGATAATAGAAAACTTTTAATGATAAATTCATCAATGGCAATGTAGTAAAATATCTGTAATTGCTTAAAGATTTCAAAGTTTAGTTTCTGCAAATAAACATGTCTTTTTGTCCTGCAAAGTATGTACCTGATTAAAAAAGCTAGATATTGAAGGTTATAGTACAATTTCAGTGCAGGAATTACCGAGTAAGATAACAAAATGTGGAATCGATGAATCTGCAGCTATCGAAATGCGAGTTGCACACACAATTATGCCATACTTTAGGATCGGGGCAGATAACACACAAATTTACACATGATTCTCCAATAAAGCAACAAACAATCAACTGTATTTGCTTTGATGATGGTTTTTCGGTGTAGAATCGTCAACAATTTACATTGTATTAATCGTAGTTCTGGTCTGGACATTCCTAGCGACGTGTTCTGTGATCACCAAGCGTAAAATAATCGCTACACGAATGATTAAATTTCAGCATAATTGTAACATGTTTCAGCAAAGGGAGAGAACGACTATCAAAGTCAATGGTTGGGATCTTTGATATTTGTGCAATGTTATGCCATACCATGCCGTGTCTTATGAGCTGTATTGTTATTTGCTAAGGGCTACATTTACATCTGGGAGCTTTGTAACGTCAAACAGCGCTGTTCTAGTTAATACACGTTTTTAATTTCGATTCGTACCTACGCTATCCTCCCAGCTACATTACATCGAAAAATGCAAAAGCATTGGTTAATTTTCATAACTGTTATATTCATTTCATACTTTTCCAAGCAGAAATGTAACTGTAACGTATAAAGAACGATGAATAACTTGATTATTTTTAATTTAATAAAGAGATATATCTCAATATCGCGATTTGACTTTATCATTATGCATAATTTTCATTTTAATATTTATTTATTATAGGACACAATAGATAATAGATAAATTCTAATTAGACTGAATGAAAGCGACAAGTAATCTTAAAATAAATATTATACAAAATAGAGTGGTACAGATACAAATTAGACAGTATAAGAAGTAATAAAACAAGAGAAAAAAGTTATTAAAAAGTGTTACAGCACCCAGATGCAAGTATATATTTTTTTACATTGTCTGCACCTAATCTGCTCATCAAATCATTAATAAAAATCAAAAAAAGCATGGGTCCAAGGTTTGAACCCTGAGGAACACTTGATATGATACAAATGAAATTATGAAACTCTTGAAACCTTCGACTTCGACGAGCTGTTGACAGTCGAATGAGCAGAAAAGAAAAAGTAATTGAGCTGTTGTCCCGAATTGTTCAAGTATGTAATAGAATGAAATGATCGAAGGTTTTAAATCTTCTTCTTAAATCTTAATTCTAATTGGGAACTGACAAACGTATAGAACAGTATTTTTAGACAATCCTACAGTCCTGCATAGAGTTGACAAACATTTTCTAGTTAGCGGCATATAGCAATGATTTAATATCAAATTGCACTAATAGATCATTAATAACTATTTTAAAGAGCAATGGCCCCAAGATGGAACCTTGGGCTAGCCTATATGTAGCAATAAATGTAGCTGGTGTGAATCCCTTGTACTCAACATATTGTCATCGGAGATAAAATCTTTTGGACATTTAGCCATGAAGAAATATTGGGTACTATGAATCTTTATTTAATATTTTAACTAAATCTAAGAATAAAACATTGTAGATTTATAGGGTGAGACAGAAATTAAAACAAATATAATAATAGTAACCTCTAACATTCTACATAAGGACGCGATGCCGTTGCAGCAATCTGTTGGCATTCACCGTAGAGCAGCATACCCATTAATGATACTTATAGATATGTGCCATTTTGTAGATACTGTCATTAACTTTAATTTCATTAGATTCCTTTCTAATAACTAAATGTAAATGGTATTATTATTATAAAAAGTGTTATTAAAATATTTTTTAAAAATTAATTATTTTATACATAAATCATTTAGGAATAGTTAGTACCTGTATCTAAAAGGAATCGTGACACATTTACACAAAGCTATACAGGTAATGTGATTAAGATCGGTACCTGTCCATGGTTCAGAAACGCATAAATGAAGGCCTTAAACAGTTGTGATCCTGTATCCTACATGTCACACCTATAAAATATAACCATAAACATAGGCTAGCGCCAAGCCAGACTTCTGTCGTGAACGCTATGTTTGTTTAATATTTATAGTCGGCCTTTCATATGTAACTGATCGTTTAGGACTCGTTTAAATGGTCTTATTATAACCTAAATATGGACCCATAGTTATTCGCTCGCTATAATTATTATTTAGAGATTAGTAATCCATTTTTAATGGGAGAAATAATTAATGTCTTCTAAGGTCGGTTTGTTTAGTTATTGGTCGGCTCCTCGCGGGAAAGACTCGAAGTCCTTCTTTTGTTTTATAGTCTTCTCGTAAACCTTCAGCTTAATGATGTCGCAAACGCGATTTTCAAATTCATAGCTGTTTTTTTGACACAAATTTTAGAATATTTAAGTTTGCTACAATATATCTTCACTGTGCTAAACCTGAAAGTTTTCTCCAGAGTATAAACAGTTTATAGGTTGCCAAGTCATTTAGACTAAGAAAAAAATAATAGCTCTGAATTATTATAACTTGGAATAACCAAATTTCGTATATCCTTTAGGTTTATTATTGGCTCTCTTTTGACTATGAGTTCAAGTAAATTGAAATACTACAGGGTGTTCATTGAGGGTGAGTCACACCTAAAATTATACCAACCTTTTTTCCATTGATCGAATTTAAAAAGAACGATAGTATTCCGTCCAGAATTTAATTTAAAATACTTTTTTACTCTTGTTAAATTTTAAAAAACTTTAAGGTTTTCAAGAAAAAATGTATTAATTAAAACCAGATTTTTTAGCAAAATTTGTTAAAATTAAACAGGGATATTATCACTCTTTTAAGTTTGGTATAATTTTATACAGGTATGTTTGTTTAAATTGCAAAATTTTGTTACCCCCTACATGCTCCTGCTTTGTTCAAAATTGATAGAAGTTTTCATGTACCCAAGTAACACATTAATTGAATAGATGTAAAATTTGTCATTTTAATCAATATTTATTAATACAATACATTGTTTAACGAACACAGTTTTAAGCTAATAAATAAGTGATATGTTGTATTAAGAAATATAAATATTTGCTCAATAAATTTGTGTCCAATAAAAGACATTCATTAATATTATAAATTGTATGTCTTCCAGTGGTGGATTGCCTTTTTTCTATAAATGCAAAGCAGTTTTCCATCAATATTAACAGGCATTGTTCTATTTTTTACAGTAATTCAAATTGGTAAGTAATTACCTAACTACATATTTAAATATGACTGTGAGTTGAGTTGGCACATCCGTATACGAAAAAAGATGCAGATAATTTGTCTGCTTTACTGCAAAACAGACCGCGTACGACACATTTGATATAAACCATGTGTCAAACTATAATATTATCCTTAATTTCTTATACCGATTTGATATAAACAACTGTGTTTATGTAATTTCTTATATATATTTACTGCTAGACGTGCACACCGAACAATGAAAATAGCAAATTTAATTAAATTTATTTTCGCGAAAACCAGAATAATAGCCTAAAATCCAGTGGACATAAATTTAATGTTAAAAATAAAACGACGCGAAATAAGTAAACCAAGCCCGATATTGTATATTTTTTCTAATTTATACATTGCTTATGTCTTCTGTTATTGTAGAACATTTTTAAAATGTCCAATTCTAAGTCGGTAATTCTATTAATAGTGTAACTAAAATTGTGAATCAGTATTGATATTCCGAAATGCAGTATCAAATGTAGATACAATTCCGGCACATTTTTGTTTCTTTAAATTGGTGATAATCTTTCGATGCATAATTGAAATTTAATTTACGTGAAAAAAATGCGTAGAAGACTTTTATATTATATATATACAAATATCGTCAGGCTGTTTATCTTTTATGCATTATACACGTTGCACTTTGTATGTATGGTTTACAGGTGATTCAGAATTCATCTTGTTTGGATATACAAGGGATTCTTATAAATACAATTTTGTAAAAGAAATCTTTATTTTCATTTATTATATCCACTCACTACCGATAAAACACACTTCCTGTAGGTACAACTAGATAAAATGCCTATTTAATAACTAACAAAATCGAACGAAAGGAATAGATAATAGAAAACTTTTGATGTACCCCCGACAGTCTTGTGCCATAACCTAGAAAACCAAACAGGCGAACTATATTGTGGGCAAGTATCTTCACCCAACACAAATTTCTTTATTTAATAACTATAAAACGTTTAAAAATTAAAACGACTAAAAACTGAAGAAGAAAACAAGACTACAACGTAAAGACATGATAAACAAAGGAATTACATTATCTCTAAACGTTAAACGTGCGGAATAAATAACTCCGCGGCAGACGGCGGTAAATATAGGTTTAATATAACAAAAACAATTTTTTTCGCTATATAAATATGTTTGGAAATTTTTGAAGGATGATTCCGTTCATTCTTGTTTTTCTCTATCCCCTCTTAAAATATTCGTAGGTAGGTAATCGTAGTTAACTTTGTATACATGTAATATAGCAGATAAATATTATCGATGGAAAGAAATATGCTCAGTTAACACCTTTTCGCTATGTAGTTTCAAAGCGGTATCTGTATTAAATTAAGTTTCCTTATCTATAGTTTGATAAATGTAGGTGCTAAAGCCATTAATAATATTACACAGATTGTTGGAATGATAGTGGAATGTCGGACACAGACACCTTCTGTGATAATAGGTATCTTAAAGGTCGAAATGACTTTAATAAGCTAATGTGTAATAGACTCGGTAATAGGGTCGGAACAAAACGCAGCTAATATCCATGTTTGAACATAGATCTAGGGAAAGATACAGTTCTATCTTGTCAACGACCTAAAAGGCAATTAATTTTAACCGTGGCGAAAATCACAATAAAAACTTGTTCGAAAAATGGTTAATTATAGATTGATAGATCCTAACGTAGTAGGTAAGGTAAGAAATAGTTAAGTGTCACGAATCTTTGTGTATCTCGACGGGGGGGACTAGCTCTTGCGGACCACGTATTGTGTCCCATACCTGCCTCGATTTATATTTTAATGTGTTTTCCCCAAAACAAATGGATGTCCATTGTCGGGCCTTTTGACTTTCAGAATGCCGAAACCATATTTATTATGTGTTATAGATGTAAAACGTCCATGCGGTTTTATCTGAGTTAACACTTTATTATTTATCGACTCGAAATTTGTTTAAACATATATACCCTTTGATTTACGATGTTGATTTTATTCGTTTGTGCGCATCGCGATTTTATCCATAACCATTTTATACGGTACAGGGTGTCTCAAACTCGATAATATAGGCCTATTGTGAGGATATAAAATATTTAAATAAAATTTAGGACATGTGGTGTTAAGATGAGATATGCTCCATTTCACAGAAACGACTAATGACGTCATCAATTATATTTTTCCAGAAACATACCTAAATTTTTGTCCTGTTAAAAAACGTTTTTCTAATAAACTTTTATTAGAGATTTTTTTCTGTATCACTTCACGTTAAAAAATTATAAGCAATATGGTCCTAAAGAGACTCAAAAGAAATACCATCTAAAAATCACGGTAGGAAGGTTCGTCGTTGGAAAATAATTGAATGTTCGTTGTTTAAAGTTCATAAATGTGACAAGATACTTGTCATTACTCAATACGAGCGTCAAACGTACAACTTTTGTGCTTGCAAAATGTTTTTCCATTCCGTATTGCTTATAACTTTTAAACGGGAAGTAATATAGAAAAAAATGTCTAATAAAAGTTTATTAAAAACAGAGAGCTTTTTAACGGGGAAAAATTGGGTATGTTTCTGGAAAAATAAAATTGATAACGTCATTGGTCGTTTGTCAAATCCCAAAGATAATACTTTCGATTGAAAATGGAGCTTACCTCTTCCCATTTAACAGCACAGTAGCCCATACTATCGAGTTTGGGACACCCTGTAGACCTTAAACGGTTCAGGCATTGTCTTTTCCCGACGTTTACTACCATTTCGATTGGCGGGAAGTCGTTAGAAGCACCTCAGCCGTAGGCGTTGCAGAAAGAAACACAAACCACAATTCGATCCATTCCGATCATTAAAATCCGTACGCGCAATAGAGGACACTCCAAAAGTACTTAAATGGAGGCAGTAAAAAATAAAAAACGTTTTAATTGCCTGTAATAATTAACCTGCGGACTAGAATTTTTTGTCTCATAAGTTTCAGTGCCATCGGAACACTATTAAAGGACATAATGGGGTACCCTTCGTTACACTGGACCAGCTTTATACTGATCGCCATGTCGTAACACCTCCAGGTCCACTTTTAACTTAAAATTTGGCCCGGTGTTGTTTCGGAATCGGACAAAAACGAGTTATACAACCTTGTTTTAATTATCGGAAAGAGGTGTAAAAAATGTTATCCCTCAAAATCTGAATAATGATACCATTGGCGTATGGCCACGGTTTCGGGGAAATAATAGTATATACAGGGTGACTCAGAACTTATCTAAAAAAATTTGGAGATAGATGCGTCATGAAAAATCGAGACAATATCATAAAAAATTTTTGTAAAATACTTACAGTTTCCGAGTAAAAAAGTATTTTCAAACTTTACATCGTTGAGCTACTGTAGTCTAGCATTCGAATGTTGAAATCCGATTACTTTTTGTAGATATTGACGTTTTTGTTAGTCAGTCTTTACATTAGTTTTTCAAGTGTCAAAAATGGTTCACATCATTTTAATTTGCGCAGTGAGTGCAAGTGTAGTGAAACGCGAAGGAAATTTGAAACCGAATCGTGGAAGAGATGGAAGTCCAGGGCGTCCACGGCGTATTGCAGCAGTGTGGCGTATGATACACGAGGCTCAATTATATCCATACCATATAAGCGTGTCCAAGCATTAATACCAAAGGGATTGGACGAGGAGGACCGGTACCATGACCACCACGATATCCTGATTTTAAATCATTTGGACTTGTTTTTGTGGGGATATTTAAAAAATGTAGTGTATCACACCGAAGTGTGATACCTACTATTGATGATTTACACAAACGTATCATAGTTGCTGCCAATAATTTACTAGTTCAAAACAGACAAGAAGCATAAACATTTGTGTTAGTTTGTAGAAACTGGACAAGACGGGCCCAAAATATTGTTGTGACATCAGGTATGTCACATTATTGTATCAGTTAAAATCACAAATTAATTATATTAATAATTAATAACAAGAGCGGCAAAATCAGTTGGATTTGCTGTATAAAATTGGTGTTACAAAATGTTATTTATTTCTTTTCATTTTTTGTCCGGTTGCCAATTGCATGCTTTGCCGCCTTACCAGGTTTTACAGTGCACGTACAGTGCTCATTTTGATTGTATTTGTAAGAGTCAAATTGTGTTTATACATTCAATTTTTTTTAGATAAGTTATAAATCACCCTATGTCCCTAAATAACTACAACCTCCTAAAATAAAAAGTGGAATCTGTTTCTTCTTGACTCATTGAATACAAGCACATTTTCAGAAGTATATCGTACTTGCATCATTCTGAAAAATATTTTTTCTGAAAAACTAATATGTTACATTAATTTTGTAAGACACAAAGAAGTTTCTGAATAAACAAAAAACAAGTTTTATCGGGATTAAGAAATTTAAAAGTCTAAGAAAGTTTGGGAAATAAACATGCCGAACGAGTGGTCATTCACCCTCTTATAGTAAATCAGGAATGTGAAAAATTTTCTAGTAAAATAAATAAAATTTTATAAGTATTACGATCGTGTCAAAATTCCTGTTTATATTGAAGTGTTCAAGTGAAGATTAAATGCAATTTTTGGAAGAACCTACTATTTGAAGTAAAGCGAAATAATGTCAGGGATAAAACAATTATTATACACTGATAAAACGTATATTGTATAATATTCAGTTATTGAGTCAATGATTGAATCTTTTTCAAAATCTAATTTGTAGAAAATTGTAAAACTTACAATGTATAAAAAGACTTTCTGAAGATGAATATTTTATAAAAATAAACCCGAGAAGTTTGTAAAACTGATGTAATATTGTTTTATTCATTTGACGTAACAATCGCAGGATATGAATGCTATTAATAGTAGGTATTATATAAAAAATATTATTTGTCAAGTAAAAATAGGCAGTAACAAAAAATATGGTTTAGTTTATTATGCCTTCATTTATATTATAGTTCAAATTGATTTAAAATATTGAACACCTTTTTAGATGCAGATGCAGTTTTTATTTTTGATCTTGCGTCAGATCAAAGACAACATGTTACACTTTGTATGCAAAATCACTCATTTTTTCAAATTTCGATCCAAAAATTTATTATTTTGTTTATTTTTTCTATTTTACGATCAGTGCACTTATGCATACCAGCAAAACTTGTTATCAGGCGTAGTTTTTCCATAATGTTACATTTTGCTTACTCAATCTGACTCGCAGAGGCATTTTTATGTTAATTTTACATGTCTAACCCTTTACCTGGTTCTACCTACGTCACTGCTTTATATTTATTGAACATTCTGAGAAATGGTTTTATTGCCGTCGGCATTTTAATTACGCTTTTGACATTTTTTCAATGAGATCCTATTGAAGGCCCAAACTGAAATGACCCTTCAATCTATTGTGATTTTTTATATTTCTTCATAGTTAATTGGGTTGCCGCAAGTGCAAACGTTATTTATTGACACCCTAAATGGGCCTTAAATATACTAACATTTTTTCCCACTTTATATCTGTCTACTAAAAGAAAAACCAATTAATACGATTTGAAACGAGTCATTTTTCAGGCACCCTTATATTGTATCACCTTTTAGTTTGCCGTGTTAGGCCCTTTAGGCGAAAGGTTACACCTTGAATTTTAACTATTTTATTTTCACAACACTCACGTACGTATCTTTTTATTTTGAATGCAGCAAGTATGGAATTATCTTTTTCCAGAAATTCACTACACTTTCGAAAACTCGCACATTGACCAGAAACTTGTCGCCGTTTTTTACTTCTAGTTAAGTATTTGTAATAATGTACATGTTTGGCTGTCTTCGTTTCACAATGTGTCTCTTAAATAGGTACGTTTGATAGAAAAAAGTTGACCGTAAATTCCATTTATTTTTTTTATTGACTTCTGCATCAATTTTCTCACAACCGGGTACCAAATAAATTGAAATAATTCGTAAATGGAGACTGGTGAATGAGATGGATACGTGACTAACCCGGTACATAGTGAATAATCGTTCTAAAAATCAATTTCACTGACAACCAAAGAAAATTTAAAATAATAATGATAAAAAAATATAAATTGAATAGTGTTCCTTCAAATAAATTTAATACGGTATTAAATTGAAATAACTATATCGAGATGATGTTACAGATTGAGAGGGTACAAGCACATCAAGCTACAGACTAGTAGAGGCAATTATAAATTACATGTTATAAGGACCTACACTGAAAAACGGTTCCATTTGGATAAATAAAAGTTATAAGCAACATTCTTTCCCAATACAATGTACATTTTGTAAAGCGTGCGGATGTTTTAAAGGAGATATTTTTAACTTTCGCACACTTGTTTCGGAATTATTTGATATTAAAGAAAATGACAGTTGACTGAGTTTTGTAAGAATCTTTATAACTTTTCCGTGTTACATTTAGTATTTCATTTTCCTGTTGTGCAAAATTAAAGTCTTTCCTATGTATTTCTCAAAACCGTTGTTTTCTAAAAATTCAATAATGAATAAGTAAGTAGATATATAAATTAATATTATATGGCATTTGTACAGTGCCTTCATAAATGATTGCAAGCCACGTGACCAGGACTGTGATTCTCGAAGAACAACTCGTATGCAAATAGATTTCTTGTCTCTCTCAATTGCCGTAGTGAGGAAAAGGATATTCGCATATGAATTGATCTGCTATTGATTTGAGTATCTCGACCCTGATCACGTGGCTTGTAATCATTTACGAAGGCACTGTACATACTCTGCAAAGTATAACACAGGTATACGACTAATATGAGAAACCCGAAAAATTGCGAAAAAAATCCAAAAATTATGAATTTAAACATCATGGCATATCAAAAATTAGATGCATAAATGTAGCTGGAAAATTGAAAATCTGAAAAACGGAACACACTGTGGATAAGAAGATTTAAGCATAGTTTCGATTTTATTTAGTATGCCAGTAAAATACTGAGTTTTAATCATAACATATTTTATCGAAGTAATCTGCAAGAATGTACAAATTGAATTTAGGTTTTATAATCTAAACCAGTTATAAAACGACAAATAAACTGTTCTCTCGAAGCGTCGCGATGAATTCCAATTTAAAAGTCATAGGCAACGCTGTCGTTTTGTGACAGTGACATTGTTGCATAACGTCATATGCGTTCACTGTGACACATCATATAATCAAATACAAAGTCTTTATTGTACGAGTACATATAAAGAACATACTGTGAGTTTTTTTTCTTTGGCATGGCGTATGACATACTGAGATTGCTGCTAGGAGATGACCCTGAGGAATGAATAAGTCAAATTTATATTCATATAAAGCGTACCACACACTACAAATCTTTATATTTAATATCAGGAAATTCACGGATATAAATATTCTGAATGAAGTAGTGATCTCTAATAACAAAAATAGTAAGAAGTTTGACATTGTGCGAAAAGAATAGATCAGACTGCTTATAAATAATGAAAATAAATACAATTAATACCATATTTTTAATGTATATTCAAACTTTACGTGTGTGGCTAACCGTCATTGCCTTATATGTAGTTTGAAATTTATTTAAGTAGAAATAAAAATGTAGCCAAGTCATTAGGAACGATATGGAATGTATGTGTGTCGTAGCGTTAACGTAATAACGACAGATTTGTTTTATTTACACCTAATAAAACAATTATACTGTTCCAGTTTGGTCAGTTAATTATATTTTAAATTTCGAACCAAAATGTATTGTTCGTGAGGAACATGATCATCCTGTTCTCCAAAGATGAAAAGTTTTACTATATTTTTATTTCAAGCAGTTATTTTCATTATAGCCTGTTATACTAGCCAAGCAGAAAACGTTTCTTCCTTAAAATTATAATGGGGGGCTTTGTTAAGAAAAATAGACCAAAACATTAAAATGCATCAAATATCATCGAATCGAATTTAGATTAGCTATCAAATGCTAATATACTAATATCCTTGGATAAGTTTTGTTGTAGTTACGCGGTATAGGATATGAGAGATATTTTTAGAATGGAGAGTAGCAGATATAAAAGTCGGAGCTCACAACATAATGCTCTAAAAGTTTTGTTAAGAAAGCTTTCACAGTATAAGCAAATTCCCTAGGGCAAACAGCATAAAGTTTATGTGAAAGAGTTGTCAGCGGTGTTGTTAAGTATAATCGATAATATAGCTAAGAAAATTTCGCAGGGTATATCTGAAAATATTTAATCATATTTTCCAGCAGCTTTGTTCTCAATTATTCGTTGAATTTAACTCCATTAGAGCAACATTGTGCTGGGGCGGTTTGGAAGTTATGTTTATATTTTATAATACATAGCTTTAAAATTCGCTAATTGAGGAAGTTGTAAATTTAAATGATGATTTTTATGCTCATTATCTTAAACTGCATCTTAGAAAAATTTCAACTCTTCTCCGAACTGCAAGGAATAGGAAATTTGAGTTTCGTTTGAAGATAATCAGAAGGGGGATTAAGTACAAGCAAACAATATCTTGATTAATTATTTGTTAAAAAAAGTGTACCTATCTTTCGAATAACTAAAACAGAAATGCTATACTCTTTCGCATTTTATTTGATTGTACATTCTTTTTAGATCCAACACTGATGATCAAGACTCCTATTTAAGAGCAACAACTTTATTAAGATCATGCTTTGGTGCGAATTTTCTCATGTACTTGTCAGTGCCAATATTATATTCGATCATATTCTCGATACCGTAGAGTAAACGTATGTCGGTCGATGTGGTCTATAATTAAAATCATATTTTGAAGTAATTGTCATATAATTTGATAATATTTTAAGTGCTACGTGCAGCTCACACCACCCTGAGTAAGATCATCTTATTATTAAATCAGTTACTATTCTATTAGCAAAGATCTATTGCAAAGTGCATCTTATTTGTGTGAAAATTTACTGAGCACAAACATCTTTTGTCCGCATTCCTAGTAGTGCTCTGCTTTAGTTAAAGTGTCTACACGTTCCTGTCTTCTTTCCTGTGTCTAATATTTACTGTACGTCGAGTCTGAATTATTATAATTCAAGATGCCGACCAATTGCCCATGCTGCAACGAGCCGATTTCTAATCAGGCACAGGACACGTTCAAATGTGATGGGTGCAAAGTGCGCACTCACATTGCCTGCGTGGGACTGTCGGCAGATGAAGCTACTAGACTTACTCGTTCCAAAGCCAAGTCGGCAGCGGTAAAAACATTTTGCACTCCCTGCGCAAATAATATTGATAAGTTTTCGAAACTAACTGATCTGATTACGAATTTACAGAGTAATTTGGAATCTAAAATTACAGAATTAGTCAATAAAGTCTCTGAGCTGGAAAAATCTAAGGGTATTACTGATCTGAAGCCAGATTTGTATGAATCTATTGTTAACGAGACCATGGATAGAATTTCTAGATAAAAAAATATAGTCATTTTTAATGTCCCCGAAGCAACATACCCCAGACAGCAGAAAATCCACGACATGGCTATTGTTAAAGACGTTATTGATATCTTGAAAATCTCCGATACTGTTGCACCTTTCTCGGTTCATAGATTTGGGAAGCCGTCTACTAATAAACCACGTATGATAAAAGTCACTTTTAATAGTCAAGAAGAGGCCCGCCAAATTCTTCGCAATAAAAAACGACTAGCCAACACACGCCTCTCAACGATCTCCATTCAAGATGATAAAACTATGAAGCAACAAGGATATTTAAGAACTGTCCGGGCAGATTTGAGAAGACGCGTAGATGAAGAAGGTGAAAACGATTTGACTATCAAATACATTCATGGTATTCCCACCATAGTCTCCTCAAAAACTAAGACCGTGCTTGTCCGAAATATCACTCCTGTATACAAACCTTGATTCGTTGCCGTCAAAATTTCCTTCTTTACTTCCCTTCATTCATCAAGAGAATCCAGATGCTATTCTGATCACTGAAACTTGGCTGCAGCCCTCCATTCCTAATAGTGTTGTTGATATTACTGGGTACACATTATTTAGAACAGATAGAACTGATGGTCGTAGGGGTGGGGGAGCAGGGATATACTTAAAAACAGGATATTTCTCTAGTTTCAGAATTGAAGAGCGGTCTTGGGCTGTTGATGGAGTTGACGTTGTACATTTGTTTATAGCTAATTTCAGAATTTCTTTTCATTTAATTTGCATCTATCGTCCTCCAAAAACAATTACAAATCAAGATGAGCAACTGTGTAGTAAATTACGTGAAATTAGCAATTCTACACAGAATTTAATTATTTTTGGTGATTTTAATTTCCACAGTATCTGCTGGGAAACTGTGTTACATAATAATAATAATGATTCATCCTCGTTGTTTTCTAATACTGTACTAGAAGTAGGCTTTACACAATTAGTCAAACAAAACACTCGTTTTCGCGCCAACCAAGTACCTTCACGTACCGATCTACTACTCACTAATGATGAACATCTTTTCTCTTCTGTTCGTTACCTACCTCCTGTTGGAATATCTGACCACATTGTTATTGGGGCAACATTACAACTTTTAACTTATAGTACTCCTAAAAATGAGAATAAAATAATTAAAAAAATTGACTTTTCAAAATTGAATAATTTATTTCGGGAGACAAATTGGCAAAATATTCTCAATTTTGATAACATAAACTCACTGTGGCAATCATTTTTGACAGTAATGAAAGCCAATACAGACAAATGCACTAGATATAAAACTATCACTCAAAATGTTAAAAAACCATGGATTACAAGTGAAATTATTGCTAAATGTAAAACTAAAAGCAGACTTTGGAGAAAATTCAAAGTATCTAACTCTCAATACGATTTTACGACGCACAGGAATTTCTCTAATGCGCTGCAAAAAGAAATTGAGTTGTCAAAACGAAATTTCGAACTTAATCTAGTGCATAGGGGCCAAAAAGCTGTGTTCAAATATACCAGAAAATTTATCTCATCTAAAGTTTCTACTCCACTAGTTCGTAATGCCTCAGGGGACTTATGCGCCTCTGATTCTGAATGTGCTGAAATTTTAGCTACTACTTTTCAAAAAGTATTTACTGAGGAACCTCTGGGTCCTATTCCAGAATTTTCAACTCTTAGGCAGGACCACTCTTTGGAATCTATAACATTTAATCAGAATGATGTGATACACCATCTCAATAACCTACGTGTGGATTTGGCACCGGGACCCGATGGTCTTTCAGCTGCAGTACTCAAACGCTGTGCTTCTTCTTTAGCAGAACCTTTATATTTTATATATAAATTTTCTCTTGCCACGTCATCTCTCCCATCTGATTGGTTGATAGCTACTTCAATTGCTATATTTAAAAAAGGTGATAAAACAGATCCCGACAATTACCGTCAAGTGAGTTTAATGTCTATTTGTCTTAAAGTCCTAGAAAGAATCATAGTATCCCAAATAATTCAGTTCTCCTTAACTCATAATCTGTTACCAATATCTCAACATGGTTTTATTCCAGGCAGATCTACTACCACCAATCTTCTGTCCTGTTTAAATCATTGGTCCCTGGCATTTGATCGAGGAGATCCTGTGGACGTTATTTACTTGGATTTTTCCAAAGCCTTCGACAAAGTTCCCAGATATAGACTTCTTTTAAAACTTGACCATTTAGGAATTCGAGGCGAGCTGAACTCATGGATTTGCAACTATTTGTCCAATAGAACTTTTTCTGTTCGTGTCGGATCAGATTATTCATCTTGGCATCAAGTAAGGTCCGGAGTTCCACAAGGCTCTGTTCTTGGACCACTTTTGTTCTTGTTATATTCGGCGGATCTTGATGACCTCATAACTGTCCCTCATAGTTTTTATGCTGACGACACAAAATTATATGGAAATCCACTAGAACAGCACAACACCATTCAAAGGAATCTTACAGCGATTGATGGCTGGTGTAAAACTTGGTTAATTCCTCTAAATTCGAATAAGTGCACTGTACTTCACATGGGCAACAAAAATCCTCATAACTATTACACCATTGATGAATCCCCAGTTAAAGCAGTAGCGGAACAGAATGATTTAGGTGTAACAATAACTACAGATCTTTCCTGGTCCACACATATTTCCAAAATTACAAAAAAAGCTAATCAAAGATCCTACATACTTTTTAAAGCATTTCAAAATCCTAGCCCCAGATTGTTTTCCCTTCTATTTAAATCCTACGTAAGGCCTGTGGTGGAGTATGCTGGTATCATATGGTCACCTCGATTGATTAAAGACATTAACCTACTAGAAAATGTTCAACGCAAATGCAGTAGACAAGTGACTACTCTGAGGAAACATACTTATCATGAGAGGCTGCAAATTCTAAATCTCCCACTACTTTCCGAACGCAGATCTAGAGGTGATATGATTTTCACGTACAAATTGTTACATAATTTTTTCAATCAAGAAATTGGTGCATTGCTGACATTAAACACAGATGACCGCTTACGTGGCAACCAGTTGAAACTACGCAAGGAAAACTTCAAGACATCCATAAGACAGAGTTTTTATTCAAACAGAGTGTTTAACCGATGGAATCAACTACCTAGTGATGTTGTAACTACTGGAAGTGTTAACAGTTTTAAGCATAAATATGACACATTTAAAAAGAATGAACTGATATGATGTTTCAATTGTAGTGTTGTTTAATCGATTAAGATGTCATACTTACTTTTAATGTTTCAACTTATTAAATATGTTATAATTGCCTTTGTAATTTGAGCATAATAGGTTTTGGCCTCTGCTCATTCCCTTTAGTTTAATAATAATAATAATAATAATATTATTGATCCATTCCTACTTCTAGTTTGAGTTCTATTCTGATGTTGGGTTAATTAAGTCTTGCTTCCTGACTCGCCTTATTTACCTTTTTTTTGTCCATATATTCTCATAAGCATTTGGACATGTTACAAGTTTGCTAGTGGCTGTGGACATACTGATATTACATTCATTGCATATAAATGAGAAACTAATGCCAATCAATCATAATTAATAATGAATTCATAATTCACCTATGTTTCGAATAACTAAAACAGAAATGCCATTACTCTTTCGAATCTTGTCTGGTTGTGCATTCTTTTTAGATCCAAAACTGATTTTTAAAACTCTTATTTAGGAGCAACAACTTAATTTAAGATGATGTTTTGGTATGAATTTTCTCATGTAGTTAGTTGTCAGTGCCACTGTTATTGATCCATTCCTACTTCTAGTTTGAATTCTGTACAAAATGTAAATTATTTATGATTTGCTAAATTCTTCACCTACCTCTCGAATAACTAAATCAGGAATGCTGTATTCTTGAATTTTGTTGGTTGTGCATTCCTTTTGGACACAACACTGATGATCAAGACTTCTTTAACTTAATTTAAGTGTTTTGGACATGTTACTTCATTTAAGATGGTACTTTGGTACAGATTTCCTGATGTAGTTGTCCGTGTCAATATTATTGATCCATTCCTACGTCTAGTTTGAATTCTGATTCATTAAGTCTTACTTCCGAATTCGCCTTGTCTTTCCATATTTTCACATAAGGATTTGGACATGTGAGTGTGTGGACATTTGCACAAGTTTGCTAGTGACTTTGAAAATACTGATTTTACGTTCATTGTCTACTTTTGTTTCACCATAGAAGAATATGTCGAACAAACGAGAAACTAATGATAATCGATCATAATTAATAACGAATTCATCTCTGCAAAATTTACCTATCTTTCAAATAATAGAAATTCTGTACTCTTTCGGATTTTGTTTGGTTGTGTATTCTAACTGTTTGATATAGTGTTCTGCATATTTTTATTCACATATTTCTCGAAGAAACGATAACAGCCTCTCCATGCTAATGACACCAGACGCCATACCAAAGCAGATTATTTCTTGCGCTTCATCTCACGCTCTAGTAATTACCTTGTATTAATTGATGAGACATATTTTCGCAACTTAAGCTTAGATCTCATAATGCGATCACAACTGTTCGTTCGGTGTTAACTGATTCTGCAACGGTTTGTTGAGTATTTAATTACGATCAATTTAAAGACAATCAGGTATTTATCTGCCTCGATCTAATTTTTGTCTAAATATCGTAAACAGATTGCAGCCGGGTGCCGCAGCGATAGTCAGTTGTTTTATATAGACGCACTTGCGATCCGTTCTGTTTGCCCTAAATACTGTAACTGTTTCAGAAGAGCAGTGATTTTTATCGGACGAAGAGAGCCTAATGTATGCATCTCAAATAAAACAAGTACGTGCGTCAAGGATAAAAGCCATACTTCCATATAGTTCTTATTTGGTAAATATATGTATATATTCTTCGCGGCAGCATCACAATGGGTTAGTCTAGAATTATTAATAAGTCTAAAGCGCCTGTGGTCGCTCGAGAATTAGATAAATAAGTACAGAGGCGTACTCGCACACATGCGCAGATTTTGATTCAGTTTTAAATGCACAAACTTGTGTCATAAAATGTGTTAGTATCAAGCACTGTCACTATTAATCTTAAAAACAATTATATCACCCTGTATAATACTAAAATCGATGGTATTTTTAAACGTAAAATTTAAATTCTAGCGTGTTACGGCTAGAATAGTAGGAGATACTAGTTGAAGGATATATGACAATGTGGAGACTGAAAGAGCTCAAAACGGAAGCTCCAAATATAAACTGCAAAGGAGCAACATTCAAGGGATTTTAACCTACAGCATCCCAAGCAGAAATATTCACAATAATCGTGTTTAGTATCAGGAAGAGGGTACATAGGTAAACTCATACATATTCTATGATAGCTTACTATAAGAGCTTGGACTGTACAAGGTGAACACAAAACTTGTTGGGATTTCCTGAACTTACCGTTTGAGATATCAGATAATAAAATAAGAGAACTTAGGAGAATAATTCAAGCTCTACAGCGTGTTCTGCATGCAGTTCATTAAGGAAAATGTCCGTGAGTAGTGTATATTATGCAATAAAAAGTGGAAAAGTTGAACATGCAGCTGGAAACGGAAAATAGTGGAACTTCGCGGAAGGAAAAGAGGTTGATGACGACACAAAATGCGCGAATCGTAGAACAATTCATGAATCGACAATAAAAAACAATTCAGGTTGCTATCTCACAGGACGAAGCTTTGCCTAGAATATCTACAAGAAAATGTGATTAATTTTTTTAAATTTGACATCCTGTATATCCTAAATGAAGCATTTCTAGACCTAAGTTCATAGAAAATTGTTTGCCTAAAATTTAACGTAGAATAACATACTAAACTTTTTAAAGTAAACTATTAAAATGCTAGTTCACTGGACGTCAACTTATTTTTGGTAATTTTGTGTTCGTTGGACGCCTATGGAATCTCGTTCCCTGCAACCCTCACCTCCCTTACTCATCTCACTGCTGCAAATAAGCCGCTCTCCACTATTTAGGAATTTGAGAATAGACATTTTAACAATTATAAAGTTATGTAGATGAATGAAATGGTTGTACTTGTCCTTTGATCGGGGAAGAAGAGAAAAGTGGACGTACTGACCTTCTCTGAGTGATCACGTTTTGTTTCTGGATATCCAGAGGTTCATATACGGTACGGCGAGACGCAGGTGCTGAGTTGTGCGAAACAATATAATAATTATAATTAAACAAGATCCGACTCTGTTCGGTTCTGAACCATAACTCTGAAGTAGTCAGGTAACGACCAATAGCTGCGTGACGGTCACTTATGCACCGTCCAGTGCTATAAAAGTAGGCGTACCTTGTCGGAATATATTTTTTTATGATTATTTTTTCCAAGACAAAGCTCTGATAATGCGCGTCTGATGACCTATTGTTCGCAACGCTGTTTGTCAAACTTATCTTTAAATAAATACCATTAAAAACCTCCTTTATGGCCAAGCTAGTTTGTACGTAATAAGATGCGTCTGGAATTCCACTTTATTAGTCTGCTACTAAGTTGTCACACTTTTTTAGATTTGTTTTCAAAGCCTTATTTGCTTTTATTATTCCTACACACTGTTCATACACTGTTTACGGACTTAAGATTTAATCTCATTATTACTAATTATTTATACTATTCTCAATTAAAACTGCTTGAAAACTTAACAGTACTTGGCATTCCTATTATATGTCACAAACTTGCAAGGTTTTTCATGGCACACTTTGAAAACTGTATCTTGCTATCTAATGGTAGTAGCAAATTGATGCTACTGGAATGCATCGTATAAGTATTTCTTAAAAGGACCTTTTGTATATAAACACATCAAGTTTTCTTATTTTTTATTCAGAAATTACAAAAATCTACGCATATAAAGATTAAAGTGAAAAGTAATTTAATAAATAAAAAGAATTTTTGGGGACCATCTTTTTCAGGGGTGACAGCATCCTTAGGAGGATATACTCATTGAATACTCATTTTAGAAATACCTTGTACATATATACAGGATGATTGGGGGGAACAAAAAAGCTTAATAAACATATGGTCGAATATCAACGGTTACTGAGATAGCAATGAAAATATTTCTATTGCTATTTTTGCGAAAGCTGTTATTATTTGATATTTATTTTTAGTAGGTCATGCATTCTAAACCAAACCCACATTAGTGACTACTAATTGTCACATTTATTGTGACGTTTGTGATTTGAACACTTATTTTATAACTGTCGCATTTATTTTTACATGTGCGTTCGTAATGCCTGCCACATTTAGTCATCGAGAATATGCCGATATTATTTTTATTTATGGGTATTGCAACGGTAGCGCTAATCATGAAGTTGTGCCAGATATAAATGCATTCCAGATAGTTTTCAACAATGCATGTGAAACTGGAATGTTTCCCAGTGCGAGAATTACATATGAGAGGCAAGCTGGTCGTGGTCTAGCACTGGAAGAAGAAATTCTAAATATAGTAGAACGTAGCCCGGGTGTAAGTACAAGGAGCTTTGCAATCCCTCCAAATTAATCCAACTACGACATAGGAAGTCATTCACAAAAATTGTTGTAAACCTTTCTATATTCAGCGCGCCCAGCATCTTCAGCACGGTGATAATGATTTGCGGTTGTATTTTTACAATTGGATAAACGCAAACCATGCACTTTACAACTACATTTTGTCCGTTGATGAGGCTCAATTGGTTCATGATGGAATAACTGTCACAATCAACATCGTTGGTCAGATGAAAATCCGCACGCCACGGTGGAAAGCAACTTTCAGCATCGGTTCCGCGTTAACGTCTGGTGTAGTGATGATTAATAATAATCAATTACTTGGCCCAGTTGTGCTAGATGGTCGTCTTACTGGACCATGTTCCATTGGATATTAGGCAAAACATGTACTTTCAGCATGTGCTTCTGCTCATTTTAGTCGTGTTGTGATCAATTACCTTTACAATTTGCACAAAGCTGGATTGGCCGAGGTGGTTTCCAAAATTGGCCACCAAGGTCACCAGATTTGAATCCCCTTGATTACTCTCTGTAAAATCAATCCACAAACAAGCCGATACACGCATTGAGGTGGACGGTGGTATATTTGAAAATGTAATTCATTAATTTCGGTTTATTATATCTTTAATCAATGTTACAATACCTACAGAATAAACACTTCTCTACTGATGCATTACAAAAATATTTTCATGGCTAACTCAGTAACCGGGTTCCACCCCAATCACCCTGTATATATAAAAATAGTGTATGCACCGTGAATTGTAGGAAGATAGATATAACGGGTATAATATCAAACAATGTTGTGTTTGATTTGATTTTCTGAATTTATAAATGCGTAACTAGGTCCATGAAGAGAGCGAGACCCCTAGAGAATTCTAAATTGCGAGACCTCAGGCCTGCCAGTTGATCATAGATCGAAAGGGTAGGAATAAAGATTTCAGTTAACATGGAACACCCTCCGATATAGCTTTAGGCAAATTTTGAGAGATAGCCGCATCTTCAATTATTAATTAGAAAGTGAATAAATGTAGAAAGAGAAAAAATATGACGGGTGGGTCCATCCGCATTTTAATTGGTTTTTTCCAGGGCTGATATATCGAGAAAAATATATCTTTAAAAAATTTTAATAGTTAATTGGTGTTTGAAATGTTAGTTTATTGATTTAAAATTTGTATATGTATTTAAAACAGTATTTTATATTTTATTTGAAGAATCATTAATTTTATTGTACGTAGGGAATTTATATCAATGAATTGCGAGCACTCGGTATACTTAAAGTCGTTGCCAAATATTGGTTTTGCGGAAGTATTACTGCGGAACCCGATATTGGAAATAGTTGAGAGAAAGGACATAAGGTGGAGGCATAAGGATTTAAGCTGGCAGGACTTCCAGCCTCCCAAGGGGCAGCAGGAATATAGCAGGAAGTTACCGGGGCTAAAAGGCAAGGGTTAAATACTAATACAAACGAAAACCCCCCCAGAATAACAATACAGACTTCCGCTCGGCTCTATGGCTCTCCCAGGAAAAAGCTGTGAATATTTATCATAATTAACAAATTTTATGTTCATTCACAAAAAGAAAAAGAGTAAGGCGAACAAAAAGTGTGATTAAAATTACTAAAACGCCCGTCATTATCTGCAGAAAGCTTCCATTAGAATTAATAAGCTGTGAAACAATACTGTCATATTTTTACACTTTTGCACTTTGTTCCGTTTTTTGTCTACAACATATTCGAAAGCGAGGTAAAACATTTATCGTTTTTTTGTTTGATGAAATGCTCATATTTTAAGCAGTAAAGCTCTACACTGAGCCAATAAAAAAAATTACTAGGATAATCTTTACAATATCATGTACCAAGTGTAGTGAAATTAATTTTCCTTTTTTTTTGTTTATTGCGCCTAATCCAAGTAGCATTATAGTAACGAAAACTGGTACCGCAACTTCAGTTAAGTAGTTATTACGTAGTAATTACTAAATCTACTACCATATAGCAAAAATAACCGGTTTGGTTTTGGGAACGTTATGAAAACTAAGCAAAAGCACCTTAAAGTTGCCAAAACTTTGAAGTGGATATTAAACGCAATGGCAACCAAGCCATATCACATTACATATTACCTAGAAGTGACAGTAGCTTTAAAGTGTTTGTATTAGTTTTGGTGACGTATTGGGAACCTTTAACAAACCTTTAATGTGGCGATACTTTATTATAGAATTGTGACAGCTATCGCTACGTTATTTTTCCATTCTTAAGGAAATTCCACATTTTACACGGGATCAAAATTACTACAAAGTTGCTACTGCCTTCATAAGCCACTATGGAGTAACCTTTACCCAATAGTGACCTGCTTTCTACATGCCCTTCTAACGCTAGATAAAATACATCAATTTCTTACTAACTTTATCTTGTGTCTGAGTGTAAGATGAGTACCAACAAAAATCCTCTTAGAAAAAAGACTTTCGACTACGTTTTATAGAAAACTACATCAACAAACATCGGAAAAATTTGAAATTAAGCAGGGAGTTAGACAAGGAGATCCACTATCGTTAATCCTGTTTAGCGTAGTACTAGAGAAGGCAATAAGGGAAGCAAAACTTAACAGAAGGGGACTTATATATAATAAAAGACACCAGTATCTAGCGTTCACAGATGATATTGCGATTGTGGCGAGAAGTAAAGAAGAGCTGAAGCATGTAACACGGAGGTTGGAAGAAGAAGCCAGAAAAATGCGACTATATATCAATGAGCAAGAAACAAAATTTATGGAATGGAGTAATATGGAATTTAGAGGGAAAAGTTGGTTGAAAGTCGTGTCTGAAGAGGGTAAAGAATATAAGTTTGAAGAATTGGATGGAATACATATTTAGAGAATGAATTTACAAGGGTACCAGCTGTAAGCTTAGAAATCCAGGCGAGAATAATGGCAGGAAATCGGTGCCTGGGAGCATTAAATAGAATACGAAAGAATAAAAATATATCTAGAAAAGCAAATGTGAAAATTTACAAAACAGTAATAAGACCAGTAGTGACGTATGCGTGTGAAACGTGGACCCTTAGCAAATCGGATCAGGAAAGACTACAAGTATGGGAGAGAAAAGTATTAAGGAAGATATATAGAGGAATGAAAGAAGAAGATAATTGGGTAAGAAGAACAAACAACGAACTGAAGGATCTATACAAAGAAGTAAACATAATAGGAATTATTAAAGCACAAAGTTGCAATGGCTGGGGCACCTAGAAAGAATGAACGAAGTAAGAACGCCTAAATTAGTAATGGAGGAAGCAATAAGTGGAAATAAGAGAAGAGGGCGGCCAAAAGCCAGATGGAAGTCGGAAGTAGAAAAGGATATAGAGACACTAGAAATTACCAGATGGAAACTGAAGGCGAAAGATAGGAAAGTGTGAAAGAAAATGGTAGACCAAGCCATGGGCCAATTTGGCTCGCAGTGAGGATCTTTAAAATTTCCTAATTCTTAGAATTTTAAAATGCAGCGAAGACCTAGTGTCTTCGAAAGCACTTATTGGATTGCTTTTTAAAGTTTCTTTTTGAGAATAGTTTAAATGTTCTTTCTTTTCTAACACTTTTGTGTTATTCCACAGAATAATAACATCAGTACATGTGACGGTCATGTAATTCAAACAGATATTTTGCTGGTAATAATCAATTTTTGTAACTAATGGCTAAAGGTATTTCCTTCAGTGTAGCCCCCAAATATTACAATTTAGAAAACTTTGTTAATTTGATATAAATTCCACTGATCTTACAAAATACTGTATTGTACTTCTAAAATCTTGATATTACAGTCACACATTCGATATTTCTCTTCAAATTTAGTGCCATCGGTACACAGAGAAAACATTTTATAAAATAAATAGTATCCTATTCTGTAATTTAGCACACATAAAGTGTATATTTATCAATATCTAAATTCATGTTTTTCCTTTATTGTATGGCAGTTATGAGAATAAAATGAACATGTTTATAAGGCAACTGCGTATTAAGCAAAACAGACACCATTAAGTAAGGACAACGAAATATGTGTAAAATGACCGACACTTATTTAAATGCTCGTTGTTTTTTTTGTTTCTCAGATAACGTAATATCCATTATGTCGTGGTGAGTCATTTGTCAACGTTTTTTGTTAGGACTTATGCTTCTGGGAACACCAGTTATCAGAATTCAGTGTGATCACTGAATTTAATACGTACAGGGTGACCTAGGACTCATGATTGGATGCGACAACAAAAAATATGCAATTTCAAACGAATTCATGACTGTCTTTAGAGACAGTCTAAAAAAATCTAAGCAAGTTAGAAAAAATATTTCTTCACTCCAATATGCTTTTAAATAGCATGTTGTGAATTTTAAAAGTAGTCAGGTTTTGCCAATCTGTTTTAATTTACACAGAAAGGTATGATTTATAATTCATTTTAGTCTAGTTGTAACAATATTGCGTACAGTAGTGAAGAAATCTTCCTTAAAGAAAAATATACAAATCTGACACTTTAATATGTATTTAAACGGCAATTAAAAGACACTTAACGTATTAGTGGCGACACATCAGCGCCAGAAACCATTTATTTGTTTATGACAATTTCAAACAGTTTTACGTTTTACAGACGATTTAAATATTGCTAAATGACTAATAAAATACTTTAAAATATAATAAAATACGGTATTACATAAACCAAACGGATCCGAAAGTTAATTGGTTGATTTTTAAATATATAAGAATCTTCGTTGAATAAGAAGTTATATTACACAGACCAAAACAATCCATCCATCAGAAGGTCACTGAGTTTTCGCAATTTTCTCTACATTTTCGAATTGATTTCAAGAATACAATGCGTTATTTTTATAGAAAACTGCCGTTTTTCAGCAGAGGAAAGAACTATACTAAGGAAAATCGACCAATAAAAAAGTTTTGTTAAGATAATCTGCATCATCGTTGAAATGTTTCCTTGTTAGTATTGAAATTCATGTGTCAAGCAGAATAAAAATTTTGCTGCAGTTTCGAAGGGAAAGGACGGGAAAACAATTCTATTGTCATTTAACTTACATATTAATATATCAAGATGATGTTCTTAACATAAAAAGTAATGAGAGGGAAACAGTAGTTGGGTCATCCACAAGGATCTTACCTGGGACCAACGTTATTTTACGTACCCATTAATGATGGATGAAGCTACTTAAATTTGTGAAGTGTAAACAAAATGTCCAATGGTCTTATACAGGTTGTTCTTGTACAAATTAAGATAATAACAACTATTTTCATCGCCTTTAATTTCTGGGAAAGCATAAAGTCGCGTGATTAATCCATGCATAATTAAATTGCAAAAATGCAAACATTTTTTCGGGTTTTTACGTCCATTCGTGGGAGGCAGTAAGGGAAAACGAATCCAGCTTTGAGCAAACGTAAATCGAGAAGAGAGGAAACGGATTCAAAGGGCATACATAATTTGATGGGTATCCAACGAAGCGACAGCAACCGTCACTAACGTCATCTCATTACACTGTTTGCTAAGCCATTGAAGTTTGCTTAAGATTATGAGACCTTCCAAGATTGGCTGTAATACCCCCTAGTCTTTGTCTCCAAGACAGTATTATCTACACTGTTAAGTTACATTTAAACTCGCGGATAAGCAACCCTTGTTTGTTTTGCTTAAGTCGACTGAAAGCGATCTTATTAGTCCAAACAATGCGTTTGTGTGCGGATTTAAACACATCAAACATTTTTATTTAACTCGCTAAAGCCTACGCTACTCCGAATTCTCCGTAAATTTGCACATATTTATGAATTTCATGCAGATTAAGTCCACTAAATAATATTTTATTGGGAACATACATAAAATCATTATTCACGGGATATAAAATATACAAAATATTAGTACACTATGTCATTATTTTATTCGTTAATATTTTGGTAGTTATCGAAATGTAATATGTAATATTAATATTATAAAATATGCAAGGTATTATTATCTACTAGATATAGGGTGTTTCAAAATGTTTGGAACATAATGAAAGAGGTTAGAGTAAACATATAAGTAGTAATCTTGGTATCCTGCTTTGCTTTTTCTTGATCAAGAGACCAAGACAAGACTTGGCAGCTCTAATTACAAGACAATATTTAAAAAAAGTCTTTTGCGACAAGACAATAAGGCAAGGAGTCTTGTAATATAAGAAGGGGTAATATTTAGGTGAACATTAGCTGAAAAAATAAATATTGCGTTTCTATTAAAATCGTGCAAAATAGCGACACAAGAGATGTGCGAGATCAAGCAAAAACAACAGTTTGAAGAAACTCTTGTCTTATTTTGCAACTTAAGGCAAGACTTCTTCATAGATTTCTTGTCTCAGTCAACGCTAAATATGGACTCTTATCCGAAAATGTGTCGTGTTGGCACAAATTACGTAACGTTAGCAAATTACTTTTGACTTACACCTTATGTATTGTGGTGAAGTTATTATAAGGCATTATTATATTTGGCAGCTCTAATTGCAAGGCAAGGTAATATTTCAAAAAATTTTTGCGATATAAAAAGGGGTATATTGAATATTAGCTGAAAAAATAAATATTGCGTTTCTATTGAATGGTGCAAAATAGCGAGACAAGAAATATGAAAGATCGAGCAAGAACAAGACTTTGAAGAAACTCTTGTCTTATTTTGCAAGTCAAGGCAAGACTTTTTCATATTTTGCAGGATTTCTTGTCTCAGCCAACGCTAAATATGAACTTTTGCCCGAAAATATTATTTTGGCACAAATTACGTAACGTTAGTAAATTACTTTGGACTTACACCTTGTGTATTGTGGTGAAGTTATTATAAGGTATTATTATATTTGGTAGCTCTAATTACAAGATAATACAGTATTTAAAAAAAGTCTTGTCATATAAAAAGGGCTAATATTGAATTGAACATTAACTGAAAAAATAAATATTGCTTTTCTATTGAATCGTGTAAAATAGCGAAACAAGAAATGTGCAAGATCGAGCAAGAACAAGACTTTGAAGAAACTCTTGTCTTATTTTGCAAGTCAAGGCAAGACTTTTTCATATTTTTCAAGATTTCTTGTCTCAGCCAACGCTAAATATGAACTCTTGTCCGAAAATGTCGTTTTGGTGCAATTTACGTAACGTTAGTAAATTACTTTTGACTTACACCCTGTGTATTGTGGTGAAGTTATTATAAGGTATTATATTTGGTAGCTCTAATTACAAGACAGTATTTAAAAAAAGTCTTGTCATATAAAAAGGGCTAATATTGAATTGAACATTAACTGAAAAAATAAATATTGCTTTTCTATTGAATCGTCTAAAATACCGAAACAAGAAATGTGCAAGATCGAGCAAGAACAAGACTTTGAAGAAACTCTTGTCTTGTTTTGCAAGACAAGGCAAGACTTTTTCAAATTTTGCAAGATTTTTTGTCTTAACCAAAACTAAATATAAATTCTTGTCCGAAAATGTGTCGTTTTGGCACAAATTACGTAACGTTAGTAAATTACTTTTGACTTACCTATTGTGGTGAAGTTATTATAAGGTATTATTATATTTGGTACTCAGTTTTTGTTTTCATTTTTCAGGAGTGTAGATAAGCAAAGATTTTGTTATGTAATAAAAGCATACACTCAAATATGGTATACAGTAGGTTATTTAAACGTCTTGAGTCGGTATTTCAATAATGGGTCTTAAATTAATATTGACAAAGTTTGTCACTTTAACGCGAAATTGAAGTAATCAAGTTAAATTTTGCACGTAATTGAAACCCACGGAAACTTTTTGATTGGCTTTGTAATTATAGCATCAATTTTAATTGGCAGCATTTCGTCGCGAAGCAAAGCCCCTTCCCAGTCTCCTTTTAGATTTACCCTTGCGTCCTTGTAATTGCTGCCAGGGATTAAGTAATAGATGATTTCTAAATTATTCATTTTAATTTGTAGATCCTCTGGAAGGACCTGAATTATAAAATATGTCGAGGTTTCCAACACGTCGACGAATTAGGTGAGAATTACATAATATTTCTGATGTTACGTAAAACAAAAATAAATTTGACTAAGTTTCATTGAATGTTAATGAGTTTAGCGACAATATAGTGACGTTAATAACGTTAAATAAAATTTGTCAATTTATATAAACAGAATAATTATCAAATCATATTTAATTTGACTAACGACATATTTATTGTTGATTTCATTTTTTAACAAAAGATGAGTAAATAATAGTCACCAGGTGTTAATTTTACTTATACTATTACAAAAGGTATAGTTTTTAACAAAATTTCTTAATAAAATTCCACTAGCGGTGAGAAAAATACTGGTACTATGATAAATGCTTAAAATATTATAAAATACAGTAATACAAACCAAACGGATTCGAAAATTGATTGATGAATTTTGAAATTATGTTATTTTTATATTAAACCGAATTTTCAAAATTTTTTTCTACACTTTCCAATGTAACTGACCTAAAACTTCTGATTTACTTGTGTATAGATTCAAAAAATAATTCCTAACCCTTCTACGGCAATTACACTTAATGTTTGCTGAAAGATAGTTTATAACACATTTTTGTTAAGCAACGTGTGAGTGAATTATTTTTAACAATTTTTCTCTATATTTTCGAATTCAGAACTTGAAATATATCTTCATACAGTACGTAGTAGATGACGAACAATTAATTTCTTTCAAATATTATTTGCTGTATTAGGAACTAAATCTTAACCTGTAAAATCATATATATATTTTATGTTTTACATAATGATTTAATCTACTAAATGACTAAAATACAATATAAAAAAGAATTATTTTATTTCATACGAACGGTTATTCTAGAATTTTAGACAAGACTTTGTTCAATATGGCCTATATACTTTAAAATGTAATAAAAAAGTTTATAATCTTCTATAATGTTACGTAAAACTAGGTAATTCTTTTTTTATAAATATGTGGGCAATGTCATATTGACTAAAGATATTCAAACTAAACGACGGTGACAAGCACAAACAAGAACTCGTTGTGAACACGCTGTTTCCAATTTAATAAGAAACTGAAGTTGATGACCTCCGATGTTGAGGATAAGTTTGATAAAATATCGAAATAAGTGAAGCTGGCCATCTGTCTATGTAAAAATTATTATAAACTTACTGTGTATACTAATTATTGAAAAGAATTTGCACCTTAACTTCTATAGCTGGTAGAGACGTGTTTTTGATTTCTAAAATTTTGGAAACGTCTATATGTTAATTTGGCACATTCTGTGAATACAGGGATTTGTTTTCTGGGAAGCTTGTCTTATGGAGTATAAGGATATCCTATTCTTTTGTTGCTCAACAATATTAATTAATAGCTGAATGACTAACAATCATCTGCAAAATGAAAACCGTAAAACAATAGATACGACAATAATATCATTTAGTTATATTTAGTAAACACACTCAGTGATTGAATATAATTTTTCCAGAGAAATATGTATATTTCTATTATATTAAACAGACAGAATTATAATTTATTGTATGTCTAGCAACAGGATATCACGATCAAATGATTCAGGTGATTTTAATATTGCAGGGTCATTTTTAGGTAATACTCGCGATAATAACCGTCGGTTTCAAACTTAGAGTTTTTATGACATAATGCTACAAGTTTTTTGTACCGCCTACAAACTATTATTATCAGTAGAAGAAAATGACGCTATACCTACCCGAAAATAATAGAGTGACCTATTTGAACTAACAGTTAGATGAGTAAGAGAGGTTCCATAGACACAAATTACTAGAAATAGATGTCGCAATCTGCAGATGTCACACTTTAATACTTATAATGAACTGCACTATACATACACTACTGGTTACTAGCGCTGTCACTATAACGGTTATAAATTGACACTACACTATACTTATACACTGTAGTGCCTTCGGTATGGTCAGATCTTCTTCCGCGTCTCTTTCTATCAGCATATTCTTTCGATTTTATTTTATAAAACATAATTCGCAAAATCGCTCTTCTACTTCTTTATTTTGGGAAGCTCACTTACCACCCATGAATTGTTCTACGAATCGCGTATTTTGTGCTGTCATCAACCTCTATCTTCTTCCCTTCACACTATTTTCCGTTTAATTTTTGCGATTTTGAGGACACGCTATATAGTTTATTTCCATCCTTAAGAACACAAACATGAAATAATTTGGTAATAAATTAATTACAGTCGAATTAAATTGGTAGAAAGATATACTCGAACTTTTCCCACGCGTACGCCTATGGCAGCTGTGCAGATGGAGTAGACGGATCAGAGTTAACGCAATCGAATTGACATCATGGCGTCAGTACCAATAGAAATCGAGCATTCTGATATGCGCATACGCATTTGCTGCAGAAGAAGTTTTGTAATCGGGTATACTCAGCGGAGTATGCGGAACATACAATTTTATACGAGAAATTTACGGACGGTTCGTATTTGTCTTTCGTGTTAACTGTTATAAATTATGAGCGGGTTTATAATCTGATTTACTCTACTATTTTGAGACCCGACTGTAGTATCAGTTAGATCTAGAAGAACTTAAGATATTTTTAAACTTATTTTTGTAGAAATTATATCAAGGTTGCAAGCACGGAATAAATTCTAATGGGACAGGAAAAGTCTATTTTGCTCGACTGTCGTGACCCGCAAGCTACCGAGTTATAGAAAATACAGAAAATGATAGCAAAGTACCCGGCCTTTGACCTAGACGTTTGTAAACGAGCAAGCGATTATCAATTAAGCCTCACGATTGGCTTTAACTAAAACATGCATTCGAAGAATTCTGCAATAATTTTCACCTGCGCAGTTTTCACTTACGGTGAAGCAACGGTCGCACAAAAATACAATCCACTGTTAAACAAGTGAAGCATAAAGTAATTTAATTTAATTGTTAGAAATTACTTAGTGAATGTAAGTTATTAGAATTGAAAGTGAGACAAATAGGCGGAAGACTCAAATTATTTTAACAAGAAGAATAATCTGTTTCGTTATAATTTCTTGCTAATAAGAAATCGCGTTGAATTGCTGTGTAGATATACTGGACTAAGCATTACGTCATTCTTGATATATATCTCAGGATCACTCATGTGGTCAGTGATAATAGATCTGGAAGGATATTCTACCTTTTCCTTCCAAAATTGCAGTAACTTACTGTAAACCTTTAGCGTCACAATGTTGCGGTCTCCACACCATACAATTTTGGCAAAATCATTCTTGTGGCAAAATTATAGTCTATACTATTGGCTATATGAAAATGACAAAAAATCCAGTAGAACAAAAATAAAGAATCATTTTTTTTGTAATTCTTATAGATTATAGTTGATTGTAGGATCATTTACTTTGTAGTTTCTCCACATCTAATGTAGTCATATTAGTTTGTAGTAGCGTTTATTTTGTTTGCAATTCCTACAATCTAAAATACTTCAAGCGGAGGCTAAAAATTTGTTTGCACTTGTTTGCAGTAATGTTAATTGTATTTGTAATATCTCGAAGTAGAGTCACTATACTTCAAGCAATGGCTGACAAATCACTTGTAGTTCCTCGAAATCAAACAAACAGTCACTGTACTTTAATGAAGGCTTACAAATCGTTTGTAGTTATGTGTAGTAACGTTTACTTTATAGTTCCTTTAGATTGAATCATACATAGTCAATATAATTCAAGTAGAGATTATAATATAGTTTGAAATAATTTTTATTTCATTTGTAGTAGTAGTAGTCTAAAGTAATCGTCGTTATACTGTTTATAGTGTAGTTTGTAGTGTACTTTCTCTAAATCAAACGTATAAATAGTCGCTGTACTTCAAGTGCTGGCTACAAAATCGCTGGTCAAAATATTGTTTGTAGTAACTTCTATTTTGTTTGTAGTTCAGCCAACAAATTTATACACGCCGTTATACCGGTTGTAGTAGTTTGTAGTAACGTTTCTAATTCTTCAAAATCTAACGTAGAGTCGCTATACTTCAAGAAGAAGCTCAAAATTATTTGTAGTATCGTTTACTCCTTTTGTAGTACCTCTAAATCAAACAAAGAGTCGCTGTGTTTCACGCGCAGCCAAAAACTTGTTTGAAGCTGTCTCTAGTAACGTTTACATCGTTTATGGTTGCTTTAAATCATATGTAGAGTCACTATACTTCAAGCGAAGGTCACAATAGTGTAAAATTCATTCAAAAATCTTTTGTAGTAACGCTTGAAACTTGAAATGGAGGTAGTCACTACTATACTTCAAGCATGTTTGTAGTTGTTTATAGTAACCTTTCTATTGTTTGTAATCTTAAATAAACAATTTGTTTATTGTAACATATATTTCTGTTTATAAATGTTTATTAATATTTAAATATTATAGAAGGACCTCATCACATGGTATTTTTCCAACTGTTCCTATAGATTTTTGTATAGTGGTATTACAAAAATGTTAGTATTACAACAGAATGTCATAATCTGTATTTTTAAATTTCCCGCCAAAGAAGACTGTTCGTCAAACGTCAGAATGAGATTTCAGAGACGCGGAAACAATTGCGGAAATATTTTTATGATATTTTTATGTGACAAGAGCGTCTGGAGGGTATTAGGGGAGAAGGCGGAAAAAGGACAGCTGAGAAAAAAGTAAATGGGAAGAAAAATAAGGGGCCAACGTCGCATGTAAAATAAGTGTGATATCACAGCGGTTTCTAAATAAATCGCTTCGGCTGATGCATTATAACGAGTAATATTTAGATGTCGAAGGGGTCATCTCTCGTTATGAAAAATTCAAATGATGCCATTAATCTTTTACAGTTCTGTGTTTTTACATTGCCAGACAATGCCATACGTGACCGAGTCCGGCCTGGTGGGTTAAAGAACGATGAGATAGAATGGGGCGCCAGAGGCTCAGGGGGACTGAGTGATATGGTCTCTTTCTTTGCATTATTTAGTAGACGCCTGTATCCGTAGCTTGGAGTGATCGCTTACGTTTATGGTCATATTAGGTACTAGATCAGGTGCTAAGCCAGAAATTTTTGTCGCAGGACCAGTAATTTTACCAAACGTGAAACAAAATACACTTTAATATCATTAATCGGTCAAGATCATTTGCTTTCGAGTGATTTTTCATATATCATCACTCACATATATATATATTTGTCCAGTCAAATTCATTTCTTGGACTAGGTACTGTGGATAAAATTATATAATCAACGTACACCGAATGTATGCATATGGGAGCGTCTTTTTAAAAAGGTAATAAAAGTATAATTATACAATTAGTGGTGACCTCCTGAGGCGTTCCGGAAATATTAGCAAATCCAGTTAATGAGTTGCCTCCTTTAGCTTGTGCAGTAAGAATGAACATAGGTTAGAGGCGTTTTTTTAACTGATAGAGACAAAAAAATCCGTAACGGATGTAATCCACCGGCGCGTAAAAATGTTAAAGCAGTGAGAGTGTACCCGGAATATATTATTTTTGTAGAAATTATGGGTATAGTTGTAGCTGAAGAAGGATATTGCTAGTATGACTATTATCTGTCATAGCGAATTAAATGTACAATTGTTTGTTTTGAACCGCTGACATATTTGTAATGAAATTCAACTTTTGGCATTATTCCTTAGTTGTTTCACACACCAATAGATATTTAATGAAATTTCTACTTCCAGAAGTTCAAACACTGTTTTGAGGAAGTCTCATTATTATTGCAAAAGCATGTACGTATTATGCACAGTTTGTGAGACACCGTCAATTTTGAAACAGTTGCAGCTAATGAACAGAACCGCCGTATCAAATATAGCTGTGCTGTAAGAACTATGGTGGTAATCTCGCCTGTTTATAATAATAATAATAAAGTGTCTTTATTGACAAAACATAATAACAAATACATATTTATGAAAGACGGCGAAATTCAACAATGTTGCTCTTCCACCTAACCGTCTGAAAGTTAAATCAACTAAGAAATCAACTTGACGCTAGCAATAAAAATATAATAGAAAATTGAACTAGAATTATAGCGTGCGTAGTGAACATAGCTACTATAACGTGGGGTCTATAATGTTAAGGTCATATATAGATAGCATTGAGCAGCTAATTTTGCTAAAAATAGCAAAATACGCGAGATACATGCACTAGACAAATTGATATAATACCATATAATTTACAACATGGCTGAATAGCGAACATAGCTATCATAGTGTTGTGTAACGATAAACATAACGCTTATGCTGTTGGGCTAATTGTATTCAAAATTATAAATTTATACGATACATAAGGTATATAGATCTCCGCTATTACTGATTGTTTTAACGCTTACCTATAACGAATGTAACAAACATAGCCACCATGCTATGGTAGAACAGCCAATACGTACTGTACATACGCTATATACAGATCGGAAATTGCATCTTTACAGAGAAAGTAGAAATTGCCGTTTTATCCCAGGGGAGGTACGAAGTATAAGTAGCGCGGCGCCGTGCATTGGCCTAGCATTCCCCACTACTACGGTAATCGGTTCCGTATCGCCAACGCCAATTCGCCATTGCAAATCTAACTGTCCGGTCAACTGATGCCAGTGTTGTCAGGTCTCATGCTTTTGCATGAGATCTCATGCATTCCGAGGAAATCATGCTTTTTAATAGACACAAAACGAAATAATAAAATTATTAAAATTACTCTTTGAAATCTACCAAAACAAAGACCTAACGAGAAATAAAAACAAAATTGAATAGATAGAGGTAGGTATCTACAATATTTGGGTACTTGAAATGTTCTTTATTGTAGACTGCTCTCTTAATAATTAGCAATGAATACATAAACGGGTATGACAGTCGACGGATATGCGGTGTGCTGTATTCACGCTGTATTGCAGTGATTCTTAACTCTATTCCGTAAGGGTACCTACATTTTCTGGAAACAACAGATTTTACGACCCGTGAGTCACCCTGCGTCACGTCAACTGCGCCTCAAAGTTCGCCCGGCCTAACAATAAAATAAATTAGAAAGGTTACGTGGTTAATAACTTTTAAGTAAGTACCTGTAACTACCTACTTACAATATAATATTATGATAAAATAGCATAACATAATGCTTTTTAATGAAATAAAAATGGCATTACAAAAGTAATTAAAAATTAAGCTGTGTCAAGAGGTGTTTTTTGATAAATTAAGCCATCTCATGCTTTTTTCTCCAAACCTCATGCTATTTTGAAATTATTCTCATGCACTGAATTTTTCCCACCTGGCAACACTGCTTTATGCGAAGAGTGGGAGCACGCTGTGGTGGAACTATGCGTGTAGCATGACACAAATATACGCAAGCGGCAAAACACAATTCACCATCAAGATCCTCACTTTCCAAATCTGTATATTGATGTAGCAGTTAATTTTACAACATGGCTGAGTGCCACGTGCATTTTCAAACAATGATGACTATTTTTCAATAAACACAGTGAACATATATAACCGATTTTTGTGATTGTAATATTAGCGTTTTTTAACATGTTAACATAGCTATCATAGCGTTTTGATTATAACATAAGGGTTATGATATGTTGAGGAATTATAAATTGTAAATATATAATAATAATAATAATATCTCTACCCCTCATTCTAATCACGAGGATTAGCCCAGAAGTCGAAGACTTGTGCGGGAGAGGGGGCGGCATATTATTATTATTAAGCAGGCCGCATTTGCGCCCAGGAACGACTTACGTTGGTAGGCCCTAACCACCATTCAGTGCAGGAATAGGGAAACCTGGAAAACCTCATTAATTAGGGGGGTAGTTAAATGCCAACCGGTATAAATCTCTCACACTGACCCAAGTCAACATTCTCCCACCCTACCATACCCGCAGAGAGGGTGCCAATCTCTCCACGAACATAGCTTATAGCTAGCATAGCTTATATACGATACATGTTTCGTATAATATGTTATACATAGAGCACGGCTATCATTGAGTGTTCTAACAAGCAAATGTAGCGAACATCTCAACGATGCTAATAAAACGCCAATTGCTATGTTATATGCTAATTAAGCTATAAATAGCGAACAGCTAAATGCTATAATAACTTCATAGCTATGTTCACTAATTATATTACGAATAGCAACGATACATACAGTGTAGAGAATGATATAATAGATAATTACATATGTATTCTAATTTAATATTCTTGTTTATGTAAGAAATAGAAAGTAATATTATAGAAACATAAATTTATAGAGCAGCTTTTGTTTTAAGCTTTGTTATTTTTTGGAAGGAGTCCGATAAAGAGCTTAATTTTCAATTCGCAAGCGGGTGTATTTTGAGTTTAATGACAAGTTGGGCAAAACGAGCGGCTACAAAATTATAAGAATTAGTGCCGTCAATCAAAAAGAAAAGTCAAAATAATAGTTTTATTATTTAATGTCGGGGATAATAGTGATAAAGTTTTAAGCACGCGAAAATTAACTTCAGCTTTAGGTAATAGTACGTTAGCATCGTTTAATTTGTTTATAATTGTTACGTTCAGTTCCCCTTAAATGCAGTAATAGTAGAGTGCGTTAAAAAACGAGTAACTTGTTAATATTCGTGTAATTGAAATTGACATGAGTTCGCCATGTTAATTGCATCTCGTAATTAGAATCCTGATCAGAAAGCCACATCTAGGATAATTTAGTTGTGGGTAATTAAAAATCCATTAGCAAAGAGTGTAAAGTAAATTCTTATTTTTAATGGTGAATACATTAGTTGACGACCGGTCGGTCTTTACTCTTGTCTTAGTCGCTATTACAGTCCGCGATACCTTTATTACCATATTACATTATGTTTGTGTAGGCAAGAAAGCTGCTTTACATTATCATTAATTATCATTTAGGATAATTTCACTATTTAAATTTTACTTCGTTTTCGTTTTGCTTTCAGAACGTGACATACAGGTGAAAATATTGCCCGAGATATATAGCTGGCACTCGTACCATCACAAAGTACACCATTTGTTACAGCAGTTGGCCAAACTGATCGCAGCATATTTTAATTTAATTTTTAAGGATGATTTATTAGTTGGTCATTAAATTATCTTTTCACTCCACTGAATTGAACAGTTAGAAACGGTATATATTTCTCAAATACATAGAGAAAAGTAGTCAGAATAATAGTTTCAATAACAATTCCGAAATATTATAATATTAAGTAAGGACATTTAACCGTATATTATCCTAAAGTATAATAAATGTTCTTTTGTGAATCTAGAAGAGTTATTATATGACTTTATCTTGTGACGGATGACGTTAGTTACACAGGCGACATCAGTTTACCCTGCACGACGTTTTCGCGATATTAAGTTAGTATCACAACGTTATGGATTAGCTCTGCTATGATCAATGACCTGTAACCAGGGCCCAGATTTATCCTCTAAAAATGTAACTCAAGTCCCCATGTCGCGTTGGAGATTTATTTCAATTTATATCCTTTATCTTATCTAAGTATGATAATTTTTACTCCACTTTCGAATTTAACAAAAAATTACTGTAGTTTTTAATTCACCTGTAATTAAAGTTCTAGTTTACATTTAACTTTCGAATTGAGCGAGAATTTAACTTCAGTAAGACTTTATATTCGTAATCTTAACTAAAATGTTTTATCCTTAATTTTCGAACCATGATATTTTTTTACTTCACTTTCGAACGACCAAAACAATCATCTTCATTTAAATGTACGTGTATGTACTGGCTCTAGCTGGCTCAATATAGTTTAGATTTATCTGTCACGATGTCAATTATTATTCTTAACTAAAATATGGTTTTTACAAAACTTTCGAATCAAATATTTTTCACTTAACTTTCGAATTGCACAAAAATTTAACTTCAGTAAGGTTTTTATATTCATAATCTTAACTGAAATATGTTATTTACTTGATTTTCGATCCATGATAATTTTTACTTCACTTCCGAACAAACAAAATGTGTTTTTTTGATTAACTTTCGAATCAAATATTTTACACTCAACTTTCGAATGGAGCAAAAATTAAGCTTTAGTTGAATGTGCGGTTGCGGTGTTACCTTTTTAGAAGGAACTGTACGTGTTCCCGAGACATGTTCTAATAGTAGACACATTCATAGAGAAACACATAAATTTTAAGAAAATTGTTTATGTGTATAATTATCGAGTATATTTCAAGATACGTTTACAGTTAAGGATAAATTAATGGATTTTTTATTTGGTATATATTTATAGATGCACTGTTTAATTTAATAGAGTTTAAAGTCAACTGTGAAAGCACAAATAATTTAGAAAACTGTGTGTCAAGGAAAATAATCAAATGTCAAAACAATTTTCACCTAACTTAATTGAAAATGTAACCTTACGTTTTGCTGAAAAATATCCCACATTTTCTTTTCAATTAGAAATGCCAAAGCTCACTGCCTACGTCGCGTCCGTATACAGGATGTACAGCACAAGCAGTCCCACTAAATTCTTTCATAGTCAGATACATAGATAGCAACATTGCAAGATGTTCTTTTATTAAAGTAAATACAGTATCCCCGGTGAGAATATACGGCAACACAGATGTTAAATATTCCAAAATGAACAATTTAATCCCCAGTTGACAGAAAAATATGGCCACAATAATTACTAATGCACCGCAGTCATGATGTCGTTTCCCGTAAATCCGTTTAATTATTGGTGGAATTGCGTGTTGCTGTAATCCAACAATTGGGATTGATGATTGATTTATCCTGCATCTTTCACACTGTCAATCCAAAGCCAGATGTTCCACAGTAAAAATTAATTTCGTCGCTGAAATGAACAGATTTTTTGTCTGTTTAAAAATCAATTTAAAGAAGAGTGTGGCTACTTATAGACCACTAAGTACAACAAATATAGAAACGGCGAATGAACGTTTTTATTAATAATAATATCTGTTAGGTAACAGTTAATGTGGTTAACTGCAGTATTTTTCACCACCAACAAAACAACTTCGCGTACAGTTAAATAAAATGCCCATTTATCAATGAGGCTTAATATAGTTTCGAAAATAATTTTTTTGGCTTTCTAAATACGACTGAAATTTTTTTGAAGGATAATCTCGTAAATTCTTATTTTTTTTTATCTCCTCTTAAAACATGTGTACTTAGTTATAGTTAACCCTACGTAATAATTTAATTATATAGTTTAAATTTCATAATTTGCTGCTTGTTGTATCCTTAGAAAAGGGAATCATGAAATTATATATTTGATTCAGGAAATACATTTCGAAGAAATAGAAAAATTAAGTAGTTATTGGATTAAATAAATTGAAATACAAAATTTCTTTGATCGTGTGAAACATTTTTTTAATTCCAGTTTCCACTTGAAAGATTGAAATTAAATGTGGTTTTCTGTAGATATTCGAAGAGATATTTGTTTTATCAGTCTATTTTTACCGCAGAAAAATACACTGGTTCAATTAAAATTTGGGCGATCGATAAATTTTTGTCGCAGAAACGAAGTAACAGTTAAAAATGTGTGAGATATAAATTCTAGTAAAAAATAGCAAATATTTGATTCTGCGGGGCAAAAATGACGAAGCTGCCAAAGTAAATATTAGTGTTAGTTCTATAAATAGTAGAATTGTCGTTCAAAGTAGGACTTCACAGCTAGGAATCGGATCGCTCGTGTTAACTGCTGTCGCGATTTGTTTATAAAAAGCGACATGTGTGTCTGTAGTTAGCGTCGAGGCGCTGTAAACAAATCGACGCCAAAATAATCGTCGCTTTATGACGCGAGCGACGAATGTTAACTCAGGCCACCTTTACATTTTGTTTACATGTTCCGCATGTTTAAAACTAGACCGTTGACAAAATGGGTAATTGCTTTCAAAGATTATTTACACTACTTCACGTTAAAAGAAATTTAATAGAACGGAGGCGCCACAAAAATATACTAAAATAAAAACGTTTATTACTGAAAGAATATTTATTTTCGTTGCTAAAATTTACACATTCTTTAACCCATACATCTATTAGTAAACACCTATCTATGCCCTTAAATGAAAATGTACACTGCATTTCTATACTCAATTCACAATCAAACCCGTCCCAAAACCATATACGAGTATTACAGCAGTTCTCAAAATTTGAACTTAAAATATTATTTTTTACTCCAGAGTGTATGATATAAATATTTCCAATTCTTATATGGTCTCAGTTATCTGATGTATTTATAAGTATGTTTGAAGTCATAGCTTGTCTGGAAGTTGGTTAATATCGAATCGGTTCAAGGCAACAGTTCTCAAAATGTGTACAAATGAAAACAATTTAATACCAATCCTTAAAATGGATCAAATTATGTCCACAGTTTTATTATAACTGTGCCAATGAAAATTTGTCTGATATTAATAATATTAAAAGTTTACTCTGAATTACTTTTTCCTGTACTTACATTGGAAATAATACACAAAGACATTGATCTACAGTAGTTTAGAAAATACCTGTTCACTAATAATAATAATTTAACGTATAGTTGAGAAAAAGTAGTTCTCAAAATGTACTTAAAATGTTTCCCGTTGTGTTTCGCATTATGTATGTTGAGATTTATCTGCCAGAGATGTAAGTGAACATCATGTGTTCTTATTCTTAACTTTCGAATCGAATATTTTTCACTCAGCTTTCGAATTGAGCAAAAATGTAACTTCAGTAAAGCTTTAATTTGTAACCTTGACCAAAATATGTTTTTCAGTTAATTTTCGAATCATAATATTTTTTACTTCACTTTCGAACGAACAAAACAATGATCTTCAGTTAAATGTTCGTGACTGGCTCTCGCTAGCTGAATATAGTTTAGATTTATCTGACAGAAATGTAAGTGAACATCTTGAAATGATGTTTCTTATTCTTAACTAAGAAGTGTTTTTTACTTAACTTTTGGATCGAATATTTTTTACTTAACTTCCGAATCGAGCAAAAATTAAGCTTTAGTTGAATATGAGAATACCGTATTACTTTTTGGAAGGAACTGTATATGTTTTCAGGACATGTTCTCACTCTGAATTACGTTTTTCTTGTGCTTATACTGGAAATAATACACAAAGGCACTGATCTACATTAGTTTAAAAGAACTTTACATCTTAAAGTACATATTGACTAATTTACATACCGTATAGTTTACGTATTTACATTATGAGAAAACAATGATGATGTTTGTCAGTGTTGAAAAAGTAAAAGTAGTTTTAAAAATGTTTGGATGGTAATCTTCTAGGTGAAATTATTCTCTAAGAAATTGTAAAAATATTTTCCCCTTGTGATTCATCACAGCGTAGTGTACTTCAGATTGAAATCGAATAATATAAATAATGTACGCCTGGCTAATTTTCAGCGATTCTAGGTCTGCGTTTAAATCCCTACCTAATACGTCTATTCTCTTGCTAGTTTTCCAAATAATTTATTCTGGGATAACCTAGTAAATCTCGCTAAATATCAAAGATCGGTAGGAGCAAAGGATAAGTTGAACAGAAAGTGGAACGGACGAGTGATAAATCAGGAACAGGTAGTCCTCCCGAAGGATCCTCTCTGGAAATAAGAAGAGCCGCAGTCCTTTCCCTTCAGGACCCCAAGATGGATTGAGTCACTAGCCTGTCATTGCTCGTTCCAATCTAATCTTCAGGAATGCTTAACTCTGGTTGCAGTGGCGTACCCCACATAATTATGCATAAGATAATTCTGTCAACGATGTCCCAGTAGAAAATACTGCATAAACTGTGAATTTACAAAAAATCCCGAAAAGGATGTAAAAATATCTCATACTATTTTTAAATCATCACTATAGACATACTCCTTTTACATTACTAGTTGACACCGTCACAACAAACCCAACATTTTTGATGGAAAAACATAATTGCAAATTTGTAATTCAAAAAAATTGGGGTAGGAGTAAGTTCCCCTGGAAAAGTACTTTTATTCATATAACTTTTTTCTTTAACGTAGCATTTCCAAGAAAATATACCTATATTAAAAGCAATGTTTATTAAATATGCCCAATCAGAAAGTTTTAAAACCATTTAAAAATAGTTGAAAACATGAGGTTGAAAAACGTTATATTTAACTAAAAGAGAAATATTGTCAGTACTATCGTTTGCAATAATAATGACACTCATTAAAGTGAATTTTGCGATTTCTTTAGAACTTCTGATGGATTTGTAATGAAATCTATTTCACCGAAATGTATTTATTACCCGAGTAGGGGGCCGATTGTGTGGCCAACCAGATCGCCTGATTCGACACCCCTAGATTATTTCTTGTGGGGATACTTAAAAAGCAAAGTATGCGTTACTAAACCGGTTAATTTAGAAGATTTAAAAGCAAGAATTCGTCACGAGATACATCGTATACCTTCTGAAGTTATTGATAATGTCCAAAAAGAATTTAAAATCGTCTTGGCTACTATCAGGCAGTCAACGGTGCATAATTTGAACATTTAATTTAGTCGATTTTTTACATCATCATTATCCTTTTCAGTATTGTGAAAATTAAATTTTAAAATCTTCAAACATAATTTTCTTGAAATTTTTGTTATGTAACACCATAATTTTTCATGATGTATGTATGTAGAATGATGACGCTCTTTCAAATGGCATGGTCAAAATTGGGGGTTGCTATATAAAAAAATTATCGATGACGTCATATCTCGAACAACGATGACGTCACAAATGTGGGTCGTATGTCAAAAAGTGCCTTTTGTAAAAATAAAATCGACGTGCCAGGAGATTTTTTCGGAAACTTCTTAATTTCAAAGATAATGAATCCTTCCTTATTTTTCGAAAGCACTATATATCAAAATTTCATTATACATGTAAACTTTTACTTGACATTCGAAAATACCTATTGCGTTTGCAGAAAAATTATAATTGTACAATAATTATTGCTGTAATAAAGATGTGTTATATATTAAAATTTCATTATATGTAGATGCAGAATTTTACTCGACATTCGAAAATACCTATTGCGTTTGCAGCAACATTATAATTGTTGTAATTGTACAATAATTATCGCTGTAGTATTTTCATTTTAATTATAACTAAAGTTGTACTATTACAGTAAAATTACGTTAACCGAAATTTTTTAAATCTGCTTTAAATTTGATTCATATGCATATGAAAATATTGTATGAGAAAATTGCAGTAAAAATACTAGTTGTAGTAATTTTAGAAAACATCTTTCCAGATAAAAGGTGAATCCACAATGCGTATTGTTTGGTAAAGCCATCCATTTTAATTGTTGTTATTTTATATTTGTTTTGCAGTTTATGAACAACGGAGTAAATTATATGAAAAAATATTTAATCAATCCTTAAATTTGTCTACGCCCTTGTGATTTCCTTACTTCCTCTTGATGGCGCAAACCCTCTTTGTTTTTAATCAAACTCTTATTCAATTAGAGCGAACAAGTTACACTTTATGACGCATCTTGATGCAGTTATTTTCTTAGAGTTGTATTCATTTCATTCTTGAATTGGAATAAATCGATACATTTGCACAATTGCAGTGCGTCAGTTTATAGAAAAATTCGTAACTGTAGAGATAATTTTAAAAGAGATAGAAACTTATTAAGTAGGTTAGAAAATGAATGCAAACTTAAAATACAGTCTTTTGTTGTATATAATGATGTGCAAAGGCCAAATGTTGTAATTTTGGCGATTATTTTAAAATCTTAACACACCAGAAAAGCCAGAAGCAGTTAATAATAGATGCAACTAACTAATCAAAGATAATGTATGGCTGGAGAGATTTTATCTTGAATGTAGCTAATTTAAACGACATTTAATATGGAAATAACATAATAATGGTACAGGCCTGTAATGTTGGGTTTGCTAAGACATAAGTTGATGAAATTCGACTTGCAAATTTAGAGGTCAGTTGCAATTTGGACATGAAACACAAAAGGAAGAGAATAACGTACAATTTTATGCCACCCTGTAAGCGTTCAGCGTGTCCTTGCATGAAATGAAATCTTGATAAAAGTGCATTTATATTCATTTATGTTATGCAGTTTTTTATGTAAATAAAACTAACAATTATTGGGTTATGAAGAACGACTTCCGGCGATAATCATTTGGGGTTCCACATACAAGACTTGAACCGAAAAAAAACCGTCACGCGAAGGTTAATTAAATGATTTTAATTGTTTTGTTACAACGCGTGTTACATTTAACGGGCTCTAATTTAAACTTGATTTTGTTTTAATTGTCAACACCAAATCAGGCTCTAACTTCCGTCTCCCATTCATCACCCTCACGTGTGCCTCGTTCGATAATTCACTGACTATTTTTAAACTTGTTTATAATATTGTACAATATATTCATTCCTGGCCTACTAAGATTCCATTATAACCCCGGCTGTTTCGTAAAACGACTAGCATGCACCACACATCTCTTACACTCAACGATGTATATACGCAAATTAAGTGTTAACTTCCGCAAAACCTGCACATCTACTGAGGGTTCCAATACTTACATCTTTGTAACGCAACACGCATTGTTTTATATTCTTCGCAAAGTATAAATCAATGTTGCTTTAGGTATAGAATAGGGCAATTGTAACATTTTACCGATACATATTTAAATTTAGAAAATTGATACTGCAAAATATACAGGGTGATTCAGAAATTATCTAAAACAATTTGGGAATAGATGCGTCATGAAAAATAGAGTCAATATCGTATTTTTTTAATCCTTCATCCTTGATGATTTACGCAAACATCATTGTTGCTGCCAATAACTTAAAGGGTTCAGAAACGACAGAAGTAGAAACATTTGTGTTAGTTTGTAGAAACTGGGTAAGATGCGCCCAAAATGTTGTGACATCCTGTATAGTAAAAACAGATTTGTTAGTTCAATAAAATTATCTCTTATTTCAGCCGCATTACAAGTAAAAAGTGCAACACAGTACGAAGGATATACACTGAAAAAAAAAGCATAGTAGTCGCTTATACAATTAATTTTAGATCTGTGTACTATAGTTATTTTGCAGTCTACCTGCATTTTAGAATATAACATTTATTCCAAAATATACAATAACCCAATTACTATAATTAACTAATTAATATATATAATTATAATTAACCAGGTTTCCTCTATGAATAGTGTGGATCCCTTTGAATCTTTTAGTGTATTTTTAAAATCCATAAAAAATATATATTCGATTGATAATCTGTAATCATTTCTCTGTTTGTGTTATCTGCTGTATTTATGTTTAAATTCTGCTAGTTTTTAAGTACTTATGCTGTACCTGTGCTATGATATATTACTATTTGTATTGTATTTTGCTATTACTTACGTACAGTGCGTTTCAATAACTTTGATAACATTTTGATCAGCTGTAACTTTTCTGTTTTTAAAGATATCGGAATGAAACAAAAACCATATTACATAGTAGACTAGCTAGTTTTTTCTTATTTGAAAAAAAAAACAAAAGACCAATGATTTTGAGAGATCTTAACCTAACTTATATTTTTTTAAATGGAACGCCCTGTATATTATTGGATATTTGAATTCTACTCAAAATTCCAAGCATCCTTTATAAAGCATATCCTATACCTACCTTCAACTGTTTCTGAGAAATAGTTTTACAAACATGTCAAATTATCATAAAAATTGCTCTACTTGTATGCCATTTTCCTCAACAGAACAAAATACTAAGGCTCGATTGTTACCAGCACGGCTCAAGCAATACCGAACTTCAGCTTTAGCTCAGTGCAAAGTGTGTCATGAACAAGTAGAGCACTTTTAAAAACAGAAAAGTTACAGCTGATCAAAATGTTATCAAAGTTATTGAAACGCACTGTACTTTTCATGTAACTAGGCAATGCTGCCTGTTTGGAAGCAATAAATAAATAAATAAATAATACGTTTGCCATTACCACAACAACGAACTTACATGGTTTACTACATTTGTAGTTTATTCTACGGTAAAACTGTAAGCATAAAGTAGTAACTATTTCGGTAGTATTTCTTTCAGTGTATATTTATTTCACTTATCTACATATTTAATTGTGGATATGGACGTTTTTTTATTTGAATTAAATATTATTTTGTTAAATTATCAATTTTTGTGTGTGTATGTTCAATAAAGGTTTTCAGGTATTTTTGCATGTGACCAACTAATATTAAATTAGGTTAGGTTTAGTTTAGTAAAATTATATACAGTTAAATTTGCGGCATTTATTTTTTGAACCGTAATGTTTAAAGCCACAAACACAAAGAATAAAAATACTTACGATACACTTATAAAGCACGCAGAATTGTTCAAAATTGTCGAGAAAAAACGCACGTGTTAAAGTCACGCTTCTGCGCATGTTCGTAATAACAATAATCGTTAGTCACGAATTATTTCTACAGCAGTTTTGATTATTATCAGCTATTAATTTTTCGTGTATTCTTGAAGTCCTAAACTTTTTATGCATCTCAACAAGAAAAAGTTAAAGTAAACCACAGAGATTATGTTGTATAGTTGGTCTGATAAAATAAATGATCCAAGCAAGTCTTTTAGGTCTTGTGTTCATCTTAACGAGCACACTACACAGGGTGACAACGGAAAGTGGGAACACGCTGTAACTTTTTTATGACTGATCCGTCAAAAAAGAAAACAATTTCTGCCAGTCGCGACCTTCTAGTTTTATTTTTAAAAATTAAAAAAAATGCTTACATCCAGAAAATTGGTCCTACCATACGTAAAATGATCCGCTGATTCCAAAAATGTCAAAAATACAGGGTGTCCCATTTAAAAATATAAATTTACGGTCATTTCCGGTCAAACCGGAAATGTCATGAAATCCGAAATGACCTCAAATAATTCATGGCACCATCTAGTATAAACCCACCCAATTTCAAATTTTTATCAGCAGTCATAAAAAAGTTACAGCATGTTCCCACTTTTCGTTGTCACCCGGTATATCTACGTGTATGTGTTTTACTATACATCCACACATACCAACACAGCCTACTGCAACTTATTTTAAAGGTCTTTTAAACTGTTTACAATACTGCATTCCAAATTTTACAAAGTAACTTTGATCGAGTTTCCTAAGATAACTTCATTATTATTATTTCACAATTAATCATTACCATGCATTTACCTTCATTACTTTAAAGTTTAGTTGTAATAATAATCACCGCTAAAAACTTATGGAGTTATTCTGAGAGTATATGATTTGATAGGTTGAAATAGAGGAATAGGAAATCCTAATTTCAGTACGGTGGACATAAAATATTTCCTTATTGAAAATTCGGTTCACGCATCGCGGTAGGTACAGAAGTCATGCATACCCGATGCCAATGATATTTTAACATCGTAAAACCTGGAAAGCGATATATGGTGGTCAACTGCTTCAAATTGATATTCCCAATAGTTGCAATCGCCTGACCCACAAAATATGCGAGTTCGTAAAATAAAAGTAACCCCTATCATTTTCGTCAAGTTTATTCTGTTACTAACGTAGTTCTAGCAGTATATTGAAGGACAGAAATGAGTGTTTTCTTATCTAATTTGTTGTATTCCCCGGCACACTCAGAGAAATTCTTTAGGTAGTTCTGGCAGTAAGACAGAAATTATCGTAGACTTATTTAATTTATCTTATTCTACTGCACACTCAGAGACATTCTTCGGGTACTTCTGGCAGTATATTGTAAGATTGTACCAGGGGTGGGCTAAGCTTTACAACGTAATGCCTAAATTTTAACACCCTGTATGGTAAAGACTTTAAAATAATAAATCTGGATAGCTTCAACCTCCGACTAAAAATAAGTTACTCTTATTTATTGTTAATAAAATGAACTGTTTACGAGAAAAAGTTCGACCTATGTTCTTAAAATGAAACTTTCCTGCTGTTTGAATGACTCGTATGGCATTTTGTTGTCGAGAAAAAATATAGAAATTATAAGCGTTTATATTAAAAAGAAAACATGAATTCGTTTATTATTCTTTTTCTCGTAAACGGTTCATTTTATCGACAATAAACAAGAGTTTCTTTTTTTAGTCTATTTGTATTCTATTTTGCTATTACTTACGTTAAAAATTTAGGCATTAAGTTATAAAGCTTAGCCCACCCCTGGTAAACTAAAAAAGCTAAATATATTTCAAGGACACTGTTCTAAGAGGTCCTTACTAGTGTCCATCACATTAAAATTTTATTAAATTATATTAAGGACTTTAAAAGTTATTCAAGAAAAACCGATTTCCAGTGGCCCTGTACATACAGGGTGTTAAAAAAAGAACGTAAAATATTTCAGGAGGTAATAGTATGAACCAAAATAAGCAGAAAAGTCTTAAGGAGGGTGTTTTCGAAAGAGTTCGAATATCGTTGAGACGAAGATGTCGTGCCTGCTTGAAAATGGACGGAGGGCACTTTGAACATTTTCTGTAACTTTGTTTTTTGTTTGTTAAAAGCTTCCTTTGTCGGTTTATTCCTAATAAAATAAAATATTTGAAAAACGAATAGTGGTCCATATCTCCGCAACCGTTACTTTGCGGACCCATGTTTATTAAGACTTCTGATTATATTGGTTCATACTATTATCTCCTGAAATATTTTACACTCTTTTTTTAACACCCTGGATATTTGTAATTCTACACTGACAGCAGGTGTGATTTCTTAGACTGCACATCAACATATTTTAGAGCAGTTCAGAGATCTATATAGGGTGTTTCATAATATATGCGCAGGACTTCAGGATGTGGTAGCTCGTCCAAAAATTTGAATAAAAGTTTGTATTAACTTACCCTCTAAAATGCACAATTTTCGAGATACAGGGTGTTGAAATTGTAAAAAAAATTTCGATTTTTGCGAATATCTCCGGAACCGTTTATCGTACAGAAAACAGTTTTTGCAAGCATTTACTACTCATAATAAGCTATGTTCTGTGCGAAATTTTTTTTTTCAAAGTCATAATTGGTGAAGATTTTGAAGGGGAAGTGAGTGTTTTCTCCCCAACTTCTACGCCACTGGAAAAAGTACGGTTTTGAGACGCCCATTTAAACCGCCAATGTCTTCTACACAAAACATGTACTCTTCGTCATAAGCTCTAAAATTGACTGTTTTCGAGAAAAATCTACTTTTATGGTAAATTTTTTGCAATAATTTTTTTTTACTAATTAAACAAAATTTATTTAATCGTTAGAACAAGCAACAAAACCAAACGTTAACTTCATAGTTGCAAAATTAAAAAAAAATCGTACACAGTTAAATTAAATGTTTATTTTCAAATTTAAGGCCAACTTGATACAAAAAATTATAATAGGTACATTTAGTAAAATAAAAATTTTATTTAAAAAAATTGACCATGTTTTTCAACATAAAAGTAGATTTTTCTCGAAAACGGTCAACTTTAGAGCTTATGACCAAGAGTACATTTTTTGTGTAGAAAATATTGGCGGTTCAAATGGGCGTCTCAAAACCGTACTTTTTCCAGTGGCGTAGAAGTTGTGGAGAAAACACCCACTTCCCCTTCAAAATCTTCACAAATTATGACTTTGAAAAAAAAAATTTCTCGCACAGAACTACTGCTAGTAGTAAATGCTTATAAAAGCTGTTTTCTGTACGATAAACGGTTCTGGAGATATTCGCAAAAAACTAAATTATTTTTAGAATTTCAACACCCTGTATATCGAAAATTGTACATTTTAGAGGGTAAGTTAATACAAACTTTTTTCAAATTTTTAGACGAGCTATCACATCCTGAAGTCCTGCGCATATATTATGAAACACCCTGTATAATTCAAATCATTTTTATCGAAAATGTTTTTGTCACTGTATTATATTTTATTGTAATTTTCCAATTATAGGCAGTTGCAATTTTGCAACAAAATTACATAATCTAGGATAATTATTTTTTGTAAATTTACTACCTCCAATTGTTATCATTTTTACAATACTTGTTTTTGTTTCAAATAACATTAATTTTAATCAAAACGTACAGTTATATTAAAGAAAAACTATTAGTTGTCTAATTCCAGCGACAACCAAGCCAGCGGAATATTAATATGTTTAGGGATAAATTCTGGGGCCCTTAATAGCAGTATAGTTGCATGTCGTAATTTAATAAGCGATTCTCCTACATCTCGCAGCATTACATTTTAATTTAATTTCATAGTCAGGCCTACATAACTGGCGATATCTAATCCTTTTTGAAGTCACCCACCGGTGTCACGCTTGTGTCACTTTACTACCACTCGGGGTCTCCCCTAATATTTGACCCCCGCTGCTTACAAATTGTCGGGGTTGTGAATTAATATATCAAAATTATGTCTTTGGAAATGGTCTTTGTTGCGCCTCATTTAAATACAGTATCACTCGCAGCGCTAAATGGAGAAATGTGTGTGGCATTATATATATTATATGTACAGGATGTCCCTGAGTAAACGTACACAAATTTACAGAGATGTAGATTTGATCATGATATGCCTAAAATTTAATTTATATATAGGTACGGTATCTTGGATTATCAGTACTTTTTGGAAAAACGAGAATAATATTATAAACCCAACTCCAAATATCACAAAAGTAACACTAACTGAGACTGAGACCTTCATAGAGTAACTATTAAGTAACCGCCACTAAATTTGCTACTTTGTTGTCTAAATAACTTCATACAACAAAGTTACAGTCACTGCTACGTATTTTCAACTGCTTCTGGTTACTTTAGAGTTGTGTAGCTCTCCTGGCCTTGAAGACTCTCAGTAACCAGTGTGACGACTTTTAAGTTTTCAGGTCTTGAAAGTGGCAAATGATCGTAGCAGCGACCAACTCATGTTATTAAAATATGACTTCAAGTAGTTTTGATAGTTGTCGCGACGTTAGGGAACCTTAAGTGTTTGTTTAAAGTCGTGGAACTTGTAAGTAAGCATTTATTAGCCCAAACAACATTATCGCTACACTTTTATAACTATTTAGTATCACGCGCAGCATCTACAAATTGTGCATCACCTCTTAAATTCACCATGAAGTAAATTTTACCATGTAGTTTCCCAAATTTGAAAACATTCATGCTGTTCGTCATTTTTGTCTTTATGAATTTTATCATATTTGTATAACTATTAATTTAGTGCTAAGTATGGACAAAATCTCATATGTAACTATATCTATACATCTATACTGAACTATAAAGTTTGACCCAGATATTTAATTTGGTTCTGTTGCATTAAAAAAAAAAAATTTGGCCACAAAAATCCAAAGGGTAAAGCAAAGGAACAAAGAAATAAACAAACAGAAGGTCAAGGAGTGTGTTCAGTGTAAACGTCGGATTTACCGCGTTTAGAATGAACAACAGAACAAATGGTAGTGGGAACTTTGACTCTTGCAGCAACAGTTTGTCTCCTGTGTGTACGAAGCACAACTATTTCGATCTAGGTTTGAAGTTAATACCAGGTAATGGATTGCAATGTTGTCACACGTTACAATCCGTCACAATTTGATGCGTTTTTAGGAATCCTTCTGTTGTTTACTTTATTAATACTGATACAAGAAAGAAATTTGTTAAAGGTACCTTTAATTAACCTTAACTGTACTTTAGTTATTATTATTTGTAGACAAACTATTCGTTTTACACATTTTATTTTTCATAACTTTTTTGTTGCATTTACAAACCCGTTCAGTATCAACACTCATATTTCTAACACCCTGTATCTGTCAAAAATTATTCCATCCTTCTCCATCGCAATAATTGTAAGTAAACTGAATTTTGCATTCACGTCGATATTAATGGCAGAATTTAATATATTGTTTGATTGCGTTGCTGGCGTATAAAATACAATTTGGTAACTTCTAAATTTGCCTACGCCTACGTAACATTGTTTTAGAATTCTAAATATTCTGGAAACGCCTGAAAGGAAATTATTAATATCTACAGTTTTATATTCTATGGTTTAAGGCATCGTAGAGTTTTCAGGAACTCTGCAACATAGTTGCTGTTTGGTTATTGGTGTCGAGTTATGATCCTATACTATGTTCCTAAAGTATGGTAATAAGACGATGAGCGATGTTGATAAGATCCCGTTTCTGATATTAGTACTTACAGCATGGCAAGTAACTTGTACAGGGGTATCAAGGTAGAAGTATTATTAAAATAATCTTACGCTAAAGCAAGAAAATAACATTGAAATTTTCTTAATTGAAAAATGTATAAAAGGTGCCGTAGAAAATAATCCCATCTATAATAGCGTTGTTCCATTTTTGTCTTATTTGTATTTTTTCTATTAAACGTACAGACACAACTGTGACTATAACTCAAACGTGACAGTCCATTATTCAATAACTTGTATGGCTCCTACACATTGCTCAACCGATAATCAAAGAAAATAGTTTCGAATCCGATAGGTAGATCATAGATCATTACCGAATTATTAGTTTGGCTGTTTGTTGAATAATTCATATTTTATGCTGGCCCGCGTACTATCTAACCAAAGTTAATTAATTATTGATTTATTTCGGTCGTGTTAATTAATGTTTGTACTGCTGAATCTAGCTGGATCGTAAACAGTTTAAAAATTATTGATAGTTATATCACAAAATTAAAAGCACGTGCCAGGTTTATATGTGCAGTAAGAGATGCATAGGTGTAGATACAGGTTATAATAAATGGCGAAATAGTTGTGCATCGTACACAACAGTTTTTTTTATGTTTATTGTTGCAGTAATAACATTTTTCTTGAAATAAAACAATGATTGAAATAAAATTACGTTATTTAAACTAACAAAAAACAAATCGTTGACGACATACTGCTTTAATTCAACGATTTATCATGTTTGATGTTAAATCAGCTTCATAATTTGGTCTATCTATCTGTTATTCTTTCATATTAAGTATTTTTTTATTTGAGCACATCATTCTGATGACTTAATTCAACGATTTTTCTTTATTGTTTTCATTTTCATTATTTTCTTACATAAAATTACACCGATATTAAAAGACCTGTTATTTCGTTTGACTTATAGTCAAATTATTAAAATAAACATTTCTAATTAATTCTCTCCAAACACAAAACGTTAATTACAAAGTGTAAATTATTTTAATTTCACGCTATGAAATGTTGATTCAAGTATCATGCCTATGAAAATAATTTTTATTGGCCAATGAAAGCCATTGTCGTTATATGTACTACACGTGCTCCGTCCGACATGGAGTAGCTAATGACCGCTAAATGTAGCTTGTTACATTTCGCGTACCCTGTAAAACGCCAGAAGAAAAACCCTTTTCGACGTGGTTTACCTGACGGGAAAGAGGAGCAGGTCTTAGAAGAGCCGCGAGGATGAGCGGAAAAATGGCTCCGGAGGCCCACCTCTACAAGGCGTCCTACAGCGCAATAATGTGGGTAAAGAGATATAATCCTTCTCGGCCACGCAGATCCGATGTCATCCTGCAAAAAATATTGGCGCGCACACTACAACATTTAAAAACAGTTAAGACAAACACAAAATTTAAGTTTTTCGAACGTTAAATTAACAATACCATGTTTATAGAACAGTGTCGTAATTGTTGAATCAATACATTTTTAGGTTCTTCTAATCAATGCTTTACGTCGAACTAAAATAATAATGGAATATTGAGTTAACAAATATTTGTTTACATTTTTAAAAGGTAAAAAAAGAATTTTTTTGGTTCGTCATATACGGTGTCTTCGAAAAGTAACGAATAAATTCATTATTATTCATTATATTATTTTCGAAAAAATCCCCTGGCACGTCCATTTTATTTTTAAAGAAGGATTTTTTTTTTTACATACGACCCACATTTGTGACGTCATCGTTGTTCGAGATATGACGTCATCGACAATTTTTTTAAATGGCAACTCCCAATTTTGACCATGCCATTTGAAAGAGCGTGTCTTTCTACATCTTACATCTCTTCTTACATAACAAAAATTTCAAAAAAATTATTTTTGAAGATTTTAAAATTTAATTTTTACAATACTGAAAATGATAATGATTATGTAAAAAATCGACTAAATTAAATGTTCAAATTGTGCACCGTTGGCTGCCTGACAGTAGCCATGACGATAAATAAATCCTTTTTGGACATATCAATAACTTCAGGAGGTATACGATGTATCTCGTGACAAATTCTTGGTTTTAAATCTTCTAAATTAACCGGTTTAGTAACACATACTTTGCTTTTTAAGTATCCCCGCAAGAAATAATCTAGGGGTGTCAAATCAGGCGATCTGGCTGGCCACTCAATCGGCCCCCTTCTCAGGTGATACATTTCTGTGAAAATTAAATTTTAAAATCTTCAAACATAATTTTGTTTGTAACACCATAATTTTTCATGATGTGTATGTAGAATGATACGCTCTTTCAAATGGCATAGTCAAAATTGGGGGTTGCTATTTAAAAAAATTGTCGATGGCGTCATATCTCGAACAATGATGACGTCACAAATGTGGGTCGTATGTCAAAAAGTGCCTTTTTTAAAAACAAAATCGACGTGCCAGGGGATTTTTTTGAAAACTTTTCAATTTCAAAAATAATGAATATATTCGTTACTTTTTGAAAGCACTGTCTAACTGTGAAAAACTTTTAACTGACATTTTGCACATCAAGGTATTTTGATAATATATTTTTTTTCTTGAAAATAGTTGAGATTTTAGAATTCACACAGGTTTCTTTTAAATATATTTTGATATGGACTATCGTTGTTAAAATTATAGCAGTCAAAAAACCTTTAACACCCTGTGTATTGTATATATTTGGAGGGTTAATTTTTGGTAACATAATAATTATATTAACTTCAAAACTAAGATTAATTGTACTATTTTTCCATTTATTTTCCGCAGTTTAGTATGTTGAGTTTTATCGAAAAAGGTTAAGAAAGTAATGTAGATCCCCATTAAAAATATCTTCAAGAGGCTCTAAAGAAGTTATGGATTAATACAAGTTTGTACTTCGAAAAAGTTGTTAATTAGGTATAACTTACATTTTCATACAATATAAAACGTCTAATTTTAATCTAGCTTTACATACAAGTCGTCCTGTTGCAACATCTATGAAAAAAAAAATATATATTGCGAATAAAGACCGTTTAAAATCGAATTTGGCAGTTTCCGGAATATTTGTATTCTGAAACAATGTAATTTTGATGTTCGAAAGCAACGGGTAGTTAATTTTAACGATCCTCGCATATGATAGCGTTGGTTACAACATCTGAATGCAGAGCTCAAATGAGAGAAGGTGTATCGTTGTAAATTTACATCCTTTCGAAAACGGTTAGCGGTCATCTATAGTCAAATGTGCGACGAGTTGACCGGCGTCTATGCATAAGCAACGACGTCTTGGGTGCTATGGGGCCCAAGGGATAAACTTACTTTGATATGTATGATATACGATATTGTCTACGTATTGAATTTTTAGATATTTATGCGTTTTGTCTTCCCGGCCCATATTATTTGTTCCCGACCTTTTGTCTCATGCGACCGCAAGTCTTACGTATTATCAGGTGTGCCATATATATTCTATAAGCTGACAAATAGGACCGTGTGCTTTATATCAATTCATGTATACGCTCTTATTGTTATCTCCACCAATTTAGTAAATACGAACGAATAGAAAGTGGAGTGAAATTTATTTGCTAAAATACAAATTTTTAAAAAATGTGTCAGGGAAAGTATTTAATAAAAAAACTTCTTCAGACCTATAACTTCTTAAGGAAGAAAAATTGTACTAAATCACCTTATTTTCGAAACTTTTAAACACTGAAAACTTTATAGTGCATTGCCGTTGTCGTTACCTTTAACATCCACTTTAAAGTTTACGCGACTTGAAGGTGTTTCTGCTTAGTTTTCATAACCTTCCACACACCAAATCGCCCCACCAAAAATTACTAAAGCGTGAAGTGATTACGTACTTACAACTATATTAACATAAATTGGAGTTATTTTTGCTATATAGGAGTATATTTAGTGATTATTACGTAATAACCACTTAATTGAAGTTGTAGTACCAGTTTTTGTTACAATAATGCTACTTTTTGGATGATCCACTCAATTAATACCCGAAATTGTAGAGAAATTCATGTATTTACTACTAAAACTTTAAATGGAGTTTTCTCTAAATTAGTGTATTTTAGCGACATGTAATAAGTGTAGCTTTTTAGCTAATAGAAAGCTGTTTCAAAATAACTCATTTTCCAAAAATCTCCCTTCTTAAAAAAAAATTCAAAGACAAAATACAGTAGCACAGGCGCTCAGAACGTCCTGTACATTTAACACAAAAACCAATAAGATATTCGTGTGTATCACACAAAAAATTCCTTCTTGTACAAAATCTCAATATAATTACCCAAGAAATAAATAAATTGGCGTAAAAAAATGAAATAAAAAACTATTTTCTCGGTCTTATAACTTCTTAAGTAAGAATGGTACTAAGATAAGTTGATTGAAATCACCTTATTTTCGTCCAAGGAAGCCAACCTTACGGTATGGTCCATTCTTTAGTAAACACCCTGTGGAGTCACGTGACATGGTAGGTGTATGACGTGGTCACATATTCAAAACTTGTTTGCTATCATAATTCTATTATCGCTGATAAGAAAGTCAATTACGTTAAAATATCATACATCAAAATAAAGATACTTATGTTCTGGACACTCTGTATACGTGATCGGTTCTGTATTTGCATTAAATTCCTTTCAGAGATACCCGATAATATTTAGTGTTTTTTTGTTTTCTTTGCGCGTTTTTTGTCCTCTGTTTTTTCACTATAGCCTAGCAATGCTCGTGAAAACGGTCAGTACATGCAATGAATTCGTGGTAAATTACTGTGATTTCTAATTGTTTAAATCGTGGTGCATTGTGCGTTATAATATAATTATTACTAATCGATAGTTTTTTGAGAACTAGGAATATTTTTAATAGATTTTGTGAGGTGGACAAAAATATGTGTGGAAAAAGCAGACCGTTCCAAAAGGACTGGAAACAGATTTTTAGGAATTTGGTGAGTTGCATTACTAGTTATTTAGGCAATATTTTTAAGTTTTTTTTGTCCAATCTGGCCACATTTATTATTGTTAAAATATATTTTGATCATAAATATTTCTCAAAACCAATACAGCCTGGTTTTTGATTTGCACTTCGTTATAATAGTTTTGTAAATAATACTCGATGACATATACAAGGTGTTCCTCAAGAACCAGATACAAATTCTATCGGTGAAGGAGACACCTAATAGTTAAACGCTGTAAACTTTAAAGTTCTTGGACCATGGAGAAATGCAAAAATATTGTTTTTACGATTTGAAAGCTTCCTTTTGAAGAATAACGAGGAAGCAATTAAAGCGTTAGTTTGCAGTGTATGTGAATAGTTCTAGTTTAAAAGTGTTAAATGGTAAAAACTACTTACCGTGAGGTACCCAACCGTGTTTGCATGTTTCGCAGTAGCGGAGATGCCGTTTGCCGGGCACAAAACATTCACAGCTGCAACTGGGAACTGTACACCTTATCGCCTAAAAAATATCAGAAAAATAATCAATTTTATGTTAAAATTTGTTTAATGTATTTCTGTTAAATGTTTATACCTTAATTCGTTAGGAAACGCCACTGGTGCGCAGCCGTTAGTATTGGAGGATTCTTAAAAAAATAATGTTACGTCTATGCTTAAAATTCTGTAGCACTTTCACTAGAAAAAGGACGTTTGATGCTTATTCACGTATGATTTTAAGTAAAAAATATCATATACTTCCGTAAACGTCTCGTCACCATTATACAGGGTGTTCAAATTTCAATATTTTTTTTTATATCTCCCACGGTTTTTGGAATATGTAGCTCAAATTCGGAATTAGGCTAACTTAGATTTCCCGCATCATTAAATCTGCGTAGTACTTGTCACAATCTACAGGGTGATACTTGTTCTGGGCCAGGCCTGTGGTTTTTTCTAGAACAAGGATTTAATATTCCGTTCAATTTTGACTCTTGCAATTTTTTCACATCTGCGGCCGTTTTCAAGTCAAAAAATGATTCATTATATACAGTGTGTCTCATTTTTGAGGTTAAGCCATATGGAAATAGAAAGCTGTGGAATTTCGCTTAGCCAATTAGGTTATGTTTTCCTAACCATTTTATTGATGTGGTTAAATCTTGGCCGACTACGATTTTTCTAAAGAGTCGTTTTCAGGACTTCTGAAAAACAGCCCATTTGAAAGATCGTGGCAGGTCAGGATTTTGTCACGTCAATAAAAAGGATAGTAGAGTATAAAGTATAACCTCCTTTCAGGGTATCTACTAATCGTAAAAAAATGGCTTGCGGAAATTTCACAGCATTCTCATATTTCTAGAGGTGTTAACCTGAAAAACGGGACACTGTATAAGAAACAACAAATAATGTAATAATGTCAGAACGCATAGATTGACAAAATTTAGTTACTATCGAAGTTGAATAATTATTTCCTAAAAAAATCGATAATATAATTTTCAGGAAAACTGGTCCCCTTTTTCGATTTGAAATGAGACGCCTATGACTAAATTAACTGGTCACAAATATCAAAATAGATACTTTATAAGTAAGAAAAGCTGCTAAAAATTGGCAATTTATTGTTTTTATGCATGACAAATAATTTTTTGGCTAATTTACATGGGAGAAATATTTAAGAGCAAAAATTATTCCTTTTGTCATGCCAAAAAAGTTGATATTACAATAATACAATATATTGGATTATTTATGTGAAAATCTAAAAGGATCTACTTATTTTATTTACATATAAAAGTCCTGTTTCTGAATAAAGATGTATTTGGTGTTTGGTTATGTAGCTATTTATTTTTAATGGGAGCAAAATCAATATGGAATGGGCTAAGATTGACGTGATCTTTTCAAATAAACGGTCCTGAATAATCATGGTAATACCAGAGTAATGATCCGGTGATCTTACGTTAAATTACCGTAAATCGTGACTGCTACTATTGCTTCTGCCACTACTTTGGAAAACTGAAATCGGATAAAAATTACAAAAATACACATTTGTACTTCACGTTTTATACATTGAGCTGTTAAGGGCGCCGTATACTTGAAATAGTGTTTTTTACAAATACAAATAATTTTAGACATTTAAGAACTAAATAATATACAGTTTAGTAAATAACAGGAATGTTATGTCATGTCACCTGCGAATATTCAAAAGTACCGAATAAAGGTACGAATGTATAACGGCTGAAAACGGTCTAACCAACAGATTTTTAGGTACATATACCTTTCAAAATACGTTTTTTTTTTAAATTCAACTGTAGATGTAGATATTGTTGTAACACAAACTTACATAGATCTGCATATAAGATAGTTCACTTTTGTTTTTAAGGATGTGAAAATATTTATTAAAATGTAACGTTAGAATAGCTAAATAATGTGTTTCAGTGCATTTTAAAAGTTATTATATTATTTGAGGAGAATTGAAATAGTAAAAGTTAATAAACGAAACATCCATAATTTTATTTTTGATATTACTTTTGCTCTGTGTTTATTTTTCAAGATTTTTGACATAAAAACACCACAAATTTGATCATTTTACGGCGAGAAATACGGTAACTTAAGAAATGTAAACTCCTGTATTTATTTGAAATTAGGAAGTTTTGGCTTATTCGTATGTCGACAGCAAATGTTAATATTATACAAGGTGTATCAAAGTTAAAGTTAATCGATTAAAAAAAGTTTGAAGAAACCAGGAAATACACGGAAAAAAATCTGTATTTAAGTATAATAATATAATACAAATATAAAAAAATTTAAATCTATGAAAAATTAGTTAAAGAATAGTCTCTTAGGGTAGCAAAGTTACAGCCGAACTTATCGTTTTCTTGAGATCACCCTCTACCAACGTACACCAGATGGAATCTATAACGAATAAAAAACTACCTAGTGTATAAAATTCTAAATTATGGAAAACAACACTGCAAATAAGTTGTGTAAATGATATATACACAATAACAATAATGTGTTACATTAACAAAAGATGTTGTGTTAAAAAATATACACAATTCACAATTGTGCTTTTTTTGTGTCAATGTAATTGTTTTTTTTTATAGTGATTTGTCCTACAAACCACGTGACCAAGAATAACATTCGCAGAACTAGTTCATGTTAGTATACTAACACTTCAAATAAATTTATTAAGTGCAACCATACTTTGGGTTACAATAAATACACGATTAATATATTTAAATAAATTATTTTTTGATTTAAAATAAGCTCATAATAAATTGATGTTTAATGTAGTATAATATTTACATTTTTACAATCACAATCCGCATGTTGCATACTAAAATATTATTGTTGTTATCTGTGTAAAATGATGGCTGTGAATATAATATTTGAGTAGCCTTTATCGTAGCGGCAACAAAACTTAGATGACTGCCACAGTTTATATTTTGATTATTGGTTTGTTACAAAGTATGCGCTTCCATAACATTTTCTCTTATTGCAGTTCTCCTGCGAGCAATAGAGTTATTGTGCTGCAATGCGAAACAGGTTCCCTATTTTTATTAGCTCGGATGTACTAGATGCTTTAGCACTTAACCATTAATGTACATTAATTATACTACTAAATGCTTTATTAGATACTGAAATATAACAAAAAAATATCCAATTTAAACGCCTACTCGGCATCAGATGAGTTTAGATAAAGCGTTGCGAATCGGAAATAATTTCTAATTGATTTTTTTGCCAAAACAATACACTATCCGGTAATGGACAACGCCACCACAATAAATCCAGACGAGACACAGGCGGTGCTATTAATTGATTGAAATTTTATGTGGCCATCTTTTTCATACCGTTTAACCAAGGCAACAAGGAAAGAAATAATGATGCGATATTTACACAAAGCTGTGCAATGAAATTTGTAGAATCTTTTTAAACAATTGGAAAGTCTATACATTTTAGTTGCGCTTGTTATTTATAGAGTACACAGAAAACAATCTAATCTGTATTTAAGTATAATAATATATTTAAAGTTTTAAATTTTGCTGAAGTGTATATGTAAACCGAATTCTTAAACGTAGTCAAGTACATCCATATCACATTCAAAAAGTGCAATTGCCTCAAGATTTCGATCGACGAGTGACCTTTTGCGAAACTAACTACTCTGCGGACTAAAGCCCCGACCAGCATTGAATTACACCCACAATATCTAACCATATAATCTTTATTATTAGCTTTTATAACATTTTTTACTGTATTAGAAAGGGATTTTAAGGTAATATACAGGCTGTATCACATAAGAGGACCACTCTCATGTATTTCGCTTAATATGCGAGACACGTAAAAAATCTTTAATTGTTTTTTGTTGCATTTTTGGAGGCCTTTAGGCTCGTAGAAACAATAAAATACGATATTTCAAAAATCTGTTTATATCAGGTGGAAGGTATCAATTTTGCAATAAAAATTTATTACCAATAAGTTTTCTCTATCTCTTAAAATAAAAAAGTTAGACAGCCTTAAAGTTTCGGCACTTTACAGGTTTTTTTTGTTAAAATCATAAAATTGACCATGGATTTTAAATTTGTTTTTACAAGCCTAAAGACCTCCAAAAATGCAACAAAAAACAATTAAAGATTTTTGACGTGTATCGCATATTAAGCGAGATACATGGGAGTGGCCCTCTTATGTGATACAGCCTCAAATCTTCTTCAATTCCTATCAATGAAGTCATATGCATGCTCTATGATACCAAACATCTAGGTATGCTAATGAACAATTCCACAGACAAAGCTCTATTCAATAATTATTTAAAAAAATAGTCTAACTAAATTTACTAACCTGGTTTAATGAAAATATTCTATAAATATCTATAAGTTCACTTTTGAAACTGTGGGAACTCGAAAATTAAACCACAATAGATGAGATCTGACCTATTTCTGCATTTTTAAGATTGCTTCTTCAGGTGGCCTCCTTTAAGTTGAATCAAATATACTCGCGACAAGAATTCAGACGACTTACGTCATACGAACAAATGAATAATTCATTATAATTTCATCAAAATATTTAAGAAACTGGAACTGATAGTAATAAAACTATATACTACACTAAAAGTTTGCACCATATATTGCACTAAATTGCAAAAAATGATTGTTTTTAACGCGACCAAATATCGAAAATTACGTTGACAATAAAAACAAATGTGTAACGTCAGCTTATGTAAGACGTCTAAATTCTTGACGCGAGTATATCTAACTATAAAAATTCAAACAAATAATTTTGTAAAGAAATAGTAAATCGTTCTTATTTCGAAAACGGTTAAGTTTATCGGTTTGTAACAAGTATATCTTTTTTATTTAGAATTGAACGTAGTTTAATAATTTCTTATCCGAAATTTAGATTTTTGAAGTACAAAAAAGTTTGACATATGTTTACTCCGACGGAACACTGCAACTAGCGCATCCTAGATGTGATTGCAAAATAGTTACCATTTTCGTAATTACCACCTCAGAAAATATAGGTGTACAAACTTTCAAGACAATCCGCTCAAAGATGCTCAAGATATTTAAAAAAAATCGAAAATATTTTTTCAACTTTAACGCCCTGTAGATCGAAAAGGAGTAACATTTGGATAAGGCATACTTAGCTTAATCGCTCTATTTTAAGGTCAGTAACCTGCTCTTAAGCTCTGTCCCATTATTAATGAATCACCCTGTTTATTAGCTTAAAATACCTTTCTCAAACATTAAAATATGTTACAAAAGCTAATAATAAAGTATGGGTAGATATTATGGGCGTAATTCAGCGCTGGTCGGGGCTTTAGTCCGCAGAGTAGTTAGTTTCACACAATATTGTTAATACCTAAAAGTATATAAGAAAAGAATTTTATTGTGAAAATGAATATCCTGAAGCAAAATAAACTTGCAAAAGGTCACCCGTCGATCCAAATCTTGACCATATATATGAATAATTTGGTCTTTCAAATATTAGAAAAGTGTACCCTAAAATATGACAGATTTAATTGGTATCCAAAACGAAAGTAATTTATTACTGCAAGGAATCCATCACACATAAAACGGGCATCCGAGATACACTCCATTTTCCGTAGCATCTCAGCCATCTATTGGCCGGGAGAAAGATATTTTGTATAACCAGGTTGTAATGGGTTATTGACAGTGAATTATATTTTAGAGTGCATATCAAAATGGCGTGCAATCGATATATTGTCGCTATTGGATGATGAGTGAAGTGAGTGTTGACAGTTCAATACTGCATTAATCCATTAATACACATCAGCCTAACGACCTAGTAGATTACATGTCAGTTGCGACTCAATGGGAACTCAAAATCACATCAGAACAGGCGACAACGTATCAGATTCAACCCCACCTAGCAGATTTACTATATATAAAGTATTATAAACCGCCTTTGCAACATATTCACCGTTAATGTTCCCAATGGATTACGTAATGTTTAAATCGAAACAATTTTAGTGTACAATAGAACTTTTCGATCATTAAAAAGCGTTTTTATCATCCAATTGAAAAATATTTGCTTATACAGCGTGGCCCAAATTTAAACCGTAAACAGTTCAATTAATATACATGGAGCAATAATAAGAATTAACGAAGTCATCAAGTGCGGGCTTTTAATTTTGAAGCAGCAAAATGTTGCAAATGGTGTTAAATGCTGAACGAATTTTGACTTGACGTGCGTGACATTATGCAAGTTTGATATAGAATGTCCAGAAGCAATTCGTAGGTTAGCGCAGCGTTAAAGAATAGAGGGAACAGAGTGGACATATCTTACTACTTTAGTCATCGCATATTTCATACAAATTCCCCTAAGTCTAGGGTCCAATATAGGTGATAAAAATACACGCTTCTTAAAATCCATGTTAAAAATATTCAAATTGGTTCTTTTTAAGACTCCTCGGGGACCCATTGAGGTTGACGCCAATTTCTCTGACATGAAACAATGAGGCGACTTACACCATCGGGGCCAAACCTTTCATCAGGGACCCTTTTACTTCATCTCGACGTAGAAGGATAAAATTAATTTTTATCTTTTCTAAAATACAACCCCTTTCCCTCATTACGTTCACCCGTTTAGCGCAAATTACATCTCTAAAAAATCTTTTAAAGCTTCTTACTTTATGATAATGTCCCGAGCAGTTTTATTATTCATACCTGCGCGCCGGCGGCTCTTTGTCTGGAATTAAAAACATTTTCTTACGTTGCGGGCCAATTTCTTATTTATTGCGCGTAAAAAAACTGTCCCCCACTCCAGTGGCGCCTTAATATAGGGTTTATTTCAAAGTGCATATTAAAGGTAACGACAACCAAGCCATATCACTTGCATATTACTTAGAAGTGACAGTGACTTTAAAGTGTTTGTTATAGTTTTGGCGACGTATTGGGAACGTTTAACAAACCTTTAATGTGGCGGCACTTTACTACTAGTTTTATCCTATGTCTGTGTAAGATGGGTAGCAACAGAAAACCTCGCAGAAAGAAGACTTCTGCGGTCGACTACGTTTTATAGAAAACTAAAACAATAAACAGAACGTGGTACAACTCTTCATTATTGTTTTTCAAGTTGAAGAGCATATTTATAATTTCCTAATTCTGAGAATTATAAAATGCACCTAAGCGAAGACCAAGTATCTTCGGGAGCAATTGTTGGATTGCGTATTAAAGTTTCTCTTTGAGAATGGTTGAAATCTGTTGGCTAGAATAATGTTCCGTCATTTTCCCACTGGTATGCAACGACATAGACACAAATAAATAGTTTTTTTCTTTTTTGTAGACATTATTTTAAAACTCATTCTACATATAAACTAGATAAAAAACGCGCGAGATATGAGATGTTGACATTGTTGACATGAACTACACATATTGCAATTTTGAGGTTATGGCGAATTAAGGTTTTTAAGGGAGGTTTTTTTTTTAATTTGTAATTGTGAATTAGTGTAAATTTTACTGACTCTTTCTATACATTGTATTATAAATGTCTACAGAAATTTGAATAATAATAAAAAAAGGTAGTGGCGAAATAACGTTATTGTAGCGTTGCTACCACTTTTAAGTGGCCGGAAAGTTGATGGTTTAGTTCCATTGGCCACTTGTTTGGTGAATGTAACTACAGAGTTAGATATTTTTAGTTTCTGCCACTTTAAGTATACATTTTAAGTGTATATCACAAAGTTCTATTTTCAAAAGCAGACATGTTTACAGATATGTATATGTATGTTTAAGGTCGCCATTTTATAATAGAAATTTAAAAATATTACTCATCAGTACTGCATGAAATTTCCTATGATTAAGTACAACAGTTTTAACCACGTGCTCAGGAAGGCCTAAAAGACAATAAAAAAAAATATTCCAGAATTTTAGCTTGATATTTAAAAAATGGGACAAAACCCTTTTTCCTACGGAAAGTCGGCGCCTATGATAAGCATCGAGTGAGATGGCTTATATCCATAGATGAAGCTTACATCTACTACTATGCGGTTGTTTTTTTGTTGCAGCATTTGTAAATGCAGAAACGACAAAAATTAACATTCTTATTAGTTGTTATAATACCTGATAGATAAGAAACTGTTAATCCAGTTAGCTCCACTATTTTGCATTCCTTTTTCATTTCGTTACAACCACTCACTACCGATAAAACACACTTCACGTAGGTACAGCTAGATAAAATGCCTATTTATTATAACAAAATCCAACGAAAGAAATAGATAGAACTTTTGATGTACCCGCGGCAGTCTTGTCCCATAACCTAGAGAAACAAACCGGCGAATTATATTGTGGGAAAATCTCTGCACCCGTCACAAACTTCTTTATTTAATAACTATAAAACGTTTAAAAATTAAAAAATTCATTAAAACTGAAGAAGAGCACAAAACTACAACGTAAACACATGGTAAACACAGGAATTAAACGATGACATGACGGGATTGACTGGGAATTTTACCGTCGCGTTGCTAGTTGCCTACTCTGACTCGCATAGGCGGCGTTAAATAAGGATTTAATATAATTTCGAAAACAAAATGTTTGCTTTATAAATAAGTGGAATTTTTTTGAAGGGTGATTCCGTTAATTTTTAATTTTCTCTATCGTATCTTTGTACTTAGTTATGGTTAACCCTGTATAATTATTACACGAGAAGCAGAGATAAAGGCAGAAATAATATATAAGAAAGAGACTGAGTTACATACGAACATTTAGCCAACAAAGTATATCTAGTAAACTTTTTTTGTTTCTCCAATTTCTCATTTAGAGGCAGCACCAACATCCTCCCGTTTTCGCCACGTAACCGCAACGTAGCGTAAACATATTTACATAAGATGCAAAAACGTCGTTGGAACGTGCTGCCTCCAAAAAAGTGTTTCTCATTTTAGTCACCTCCACGTAGTAGAACCATTTCTATCATGTAGTAGTGATTTTAGCAATAAACTTTAAAGTTTTCAGTATTGTGGTTCCTACGTTCCACTCACTAAAAATGCTACTTGAATATTTGTCTCCCTTGGATCATTTAAAAACAAAATTTTTTGTCATCATTACAATATTTGCGGCAACGTATTTTACATGAGTGTAATTCAACTATTGGCTACAACACAGTTTAAGAATCCTTGTCAGAGGTGTGCAAGTGAGGAAGTAATATTGTGCAGGTGGTAGGAAAGACGAGACCAGCGTATGAATCAATAATTAAATATTGCGGAGAACAACCCGGAGAAGAGACAAATATGACCATTAAAAGAAACAAATTGCGGGCGATTTGTAATTGTAAGGAAAATAAAAGAAAAGTGACGCTCCTAGTAATGAATCATGTTGACACTACAATCCCGCTAAAAGCTTGGACATTATAGGCCTTTAGTGTACAGCTGTGTGACACGAAACCCGCCGGAAATTACGCCTGTGTTCCGGATCTGGTAAGGCTGGAAAACATTTTTTTTAAGATGGCGATTTTTTAATCATGGAGAATGGGGCGCGCCTTTGCTGGATTAAGACTTAGTGCCAGTTGTCACGATACAGCCAAATTACCTGATCAATCAATATATCCCAGTGTGCTATTCAGATGCAGCTCAAATCCCTATATAGCGTATCCCACTACGAACGGCCGCAGCCGATATATGGAAAATTATATACAGGGTGTCTGAAAATTTGGTTACTTACTATTTTTATCTTCCTGCCACTTCGGTTATACTGGAAGTCTGTACCAATTTGCTTATTTTAGACGAAACACCTTGTATACCATTCCATTTTCGGGTTATACGTTAAATTTTAAGTCAATAGCTTGTACTTAAATTCAGTTGCTTTCGAATTAATTAAAGTTTTGAGGAAAAAGTGACGGTAGGAGCACATTAATTTAAATTTTTGCCCGGGATCTCTACGTTTGAAAATGATCGCATAATGTCTGGAATACATACAGGGCGGTTAAAAATTTAGAGCCAATTTACTAAGTCACCAAACTGGATTGTTTCAAATAGAACACCCAGTATATTATTCTTTAGTTGAAAAAGGAATAAGATTTTGTATATATGTAGCAAACTGGAAGAGTCATTCATTAGTGGCACACCAGATATACACTGGTTTCAAGCTTGTTGGCTCTCCTCAGTATGCCGTAGATGAGGCAACCGACAACTTCTTGTGGCCACATGCTGATCCTACAGAAACGCACGTTTTCTATCTTTGCACAAGACCACCTGCACACACTCCTTTAATACAATTTGTCGTAAATAATATTACAATTGTGTCTCTATAGTTTTCGTTATGATATTAATTTCATCTATAAATATTATTATTTTGCATTATGGCCGCTATAATAATTTAGGTGTTGTTGTCCACCCTGTAACAATTAGGAAATAGGAAAAAAATGTGGTGGTCCATTTAAATAAATTTGATGACGTCATTACTCGAAGGTAGGTCACCCTGTATATTAAATTATCATTTGAAAAAAAACAGTAAATTAAAATAAAAAATCGACTTGTTTCGGGAATTTTCAATAATGTCCTTTATTTACCTAATAATGAATTTGTGCTTGACTTTAGGGACGCACTGTATATTGTTTGTAGCAGTAATATTTTATTACTTTCAATGCTAAAAGTATAGATGTTTAAATAAAAAATATTTTATACTGATAAAGAAACTGTACCGAATATAATTAAAGACGTTTCTGACGATATTGAAAAATGTTTGTGCGAAATGATGATGTATTAATAATTTATCTTTTAATTACGTATTATTTTGCCTCTAATTTAGCCGCTTAATGTTGTATAATGCCTCCCATAGACGTCGTGACAGCAAATAGTGTATTACTAACGCAAGATCGTCATTAACGGAAAATTTACAGCGCTGGAAAACTGCAGTGTTTTAATGCATGGTGCTTTTACGGATGTCATCAACTTAACAAGGCTGATATACTGCACCCTTTCTCTTCTTTAGATGGAATTTGAGGTCACATTAGGGTACAGTTAATTATTATATTAGATATGAGTCCTCTATATGGCGAGATATACTGATAATTATTATATTACTTCATCAATAACAGCACCAGCATTAAGGTGCTTGTAACCTGTGTTCATTATTATGCATTATATAACAATTAATGCTTTAGCCTTACAATAACATTTTTTCCAAGGTCAGAGCCAAACCCTCATCGTGTATCTCACTTGATCTCTGATAAACGAAAGTCAAAATCAACACCTTACTCGGCTTTGTAATCGTGACGCATTAATATTACCAATCAATAACGGAATATGTTCATAGAAATAGTTCGAATCCCACTTCTGATTTTTTAAAACGCCCAACACATGATCGCATTGTTTTCAGCGATATTCCGTCTCGCTTTCGCAAAATAGCGAGATGAGTTCTACCAGCGTTTGCATTTGCATCACTTACATTTATAAATGCAGGTGATAAAGTATGCTATAATATTTTTATGATGTGCCTCCTGTTTCGAATTGCTGGATTTTATTAAGGTCTCCACAGTTAATACATTGTTATTGCGTTTTATATATTTCCTGTTATAGGAGCTAGTAGACTCCGGTATTATTATTAAAAGAGCGAAAGAACTGTTTACGTGAAAGGGTAGGGATATAGGCGAACTGAGAATTAAACCGAGACAGTTTATAAGTGGATGGGTTCCCTAGATAGATGTTAATTAAAACTTGACAAAAATTACTGCTTTTAAATTATCTTGCGGAATGAAACTTTTATTACTTCAAAACATCTACTTTATGAAAATTCAGAAAACAATAAGACCATGGCATAAAATTTGCAAGAAGCCTGCTAATGCAAGATATAATGTCTATAAAACTTTTTAGTAATTTAATTGTTTCAATATACGCGGAAACTTATGACAAGAACCTCCGGAATATTTCCCCTAGCTTTCCTTGAAACCTAGCAAGATTTAATATCAACTCTTAATGATTATGTTCATCAGTTTCAAATATACAGGGTGAGCTTGTATATCTCACTAAAAGTAACAAAAAAAAAACTCTTATGAAATGAAAATAAAATGAATACTTTTTCTACAAATACATTTAAAAAATAAATGTACAACTACAATGAAATTATGTTGCAAAATTACACACTAAAGCACAATTAGAGTTAAGCAACAGTCTCTTTAATATAATACGTTTGTAAATTGTTTTTACCTATACCCGAGTTTCAAATTAATAGAACATGACTAATTCACACCACTTAGATGAGTATGGGAGGTTGAGGGTTGCAGGGTATAAGTTGACCTTGAATGAACCTAGCACTTTAACAGTTTACTTATAAACCTAGGCATGTTATCCTGTCCACACTTGTAAAATGTCTTTTTGGACTGTGATGGCCCACCACCACTCAGTTACACCTACCTGATGCGCATTCCACGAATATCACACTTTAACACTTATAACACACTACACTATAACTAGCATTGTCACTATAACGGTCACTCATTATCACTTTGTATACACTACATTATACTTATCGTATGGCCTTCATTATCCATGTTTCCTCAAAGTGTAATATCAACTTCCATTCAGACTTTCTAATATTTGTTTTAATTAGTTTCTTCGCCATATCACTATTTCAACTTTTTCTACTTCATATATATGTTATATTTCACGCGCATTTCGCAAAATAATCTTTTTAGATATTCTAGGCAACGTTTCATCCTGTGAGATAGCAACGCACAATGTTTTATTGTGTTAACCTCGTTTTTAAAATACCATCCATGAATATTTCTACGAATCGCGTATTTTGTGTCATCATCAACCCTTTCTTCTATCCGCGCGTTTCCACTATTTCTCTTTACTACACTGCTCACTGCAAAATGAGAGAACTATTTATTTCAACCGCATCATTTGAACTCATATTTTAGTCTCGTCTCTAATCCCTTCATACAATTGTTACATTTCTTTTATCGTCCTATATACCTCACGTGTTGATTTTGAGAACACGCTGTAGAGATTAAATTATTCTGAATTCTTAAGAACGTAAACAGAACATCGCTAATAAATTACGTAATTACAATTAAATTAGAGACCATGGCAGCTGGACAAATGGAATAGTCAGTTATGTTTTGTTTGGTACAATTTATCATACAGCAAAATAAAAACACACATGTTCCAAACACCTTGTATACATGTACCAGTTCCCCCTAAACACCGTGTATATACAAACGCATTGAGTTTCAGAAGTGTTACATAATTCTCACAAAATTGTAGCACAAATCTATAATAAATTTCCCAAATATAATATACTTTATTTTACTTGTAATTGTATCAATGTTTCAAATACCAAAAATAGTAACGAACTAGTTATAATTAAATAACTTCGACACTTTTAAATATGTTATGATAATCATTGTTTTAGAAATATGAATGAAGTTGGATTAAGATAATTCGAAGGGTATATTAATTGATATAACGTGTACTGTAATAATTGGGACAATTTTTTTGTTTATAAGTTGGCAGTAATGGAACAAACGCCAGGAAATACGGCCACATACATGCGAGTAAAGTGCATCATTGTCTTAAGTGAGAAGTGATCTGTCAAGAAAAATAATAAGTAGTCTTTGTCAATAACGAATCATTATTATGTGTAGAATAGATGAAAACATAGAACCATTACTCTTAACGTCATGATTCGGAATCAAGTTGCTCCTTTTTTGTTCGCTGAGTGCACTTTTTCATAGCATGACTCTTCAAAAAGTTCACTAATGTAGTACCTACTTTCTACACGTTATCGTTGTTTTGATCTTAACTCCTGTAACCTTTATGTTAGATTTGCAGATGACAACTTCTGAAGCATTTTAATTAAAAATCTCAGATTAATATGTCATACAAATCAGTTGCGTCTGGTGGTCAACGACTTTTCGCAGCGTGAAATATATTTTGACAATATGCAATACTACCACTACAGATAACTATAGTTTTTGTTTTGAGAATAAGTTTATTGAAACAACGATTCGGTTTAAGGAACACTCCGTATATGTAGCATTTATTTGAGCTCTTCGCAGCTGCATACAAGAACGGCAGTCTTTGATCAGGAACGCAAGTTGACGCTGTGCTGTAACGGCACCATAAAGATGTTGAGATGTCAACCAGGTATGTTTATGATGGCGCGGTTCAGCGACATTATTGACCCCGCTTGTATATACGTAGCATTTACTATTTCCTCACACCAGATCCAACCGATTTAATTCTCAAATTAATATACTATAAGTAATACGTTGGCTATCTTTATATTATAATATTATTTAACTGTATCTGCAGAATACTAATACAGCGTCTCTTCTCACGCACAAAATGTTTATGTTTAAGCATATTTTTTAGTGGAATTAGAGGTAGAAATAAAAGTTATGTTTACTGGTAATGTAAAATTGAACAATTCAATTTAATGAGATTTATGTTCATATATTCACATTCATATCATATAAACGTAAAATTACATTAATAATCCATTAACTTCATAGCAATCGTCAGTGTACAGCTACAGGGAAATTACATTATAGAAATATGTTTATGCATTGTAAATGTTTTCAGTATTAAAGAGATTTTATTAATAGCAGTAATGTAATTTAGATTGATTAATTAATATAAATGTAAAAATACATTCATAATCCAGCAACAGTGTAGTAGTCACTAATGTACAATTACAGTGAAGTTGTAATAGAGGAAAATGTATTCCTGCTGTAAATTTTCAATTACATGGATTCAGTAGTACCGGCGAATGAGATATTAAAGGAAAATACATTTAATTTACAAAAAAAAATATATTCTTTGCTACTTCTTAAGTTAATAGTTATTATATAACCATATACATAGAATTACAAACCAGTATTTGAAATGTATTTTTACGGAAAAACATTATGGTTATAGAAATGACAAATACTAGGTATGTGAAGTGACAAAATATTACATTAAACTTAAAGAAAACTGTGTATCTAAAAGTTTTAAATTTAATGAGAATTTTGTTAGCATAAATACGTTTACATAATAATAATATAAACATAACATTAATAATACAGTAACGCTACAGCAGCGATTAGTGTATAGTTACGGGGAAATTACATGCTAGATAAATGCATATCCAATGTAAATTTTCAATATAAACAGTTTCTGTTGTTTTTAGAATACATTTATACTTATCACATAAATGTAAATTACTTCAAGATAAAATGTAAAATTACACACTGACTAGTACTTTAAATGGACTTTTACGAAAAAGATTGTATTGTATTGTAAAATTATAATAGCATTTTTAATTGAAAAATTAAAGAATCACATCAATTGTTACAACAAAATTATATAAGGACATTACAACTCACAAAATAATGTATATCTGTAAATTTTGAGTTTAATGGAAATAACAGCAGACGCTGTTGTACCAAATAACAAATGTAAAATTATATAAATCATTTAGTTGCAGAGCAATTATAATATACTTAGCAAAAAAATTAATATCCACAGTAAAGTGTGTTAATAATAAAGGAATAGATATTATACACGGTATCCCAACGAAAATTTGACCCTCCCTATAATTGGAAAATCGAATAATATTTCAAAATTAGCCGAGACCCGTCGATTTTTGTTCTTGGGGGGAGCTTTTTTGACAGTCAAGCCAACTCGATATGTTCATCCCCCTAATGCCTAGCAACCCCAACTTAAAAATTTCAAATGCAACTACCCCACTTGTGGCACATCATTTTAAAGCCCTTTTCATTGCGAATACAGCGACGTACCGTTTTTAGAAATCGGTTGAGATTTGACAGAATTATTGGTTACAAACGAAAAGAGGACAAACTTACACTTAGTAATTTCTACACAAATGCCCACTACTAATAAGTTTTTCATGTACTACACATGCCCGCATTACCTAATTGTTATCGATGTGTCTATCAGTTTACAAAAAAGTCAGAAATGAAATAAAAAGGTGAAGCAAATAATAAATCAGATTTATTTGATGAATTGCTCAAAATGACCCCCGTTAATTTCCAAACAATAATACAGTCTGTTTTCAAATTCTGTTCGAACATTATTAAAGACATCCGCAGTTATTAATCGGCATTCTTCAACAAATCACTGACATAGCACTTGCAATGTTTCCGGCAGAGTAGCGTACACTCGTGATTTTAAATGACCCCACAGAAAAAGTTCAAAGGGGACAGGTCCGGAGATCTTGGTGGCCATTCGATGGGACCTCTTCTGCCAATCCAATGCCTCGGGAAATGGCCATCTAAAAATTGTCGCACAGCAGCAGCATAGTGCGGGGGCGCACCATCTTGTTGGAAGGTTATTTCATTTTCTAGTAAATTGTCGTCACTTTCGAAAATCTCTGTTATCCTAGGATCAATTGTACTTTCCAATAATTCTAGATAGGTGTTTCCATCGAGATTACCTTGGATGAAAAATGGCCCAACAAGACGGTCGTCCAAAATGCCTGCCCAAACATTCAATTTTTGAGGTGTCTGAATATGAAATTTCCTGATTAAATGCAGATTAGTATCACTCCAATAACGACAATTGTGTCTATTTACTTCGCCATTCAACATAAATGTGCAGTCGTCGGAGAAACATGTATTGTAGAGAAGATTTGGATTCAGTAGAAGTTGTTCACTCAAGTATTCGCAAAATTGGTTACGGCGATCAAAGTCATCTTCATGTAACTCTTGAACAAGCGTCATCTTAAATGGAACACTGGAACGGGATACGCCAGAAGTTTGAGACACAGTTGTAATGGATTGCTTATTATCCATCTGTACATGACCCATAACTGCCACTTCAACTGCTTCATTTCGAACTGGCCCAATTACTTCATGTTTCTTGTTTAAAAGCGAACCTGTTGCAACAAATTTGTCAATCAGGTGTTTAACGTACTGGTGGTTTACATTTTTTTCAGGATGATTGGCATTAAAAATTCGTGCTGTAGCTTTAGCGCAATCGTGATTTCGATAATAAATTGCAACAATTTCTACTCTTTCCGCGATAAAATAAACCATTTCGAACACACGTTAATACTTTCAATAACGGCTGAAACTAACGATTTCTTGGTCACAAGCAAAAACACCGACTTTTTTTGTAGCACTGATTTTTTGTTATTTTGAAAAGGTCTGAATTCCTATAAACTTAAGTATCTTCTACTAATAACTATTTTCGTATCTAGTTTTATTTGCTTCAGCTTTTTTATTTCATTTCTGACTTTTTTGTAAACTGATAGACACATCAATAACAATTAGGTAATGCGGTCATGTGTAGTAGATGAAAAACTTATTAGTGGTGGGCATTTGTGTAGAAATTACTACGCGTAAGTTGGTTTGTCCTCTTTTCGTTTGTAACCAATAATTCTGTCAAATCTCAACCGATTTCTAAAAACGGTACGTCGCTGTATTCGCAATGAAAAGGGCTTTAAAATGATGTGCCACAAGTGGGGTAGTTGTATTTGAAATTTTTAAGTTGGGGTTGCTAGGCATTAGGGGGATAAACATATCGAGTTGGCTTGACTGTCAAAAAAGCTCCCCCCAAGAACAAAAATCTACGGGTCTCGACGAATTTTGAAATATTATTCGGTTTTTCAATTATAGGGGGGGTTAAATTTTTGTTGGGATACCCTGTATTTTCATAATTATATTTACTATATCTGTAAAATTACATTAATATTTTCGATGCATTTAAATTACTACGTATAAATTATAAGTAAATTCAATTAACATATAATAATTGTATCTGCATATGTGTGCCTAAAAAACTGACGACAAATTTATTTCTGAGCGATCGAAGGGGATATTTTTACTCAAGGGTTGTTTTGAAAATGAAACATAAATATTATCGAGTTGTTTCCTAAATGGTATTTTAAGTAAATTCCTGAAAAATAAATTACTTCACAGGACAGCAATTCAGCAAAGCGTAGAGCACACTTTTAGACATATAATAGACAATGTGCGCGGTCGCAACGTAATCAATCTTATGAATAGATCAATCAAAATCCAGGGTCCGCTGTATGATTTGCATGTCGACAGGCAAGATGTTTATAAATGGCCCGAAGACAGCCTGCGAACTGGGAACCCTTTCTGAAACCCACTCACTGATAGCACTTTCTGCGAAATTCTAATACAAACACATTAAAATGTCCTCTTCAAATACATCGGCCATTGGATTACCCAGATTTATCACATCTTATTCATCACGTGTCGGGTTCATTTAGTCGCTGGAAATTATTCGGAAGGGAAGGAAATACCTTCAGAGGCTAGTACCTTTGTAACAGATATTATGATCGATATACAAAAGATGCCGACACAATAGGGTTATAGACTAATTTATGTTTTTTAGTATCAAAGTATTGATTAATAGTTATAGGATTTTTAACAACGGAATTGTTCCTACATATTTAATTGAAAAGAAATATGAAAGGAAAAAGAAATATACTTCTACACCTTTTTAAAAAAATGTTTGAAGAATATCGGTGCCACACCGGAAAAAAGAATAGTTATCACTTGTACAATAATTGTAACGTACTATTTTAGCATTTAGCTTCGCTCATCGTTGCAGTTATGCACAAAATCTACTCTAAAAATTATAAACTGGATCAGCATCATTTATCATTTCCGTGGCAATGTGAATTCATAATATTAAAAAAAAATAACAAAACATTTCTTTCATCAGGTGAAGTTTTCTCAGGTCCACATGTATATTTGGGAAAAAACATTCGGTCTATAAAATACAAATAAACCCCCTCAATTGGTTAATTAAGAGAAAAGGCTGACCGCACTAATCAATACGATTCTACTTGTTTGTCCACAGGGAATTAAGGGAAAACTCTGGAAAGTACGAAAAACTGCCAGAAATTCTGAAGTCGTGGTTGTGTGTCGAACACAAATGGTTGCCTACAAACAAAACCATAAGTATGACATTCAATAACATGAAAAGCAACGTTTTTAAATCATTCTAGCCCCGTATTATTGAAATAGTGTTTTCTACATATACAATAATTTTACATACTTATTTAAGACCTTAATAATACAGAGCTTAGCAAATATTCAAAGGTACCGAAGTAAAATTAATGAATAACGAGAAGAAGTTAAATAAAATGTTTTGTTTGGTGCAATTTATCATACAGGAAAATATTGCGACACACTGTATATTACAATAACTCAAGTGCGAATGAATCCAAAGTAATTATTTGTCAATGATTTTGTTGACTGCTGTTAAATGTTTTCGTGGAACTATGTTTATTTACTATAGCAGTTGTTATATTGACAAAATACACGTTTTACAGCAACTATTGCGACACTTTTCGTAAATGTTAATCTCTACACTTCACCTCGTCACACGCAATAGAATAACTGTCGTTTCACTTCAGTACGCCTTTTACTTCGCTGTGACACTGAAAATGAGGTGACGCCTCAAACTAACCATTTGTATATAATTTCCATTTAGTTCAACACCTTTCCAAGAATCCCAAACATTTTCGACATAAATATATATATTTTTTTCGGAATTCCTCGGTAATCTCTACATTTATTTCCACTCCAAGTTCTCAGCCACATTTATTTCTTGTGTCAAGTGTACTTAAATATTACCTAATTGAAAAAAATTGATAATCGGTACCTATATTGTATTCAATTTGTAATACTAACCGTATTGACATCAACTCTTCGAAATTTCATTCCTCCATCGCCAATACTAACGTTTTATTGAAGTCTCCTATATATACAATTATATCTAATTACAACACTATATCTACAGCATGTGATATCTTTCATAATAACCAAATAATATACTCGCGCTTTTGTTAGATTTGCTAATTTGTATTTCTATTTTGTATTTTCATTGTTTTGGTTTCTTATTTTTGTTTTTTTTTTAGTAAACTTCGTCCTATAATTGGTGTGTGTATTATTGGATAAATACACGCACGTTATTATTATTATAAAATTTCGAAACTGTAGCAAATTGAACAAAAAATATTTGTGACACATTGCAAACGCGGATTGTAGTTGTGAGTTGTAACGCTCGTGTTAGTTTTGCTAATTTGTATTTTTATTTTGTATTTTCATTGTTTTTTTTTTATAATTGGTGTGCGTATTATTGGATAAATATACACGTTATTATTATTATAAAATTTCGAAACTAGTAAATTCCACAAAATAATTCGTGACACATTGCAAACTCCGATTGTAGTTGCGACGCTCGTGTTAGTTTTACTAAATTTGTATTATATTTGGTATTTTCATTGTTCTTTTTTCTTATTTTTGTCTCTTTTTGTAAACTGTCCATTGGTGTGCGTATTATTGAATACATACATACACGTTATTATTACAACATTTTGAAACTGTAGCAAATTACACAATAAGTATTCGTGACACATTTCAAACGCGGATTGTAGTTGTGAGTTGTGACGCTCTTGTTAGTTTTGCTAATTTGTATTTTTATTTTGTAATTTCATAGATTCTTTTTTTCTAATTTTTGTTTATTTTTGTTAGCTTTGTTTTATAGGTAACTGGTGTGTGTATTATTGGATAAATACACGCACGTTACTATTATTATAAAATTTCGAAACTGTAGCAAATTCCACAACAAATATTCGTGACACATTGCAAACGCCGATTGTAGTTTTGACGTTCGTGTTAGTTTTACGAATTTGTATTTTATTTTGTATTTTCATTGTTCTTTTTTCTTATTTTTTTTCTTTTTTTTGTAAACTGTCCAATAATTGGTGTGCGTATGATTGAATAAATACATGCACGTTATTATTATTACAACATTTTGAAACTGTAGCAAATTACACAAAAAATATTCGTGACACATTTCAAACGCGGATTGTAGTTGTGAGTTGTGTCGCTCTTGTTAGTTTTGCTAATTTGTATTTTTATTTTGTAATTTGATAGATTCTTTTTTTCTTATTTTTGTTTATTTTTGTTAGCTTCGTCCTATAATTGGTGTGTGTATTATTGGATAAATACACGCACGTTATTATTATTATAAAATTTCGAAACTGTAGCAAATTCCACAAAAAATATTTGTGACACATTGCAAACGCGGATTCTAGTTGTGAGTTGTAACGCTCGTGTTAGTTTTGCTAATTTATATTTTTATTTTGTATTTTCATTGTTTTTTTTTTGTAAACTTTATTCTATAATTGGTGTGCGTATTATTGGATAAATATATGCACGTTATTATTATTATTATAAAATTTCGAAACTGTAGCAAATTCCACAAAAAATATTCGTGACACATTGCAAACGACGATTGTAGTTGTGACGCTCGTGTTAGTTTTACTAATTTGTATTTTATTTTATAATTTCATTGTTCTTTTTTCTTATTTTTGTCTTTTTTTTGTAAACTGTCCAATAATTGGTGTGCGTATTATTGAATAAATACATGCACGTTATTATTATTAGAACATTTTGAAACTGTAGCAAATTACACAAAAAATATTCGTGACACATTTCAAACGCGGATTGTAGTTGTGAGTTGTGTCGCTCTTGTTAGTTTTGCTAATTTGTATTTTTATTTTGTAATTTGATAGATTCTTTTTTTCTTATTTTTGTTTATTTTTGTTAGCTTCGTCCTATAATTGGTGTGTGTATTGTTGGATAAATACACGCACGTTATTATTATTATAAAATTTCTAAACTGTAACTGCAAATTCCACAATAAATTCGTGACACATTTCAAACGCGGATTGTAGTTGTGAGTTGTAACGCTCGTGTTAGTTTTGCTAATTTATATTTTTATTTTGTATTTTCATTGTTTTTTTTTATAAACTTTATTCTATAATTGGTGTGCGTATTATTGGATAAATATATGCACGTTATTATTATTATTATAAAATTTCGAAACTGTAGCAAATTCCACAAAAAATATTCGTGACACATTGCAAACGACGATTGTAGTTGTGACGCTCGTGTTAGTTTTACTAATTTGTATTTGATTTTATAATTTCATTGTTCTTTTTTCTTATTTTTGTCTTTTTTTCTGTAAACTGTCCAATAATTGGTGTGCGTATTATTGAATAAATACATGCACGTTATCATTATTAGAACATTTTGACACTGTAGCAAATTACACAAAAAATATTCGTGACACATTTCAAACGCGGATTGTAGTTGTGAGTTGTGACGCTCTTGTTAGTTTTGCTAATTAGTATTTTTAGTTTGTAATTTCATAGATTCTTTTTTTCTTATTTTTGTTTATTTTTGAAAACTTCGTCCTATAATTGGTGTGTGTATTGTTGGATAAATACACGCACGTTATTATTATTATAAAATTTCGAAACTAGCAAATTTTACAAAAAATATTCATGAGACATTGCAAACGCAGATTGTAATTGTGAGTTTTGACGCTCGTGTTGGTCTTGCTAATTTGTATTTTTATTTTGTATTTTCATTGTTTTTTTTTTTGTAAACTGTCCTATAATTGGCGTTCGTATTATCGGATAAATACAAGCACGTTATCATTATTATAAAATTTCGACGGTAGCAGATTCCACAAAAAATATTCGTTGCAAACACGGATCGTAACTGTGAGTTGTGACGTTAATGCCTTGTTTGTCTATAAGTAAATAGCTTATTATTCAAATAAGGTTGTCGTTTAAAGTAACAGTAAGGTAGTTGTTAAATACAAACTGATTTTTACGTGTACGCAGCAAAATGTGACATGGAATCGTGTTTTCATATGCAAGACATTGTGGCGACGACGACGCAACCTCGACAGGTAAATCGACCAAGTAATAGAATTCTTTATATCCAATATCCAATCTAATTCTACTTTTATAAATAACTTATGTGGTATTTTTATACACCAATAGTTACGCTATATTTTTTCATAAAGTCCTGCTTGTGCTTACTCAAAAGTTTGGTGAAAATTAGTTCGAAACATTAGCGAAATTTTAAACAATTATACAATATTGAATTATTAGTCTATATTGGTATACAATATGTTAATTTCTGTGTATGTTATTACAGGAAAACATAATTTTCTAAAACTGTGTTCATACTGTCCGTAGTAATTATTGTTATTGCTTTAGTTAATTTAGAATTGGCTTTTGGTAATTTGCTCCTTTAGCAATATTCATTCTTTAATGTCATACAGCCTTTTGAGAACTTAGAGGGGGCGTAACATTACCAACCACAAATCAAAGGATGCAGTGGCAACTCATAGCCTGTTCTTTATAACTTAACAGGTCCGGACCTTCGTTCAGAACAGCAATGTTGCAGTATCGACGAGATTTCGAATTGATTTCTTGATCTCTATCGATCGAATGTGTATCATGCACCTGGATAGGTAAAACTAGTCTATGGCGTTGGAAGATGGCCTAGGATTTAGCTTTACTTGTTTGTGAAACAAGATCTGCCATAATTTGAAATTGAAGAAAGTTTCTCAGAAGAAAGTAATAACAGTGCAAAATTTTAATGTCTTAGACGTATTATCTTTGTGAAATTTCACGAAATGCTGCAAATTTTGCTATTCCACGCTTTCTTTAAAAAAATAAAAATTAAGCAAAATGTCAAAGTGAGACTAATATTAGAATTTTGCTCATATACAGGGTCAACTACCGCTAACTATAAACATTTTTTACAGCATCTCCAAATGTATAAACCATGAAAATGAATATTTTTAATGATAATAATAAGCGATATGTAACAGTTCATCCGGCTAGCTGCAGTATTTTGCATTTGTTTTTCGTTCCAAACTGTTAAAACTATATTTTCACTCATTACAGGATTACTCACTAACAACGCAAACACTCCGTGTACAGTTAAATAAAATGTCAATTTATTCTAAGAAAAAAGAACGAAAGAAATTATAACAGATAATAGAAAGTTCCAAATGCACCCGCGACATCTTTAATTATAAAATCTTGTCCGATAACAACGAATTTTACCATTTAGTCTTCGGTCCATCGTAGTTGTGTTGCTGGTTGCTGAATTTTCTAAACGTTTCAAATAATAACCTCCCGGCTGACGGCCGCTCATTGTCGTCGATATATTGGAGCTTGGAAAAAGAAATACTCATCGCATAGTCACAGCGGTCAGCGACACTGTATACTCAGTTTCTCATTCTGAAATATTTACCTTATTTGATATACATACAAAAAATCTGAAAACAAGTAAAAAATCAAAGTGGACGTAAGATATTGAAACGGCCATTACCTTTCATATCTATAAAATATGAAACGACTAATCTTTATTTAAATATTGGTTTTACTATAAAAAAATACTGCGCTGCTTATGCTTATTTAATTAGAAATGTAAATTCAGTACCATTATTTTACAGTCTGAATGAATACGCTTCAGAGTCCGATTCTGTGCGCTATGTCGAATATTCTTTAGGACACCAATTTTATTTTAGGTGTCAATGGGTATAGTTTACTACTATCTGCAGTATTTATGACCTGTTGTTCGAGTGCGGTTTTGAACAAAGGGTATATTCTTTAACATAAAGCTTGTTAACGTATACCCATACGTGCAATATTTCATTTTAAATAACAATGTTTATATATCATTAAACTTGACTTGGTTTATTTAGATGTTTGTGTAATAACAAATCCTCCTAACAACTAACAATAACCGTTTCACATATTGATCTATGCCGACCATGATGATATTATTTACCGGACACGAATAATATATATGTGTACAGGGTGAGATTGTTTACGTCAAAATATAGCCATACTGCAAAAAAATAATTATACGTTTTAACACAAAATAACACAATGCCGTGTTAATCGAGGTCCACACGAGACTGTGTATATATTTACACATTTCTCTTTATGCAGCAGTGTGTTAAAGGTTTTAACACAATCCACTGTGTTAATGTAACACACGTCATGTGTAATTTTTACATGTTACAATGTTACTTATGTCATTAAAAGTGTAGACTTTACACATTAAAAGTTCAAATGAACAAAAATCAAGTTTTCAATTAATAAAATTAGTAGTAGCACATATTTTAATAAAGACCACCAAACAAATTATGTTCTAGTAAATCATAATTAACGAAAAAACAATCATTAAACAAAGATGTATTTACGTACTACAAAATATAGTTACCTATAGCAGTAATGTAAAACCTCAAAATGAATTTTCGTAAAGCTGTAATATTTTTAACAGATATGATTCTGATTAACTTTAGCTTTATTACAATTATTAACAAAATTTGATAGGTAGGTACTTACAGTTTTCCTTGATCAAACCTCAATTTAAATATCTATCCATAGTAACCTGAACACCGCGAGAGAAGAGAATTAACTGAACACAACAACGCGATACAACCAAAATGGCGTATGCTGTACACATTCAATTAGGAGTAGAGACACGGAACACAGAGGTGTGTTAAGTTAACACAAAATGGTGTGTTTTTAACACATTATTATTAAATATTACACAAATTTAGTATAATTTATTATAATAATAGTGTGTATAACTATTAACACGGGAATTTTACACATCCCGAATTACACATTGGAAAGTATCTTTTACATAGCAACTATACTAGGTGTCCAGAATATGAATGCCTTAATTTTGTCATATGATAAATTGTACTAAACAAAACACATTTGGCTTAACAATGACAGCAAACAGGTTTTGAATATGTGACAACATTGCTCACATACTATCTTGGGATTGTTATGTTTTATTATACATCATAATTACTAATAGGTACACCTAAACACATGTACTTACTGTGAATGGTTTTCTTAGAGCTGTCTTCACAACATAGAATAATAACATCAAAGAAAAATTAGACAAAAATGAATAGCACTAGCTGTACCATTATGACTAATATTACTTTTAGGTTATCACCAGCAGCCTGACACTGCAACGTTGTCGAACGTTACAGTTTTAACGAGTTTCTTGGAAACTTCAACTGTTTACTTCATTAATACTAATCCAAAAATCAAATTATGAACAAATTACGTTACAGGCGTTTTTACTTAACCTTAATTGTACCTTAGTTTGTAATTTCGTAACATAGTTCTGCATATTATTGCAGTTGTATTTTTAATTTTGAAATGTATCTGTAGACAAACTATTCAGTTTAGACACTTTTTTCATAAGTTTTTTATTGCTTTTAGTCAGATATATAACCCCTTAAAATTACGGTACTCATATTCTGGACACCCTGTATTTACTGTGTATTAAATCGACCAGTTTTACATAATAAATGACGAAATAGGCGAAACAGAATCTCCTTCAGTCAAGTGACAGTAAATTTATGATTAGTTAGATGAAATGGGCATTTTATTTAACTGTACGCGAAGTGCATTACGGACTAGGAACTGTATATATAAAATCTCTGGAATTTAGATATGTTTTGTCATAATGACGGCACGGTTTATTATTATTATTAAAATTGCTATTATTATAAGTAGTTTTTAGCAAATTGATATAAACAGATCAAATAACTCAAAATTTACATAAATATTATGTATCTACAGTTTTCACGAAATAGATGCAAGTCCGAAAGACTGCTGAGCATTTCTCGAACATCCTGTGTATATATTATACTCGTATTATATAGACGATGACATTATGTCTGTCTTTCACACATAGAAGTACCTTTTGAATAGAATTATTCCTAAATTACGTCACTGAATAGCAAAATTTAAAAGTCATTTGGTAAAATTTGAAGTGCCTGTCATTGTTGTCTCTGAATGGACGTCAACTACCTTTTGTTGCAGAATATTTTGACACTCCGAAAGTCGATTCTTTCCGATGAAAATTATAATTAATTATTTTTGAAGTATGCCTTTGTATAGGCAGGTAATGTCACGTATTATTTGGATCCCATTCCATTAAAGGTATCAAAGTTATTTATTTACTTTGATTTTATATATACGTTCTACTAGCTTTTCTAGGAAGCACGACACTTAACGAGAACGACTTTGTCTTTCACTGTGGCCTCTGTATACGTGGCATTATGTCTGCGAACAAATTAAAATCTCACAGTGTAATTAGTACCTACACAAGGACTCAATTTTCTATTACGATTATTCTACAAGGCGAAACTCTTAAGAATTTTGTATTATTTGATTCTATACAACCTTTAAATGATATAACACGAAAACGGTTTTCATTATTTACAATATTTTTAAGTAAGGGTACAACTTAAAAAATCAGAGGAAGTGAAATTAACCCGTTTATATCGATATAACTTGGTGGTTATGGTGTGCTTTAACCCTTTATTTTGCAGCATTTATCGCGATCACATTTTAGATATGTAGAAGAGATATCATGAGAAAATTTATACGTAGCTCAGGTGCGCCAGCTGATAATAAATGTAATAAATATAGTGTGTATTTTCAATAACAAACTTTGACAATGAAATCATGGCATGTCTAAAATTACATTTAATTTCCCATTTAAATAGTTCTTATCATCAATTGCGGTCATCAGAGATGAAACTTTTCATATTAACTTTTTACGTACTGCAATCGGGCTTGTTTGGTCGTTGAAAAATTAATAACGATTCAATATAGCTTTGCACATGGTGTACTGAGAATAGTGTTACAAATAAACAGAACGTACCAAAGTAAAACAAAAAAGTAGTGGGTATCAATCTAGAAGAATAAAAATTAGTGTTGTTGATGATTGCGAGACTTTTATACAGGGTAATTTACAACTTATCCAAAAAAATTAAAAATTGAGTCAATATGGTAAAAAAAATTGTAAAATGCGAGAAAATAATTATTAAAGTTGTAGTATTTTCAACCTTTACATCGCTAGACTACTGTAGCCTCTAGCCAGGCGATTTAAAGTATCCGATTCCTTATCGTATTAACTTTTTTTGTGAAGTATTTACATTAATTTTTCAAATATCAAACATGGCTTACGTCTATACCAACTCGCAGTTGATGGGTATAGTTTTAATTTATGGTGAAGTGAAAAATGCTTTTACAAAACAACTTCCCGGTAAATATGTTCCAAATGCAGCTACTTTTACAACCGTGTGACGTGAGTGCAAGTGTAGTGCAAACGCTAGCGTCACACGGGTAATTTGCAACCGCATCGTGGAAGATATGGAGGTCCAGGGCATCCACGGCGTATTGCAGCTCATACATGAGGCTCGATTATATCCGTACTATGTACAGGGTTATACGCCTTATCAGTGGACCAGTTTGCAGGGCCGTGCGGATGTGTATTTTTAAATCATTTTTGAACTCCTCTTTTTAATTTTATTTTTACAAAATTGTATTTGTCAGAGTTATGCGATATTGACTCCATTTTATACATCCATCCTTAATTTGCAATTCGAACTGCCAAGTCTTGATCTTGTCTTGCCTTATCTTGTGAGACCAAAACAAAACTAAGAAAAAGCAAGACAAGATTGCCATCACTAATAAAAGCAGGAAACAGAAAAAAGAGAAGAAGAAAAAAATTGGTTGAATATTTTTGTTCTGGCTATAAATAGGACGGTGTGAATTCAAAATTGTTCGGACCACGTAGGAATTGAGGTATCATTAGTTTCCAGCTAGGCAGCTTGTGTAATTAATATAGTACATACAGGAACGTCACTTTTTCAATGAGGCGATGTCTTCTCGGCTAGGAAACAATTTCAACGTTTTTATCTGCGGTCCTATTTACTATTAACATTCTTAGGAGAAGAATTTGTTGAAAAAAACTTTACACTTTAATTAACTGGGTATACCACTTTTATCAGATGCCATTTAACTTGAAATCCATGATATTTTAAGTATATTCCACCATTAGAATAGTTAAATACGACTTTCTTCATGCATCAACAGGTCTGTTTTTATGTTGTACCTCATCTTGGATAGCCTTTTTGCACACTACACTTACATCTGATTTCCCGTGCATTACATGTTTCAAATTACATGGGTTTTCAGAACTCCCAAACTACTAAAAAAAGATCGATAAATTACAACTTAATACCTACCTAATGTCTCATTATTTTTGTCATTGGCAGAGTGCCATCGAAGACAAAATTGAAATATATAAAAGTGTAGAAACTTTTTATGTAACTAAAGCTAGAAATCATTGATAAACAGCTTGGAAACTACTTCATTCATTGCATTTAAAATCTCATTCTCAATAAAAAAAAATGAAACTTATACAAGATGTCCTAACTAATACAATTAGTTGTTGGAACGTAACTACGAGTATTGCAGGTAATTAAAAGTGTTTTGCCACTAGCCACGAGCACGTAGTAAAAACGTTCCCATTACGTGCCTTCGACGAAAATGGGGACTAAGTTATTCAGATCTGCTACGTTCCGACAACGTTGTGGTTCCGTGGATATGACGTTGCAGCATGGAAACCGCACTTTTAAGGAATTTCAATGCTCTTCCACTACTTTTTCATATTAATATGTCACTTGTTTTGTCTGGCAGCTAATATTACATTTAATTTCTTTCTACCATATTCTCCACTTCGTTAACACTGAATCAAGTAGGTGTTAGGCAGATATTTATAAATGCAGTACGTATTAATTACGCAAGTGAAACGAAATAAATATTATTGTGCGGTTGTGTTACCTGTCAAAATAGTACAAGAGCAAATCTTACTTTCAAGTCGTTTGCTCTAAGAAATTCAACTTGAAGGTAATTGATACTTTAGCATCCGTAACGGAAACTGCCGATATGTAACTTTGAAGTAATATTTACTACAGAGTATCGAACGAGACTGTAAAGTTATTTTAAAGTAGCAGCAAGTTGTGACTACCATGCATTGCCTGTTCAAAGTTCCCACTAGCACTAAACTGAACATACTGAATTGAATTTTATCTTCTAGTAATAGTTGAATACTTTTCTCTGCATTATTATTTTTATTACATTTCCTTGTTTCCCTGATTGCATGTTTTGTCCTTTGAATTTTTTGTGTTTTTTGATCCAGATATTTAATATGTTGTTTAATATAGATATAGTTTTATATGGGGTTTTGTTCATACTGAGCACTAAGGTGAGTTATAAAAAATATGATACGATGACAAACAGCATGAAAATGTTCAACTTTGGGAAACTACATAGTTAAATTTACTTCATAGTGACTTTAAAAGGTGATACGCACTTTGTAGTTGCTATGCATGATGTTGCTAAATATTTACGTCTATAAGTAGCGATAACGTTGTTCCATGACTTTAAACACACAATTAAGGTTTCCTGAGCATCGTAACAACTATCAAAACTACTTGAAAGTGACTGCAACTTTGAAGTCACATTTTAGTAACATGAGTTAGTTGCTACTACGATCATTTGCCACTTTCAAGTTCTGAAAACTTAAAGGTCATCCCACAAGTAACTGATAGGTCTCCAAAACCAGGAGAGCTACTCAGAAGTCACATAACTGTAAAGTAACAAGAAGTTGACGTATCAGTGACTGTAACTTTGTTGTATGAAGTTATTTATATATCAAGTAGAACATTTGGTGACGGTTACGTATTAGATACTCTTTGAAGGTTCTAGTCCACTTAGTGTTACTTTGGTGCTAGTTAGTGTCCCATTTAAAAATCGAAACTTGATGTTGTTTGCTGTTAAACCGCGTTGTGTCGATTCAAATAAATTGACTCGACAAATGGATATTCCAATTCAATTTAGTTCTATTCGAATTGATGAGCCATTCAATATTGCGATTTGATTGCTACGATGTTTCAAAAATACAAATCATACGATTCGATTAATCGCTTTTTGACGAATCGGGAATCGAATCGTTTTTTTGCAAATCGTACAGGTCTGGTGAAAATATGAAATGTTTGACGTGTGAAATAATTTTCAATTTCTTGACACGATTAAATAATTTTTGTTTCTCAGTGATTGAAATTGTGTAATTTTAATATTCAAATAACAAAACCGCTAAATTTGTTCAGGGATAAATAACGCGTTTTTTGTAAGCATCGGCTTCGTGTTGGTTTTTATTAGCACGAAACCATGATTTGTGTTATATGCCACTTAACGGTGGGACACGTAAAAAAAATCGATTATACCTCGGCCATTGTTAATTACCTCCTATTATTAGGATGATGCTACAAGTGCCCTTTTGAAAAATTCAAATGGGTTTGTACCAGGCACCACATTATAGAGGTTTTACTGTGACAAATTTTGTTTAATAGTTTGTCTCTTCTATTAACACCCGCTTGTGTTTAAGCGGTACTCGAAAAACCTTTTATTTCTGTTTGTTTTCGTCTGGTTTGTCATATTCGTGTCTCTAATATAATTAGATACTTTTAAACACAGTAAACAATTAGATTGACACTTTTAGCAATACATATTTCCTTTACTACATTTACAAGCAAAACACAAATGACACCATACTTAAATATAACCTTCCGTAACATTACCGTCCTCTTGACACGCATTTAGGCTGTCATACTGGCATCTTGGGGATTCATATATACTTGCTCAAATAGTTCTGTTATGCGACACGCTAATGGCATTAAAATCACCGATAATGATAAAGAAAACTCTTAATAGTTATTTGGTGTGCAATTTGTTAAAATCATGTTCGTCCATGTTTACCTCTGCTTATCCATTACGGGGTACATAACATTTATCTTTGATCTTTCCGACTCTGTGGATATCATGCACCAAATAGTTGTACCTTTTATATAACACCATAGATAATTTGTAAAACACAAAATTTTAACATGCACGTGACTTGCCATCACAATCGGTCTGTGTACAGGGTGAAAAACTCTTCAAGCCATGAGTTTTCGAAGTCTCAACAAACGAAACAATTTCGTGGAAAATTAAGTCTAAGAATGGTATTTAAAAATTTTGTCTGGTCACACTAACACAGCGTAGACCTGTGACGTCAGACGCCGTTCGCACGTGTTTTGCCTAAATACAGCAGTGTGCTTTAGTTCATATCTGTATACGATGTCCATGCTTTCGGGCAACGCATTACATACGTTTAGTAGAGTTAATTTGTCATTTATGATATTAGGTGTTATTGTGTTATACAGACATTGATACTGAATAAAGTTACAAAATACACTCTTAAATTGTGCATAAAAAGTGCATTTTACCGGTCAAATGGAAGAAGAGAATTATATACGAATACAGCATGCAACGCCTATATTTCACCGTGCCAAAAAATGAACAGAAAAATGTGGTGTAGAGCAATGACGCGCGACGAAAGTAAGCATTGCAACATTGTTTGTGTGTGAAGACCATTTTAATGTAAGTTTAATTATCAATACAGATAGGTTCATCGAAGAATCAATTAAAATTTTCTATTAAGCTAGTTCACCACATCACCACTAATAATTATGGCATTACCTACACAGTATTTACACTATGATCTTCCTCGAATTATTTCGCGCAATTTTCTGGAAAGATTAATAGATATTTGTCAACCAAATTTTTCTCTCAGTATAGTAGCGCTATGCCCAAACATTTTATTAATAGTATTTGTCCATATTTTCTTGGGACGGTGGGTCGATCAAACATGATATATTTACAAAAGAGTGAGGAGGCCATTAAGTATAATTCATTTAAATTATGATCTAAAAAAGCCGAGATGTCCTGGCGGCAAGTATTTAAATTGAAAACGAAGTGACACCGCAGCATATTATTTCTTAAGTATACGTTGAGGTGTACAACTTTTTCTGCACCATCATGGGAAGGTCCAGAGGCACGAAGATCTGTCCTAATCAAGGGGATGACTGGGCTAAATCTTTTATCGATACGTTGTCACTGCCCGTATTTGATGGCTTTTGAAACTAAAAACCGACCATGGGCGCACACGAATAGATTTATACAGGGTGTTTCTACAATGAGTATTCAAATTGCCCTACTAAATTAAATTTAATTTTTTATTTGAGAAAAATATAATATTATTAATGTATATTATACAGGGTGATTGTGGGAACCCCCAATATTCGGAAGAGGTGTTTAGGGTACAAAAAAGCTTAATAAACATACGGTCTAATATCGACGGTTACTGAGAAAATATGTTTATTGCTATTTTTGCGAAATCTGTTATTATTTGATATTTTATTTTGAGTAGGTCGTGCATTCTAAACCAAACACATTAGTGATTACTAATTGTCACATTTATTTGACGTTTGTGATTTAAACGCTTATTTTATAACTGTCGCATTTATTTTTATATGTGCGTTCATTCAGTCGGCAAACACATATAATTTCGTAAAGAATGCCACATTTAGTCATCGAGAATGTGCTGATATTATTTTTATTTATGGGTATTGCAACAGTAGCGCTAATAGTGCAGTTGCTGAATATCGACGTCTCTTCCCGAACAGAAGAATGCCAGATAGAATGGTATTCCAGACAGTCTTCAACAATGCACGTGAAACTGGAATGTTTCCCAGTGTGAGAATTACATCTGAGAGGGAAGCTGGTCCTGGTTTAGCAGTGGAAGAAGAAATTCTGAATATGGTAGAACGTAGCCCGGGTGTAAGTGCCAGACGCATTGCGACCCGTCTCCAAACTGATGGTTTAAAACCTTTCTATATTCAGCGCGAATTGGATAAACGCAAACCATTTTAAATCTTCTTTTGTGTGAATTTTTCTATTTTCTGAGTGAAAAATATGCAAACTTGACGTTACTCTTAATATCAATAGGATGCAATTCTCGAATACATCGATTTGACAATTTTATATAATGCTCTAAAATGTAACTAGTTCAATAAATCAATAGTTCTAGTTCACTAATCAATAAATTGTGAAATGTAATGAAACGAACTACAGATAATCGTACTCGAGTTGCATGATAGATAGTCCCTTAGAGAAACGCGTATCCCTCCGCCACTGATGGCAGATGTCGTTTCCAAACCACAATTAATAAAATTATTATCGACCTTCTAATGAATACATTTATTTTTTAGGATCATCAATACATAATAAAACGGAATATTTTTAGCCTCTAATTAACACCCGAAATTACATTGAAGACATTTCGACATCGGAATCATTCTCTGTAATTTTCGCTTATTATCTAAGGAAAAAATTCGACAATACGCTGAGCTATTCAATAATTATGATAAATAGTTCTTTGGTAGTGTTAGTAATTTTTTCAATTAGATTTCCGATTAATTTGCCCCTAAGCTAACATTCTTATAATTAAAAATTTTTTAACTACGGTTTTTATTATTCAGTCCGCACCGAAGACAAATAGCGCAGCAAGCTGTCTCATTTTTCTTACAAGCTCCTTTGTATTCACGTTTTGAATCGCTATCTAATTAAACAATTAATAATATTTGATAATTGTGTATTTTTTAATCGCCCTGTATGTGAAAAACATGTACGAATTTCCCAGGGTCGGTGGAAGCGGAAAAGCTGAATGAATTTAATGTTAAAGTAAGAATTATTATGCAATCAGGCATTTTACAACGGTTGTAGACATATATTCGGAAGTCTAACCAAAATATGAAACAGGCTGCATATCAGATATCCGGAAAAGCCTCCAATTAGTAAGTAACCGAGGCAACGGGACGGCAAGCTGAATACGCCAGGGATGTATGCTGACGGGACAAATCATTACGTTCTTAAAAAGGGTTTATTTTTTAAAAAATCTGTCAGATATTATCACAAATAAATTAGGTTATGCCGATATATTTCCTAAATTAGTATATTCTGGAAAGTAGTTCCTCTTGAAAGAACAGTTTATATTTGTAATTCATTAACGTTGCGTTCCCGATGTATAATCGTTTGCAATAATAATGGCACTCACTTAAAACAGTTTTTGAACTTCTGAGTAGAAATTTCATTAAATCTCTATCGGTAAGTGAAACAACTAATAACTAATATTAAAAATGTGAAATAGATTTCATTACAAATACATAAGAAGTTCTAAAGAAATCGCAAAATTCACTTTAATGAGTGTCATTATTATTGCAAACGATAGTACAGGGTGTTTTTACTCTGAAGAAGGTTTTTCTTAATGATCATTACTGTGTAAACCTGGCACTCAACTTTTAAAAATTCAATTCTTTCTTTGTGACTCTTATACGCTATCGCTTGTTAGTAATTTAAAAAATAAATTATATGACCTCGAAAAAATCATTCCTCGATTTTTACAGCACTAAAGTGTGAGGGTTGTTTCTTATAGAGAATCGTTTGCAGTTGTTTGTAATGAAAAGCTTTTTGTTTGTAGTAGCAAAGGAAAAAAGTTAGCTACATTTAATATGTTCAATATATTCTCCTGTGTAAAATATATAAAACCATTCCTATTTTAAATAAATATACTTAACAATAATTTTTCCATCACTTTGATGGTACATAGATGGCAATTTTGAAAAAGAAAATAGTATAATTTTGTCTGGCTTTGACTTTCTTTAACGTACCTACAGAAAATATATTTCAACTGAAAGCTACAAAATCGTTCGTAGTAGTTTGTGGTAACCTTCATTTCTTTTGTAGTTCCTCGAAATATAATGTAGAACCATTATACTTTCAACGAAGGCTAAAGAATCGTTTGTAGTTGTTTGTAGTAACCTCCATCTCGTTTGTAGTTCCTCGAAGTCTACAGTAGAGTCACTAAACTTCAAGCAGAAGCTAAACAATCGATTGTAGAAACCTTCATTTCGTTTGTAGTTCCTCAACATCTAAAGTGGAGCCATTATACTTCTAGCGAAGGTTAAGGAATCGTTTGTAGTTGTTTATAGTATATTTCATTTCGTTTGTAGTTGCCGGAAATCTAAAGTACAGTCGCTATCTTCAAACGAAGGTAAACAATTGTTTGCAGTTCTTTGTAGTAACCTTCATTTCGTTTGTAATTCCTCAATATCTAAAGTAGAGCTAGTATATTTCAACCAGAGGCTGAAAAATCGTTTGTAGCTGTTTATAGTAACCTTCAGTTCGCTTGCAGTTCCTTGAAATCTAAAGTAAAGTCACTATACTTCAAATGGATGCTAAAAAATCGTTTGTAGTGTGTTTGTAATCTAACGTAAAGTCAGAATCGTTGGCAGTAACCTTAATCTCGTTTGTAGTTTCTCGAAATCTTAAGTGCAGCCATTATACTTCAAGCGGAGGCTAAAGAATCGTTGTAGCAACCTTCATTTCGATTGTAGTTTTTTGAAATATAAAGTAGAGTCGCTATACTTTAACCCGAGGCTAAACAATTGTTTGTAGTTTTTTGTAGTAACCTTCATTTAGTTTGTAGTGCCTCGACATCTAAAGTGGAGGTATTATACATCCAGCGAAGGTTAAAGAATCGTTTATAGTAACTTTCATTTCGGTTGTGCTTTTCCAAACTCTAAGTAGTAGTAAGTGGAATTTCAGGTATATTGATAAAATAATGTCAACAAAACTTGCCATAACACTTTTAAATAGGAAATATAAAGGGTTATACAGTGTGTTGATATACACATGAACATTTATAGTAATAAAACGTTAAAGAAATCTAATTATTAAAAAGGCATTATTTTACACAAAAGACTAGTTTAAAATATTTTTGAAAATCTCAAAATGTAAAAAAACTTTGCTTACGTTTCGAATTATTTCATTTTCGTTTGAAAAGGGTTCTTCAAGTTGTTGTTAGAATTAGCAAGCTACGAGCTTTACGACAAAATCCGTATGCAAGTGGAAAATATACTTGTATTTAATATAATTTCAACGTATAAATAGGTTCAACCTCTTTATTATCTTCCAAATATAGGAATCTATCGATTTACTTGAAATATGAGAAACATTTTAATAAACAATGGCCACAGGGGCCAAATAAAATTATATAGAAATTTATTACAGCAATTAAAAGTCATAAAGGTCATAGAAATTATTATTAAAAGGTACATTATTATTTAGACGTAACTGTTTTAATTCGTTTGACAGTTTAGAATATTTTTTTCATTAATCTTTATTGGATTTCTCAAATTAATATTAAATTACTATCAAATAGCATTTATGTTATGTCTTATTATGTGGTTAAATTGGCAGTGCCAACAACGACCAATAGTATGGTTCGTCATCCGAGTGTAACTACTAACAATACATTCGATTCAATAGCACTAAATCTCACAGTGATTATTTAGATTTGTGTTGCTATATTTTTGTAAAACGGGAATATGAATTAATTAATTATTAATTTCATGAAACTGTATTTTTCAGTGGCATAACAAAAATAGTAAACAGTCGATTGTTATTTTTATTATATAGGTTAAAAAATATACTTCATTATTAAGTGACATTGGAGTATTTTTTCCACAACAAAAACTAAACAACTTACAAATTGTAGCTAATTGCTCGGAAAGAATAGGTAGAGGAATTACGTTACGGATTCTAAAAACATCGCTAAAAAATTATGGAAAAGTGCACAGATATTGACAATTACTGCTTTGTAATTTGTTGCGGTAATTAGTTTTGGTTCATTTACCACTTTGTTCTTACAGAATTGCTTATTGTGGACATTTTATGAATTATCTTTAACTTTTAGTAAACTCAGAATGAACGCGTATAAAAATTTACTATACGTAATCTCATTTAATTTAAGAGATACAAAGTATTGAGGATAAACTACTCGTAAATGAAAACATTGCATTGACGACTCCAGTTTATACCCACTTTAATTGGTCAACATACTATAAAACTACTCCTAACATTAGTCATATTCGCTTCTTACTGTCTCGCAATGTTAGGGTATCTATAGTAAGGTTTCAAAATAGTAGAGTTACTGAAGAATATCGTATGTTAAAAAACATATATGAAGGGATTAGGGCGCGAGACAAAAATATGAGTGTAAATGAGGCAGTTGAAAAAAGTGGCAAAGAACACGCAATTGCGAAGCAAAGGTTAATGACGACACAAAATACGGGATTTGTAAAAAAAATCACGGATGGTATTTTAAAAATGAACTTCCAACAATAAATACAATCAGGTTGCTATCTCACAGCACGAAACTTTGCCTAGGATATTTAGAGGGTGATTTTGCGAACTATGTTTGACATGAATTTCCATTTTTTAAACGAAATAGAATGCGTATGCTGATAGAAAAAGACGAAATAGTGATATAGCGAAGAAACTGTTTAAAACAAATATTAGAAGGTCGAAATCTAAGTCGAAAAATATATCGCACTGGAAGAAACACTGGATGGGTAAATGAAGGTCATACGGAAGGCGGTATAGTGTATAGTAATTGGACTGTAGTGTATAGTGTGACCGTTATAATGACAGTGCTTAACCAGTAGTGTGTATGTATAGTGCTGCGTATACAGGGTGTTAAAAAAAGAGTGTGAAATATTTCAGGAGGTAATAGTATGAACCAAAATAAGCAGAAAAGTCTTAATAAACATTGGTCCGCAAAGTAACGGTTGGGGAGATATGGACCACTATTCGTTTTTTAAACATTTTATTTTATTAGGAATAAACCGACAAAGGAAGCTTTTAACAAACAAAAAACAAAGTTACAGAAGATGTTCAAAGTGCCCTTCGTCCATTCCCAAGCAGACACGACATCTTCGTCTCAACTTTTGATTAATCCGTAGCTGCAGCTCTTCCAGGCTATTTACAGGAGTACCATACACTAATGTCTTCAAATATCCCCAAACAAAGAAATCTAGAGGGTTCAGATCAGGCGATCTTGGATGCCATAAAACAGGTCCGGCCCTTCCTACCCATCTATGTGGAAAAGTTTGGTGTAAATGCTCTCCAACGGTCATGGAAATATGAGCTGGAGCACCATCATGCTGGAACCACATTTGTTGCCTCTGATTCAAAGTCTGCCAAAAACTCATACAGTGTGTTCTGCAGAAAGTTGAGGTAGCCAGCGCATGTTAATCGGTTTGGTAAAGCAACAGGACCTAGAAACCTGTCACCTACAATACCCATCCATATGTTTAATGAAAAACGTGCCTGATGTCCAGATTCTATTAGAGCATGAGGATTTTCGTCGGCCCAAATATGCGTATTGTGAAAATTAAGCACTCCATTTCTTGTGAACCGGCCTCATCAGTAAAAAGAATGTTTGCAAGAAAACGAGGGTTTTCAGCATCATGACGTAGAAACCAGCGGCAAAAAACCAAACGTGCTTGATGATCATTTATTGGATTTAAAGCCTGTACTGTTGCATATGGTATGAATAAAGCAGTTGCTCGTGAAGGATTCTCCAAACAAGAGGACCACTAATTCCTACCTCGCCTGATATTCTCCGCACACTCGTACCGGAATTCTGCTCTACCAGTGCTAGAATTTCTTCTTCTGCTCTAGGAGTGGATACCGACCTTGGTCTTCCGGATAAATGGCACTGTTTGCTCAAGGAACCGGTATCACGCAATCTTTGGCGATTTGGATAAGCGTCAACATAAAGACGTCGCGCTTCGGTGGCGTTCCCATTAGCACGACCATACATGAAATGCATGTCTGTTAATTCTGCGTTAGAGTAACCAGCCATAGCGAAAGAAAACTTGTGCACTGAGAACAACTGTCAAATACGTACTGTTTATTTCACTAAACGTCAACCAACTATTATAAGAAAATACACAACGTTTTTGCAAAATAAAAAAAGGGGATAAAAAACATAAAACATTCCAAATCTCCGCAACCGTTACTTTGCGGACCCATGTTTATTGAGACTTTTCTGCTTATTTTGGTTCATACCATTACCTCCTTAAATAATTTACATTCTTTTTTAATATCCTGTATATAAGTGTTAAAGTGTGATATCCGCGGAGTGCGCATCAGGTAGGTGTTCCGTCGCCATCCAAAAGTAAGACATTCTACAATTATGGACAGAATGTCACAAGTGAGTAGACTATTGGAAGTACAAGGTTCATTCAACGTCAATATATTTTTGATAGTTTTGTAATTTAGTGTTCTTTGAACTCTTCTCAAGTGCCTTAGAGTCCTTACTTCTCATACTCATTTAAGTGCTATAGTCGCTACTATTTTGAAACTCGTGTCTAATTGTAATATTTCATTGCCTCTATACTTACAGTGCATATAGTTGGAGCATGAAACTGCCTTCTTTCTTCCCTGTCAGCTAGATCTAGCCTAGCTCTTGATTCTAAAAAATCTTGTTCATTCGAGCTTGTTTTCGGTACACTCCTTGATGCTTGATGGTCACTGGCAATTGTGGTCATCATCATTGGCTTCAATAAAATAAACCATGATGCATACCCACTGCAAAAAAAAATACGTTAATCATCGATCACAAACGTTGTTTTAAAGGTTTGTGTTTAAATATTGAACCTGACTGACTTTTTTATAGCGTGTATCGCGTTCTACTTAAGCTACATTTAGTTTCGTCGGTCCTCTCAGATATTTTAAATTTGTTAAATTAAAATGGCGATACGAGAGGACGATAACAGACTTTTAAGTAATTCTATTAATATACATAATCTTCTTAGGTAGATATTTTTATATACGACTAATGGAATCACTCTACACATTATCTGAATTATTTTAGTGACATATATACCCAACACGTGCCAAATATTAAACCATAGTCGTGCGCGGAAGGTTTCCCTAAGAAGTGACGTACAAGAATATTTTTATACCTACGAAATTTCAGACAGTACTTATGAGTAATAATATTTCTAAATTTATATTATAAAATAGCGATCTGTAAACATGTCTGCTTTTGAAAGTAGAACTTATACACATAAAATGCATACTTAAAGTGACAGAAACTAAAAATATCTGACTCTTTAGTTACATTCATGAAAAAAGTAACAAATGGAACTAACCCATTAACTTTCTAGTCACTTAAAGGTGGTAGCAACGCTCCAATAACGTTGTTTCGCCACGTTACCTTAATTCGCCATAACCTCAAAATTGCAATGTGTAGTTCATGTCAACATGTCACATCTCGCGCATATTTATATCTAGTGTATATGTACAATGAGTTTTAAAAGCCTACAGAAGAGAAAAAAGGTATTTGCTTTTGTGTCATTCCATACCAGTGAGAAAATGACGGAACATTATTCTGGCCAGAACATTTAAACTATTATCAAAGAGAAACTTTAATACGCAATCCAACAAGTGCTTCCGAAGACACTTGGTCTTCACTTTTAAAATACTCAGAATTAGGAAATTTTAAAGACTCGACTTCAACTCAAAAAACAATAATGTTTAAGAGTTTGTTGCTACTCATATTACACACAGACACAGGATAAAACTAGTACTAAACTAATGTATTTTCTCTAGGGTTAGAAGATCGTACAGGAAGCAGGTCACCATTGGGTAAAGGTTACTCCATAGTAAATTTTGAAGGTAGTAGCAACTTTGTAGTGATTTTGATTCCATGTAAAAAGTGGAACTCACTTATGGATAACGTGGCGACAACTGCCATAAATGTATAACCAAATGTTGCCACGTTAAAGGTTTCTTAAAAGTTTCCAATACGTCGCTGAAACTATTACAAACACTTCAAAGTTACTGTCACTTCTAAGTAATATGTAAGTGATATGTCTTGGTTGCCGTTACTTTTAATATCCACATTAAAGTTTGGGCAACTTTAAGGTGCTTCTGCTTAGTTTTCATAACGTTCCAGACATCAAACTGCTCCAACAAATATTACAAAACCATTAAGTGATTTTCAGTGGTGAGGATTACGTACTTAGAACTATGCTAAAATAAATTGGAATTATTTTTGCTATATGATGGTAGATTTAGTGATAACTACGTAATAGCCACTTAATTAAAGTTGCAGTGCTGGTTTTCGTTAGTATAATGCTACTTGGGATGGAACGTAATAATAATCTTTACGATTTTTGATGAACAATTATTATGTATTTTCTAGCATGTTTTATTTTGACCTGTTGTTAGAAAATCTAAGGTTCAGTTCATTGTTGATCAAATCATGGTACATATAATAACAAATGTTAACAATGATGGTAATGTCCAAGTTCCGCCACTGTGGTGGGTGTAAAATAAATGGTTTATGTTACGATTGCGTCTAATGCATACGCCCCTTAATGTATACGTGACATTATATGTTAAGGAAACTATTAAAATAACAATATGTGCAATATATTAACAACTTTGGTATTTTCCAACATGTAGTGTGCATGCATCTTCAGGTGCATAGACGCAGAAAAAAGCCAGTGGCTTTCCCCTTTCCCAAACTGAATGTGATTTAAATGATATGTAATATTCAGGCGATAAACCCGTGATGTATGAAAGAGTCTGAAGCAGCCTAGACATTGTGACGGTCTAAAAACAAATAGCTGCTTTCAACTTGATTGGATTGGTTTTTCTCCTTGCGAATTTTCTACCTTTATGTAGAACAAAGGTTTGAGCCTTGAGCAGTAGCGCGCCGTTTCATTTTCACGAAAGGCTAGCTTTTAAAGGCGATAAAAGTTTATTCAATTTGCCGCTAAGAAACGGATTTTATATATATAGGGCAGTCACTTTTACGATGCCCAGTGCAGAGGTCTTGGAACCGGGAATGGTACAGGGTGGCTTAAAATACGGAAGCTGCTCGTTTTCATACCCTTCAATTTTCTAAAAATTGGAAAACTACATTTTTATTTCATACACGGATAGAAATGGGTGGAAATTTCCATGTTTTAATATGCTCTTTATATTTACTAGAAAATTTTAATTTGCATTATATATTAAGGAATAATCAAGTGTATGTGTTTTTACGTAATAAAATTAGGAAATACAACGTAGTACAATTGAACTATTTATTTTTACTAAATTTATTATAAAATTTTACAGAAGTTTTCATGTGATTTCTATTGCGCATGCGCAGGGGCACATCAACCTAACCTCTAACTTATACGTTTTAGTTGTGTTGTTAACGTTTAGTAGATAAACATACACGGTTCATTAAAAAGGACTTTTTGTGGGATATTCGTAAAACAGTAAGTTTAAGATTATATTTTGTTACGTGTGCATTTGCAGCTTGTACCAGTTAAGTATTATACAATTCATAAATATCATAGAAACTGAAACGGTACGTTGTTTAGATGTTTGCATCAAAATTACGCCATTACATGTGTCTCACCATACAACATTCATTTCAAACAACATTTGTCTTTATGACAGCAAAATAGTAATTGCTTACAACAGATATTAACATTAGTTGTAGTTACGTTAATTATAAATTTACTGTAACTAAAATTCGAGCTAAAAATATTTATTTTCACACAGATATACGTATATCTACAAATATTTGCAAAAACCAAGGAATATATACTGATGTTTCAAGAATTATGTAATATTTTCAGCGAAAATATTCAACATATTTTCTAATGCGAATGAAATACATTTTTAGATGATGAGTGAACAATACACTTTTACAGATAATAATGCATAATTCACATTTAGAGGATGGATTAACAAATTCCACTAAAAAGCCTTGTATTTCTAATAATTTATTAGCATGAGATATCCTGCATGTTATATTGACTAAACTGTACCTTTTAAACCTGTACTTTTGTACATTTTAACAAACAGAGACTTTTTTCCATGACATTAAAAGTAAAAACTTTTCAACGTCTTTTATCAATACACTTTCCATATGGCTACAGAAATAATATAATACATTTTTAAACTGGCTTCTGTTATACTATTCAGGTTAAACAAAAAGTAAATATTTGAACTGATTGACAAACTCTTTGGTATATACATCATTGTAACATGTGAATATTGTTCAATTTTTTACACATTGATATTCATATGTGTGAAATAATATTAGTTATTGAAAAAGTTTTCTCTATGCATATTTTTCAATGTTAGTTATAAAGATTAGATATAAAATATTAGAAAATTTAAATTATCTACTCTGTAAAATTACATATCTACTATTACAGTGTACTTATTTCATTTACAAAATTATTATGTAATTTTACATAACTTTACGGTGGTCACAAATCGCCAACGTAAAGTTATGAGGAATTACAAAACTACACGAAAGTCAATTGTAGTCGAAAAATTGTAAGACATTCACTTTTGATTTAAAAAATATGTGGTGACGTCACAATCTTGGAAAAAATAAATTTAAAAATCCATATTTAAAACATAGGTATTGCATAAATTTTCAGAAGTAAAATTATAAAGTAATTATGAATATTGTGCGGAACTTTATCACCACTCGGTATATAATGTTCTGAATCATATTACGAGGCAAGGAAGATTTTGTATCTATTAAAACAATAATACTGGAAGCTCTGATACCTGAACTGGTATCTCTAGAACACATGCTTCTCTGTAATGACCGTTAAGTTCTATAGAAGTTGTCAAAAATGGCCAGCTATGCGCAGCTGTATTTGATTAATAGTTATTTAAGGATATTACAGACTACACATACCAGATTTAACGTTAATTCTGATTGAAGTAACGTTGCATTACGCTGGACGATATATCTAGTTTGCTAAGTTTTAATAATGTATATAATTTAGCGCCATTAAATTTTAAACTCGATTCCTATGCATTTAACCAAAGGAAATTGTCGGCGGTGAATTGTTATAGATTTCCAAACTTGAAATGAATTGATTTTTACATATAATTGTAATAATTACTAGAATTTGCAATTCAAGTTTTAACATAGTGTATGTTGATAATCACAAACCAAAAGGAATAACGTCTTATTGTTAATTCAGTTTTGATATCTTAAGACTCCTAATTTTCTAATTTAATTCCCGCCGAATCTCAGAAACTTAAATCGTCTGTTTCTCAAAAACGGTTGAGTTTATCAAGTTTGTAACAGGTAGGTACAACTTCTCTATTTAGAATTGAAGGTAGTTCAATAGTTTCTTATTAAAAAATTCAAAAGTGTAAAATACAAAAAGTTAGACATATTTTTACATCGATAGTACAGTATAACTAGCGCCCCCTAGTTGTGACCTTATCACTGTTTGCATATTCGTAATTGCCACCTCAAAAAACATAAGACTACAGAATTTCAAAACAAAAGAGCAACAATTGAATAAGGCATGTTGGGCTCAATCGCTGTATTTTGACGTTAACAATCTGCCCTTAAGCTATGTACCATTATTAATGACACGCCCTGTATATGTTTAAAAATATTAAACACGGGCAACGAATGGAGGATAAATTGGGTGAAATTATTCAAACAAATCTTTAAATTTTCACCCATTTGTTCGAATACGTAGTATTTTATTGACCTGAACCTTTGAGACCTCTGGCTATGAATTCAAAAAATGTGCTTTAAAGTATATCCTCAAGGGAAAACAAAATATTACGAACAGATTCGTTCATTATCGGGAAGGGGAAAGTACACTTTAAAATCTCCTTTACTTTTAAATTCAAATAAAAAACTCAATTATTGCATTTGGAACTCCCTAGTGGCGGGTACGCTATACAGGTCGGTTTTACGAATAGAATGAACTGAGTTGAATGTTTCATATGAATAACACTTGTAAAAGATATTTTTATCTGAGGAATTACAAAATTAACACACATTTTTTTTTAATAACACAGGTCCACAAAAAAAAGTGGTGTGTGCTGAGAGTCAGATTATATTTTTTCCATGTATTTTTCCCGCTGAACACAAATCTGAAGTCAAAATGGGGGGTCGCACAGCAAATTTTAGAGAAAACCCATAAAAACGATAAAAATCACATCAAAAGATTACACAGGTCCACAAAAAATAAAGTCATGTGTGCTGGGAGTTAGACTGTATTTTTCCTTTGTATTTTTTCCCGCTGAACACGAATCTGATGTTAAAATATAACAGCAAATATTTGAGAACCTAAAAAAATCGATAAAAATCACTTTTTCGTAGTTTATTCCATATGATACCCTGAAACAATAAGAAATGCTGTGAATTAGTGAATATTTACTATTTTACAGCTACCTTGGTATACTTATAGCTGTAAAATAGTAAATATTCACTAATTCACAGCATTTTTCATTGTTTCAGTTTTAGAGAGTATCATACAGAATAAATTACGAGAAAGTGATTTAATTTTTTTAAGTTTTCTCGAATATTTGCTGTGTAACCCCCAATTTTAACTTGCAGATTCGTGTTCAGCGGGAAAAAATACAAGGGAAAAATACAGTCTAACTCCCAGCACACATGACTTTATTTTTTGTGGACCTGTGTAAACTTTTGATGTGATTTTTATCGTTTTTTTGGGTTTTCTCTAAAATTTTCTGTGCGACCCCCCATTTCGACTTCAGATTCGTGTTCAGCGGGAAAAAATACATGGAAAAAATATAATGGGACCCTCAGCACATACTTACCACTTTTTTTTTTCTGGACCTGTGTAATTAATGATATACGAATCAAGTATGTGTTAGTAGATTTACGTTTTTACTAGATATTATAGCAAGTATGGAAATAATATATTGTAATATAAAAATTACAGTAATAGCAGAAGGTACAATCAGCACAAATTTTTGTAGTATGTATCCCCCTGTAACTGTTAAAAAGTAACGGTGATGTTATTTCTTATACGTTATGTCGAATTTTAACAGTTTCTTATAGACAAGGAGTTAGGTGCTATAGTTAACATATTACTTAATTTCACAGAATTGTAAAAGTACATTGTATTATTAGTATGCATTCATTATGGAAAAACATAAATGCCTTGGTTGCCCTTAAATATACAGGGTGTGCGGGAATATAAGTGGCGATACTAAAGGTGCTTGTATATCTTACCAAAAGTTAATGTAACGTAATTTGTTTTTTGTATCAGTATTAATGAAGTAAACAATGGAAGGTTCCCAGAAAATCTTTAAAACTGTAACGTACGACAACATTGTAATCTATAGCCTGCTCAAAAGTATTATTAGTCACACTAGTATTGTGGCTAGTTCATTTTTCTGTGATTACTTGATATTTGTGAGTGTACATTAACAAAAATGGAACTATTTATAATAATCATCACGTATTTTTAGGCATATTTGTTGTTATTATTATGAAATGGTATGTAGCGATGTTGTCACATATTCAAGACCTGTTTGCTGTCATAATTTGTTGTTGTAAAATATGTTTTGTTTGGTACAACTTATTATCCAGCACCCTGTATAATGTAAAGTTAAAATTGCCTTGTGTTAAATGTAATGTATGTGAAAATATATTAAGTATTACAAAAATGCTGGTCATAATTTTAAAACAAGTTAATATATTTTGTTTTTATTATTCCTAATTTTGAAAAGTAATGGTAAAGTTAATGGATTATGTACATTTGTCATTATTAAATGCAATGGAGCGGGTTAAGGGTTGAATATTTCTGGTCGTTATAATAATGGTGGACTGAATAAAATGATTGAAGACTGTGATCTGAAAATGCTGGTCTGTCCGCTTCATAGGGATGAGTAAGTACATCCTTCGTCAGTTGTTAAACTCAATTATTGATCAAATATGGCGCAGTTCCCACCCTACAATCTCTATTAACCCTTTTGCGTTTAGGGGTTTAATAATTATGTACCAACCCCCATATTAGGTCCTCAGTATAACAAGCCTATTATATTTATGCTTATGCGAAAATACCACTTTTATTGTTACCCCATTGTATTCCGATTCAGTTTTCGAGAAATCTGTTTTGATATTTCTTTTCTTAATCGATTTCCTTTCAATGTTCGGTTCTCATGTCAACAGTAACGACTTCCACTGTGGGCTTCTGAGAAGCCTTTATTCATTAAGAATTATAAAAATCCGGCATTTTTTACTCCACTTTTTTCGGTAGCCAGGATCGCAAAAGAATTATTTGTCGAAAATATTAAAATAAAAAAGAATTTTACTTTAATCTTGGTACTTTCAACAGATCGTGTCTCATTTTGTTGAAAAATGTATTAGTTATTTCAAATTTAACATGATGCTACTATAATTTTAACAAAACTGCATTTTGTTAGTAGCTCTAACGAAGAAATATTTTTTTTTATCTTGATCAACGTTTGTTGTATTAGTTTTTGATACTCTGAATATATTTTTTTAATTATTGTATTCCTATCATGGAGTAAATCTTTGCATAACGCTTAATAAAATTCGAAAGAATCTTAAAGGTCGAAAACAATTCTTTGATGTCATGATTGACAATTTTCTCGTTTTTACGTTACTTAGGAGCTGTGTAGGATATTAAAAGTTATTTTTTAATTACTTGGGCAGTAGTAAATGTGTGTGTGTGTGTGTGTACATAAAAAGAATTTTTACTTACATCTTGTTAATTTCAAAAAGATCGTGTCTCATGTTGTTGAAAAATGTTCATTTATTTCAAATTTAACACGATGCTACTAAAATTTTAACAAAACTGCCGTTTGTCAATAGCTCTTACGAAAAAATGCTTTTAATTTTTTTTTTATTATTTTAATAAACCCTTATTATATTAATTTTTGATACTCTTAATAATATATTTTTATTATTAGTGTTTCTATCATGGAGTACATCATTTGCGTAAAGTTTAATAAAATTCGAAAGTATGTTAGAAGTTGAAAACAATGTTATAACGTCAATGATATACAATTTTTCCGTTTTAATGTTAACGAATCTGTGTAATACTAAAGGTTGTTTTTTAATTATTTAGGCAGTAGTAAATAATCTGTATGTGTAACAAAGAAATCTTACTTACATTTTGATAATTTCAAAAGGATCGTGTCGTTGAAAAATTAAAACGATCATTGATTGACCATTTTTACATTACTTGGGAGCTGTGTAATATTAAAGGTTATTTTTTAATTACATAGGTGTTTGTGTAAAACACAATTTTTACTTATATTTTGGTAATTTCAAACGGATCTTGTGTCTCATTTTGTTGAAAAATTTATGAATTATTTTAAATTTAACATACCTAATGCTATTACAATTTTAACAAAACTGCAGTTTGTCAGAAGATCTCACGAAAAAATATTTTTTATTTTTTTTTATCTTGATCAACGTTTGTTGTATTAATTTTTGATACTCTGAATAATATATTTCTATTATTGTATTCCTATCATATAATACATCATTTGCGTACAGTTTAATAAAATTCGAAAGTATATTAAATACTGAAAACAATTTTTTGATGTCCATTAATTGACAATGTTTTGTTATTTTTATGTTACTTATAGAAGCTGTATAACACTATAGGTTATTTTTTAATTACTAAGGCAATAGTAAATAATGTGTGTGCTGTGTGTGTGTATAAAAAGAAGTTTTACATACATCTTGATAATTTCAAAAGGATCATGTCTCATTTTGTTTAACAATGTATCAGCGTTGAGTGAGAAATTATAGATAGAGGCGCAACCTTAATAGCGAAATGCGTATTCGATCTACAAGTTTAACACCCTGTATCTTGAAAACAAAGGCCCTAATAGAAAATATCTATAGGGCAAAATGTTTTTAATGTCGGACAAGAAATAAAGGCCTTCATGTTTGACGTTCCGTTATGTTACACCGTGTTTTACAGTAGGGGTTTTTTGGGCCCGAGATTTGTCCGTCTGTCGAGAACTGTTGTTAACGACAGTCAATTTTGAGTGTTCTGTGTGATTCAATGATTTAACAAGCAAAGAAAACCTCCGTGAACAATAAGTTGTCGATAAATTGACGAATCTTAGAACCAAAGAGCTGCTATTACCTAATACTATCTCGGGCTCAAAAGTGGATACGCATTTCGTCATAAGGTTGCGCCTCTATCTATAATTTCTCACTCAACGGTATCAGTTATTTCACATGATGCTACAAGAATTTTAACAGAACTGCCGTTTGCCAGTACCTCTAACGAAATTTTTTATTTTATCTTCATCATCGTTTCATTAGTGTAATTGTTGTACCATTTTTTTGTACTTTGAATAATATATTTTTGATCATTGTATTTCTATCATCGAGTACATCAATTGCTTAACGCTTAATAAAATTCGAAAGTATGTTAAAAGTATAAAACAATTTTATGATGTCATTGATTAACAATTCTTTATTTTTTACAATACTTAGAAGCTGTGTAATACTAAAGGTTATTTTTTAATTACTTAGGCAGTAGTAAATAATGTGTCTATTTTTTATCTATATGAAGATGTTGTGTCATGCCCTCTGGACAAGATCCTATTCCGGGTCAAGGAGTAGTTTTGATTGGCCCGATCGAATAATTGATAAAATCATGTAGCTATTAATCAATATGAGATGCGGTTGAAGTAAAATAACATTAAAAGTGTCGTAATACGCCAGGCTGTCCGTTTACCGTTATGTATAACAGAAAATGCATATGTGTCATGTCGTTTTTATTTTGATAGTCGTATAATTAAGTTGTAACAACCGACAAGCATTGCTTTTATTCGCCTAGTCCTGTAATTCCTAACAATCCTAGAGAAAGGAGGAGTTTTATGACAGAAAATTGTCATTTTATCATTATGTTCTATCCTTATCGGTTTTTATCTAAGCATGTACTGGAACATGTTGTACAATCGGCCCCGCCCACTTTACGACCATCGCCTACATTCTCGCTAATGTGCCCTTTCTGATACAGATCTCGGTCCATTAAACTACAAATGCTTATTTTGTTAATGCGTTTGATCGTTGATGAACTGTCATGCCATCAGCCGCTACAAGGTAAAGATTTATCGCCTGCTGGCCATCGTACGATTTCTCCTGTTTATGTAAAAGCAATTAAACGTCACTCGCGAGAACTTTTGCCATTCACCCGTCAAAATGCTCTGGGAATTCGGCACGGTCAAAAATTTTTATTTCGTTGATATATCCACCCATTCTCTTAAAACAAACTCTTCGCAATTTTACAAAAAAGTACTACAGTTTCGAATCTTTAGTACTAAATGAACAATTATAAATAATTTAATAACATCTGCCGTAACGTAGATTTATTTTAAATTGGAATATTTTTGATTTTGCATATAGGCAGTACAAGGTTTTCAAGATTTAAAAGTATTTTAAAATCATTATACAGGGTGTTAAAAAAGAGTGTAAAATATTCAAGGAATAGTATGAACCAAAATAAGCAGAAAAGTCTCAATAAACATGAGTCCGCAAAGTAACGGTTGCGGAGATATGGAATGTTTTATGTTTTTAGCCCCTTTTTTATTTTGCAAAAACGTTGTGTATTTTCTTATAATAGTTGGTTGATGTTTAGTGAAATAAACAGTACGTATTTGACAGTTGTTCTCAGTGCACAAGTTTTCTTTCGCTATGGCTGGTTACTCTAACGCAGAATTAACAGACATGCATTTCATGTATGGTCGTGCTAATGGGAACGCTACCGAAGCGCGACGTCTTTATGTTGACGCTTATCCAAATCGCCAGATTCCTTCACAACGCATGTTTGGAAGAATTCACCAAAGATTGCGTGATACCGGTTCCTTGAGCAAACAGTGTCATTTATCCGGAAGACCAAGGTCGGTATCCACTCCTAGAGCAGAAGAAGAAATTCTAGCACTGGTAGAGCAAAATCCAGGTACGAGTGTGCGGAGAATATCAGCCGAGGTAAGAATTAGTGACCTCTTGTTTGGAGAATCCTTCACGAGCAACTACTTTATCCATACCATGTGCAACGAGTACAGGCCTTAAATCCAATAAATGATCATCAAGCACGTTTGGTTTTTTGCCGCTGGTTTCTACGTCATGATGCTGAAGACCCTCGTTTTCTTTCAAACATTCTTTTTGCTGATAAGAGCGGGTTCACAAGAAATGGAGTGTTTAATTTTCACAATACGCATATTTGGGCCGACGAAAATCCTCATGCTCTAATAGAATCTGGACATCAGGCACGTTTTTCATTAAACATTTGGATGGGTATTGTAGGTGACAGGTTTCTAGGTCCTGTTGTTTTCCAAACCGATTAACAGGTGCTGCTTACCTCAACTTTCTGTAGAACACACTGTATGAGTTTTTGGAAGACATTCCTTTGAATCTGAGGCAACAAATGTGGTTCCAGCATGATGGTGCTTCAGGGCCGGACATGTTTTATGGCCTCCATGATCGCCTGATCTGAACCCTCTAGATTTCTTTGTTTGGGGATATTTGAAGACATTAGTGTATGGTGCTCCTGTAAATAGCCTGGAAGAGCTGCAGCTTCGGATTAATCAAAAGTGTCAAGAAATCCAAACTAAGGACGGTGTTTTAAAAAGAGTTCGAATATCGTTAAGACAAAGATGTCGTGCCTGCTTGGAAATGGACGGAGGGCACTTTGAACGTCTTCTGTAACTTTGTTTTTTGTTTGTTAAAAGCTGTTGTTGGTTTATTCCTAATAAAATAAAATGTTTGAAAAACGGATAGTGGTCCATATCTCCGCAACCGTTACTTTGCGGACCCATGTTTATTAAGACTTTGCTGCTTATTTTGGTTCATACTATTACCTCCTGAAATATTTTACACTCTTTTTTAACACCCTGTATATGTGTTATTTTTAACGTTATAGTCTATACAATTAGTGCGTAGAAGACTAGTTTGCATTTAAAAGTAGGTATATTAAAATCATTATAAATGTGTTAAATTTATCTCCTTTACCTATATTACTTATAATTCACCTTGTTGTGTATTATACACCTTTAATCATATCTCACATTTTTCTAAACATGTTAATTTTGAGTCCAGTCCTGGAATGTCCTTGATTCCTTCGAGGTTCAGCTATTATTTGAACTAATTGTCGAATCGTTTTAAAAATTCTCTAATTTGATTTCTTTTTGTGTTTTTATTGAATCATAGAAGTAATTGCTGTAATTTTTCTTCGTCGGAAAACTATTTACTTCATTCGCAGCTGTTGGTCTTGTGTGATTAATTTTTCCCACTTAATTCAGTCGAAATTACCGTTGGTCAAGCCCGTATACAAATCCATTTTAATTTTCACCGATGTTTCGAAATAATTTCGGTGAATGATGGATATTTAATTTAGATAATGCTACTTCCCAATTGTCGTGAGCCGACATCACTACAGAAATTTATAGTTTAGGTATCGAGTGGCTCTGGCCGCTTTTAGACGCGTTTTATGTAAATTTGGGGGGCGCCCAGCCAACTACTCGTAAGTAAATTTGTTTTAGGATAATTCGAAAACGCCAGTGGCGACTGCAAATGGTTTTTTACTTATGAGCTTGTGTGGTTTTTGTTTCCTTTTTAAGTATAAACAAACGGCGTTGCGTTTTACCTGTTCCATGTTTATTCAGAGCCTCGGAAATACAGAAGCTTATGGATTTTAAAGCCTTCATTGTTCGGTAATTTCTGAATGAATGGGTGACAATGTAACAGTCGCATAACATCTGTTGTTCCACTATTACTGACTAAAAAAACAAAATCGATATTCGAGAAGTGGCGCTATCATTGTCAATGGGTGGTCTGCTTGCAGCTTTTTATTTGTTCGAAAACAAATTTCGATTATAATTTTCAACCAAAATTCTTCTTTGCTAAAATATTAAATATAAATACTGATGATTTTGATTTATAAACGTCAATCGCGTATTCATTTGTTTAATGCACTACGCGCCAATACAGGGAAGGTCTTAAAACATCGTAATAAACTTCGGAAATTTTTTCACTGTATTAAGAATTTTTTCTTATTTTTTCTTACTAGAATATACATTTTTTGTAGAGAATACCGCGACGAACCTCACTGATGAAAATGAGCGGAGATTTCCATGTTTTTATGCTTTTTTACATAATTTTTAATTTACATGATATATTGTGGCAAAATCAAGTATATGTGTTTTTACGTAATAAAATTAGAAAATTTCAGGAATAATGTGATAATACAATATTATACTATGGAACTATTTACTTTTACTCAATTTATTATCAAATTTTACAGAATATTTCATGTAATTTATGTTGCACATGTGCAGCGGCGTATCAACCTAACCTCTAACCTAATACGTTTTAGTTGTGTTAAGGTTTGGTAGACAAACATATACGGTTCGTTAATAAAAAATTTTTGTGAGATATTCGGTAAAGAGTAAGTATAAGATTATATTTTGTTACGTGTTTAATACAAATCATAAATATAGTAGAAACGGTACGTTGTTTACATGCTTGCAACAAAGCAACACCATAACTTGTGTATCTACATCATACAGCAACATTCATTTCAAATATATTTATCTTGTGACAGTAAAAATAGTAATAGTTTTAATATTAACATTAGTTGTAGTTATTTCCAAAAACCAAGGAATATATTATTAAAGTTTAAGAATAAGATGTTGTTTTTAGCAAAAATATTGCTTACACATTTTTTGCTGCGAATGAAATATATTGCAAGATAACGGATGATCAATACACTTTTAGGGAAAGAGATGAATAATTTAATTCACATTTAGAGGGTAAATGGATAAATGCCTCTAAAAAAATGTACACATAGTGTATTAATTATTGAATTCTAATAATAAAATCTACTGTATTTCTAATAATTTCTTAGTAAGAGACATCCTGCATATTATATTGACTCATTCAAACAATTATTTTTGTGTATTTTAACAAGCAGATTTTTTTAACTCGAGCAACAAGTTTTCTCTCTTAACTTCATCTGTCGACACTATACATGGCTACAAAAATAATACATTTTTAAATTGATGTTTGTTACAGTATTCATGTTAGACACAATGAAAATATTTTAACTAATTGATGAACTTTGTGGCATATATTTTTTTAACAGGTGCATATTGTTCAATCAACTATTTTACAGACCGATAAGTCATATATATGAAATAATGTTAGCTATTCAAAAAGTTTTTTCTACTTTGTAGTTATAAAATAAGTATACATATATAAAATGTAAGAGAATGTAAAATCACACAATAATATTTTATAAAATTATCATGTAATTTTACATAACTTGGTCATAAATCGCCAACGTTAAAGTAATGTGAAATTACAGACAAATTTTGATCAGTGCTGCTGTAACTTTAATAAGGCTTATATTCATGAAAGTAGTCTATTCCATCCCCATCCCTTGCTAAATGTCAAAGTTTCCCTTCCTTTAGTATCGTGTTTAATAAACCCTTTTAGTCACCATATGCTGATTTTATTATGGGGGATTCGATTTGGAAATATTAGGGAAGTCTAAAAACCGTGAAGTTTTCTATACGACATCAATAGTACTCATTTCATGCAAATATAGTACGACAACATTAAATAATTTTTTTGGACACATTTGTTTACGACACCGCCATTAGAGTTCAAGATGGAATGATGGTGCACCATTTCTAAAAGGATCCGGTGGTACTGAACCGACAGCGCCTACTTAGCATAGGGAGTGTTATATTTGAATAAATACATCAATTTAGTAGTAGGTTTAAAGGTACCCATTGTTACAAGATAAGTGCTACCTAAAAGTAGCGTATAATAAGTTTATTTAGTGTATAATGTCGTAGGCGATTATCGAGTCGAGAAATGAAAGTGAATCTACATGAATAATTTTATAGATGGGTGTTCCTCCTTTTATTTGCGAGAAGTCAATATGTCTAATGTTCTTTTCAAGTCGGTTGTCTAAGCCGTGATGTAAAACGGTACGAATATAACACTGTAATAACAGTAACAAAAACAGCAAATATGTTTAAAATTCCAATAATAATAACAATAATAATATAATATTTCTACCCCTCATTCTAATTACGAGGATTAGCCCAGAAGTCGAAGACTTGTGCGGGAGAGGGGGCCGCATATTATTATTAAGCAGGGCGCATTTGCGCCCAGGAACGACTTACGTTGGTAGGTCCTAACCACCATTCAGTGCAGGAATGAGGCAAACCTGGAAAACCTCATTAATTAGGGGGGTAGTCAAATGTCAACGGGTATCAATCTCTCACATTGACCCAAGCCAACATTCTTCCACCCTACCATACCCGCAGAGAGGGTGCCAATCTCTCCACGAATATATCTTATATACGGTCTACCGGCTGCGGGGGTTGAACCCACAGCGATCCAGTCACCTCGATTCAAGTACTGACGCCTTAAACCGCGCGACCACTGACCGATCCAAATCCAAATCAAATCCAATATAATATAATAAAGTGTACCATTGCACCCAGAAACAACACGGCAGCAGGCAAGTGCCAATCACATTAAGGACTACAACAAACGATAAAAAATCGTATTGTCGAAGAGACGCTTAGCGCCTGCGCTTTAACAAATAGATTGGCATAATAATTAAGTTGATTGTATGAAACGGTATCAATTTGATTTGGTATAGTGAACTAAAAAGTGTTTTATTAATATTATATTAATGTATATCCCAACAAAATACATACGGAGTGTTCATTTCAAAGCTTTCCACCCTCATTTTCTCAATACTATGTATTCCTAAAAAGGGGTTTCAAATGAAGTTATTACTCGATACCCTTTCTTGTTTAAGAATTTTAATGGGGTAGCACCTTCAAGCAGAAGGAAAAAGGAGACTGGTATGTTTCCGAATAAAAAGTTGTCTCACACGATAAATTTACAGGATTAAAAAAACTACGCAGATATCGAGAAAATGAGGGTGGGAAGAATGAACACCCTGTATAAATTCAGTAAAAAATATTTATTTTATTTCTTATTAAAAATTTCCATGTCACGCTTCCATCATGTTAATGTGGTGTTATTATTGTAAAATAACATAATTAAAAACTGCAAAAATTTTGTTTTAGAACATGATGCATGCAGATGTGTCTATAGACAAATGTATCTGATTTATTGCTTATTTAACCTTATTTACATAAGACCACGCTATTATATCTACATTTTTTATTATTTTTCTATCAATTTATATTTAATTAATGTCACTTTAGCTTGTGTTTATTGAACATTTGTTTATTATAATATATATTGCAATTCCTTATCTTGTGACCTTGTATGCGACCAAGTTTTGTCTTAGTGAAATTTCCAAAAAGTGTAGATAGTGATGAGCAATCCAGCTACACTGAGAAAACAGTTTCCACAACGAATTCCTCAGTACCTGTTTCTGAACTGAATCAAAACAAAATGGTGTTCTATTTTAATTATTCTATTTGCCTACTTTCCTCACTTTGTTACGTAGACAATAATATACCACTGCTTCCCCAACTTTTCGTACTAATAATGCATCTTTAATAATATTTTGTTGAGTGTGACTTGTCCTTAACTTTGTAGCATTCTATGCAATTTCTTAATACTAATTATTGATAGATAAGTCGTCCAGATGACATGTCACAGATAGTTCATAATTATTAATGGATTATCCCGAAGATTTTTCTTTCCTGCGGTTATCAAATGCTGATTAGTGGTTCATGTTTTGTAGTTTATGTAATTTAATTAACACAAATATAAGGTTATTCAAAACTTATCTAAAAAAAAATTAGCATGCAATTTTGTAAAAATAAAATCAATAGGAGCAGTTCAAAAATTATTTAAAATTACACTTCCGCGCGGCACTGGAAACTGGTCCCCTGTAAAACCTGATAAGGCGTATAATCGGCGACCGGATAAAAATTGCAAGAAATTCCTAATGAAAGAAATAAATTACATTGTAATTGTACAACACCTATTGTAATGCAGCAAATTCAACTGTTTTTGCCGCTATTGTTAATAATAATAATAATATCTCTACCCCTCATTCCAATCACGAGGATTAGCCCAGAAGTCGAAGACTTGTGCGGGAGAGGGGGCGGTATATTATTATTAAGCAGGCCGCATTTGCGCCCAGGAACGATTTACGTTGGTAGGCCCTAACCACCATTCAGTGCAGGAATGAGGGAAACCTGGAAAACCTCATTAATTAGGGGGGTAGTCAAATGTCAACCGGTATCAATCTCTCACATTGACCCAAGCCAACATTCTTCCACCCTACCATACCCACAGAGAGGGTGCCAATCTCGCCACGAATATAGCTTATATACGAACACACAGCGATCCTCGATTCAAGTACTGACACCGATCCATATTATCCAATATCATCCAATTATTAATATAATTAATTTATGGTTTTAAAATATATATAAGAATTTTACTTCATCTTTCATGACACATATACTCCCATTTTTTTAGATGAGTTATAAATCACCTTGTATAAATAATTATATACGTAACCGGTAAAATTTGCAATAAGGGAATGAAAACCTGATTCGTCTATTTATTATTTACAAAATTCACTGCACTTTTGAAAAGGGGACATGTCTTTGTAGGGAATTATAGACTAAGAAAGAAGTAATTAGATCTGATTTTTGTATATTTCAAGTAAATTTCCCAATTTTTTTTTAAGTTCTGAGTCACCCTGTGTAAAAATAATTGATAGATTTCTTTAAATTTTTCTTTTTTTCTTCCGTTATAATTTTCAATATAAAATGTATCATAGTTTGCCCAGCGCCCGTGAGTTTATTTGAATCTTCCGAACGTTGCATGGTTGAGATCTACCCTGATTATACTTTTTAGTCTTTTATATGTGGGTCACACGATGGTACCTACACAATATGGCCCCCGGTGGCTGCTGCAACATAGACGAGTTGGCCTGTCCAATGACCAGGTGCAGGCCAAATTGTATAATAAGTACAGGTCGACAATAAATTACTGGCTGAACTGGAGTATACAAGGTGTTCGTGTTTCACATGTTCACTAATATATCGTGTACAATATGGACATTACTTATAAGATAAATTTAGGAATTTGATAACTGTAAATATTGCAGAAAAATGATGAAATAGGTAAACTAGTGATTTTAGTGCCGCTTAATTTGTTTTACATGTCTGTAAAGTGACTAGGCTATGACGTCACATGCATTTCTTTGCGGAACGGTATACAGGGTGGCCCTAAAATATGGGGATCTAGCCCAATTCTCAATGCAAAGTTTGATAGTTTCCCGAAATACAGTGTTGAAGTTAATTTTTAAAACTTTTTGTAAATATTTCTCGTAATAATCAGCATAAATATGAATTTGAAACCTTTTTTAATCGCGTGTTAATATTATGTTCATTTTTCTTTAAAATTGATAACATGATAACTGAATCACCGTGTGTACAGGGTGGTCTAAACATATTAGATTTTTCACTTCGAAATATTACGACGTATTCCCAGGGCGCTACATCCACCATATTTGTGACGTAAATGTGAGCGTATCACGTTTTTTATTACAAAATCTTAAACGTAAAATGTTTTTGAGAAAAAATACTCGTCATTGGTCTTAGAAATTGACCATTTTCGAGATAATGGCTTTCAACAATCAGCTGCATAGTTCTTTGTACAATATTTTAACGTAGTAGGTTGTGAGTCGCTATAATTTTTCATATTGAGATATGAGAGATGACTTATTTGTTGGCCATTAAATTTCAAGAGACGTGCTGGGCAACGAGATCATTTGGGAGGATTTTGAAATAGATTACAAGCTGATATTCAACACTTTAAAATTTTTTTTGGGATTTTAAAGAAAAAAAGACCAAAAACTTGTTCAGATTGTGGATGATCCACATACTAATTCAGAAAAAAAAAACGTTGCACGTTGAAAAATACTATCCGTAGCATTTTGCACCAGTGCAAATTTTATTGCTTGTCGATCTACCTTTGCAACATCCAATTTGCAAGAGAATTTTGGCGCCTACTACGTTAAAATACTGTACAATGAACTATACTGGTGATTGTTGAAAAGCTATTTTCTGGAAAATGGCCAATTTCTGAGACTAATGACAAGTATACTTTTTTCCTCAAAAACAATGTCGGTTTAAGATTTTTAAATAAAAAACGTAATAAAGTAAGAGTAAAAAAAGTTACGCTCACATTTACGTCACAAATATGGCCCTCTAGGAAATATGTCGAAATAGGCAACAAATTATGATTTCTGATAACCAAAAACGTCTATTCCCACATTTTTAAGTTGATACATTGAAAGGCAGTGTAATTATTATAAAAAATCATTGTAATTTTGACACCCTGTATCTTTTTTATAATCATCACTTTATTAAGGCACCGAGGGGTAAACCACTGCTTGAAATTTGTACAATGAAATACCATTTTTTTTAAATATTACCCAAAAAAAATACCTCATCAAATAAGAAAATACCTCAAAAATATCCAAAAACCACGAATTGCCCTCAAGTGCTCAAAGAAGACCTATGACTATTACCCAATAATATCCTTAAGTACCTAAAAATCCCGTTAAGGACCCATAAATACCAAATAGTATCCAAAAATACCCTTAAATACCCAGATATCTAAGAACCGAAAAATACGTTAAATGACCCATGATTTTACTTAATATACCTTTAATTTTCCAAAACTGTCTTTCATTTCCTTAGAAATTATTCCATTTAGAGATTTACGTAAATACTATAGATTTTTTAAGGGCTCATTAGACTCGATCTGAATACATCAACTGGAAAGAACATTTTGGATTACATAAAATGTATCATAAACCCATTGGAGCACCCAAGAAGGGTCACCATGCCCCCTTCAAACTAACTAAAAACAAACTTCTTCCTCGTCTATGAAATCATAATATTCGGTCTATACGGGGTGTCCCTAAAATTATTGTCCGGATCCCAAATACTCATCGGGTACCATCGGCGTCTCCAGTACAAAGTACAACCAAAAGGCTTCTTTTTTATAAAATAAAATATGAATATGATAGGAAAACCTAATTTAGAAATATTTTAATTTTTAGTATTGACTTTCATTCTCTTTTTATTACATATTTTTGATCAATAGAATATATCGGAGAAGTTAACACGTCGTATCGAATAATATGTAATATATTGATTTAAAGATAAAGTTTATGAAATTATATCATACTTAAATTTGTTAACAGAAGAGGGTAATGTGCTACTATGTGAGTGGATATATTCTGCGTAAACGCCTTATTCGCCCATTCATATGATACTTGTTTATATGGTCCTGTACTGTACAATCTATTGCAATAATAAAGGCACTGTTTAGTTGCATTTGGCTATTTATCGACCTGCTGACATATTCGTAATGAAATCTACTTTCAATTTTAAACATTAGTTCTTAGTTGTTCCACTCACCCACAGAGTAGTCAAAAAACTGATTTGAGGAAGTGTCATTATTTTTGCAATTGAATGTATCTAATTCGAATCACCCTATATTATTTTCTAAACTAAAGACTTAAAAAGACAATAAAAGGCCACATAGTGATTTAACAGTGCCTCCGAAAAATTTTACAGAAAATACTTTTGTATCTATTTTTAATAATTTTTGCGCGATCGCCATTGTATTTATAAATTGGCGGGAAGATACTAGTTTTCTCTTAAAATACCCATATATTATCTTCGTAATACCCATTAAATACCCCACCCACCAATTATTATAGCCTATGGTAAATATTTTTAACTTCTTTGATAACTATATGTATTTAACAACAAATTAATAAAAAATGTGTTAAAGAATAAATTTTCAAAAAACAGATAACTTTTACATATTCACTAAAATGTTATTTTACTTCTTGCTAGTTTTTTTGGAAGAATATTAGGTATTGTTGACTACTTGTAATTAATTAATTTAATTGAGCGTCTAACGATTTTGGTCCATCTGCTTTAAAGTCTTTGACAACGACCTTTGGAATGCGTTGAAGACGTCAACCGTGCCCAAGGCGCAAATATTTTTGCCCGGCTTGTACCTCGACGAACATTGTTCGAGTCGTGGTTGATTTTATCAAAAGCGAAAAGTCTATAATTATAGTTGTGTAGAACATATGACAATCGTGACCACGGACCTGTTAAACCGCAATGTAGGAAAAAGGGCATTAACTGTATTGTCCGTGACTAGCCCCGAAATCGTTCGACACATGCCCTATAAACAATTAGTATGAAAATATTTCGTGACAAATTCCATAGAGTCGATTGTGTGAGCCAAAGCAACGCCTATTGCTAGGAAATCTTGGGCGACTGTGGTCCTTAACGAGGATAAAGAACGACATACGGCGTGATATGTTGACAAGAGAACGATTCCACTTTTAAGTAATTCTTTAGAATCGACATGCGATAGATGGGCACATTAGCGTGGCTAAGGGATGCACCGAAATTATTAGAATTAACTTTAACCACCGTTTTTAAAAAACCTATAATTTTTTCCAAAAAGGAATTTTAATAGTTCCTTCAAAACCTTTATATACAAATAAATACAAACTGTCAAATTTAGGAATAACTTCGATCGGAGGCGGTTCGTATGTAAAATTACACAACAATCGTAAGTATTTATGTAAAATTAATTTACATAAGTAATCTTCTGTTAAGCATGTAGCTTTAGTAAATTTATATAAAATTACATTAAGCATATAATTTTACAAATGTTTCAACCGTTTAAAATGCAAATTTGTATGAAATTATATAATTCAATTGACTTTGTAATATAACTTCGCTGTAAATTGTATTTACGCTTATATGTAAAATTAACATTAGGAATAATACATAAAAACTGTTAAATTAACATATATCTTTTAAAGAGTATGAATAAAATTACATACTTGAATGTTATTAATTTCAATAACATATATAACATTAACTGGTACGGGTAAAATTACATTAGGTAAGTAATTTTACACTTTTGTAAATCATTTGAGTTGTAAATCTTGGTGAGTTATGGTTATATTTGATTAAATTGCTGCAAATTGACGCTTATATATGTATAATTAGATAAAAAATTTTAGAAATGTAGTATACTGATAAAAATTATTGTAAATTTATAGATTGTTCACATCACACATTAATTTAAAAAATAACAAATAAATACTCCATAACAAGAATCTTCATGTGAATGCTGTGTGATTTTTCATGTAAAATTACATGATTTTTTTTCAAAAATACATAACAACGTTGTAAAATTACATATCATGTCGATAAAAATACGATTTTACTATGAAAATATGCATATTCATAAGAAATAATGTTTCCTTACTGTTGTAATATTACATTCTGGTGTGTTATTTCACATAATTGACCTAGATAATAAATAACCACGTCTAGTATCGCAAATAATTTTTATCATTCTTATAATTATACGCGTTTTGACTTTATGATGTAAAAATTTAAAGTTTATTCCAGAAATTTTGATTAATTCGATTTCGTATGTAAAATTAACTTGTATAAGTAAAAATATGTGTGTAATTTTACAGTTCTGTAAATCCTTTAAAATGTTAATTGATATGCATTCATTATCTATTTGATTGAATCACCGGTGTTTTTTTTTTGTAAATTAACGTTTATATATGTATATTTACCTTGCAAATTGTAAATGTACATAAAATATTAGGAATAATACATACATGTTAATGTAATTTGCTAAAATAGTAGTAATATATCTCTCTGTAAATTCATATTTGATTACATACACAAATTTATAATAATAATAATCTCTACCCCTCATTCTAATCACAGGGATTAGCCCAGAAGTCGTAGACTTGTGCGGGAGAGGGGGCGGCATATTATTATTAAGCAGGCCGCATTTGCGCCCAGGAACGACTTACGTTGGTAGGCCCTAACCACTATTCAGTGCAGGAATGAGGAAAACCTGGAAAACCTCATTAATTAGGGGGGTAGTCAAATATCAACCGGCATCAATCTCTCACATTCACCCAAGCTAACATTATTCCACTCTACCATACCCACAGAGAGGGTGCCAATCCTCTCCACGAATATAGCTTATATACGGTCTACCGGCAGCTGGACTCGAACCAACTCCGTCTAGTCACCTCGATTCAAGTACCAACGCCTTAAACCGCGCGACCACTGACCGATAACATTAGGATTTACATTAGGAATAATAATATTTACATCTTTTAGTATGTAATAAATAATCATATTTGAAAATCGGAAGTAGCTCACTCGAATAATTTTACGAAAGTATTTTTTCGCGCATTTTGTTCACACCTTTTCTGTGTAAACACCATTACAAATGTTTAAAATTTACGTTGTAATTAATAATTTTTATTGGTGTAGCGCAACTTTAAATAATCTGACTAAACAGCTTGCGTATATTTTAAAATTTCTAAATTATTCTACTTTTTCCTCCTATTTTCCCCCTATTTTTTTTTTTTAGATAAAAAACTGAAAAGGCTTGGCAACGTCTAAAGGGCGACGGACGCCCCTGACGGCATAGCGTGCTCGGGCTTGCGATAGACAACAGCTTTGTCCTGAGCACGACTAGCGTGAAAGATTACATTATATAACGAGAACCTATTACTAATCAAACGAATGTTTGTTTTCTCAACAGTCCAATGTATGTCGCCCTGAATACGGCCGAGTAACACGCACCACCTTGTCAGGTAGCAGATTATCCCAGTTATAAAACATATTTTATCTCTTCATTAACACACCTCCGGATATCCAGAAAAAAGTGCGCAGATAGTTTTGCTCGAGATTTTTGCTATACTTTCGAAATTTCCAAGCAGGAGCTGGTATTTTTATCTTTAAAGTTGTATAATGTACACTGATAATTATTTGTAATATTACACAGTTGATTGTTGGTTATTTATTGCCTAGGTTAATAGTGTAAAATAGCATACCAGTAATGTAATGTTATAACGCTAATGGAAAATTACAACTTGAAGTGCAAAGTAATGTTACCAGCTATGTAAAATTCATATTCAACTTTCTATTTCTTTTACTATGTAATTTTTATGTAAGATGTACATTAATTTTTCCAATTTCATTATATTATTAACTTGTAATGTTTCCCAATCTGTTTGGTAATGTAAATGTAAAATTCATATCAGTTTAGAGATGTTTACTCATTACATAACCAACAAAAATAGTAGCTTTGCATTCCTAAAAATGTTTTTAGATATTATTTTTTGCAATAAATATAAAAAACGACTTGGTATTTACATTAAAAACTAAATAAAAAAAAACTACTAGATAACTTTGAAAATACCTTGATATATATATTTACAGAAAACAAATTATGTAATTTAATGTAATTCTACTGTATTTACAGTAGTTTCGTGTAGTATAGTATGTATTTGGTGTTTTTACAGGAATGCATGATGCGAACAACCCGCAAATTTACTATTATTTTTGTCACTGCAGTTTCGAACTTTCCAAGCAGGGGCTGGTATTTAAATCTTTAAGTTGTAGAATGAATAAAACAAAACTACCAATACATAATTATAAAAAATTGTGTCAATAACTTTTTGTATTAGTTTTTTTGTCCCCTTGCATACACGTCGGCTGCCACTGGATGGGAGTGATTGTAGTGGTAGCATTTTAATTTTCATTATTTCCTTTAATTTTGACAGATATTAAGTGGGTAAAACTAATAATTTCCTTAAGTTGAAGTATTGAGTAAAGTGTCGATTTTAAACAAGTTTGCCGGAGGCGATTTTTTTTAATACCATTGAAGACTGAAAGTAACATCGCGCGAGTTGAGCTTGAGCATCACCGTCTGCATATATTAAGGCAGCATTTTAATGTAACTTACACTGATGATTTATTTACGGGCGCTATTTAATCATCCTCTATTTAGGCACGTTTAATGCTAATTCACTTAAATTTATTACCGTTGAAATTGGCGATTATCGCACGTCGCTTTACTCAGTTTTGTTATTTATTGGTGCCTCCATTCTCTTACCACACATCGCAAAATCTGTGCATCTGATATCCCGCCAAAATAATGCAATAGATACCAAAATTATTCAACAAGAACACTACAAAAGAAAACTTTAAAATTACAGCAATTAAAATGTTTGTCTGTTACAAGGAAATTACATTGAACTTCTAGATACAATGTATTGTATATCCACTCTAAACTCTTCTCTTCAATTTTATGGAAAGGTGTCAAATTATAATATGCTATATGACAATATAGACGAAACAGAATCATTAACTCATAAATTCGCATTTATAACTGTAACCCAAACTGTGAAATTACACACATTCGAGAGAAATGATATTTTTGTACCATATAAAAATTGTCAGTAAGTATAGTAAGTAATTTACCCTGTTCAGTTTTATGGGTTTATGAGTTAAAATTACTGTTGTATCTGTAACATGAACTGTAAAATTACATCAGTTAATATTTTTAGTGTATACTGTTGTTACTGTAAATGTAATGTAATTTACTCTGGACAATTTTATAGGAGTTATATCTGAAAAATCTCATTTAAAATTACATTGATTAGTATATTTCTCGGAAAGAAACTAGGTATTTTTATAGACCTCATCTAGAAATTGCCGTAGTAAATACAATGTAACTTATCCTGCTCAGTTTCATTGGAGCTATATTTGTAAAATTACATTTATATCAGTAACATAAAGTGTAAAAATACATGAATAGTATTTTTTAAATGTATGTAAATTATATTTATGGACTGTGTAAACATTATCACATTAAATATAATGTAATTTACTCTGTCCAACGGTAGTTAAATTTGTAAAATCATAGTCATATCTGTAGCATGAATTATAAAATTACATTAGCTAATATTTTCACTTACTTTCTTCTAAAGAAGCAGTAAATTTATAGCACTATAGAGACATTGTCAATGTATTTCTTAAAAATATTATGTAAATTTACCTCGTCAGTTTTCACACTGTACAATATGAAATAATAGTTCATACAATCTTGACGTGCATAATACTACTTATTTTTATTGGTACAGATTCCAGTATCCAGCAAAGAAAATGTGAGAGTGCAGGGATTATAGATGTCCTACATTACAGTGATGATGTTGTTTACTTGCTTGATTCGGTGAGTGACAATACCTAACCTATCTTTTAACACTACCACAAACTTTCAAGTTTTCTTGTCATTCGATATGAAATAACTTGATAACTGCTATACATATTGATTTTTACCTATATTTATAAATGTGACTGAATTTCTGTATTGTAGTTGAGCTTTGCTAAAAACCAATACAGTTCGTATTGCCAATTAAACCATCCACGGATATGACCAGTGCAGCCATTACTGGATACTTCTAATTTCAGTTCACTTAACAACTACTTAAAAGAAATTGAAAATGATCCTCCACATAAATTGAATGGACTCACATTTACAATTACTGCAAAATTTCTAGTGATTAAAAAGCACACCAGCAGCTAATGACACCAGTTTAAACCGTAATAAGCATTTAAATGCTAACTTACATTTATTTCGTTGAGGGATTTACAGGTAATTACTATAATACCATATTTTATTACAGCAGTAGGATCAGCAAAACCTCAGTGGGTATAATGCCGGTTGCTAAACGATGTATAAGATTCAGTAATTTAATAATGTACTTCGACTAAAAGTTCTGAACAAGGAAAAACTAAATAGTAACGCTAGGTTCGTACAGAACAAGATTTCGTTTATTGGTACACAGTAAAAATTTATCTGACACTGATGTAACAGTAAGTATAAGTATTGCGTAAAAAGTAATAAAATAGTAATTTTAAACTTTTTTGAAGATCAAAATTGCAAATCCGATTTTCTTGGAGGATGTTGTTGATAAAAGTAGTTAATTTAAGTGTGTTATGTTTTTTATAACCTGATGCTTGCTACTGACGAATCGCGAATACACGCATAGTATGTACCAAGCCTGTCATAAAACAGTTTGTTTTATATCGAGAAAAAATAACTAGTGTCAGTGTAGTATGTGGTGTATTAAAACCCGCTTTACAGAGTGCAATTTGCAAGTCTCTTCACGTAGGCATGCGCTCTGAACAGTAGCCTATTGCAAAAGCCGTTGTATATGAAAGACTCTTGCCCTTTCAAAACTTAGGTGTTGCTCGCTTTTTATTGCAGCTTTTTTGCAACTCTGGGGAATAATTTAGTGATTTGTATGGTTAACCACCATACGCAAAAATTCCTAGGATGCACTTTCAAATTCAAATTGCCTTCTTTCAGTTCTACTTGATTATTATTTGATTGTTGAGCTTGCGAAATACATCAACTGAAACCTTTATTTTATATATTATGCTGTTTGTTATTGTCACTTGTCAAATTTGATTACCAAACAGTTTAGCTTTTAGTGTGCATTCGGGTTGCAGTGTTGGTATCATTTCTATTGCAATTGCGAATTGACGACTGTAAAACAAGCTGCAAGTCAGAATTTTAGGAATGGCAAGTGCAAGGGCTTGCTGCAATCCATTGCAAAACGAATTGCGGATTGTAAATCGGGTTTAACGAAATTATGTTTCAATAATGTTTTATTTATCCTGATTTCCAAAATGTAGACTTTGTTTTTGCGGCAGGTGTTCTATGTGAAAATCGTGGTATGTCCAGTATTATTTCTAAACAACTTTATGTTGATTCTTTTGATGCTAATTACATTTTACTTTAATTTCCAAGTACAAAATAAATACTTGTATGATTAAATAAAGTACACTGTGTAACCCTTAAGGTATTAGTAGAAATAATACATTTAAGGTCGCTATATCCAATTTGTGGTGTTTTTTAGGTGGGTACAGAAATCTCGAAAAATTAAACACATAGATCAAAAATAATATCGAAAATAAAAATTATTGATGTTTTGTTTATCCGCTTTTACTATTTAAATTCTCCTGAAAGAATATAATAACTTTTAAAATTCATTTGTATGACACACATTATCCTGCTATTCTAACCACACATTTTAGCAAATATTTTCAAATACTTATAAATAAAAGTGAACATCTTATATGCAGATCCATGTAAGTCTATGTTTTAACAATATTTACATCTAGGTACAGTTGAATTTAAAAAATACGTATTTTGAAAGATTTCTGTACCTAAAAATTTGTTGGATAGGCCAATTTCAGCCGTTAAATACTCGTTTTACTTCGGTACCTTTGAATATTAGCAAGTAACATGTCTAAAATTACTTGTATTTGTAAAAGACGCTATTTCAAGAATACTAATAATTAAAAGTTTTAATAACTGTAGTACCACAGTTAGATGTGACTGGCTGGCTTTCAGAGCTTATTTGAAACAATTTTTTTTGCTGGGGCAAAAGTATTTTTATCTGTCGCTGATGATTTTTTTCTTCAGTGTATAACGTCAGAGATATTATACTAATGAAGGCGTTATTTGGAGTAATTCAAAAATGATAAAGTGTTTCCGTGTTAAAATCATTTATTGTGAATTAATGAATTGGAGTGTGTTCACATGAGAATAATGATATTCATACCATGAAAATCGACTGGCTGGGCATCCCGATTAAAAAGTGGTGTTTCGTTTTCATGGTAGTTTAACAATTTGTAATGATTTCTCGATTTTAGCCGGAACGGCTCATAGGAGGGACAGCGCCTCCACCTGCCCCCCACGGGCCGCGCATGATTGATCGAGAATTGCGTGCTGAGAAACATACGCGGTCCTGCAATTACGAGAACTTGCTCAACGCCATCATAAACACAGCTTTATCGTGTTATCCTTTTTTTGCTTTGAGGTTACTTATTATCTAAATTTTTAATTAATTATTTAGCATCAAATGCGGTGCCCCTATATCATTCCTAGAACGTGTAACGAGATGCGGAATTATTAATGGTATTCCTGCTGATCACGAATGCCAGTGACGTTTAGCGACACACCGACTTTTTTTCAATTAATTGCCTCGATTTATTTCGATAAAGACTTCCATTCTTCACGCATCTGCATAACTGGCAAATGATGTGCCTTTTTTTGGCTTACACAGGATCGCAATATCCAGGAAACAAAGCTGTTCTTTTGATGTTTACTTAATTCTTGTCATGTTTACTTTTAAGGGGGATATCTCGTATTTTATTATTCCCCTTAAGTCTTAAATGGAAAGTGACATGTGTGATACATTCTTTTAAATGGCATTCAATCTTTTCAGCGCCTTCTAGTTTTAATTTTTAAGGTTATATTCATGTAGGATGCATTACAGCAAGTTTTGTATTGAACAGAGAAAAAAAGTCCAATGGAGACAAATCTGGAAGGTGCTGATCATTCAGAAAGTTTTTTCCTTCTAATCCATTCTTGAAATGTTTTGATTTTGTCCCTTTTTTCTGTAAAATTCATTAAAATTACTATATTTCTGTTAAATTCGCATTTTTTAAATACAAACGGCCTTATTATAACAAATAAAAATATTTATAAAGGCGTCTGATATTAATAGGACCAGAACATACCACGTTTTTTTAACGTAATATGTAGGAAACAACACAGTTCTTGCTAATTTTGATGTTTACTTCAACGTTGTCATGTTTCCTTTGAGGGGGACATGTTATATTTTATATTACTTGTTCCCTTAAATGGTAAGTGACTGTGTGATACATCCTTTTAAATGGCATTCAATTATCATTTCAGCGCCATCTAGTTGTATTTTGTACAAGGTTATATTCGTGTAAGATCCGTTGCGGTAAGTTTTGTATTGAACCGAGAAAAATAGTCCAACGAAGACAAATCTGGACGTACCGACCATTCAGAAAGTCCTTTCCTTCAAATCCATTCTTGAAATGTTTTGATTTTGTCTTTTTTCTGTCAATTTCTGTAAAATTACTATGTTTTTGTTAAGTTCGCACCGTACTATAATAAATAAAATATTTATAAAGGCGTCTGATATTAATAGGACCAGAACATACCACGTTTTTTAAATTAAATTTTTTCGCTTCACTATCGAATTTGCATTTATTTGAAACAAAGCAGCAATAATTAATGATGTGCATTTAACATCGAACCGTAATATGTAGGAAACAACACAGTTCTTGCTAATTTTGATGTTTACTTCATTATTGACATGTTTTCTTTTGAGGGGGGCATATTTTATAGATGTACTTTCTCCCCTTAAAGTCTTAAATGGAAAGTTGCATTGTGTTATACATTCTTTTAAATGGCATTCAGTTGCCTTTTCAGCGCCATCTAGTTTTTAATTTTGGATGATCACTTGTCGAGAAATTAAATGAGTGAAGTTCAAATTTACTTATTACTAATTTTACATTATTAGATGTTGAACATGTCCACTAGCATCTTTAATACAGTAGTGGTGACATTGCTTAAAATGTTCTCTAACATTAAGGAGAATTTGTGAAGTAATAAGGTTAGATTTTTGTAGGATGCGTTGCGGTAAGTCTAATCAACAGATAAAAAAATCCAAGGGGTACAAATCTGGAACGTGTAGGTCATCCAGTAAGTCTTCTGCTTCCAATTAATTCTTGAAATGTTTAGATTTTCTCTTTTTCTTTATTTTCTGTTAATTTCTCCCTCTAATCTTTTTCGAAAAGAAGTTCTGATGATTATATGCAATGATGGTAGTTTATTTTTATATCAAAGCAGCAATAAATAAGGGAGTTGATCGATGAGTGATTTTGTTATGTTCCAACATTAAATAAATCAAGAACATTTAGAAATATTTTCTTTTGTGAAAAAATTACTATGTTTTTGTTAAATTCGCAAAACTTAAAAAAAAAACAACCTTACTAGGTATGATAAGTAAAAGTAATCATAAAGGCGTCTGATATTAATAGGACTAAAACGTAAAACGTTTTTTTGATTACACTGTATCGCTTTACTTTCGAATTTGCATTTATTTGAAATGAAAAGAAAGAAGTATTTGCAGCAATACTCAAAAGTTAAAAAAAAATAGTAATAGATTCATTTAGTGGTTTTGTTATGACAGCAACATAACCTTTCTATAAAAGGTATTTCCTTAAGTATATGCTTGCGGCCTTAGTTTACATATTTTGAGTTAAGATGAAATATACCTAGACGTTATTTCGCAATGGTCACAAACATATGTTTTGCGTAGTCCTACACATGGTATGGATTTTCTAGATCTACATAATCGTTTAATTACTGTCTCCCATATAATTGACTGATCGAGAATTCAAAGGATTGATTATTCATTTTCATCTAGTATTATTTTTCTGACATATTTTAGTTTACGTCATTTCCTTCATGTCAGTTTTCTTCTTTTTGCTTTTCCTTTCTCTTTCGATTTTTTCCCGTTTTTCCCAATTTCTTATCCTAATACCTTTCGAAAAGTAGTTCTGGTGTATATGTATATTCAATGACGGTAGTTTTTTTGTACCAACTCAGCAATAAATAAGGTTGATCGATGCGTGTTTTTGTCATGTTGCAATATTAAATAAATCAAGAACATTTAGAAATATTTTCGATAACTATTGTCAAAAATTGATAGAAAATCAAAAAATTACTAATGTTTTCGTTAAATACGCAAACCCTTTTAAAAAAATACGAAACGACCTTGCTGTGATAAGTATACATAGTCATAGAGGCATCTCGTATGAATATAATCACAACTTAAAACGTTTTTTTTTTTTTGATTAAATTTTTTCACTTCACTTTCGAATTTATACCACTAATGTTTGCTTTTCATGATTAAAATCAATTTTTTAAGCAGTCTTACTACTTAATAGAATTTTTGAACTTGTTACTAGTAATATCAATTATTTATAAATTCAGTAGGCGTGGCATAGCTTGCATTAGCTACAACGATGTTATGGTTTTTCACTGGACAACCCACTATTGTTGTATTTGATCATGTTAGCCGCTGTATTATACCACGAACTCTTAACTATTTTGCTGATCAAGACGCAACATTATTTGTAGACGAATATTCATTATCATTTTTTGTAAAACGATTATATACAGGGTCCCTGCAATATGAGTGCCTCTATTTTTCTACATGATAGATTGCACCAAACATTTAATAATTTTTTCTTCTGAGCAATGGTTATAACAGCAAACAGATCTTGAATATGTGACAACGTTGCATACGCTACATACATAATAGTCATAAACTAACTCCTCAACATATTTGCCGTGGCTTTCTTCGCGTTTTTGTCACAAATGACTACCTTGCTTGCGAAAAACGTTCACTGTACAAACATCTCGTAGAAAATTTTGACTAATTTCGTCATAAATAAACAACATGTCATGTAGATGGTTACTAAAATGTGTCATTTTGTACGTTCACAAACATCAAGCAAAGACTAGGTATAAAATAACGAAACATAGGTACTATTCACAATACATGTATATGATGCACAACAGGTTTGAGGTTAACAGCTACAGGTAACGGTATGCAATGTTGTCGCACGTTATAGTTTGCGTGGTATTATTTACTTCATAAATACTGATATAAAAAACAAATTGCGGGTTTTTGCTTAGTGTTAATTGTACCTTAGTTTGACATTTTATACTACAGTTTTGCATTTAATAATATGTAACTGTATATTTATTTTTTGAAATGTATTTGTAGAAAAACTATTGGTCTCAGACATATCTTTCGCAAGCGTTTTTTTGTGGTCAGATATAGAACTTTTTAGTATTGGCACACCTGTATACTTTGAATTTATTAATATAAATTAGTAAAATTAATAAAACGAGTGTATGACAAAAATAGTTACTGCTCTTCGTTTATGTTATTAACGTGTTGTAAACAAATTTTTACAACTTTTTTTTGTGCCAATCTGTTATTGTATCGCAGTTACTGTAACTTACTATTTGCTTTTTTTATTTATTAGATTTACATTTTAGTCAAGCTCATATAAAATTGCACCTCACACTTATCGTTGATTAGGTATTTCTTGAAACTGTCAAGTGATCAAAATTCAACAGTCCCAAACCTACAAAATATTCAAATTTTGTGAAAACATTGCTAATTTCGAGTTTCGCGCTCCGTATATCAAATATTAATTTTTAGATGTCGGTTATAGGTTTGTACCGAATTTCCGAATCGCTTTGTATAAATACGTGCATGCCAATTAAGGTTACTTAGGGAAAAACATTGACTTTTTTCCCTTAACTGTAATAGAGCTGTCAAAACGCAACTAATAACAATGTGACTCAGCACTAATACTCAAATTCTTTAAACAATTTTACCTGCAAACAGAATTTCTATTAAAAATATTAATTTGAGCGGCCTCCTGTTGAATTACTGAAAAAAGTCTTATTACCGAATACATTACGACATTTTTTAGTCAAATAAAGTTTTATTAAGTGTAACCTTCGGTAGCCGAAGAAAAAAACTGTATGGTAATTGATCTGATTTTACAAATGAGACCACGTCGATATATGAAATTTGGAGGCAAGACAAATAATATCGCAATGATATTTAGTTATGGATTTCTTTATTGAATATTTCCTTGATTGTTCTTGTTACTGTTTCATTTCATATTCGCCTCGAAAAGAAATTGCATAATAAAGTAAATTTCTGATTGCGGCGCAATACAACTATTCTCAAGTCGACTAATGAACAATTTTTCAGGGTATATAAGAAATTTGTCAAAATTCACTTCAGTTTCGAATATGTTAAAAGTGAACATTTTTGGAGGAAGTAATTTCAGTAAAGGATACATCAAAATTATCTAGATATTAAAACCTTGTTAATATAAATAAAAGTTACAATGATATAATTTTAGAAACGTTTTAGAAAATTTATGAATTAATAGCATCAGACTTTTTTAAATTTGGAAATAATTTTGATTAAATAACAGTACAGTATTGTAATGGTAAATAAAATGATGTTACATATTTTAGGTACCTCGAGAATATATTAGTAGAACTTTGTTAGACTTTGAAGCTACTTGTTGTGCCATCTATAGATAAAGTACTCTACTGAAACTGGTGTGTAAAATTCGTTACTTTATCATTTTTAATAATGTTTGACTTACTGTTCTAATAAGTAACCACTTCACAGTAATTTATTTTTTCTGTACAGTAATTAATTAGTTACGTAGCATTTTATGTTATTAATAGGGGTTTATATTTTATCTTAATGGATGTCGGTTATAAAATATATTGTATGCAGGTTATTTTTAAACTTACATTATAGCCGTACCTATTTTAATGAAAAGATATTCTGTAACTACACCCTAGAATGGTCTCCAAAATAAAAAGAACGTGCGATAGTCACTGTGAAACCATCCGTGAAAAGTGCACTCATACTCACAAAATTGGCGCGAAAGTCAGCACGTCGAGTCGAGGTTTTTAAAATGGAATTAAATTGGTAATAATGTGTGTGATAGTGTTATTTTAACCCGAACACATGCTTTTCGCTTTGATTGATTCGAGGACTAGCTGTGGGTCCGAGTTGTTCGAGCTAGCTCAGTGGTAAATCGGAGTACTAAACTTCGTACATGCTCCCCCTCCGTTGCCATTCGAAAACAACCGAAGATGCTCGGCCGGCAGCGTATTCTTAAATATGCCTAATATCTTAATTACTGCTCAAATTGCTTAACATATTTCTGTGGGTAAATTTGATAAAACCACAGATTACAGGTGGTACCTGTTCTTTGAAATGCTCCGGCTTTCCAGGTTTGTCACTGGGGAATGTCGCTACGCGTTTGGTGACGGACGGTCGTCTCTTTCTCCGCCGCTACTCTACTCTGTAGTCTAGAGTGAGGGTCCGAAACTGATTTAACGAACTGTAGTCTTCGATGGAATTTTTAGTGCGCTCTTAACTGTGGCCTAACGATTCATAATTACACAAAAAGTGTTTTGAAACAGCAGGATTTATTTATTACCGAGTAGTCGTCATTAATTACCTTCCTGTGTGTAGCAGGATTTCCAAAAAGTTTTATAATACATTTACGTAGGTGTCTTCATTCAGGCTGGCATATTTAAAATAGCACATAACAGAAAATTTATTTATTTAAAGAAGAAGTCAAAAATGCGTTTCGTTCTAAACTTGCATTAAAAAATAAAATAGTTATAAGTAGTGTAAGGTAGTGAAATGTAAATAAAATGTAAATACGCAAATATTTTGTAGTTTCACAATTTATTGTAAAGACCAACATCTATTGGTTCACGTTTACATATTACGTAAATCCACACATAAATCACATTGTCATTTCACGCTTTTTTTGATAATTTACAAATATTCAATATTTTTGCATTGATGTTGTAAAAATATTATGTTCAGAAAAAGAATGTATTAATTTACAGGAAATTTTCAAGACAGAAGTAAAAAAACAACATAATACGCTTTTAATTCATTTTTATGTTTATACTGAATTTTTTGGCAAAATCACAATACCTATATTCACATACCTACAATTTTTTCAGTGTCAAATACATTAATGAATTATTTCATCTATTATAACTATTTCTGATGTAAATTTACATCCTACCTTACACCAAGTGTAAATTTGTGTGTTCTTATTTGTTTGGTTTCAAAATTTTTAAGTATGGTTCCTCTTTATTGTCACGGTTATAAATCTATGGAAATAGTGGAGTAGTACTTTACCCATTATTTTACCAGTTTATCACGTGATAATAACTAACGTCTGTTGGATTACTTTTACATATATATTGTAAATCCACACATACATCTGTCTGTCTAAATCTATCTAAAAAATCTGTCTAAATCTATTGTAATTTCACAGTTTTATTGATAATTTACAAATATTTAGTATTTTTGCATTTACATTGTAATAATACAATATAGTATTTATAAAAAGAATGTATTAATTTACAGCAAATTTTCAAAAAAGTATTTTTTAAGTTTCTACAGTAATGTTATTGCGGTAATATACCATTTTTTTGGCAAAATTACACATACCTACAATTTTTCCAGTGCCGAATACATTAAGGCCAATATTTCATGTGTTGTAACTATTTCTGATGTAAATTTACATCCAAGTGTAACTTTACAGTGTATTATATGTTCTTATTTTTTGGTTTCAAAATAAAACAAGTTCTTCTTTATTGTAACGGTTTTAAATATGTGAAAGTAATGGGGTAGTGCTAATAAGGGGTAATATTAGTACTAGTTATTTTACCAGTATTGTCACAAATATCTTGTAGTTTTACAATTTTATTCTAAAGATGTATATCATAATAACTATAACTCTAACGTCTATTGCTTCCCTTTAAAATATATTTTCTAAATCCACATATAAATCACATATGGCTTATTGTAATTTCACGCTTTTATTGGAATTTACAAATATTCAATATTTTTGCATTGACATACAAAAAACAATACAATATTTATAGAATGAATTAATTTGCAGCAAATTTTTAAAAATGTATGGAAACAAAAAAATACGTTTTTAATTAATTTTTGTGTTTGTAGATAATGTTATTGCGATAATACACCATTTTTGGCAAAATTACAATATATTCACATACCTACAATGTTTTCAGTGTCGAATACATTAATGCCAAAATCTATTGTAACTATTTCTTATGTAAATTTACATATTCCTACTTACATGTTATTATTTTTTTGTTTACAAATACGGTCTACCCACATGCCAATATTTCATCTGTTAAATTACATGTTCTTATTTTTTTCGTTTCAAAATAAAACAGTATAGTCTCTTTATTGTAACGGTTTTAAATCTGTGGAAGTAGTGGAGTAGCGCTAATATTTTACCTATTCTAATTATTTTTTTATATGTACATGGATTACCAATCATTAAGTAAAAAAAATCATATTTTCTACTATATAATCTACGGGTATATTATTACCCATTCCTTATTAACCACCCTGTATTCTTATAATCATTTTGTCTTGTTAGCATCGTGTAGAATAATTTAATATGTCAATGTGTGTATATAAAACGATTATGTCTATAGAATTATCCCCGTAAAAGTGCATACAGGCCTCAGCTCGCTGAAATTTGATTGCAGTAAAGATAATCGATTACACTGATTTTCAAGTTATCTGCCTCGGAGCGAAATATTTAGCTGTTAAATACTTGCATGCATATATATTTTGCCCTATTAAAACCGCATTATACGTAATTGAAAAACTGAGTAACTAGGTTATTTATTTTAGTGAGATTTAACAAGAGCATACGGGTAATTGATTCAGTTTCCGCATAGTGAAGAGTTTAGCTCGTATACACTGAGAAAACAATTAGCTTTTAGTAAAACTGTTTGACTGTATATGTGAATATGAATGATATGTAATTAAATGTGAGACTATTTTAAACAAACGATTTAATTGCCTAAGTATGTTGTTCATATACAGGGTGTTCAAAATATAAATGCCTTTATTTTGCTGTATTATAAATTCTACCAAAAAAAAATTTATTTGACAGCAAACAGATCTTGTCTGGTGTTTGTACGTAAATTAAAAATGCACCTAAACATACTTATTGCGGTTTTTTAGAGCTCTTTTCACAATACAAAATAAAATGTGAAATAGTTATGTGTTCAAAATGACTTATGTTGCTTGCGAAAAGCGTTTTTTTGCTCAGATTCGCCATAAACTAACATGCCATGCATGCTCGTGATGGACTATAAATTGTTCCACTTTTGTTTATGTACACTCACAAATAATATGAAGTAAGCACTAGGTACAAAATGAAACTCACTGGACACAATACTGCTATAACTAATAATACCTTTAGGTTAACAGCAGCTGATAGATTGCAATGTTACAGTACGTGCATTTTTATTTTTGTAGAAAAACTATTCGTTTCAGATAGTTTTTTATTGCTTTTGGTCAGATATACAAGCTCCTTTAGTACCTATCTACACTTATATTCCAGACACCCTGTATACCTACGATTAGATATATTTATTAATTTGAATCTAAGTAGGGACCTGATTCAAACACAGTTTTTGATCCCTAAGAATTTTTAAATCAAGGCGGCGGATTCGTTTTTTGGCAAGAAATGTTTTCTTTGTATGAGTAGGTACATGTCATACTTTATTATTGGCTAATACTAGGTACTGGGAATAGATTCATAAATCATATCTTCAGTAATTATTAGCTGCTTTTCGTTGATTTCTTATTTATTTAGTGTAACAATAATCGTCATTCCCACATTATGTTTCAAAATGATATGATTGTGTGCCTGACACCTTGAGAAAAGGATTAGTTCTCCTTGAATATATTTTTTTTGTGAAAATTAATATAGTAGTAATTATTGAAATTTGAATAAAATCAGCTCTAGGTCGCATAATTATATATACTTATATAAATACTATTTGGTCGTGTAAAAAAAATCAGCAACTAACTATTACTTAAAGCACATTGATATGACTACTATACCTACTTGGTTGATACAGCATCACTGGTTAATGTATTTAAATAAATTCATTAAATGCGCTAAATATGTAATAAATCATTTGCCATAAAAAGTTTAATCGCAAACTTACTTTTTATTCGAGTTTGACAAACGCTAATGATTTGATGTTGTTTTAATGATACTCTGCATATGAGTGTACCAAATTTTAAATCAAATAAGGAGTAACGCTTTAAAATACATACAGTTTTGTTGAAAATTGTGAAACAGTTTTTTAAGTGTTCTCGCTAAATATGAAAAGCTTAAGTTTCTGTCTTTGCCTGCTATAACCATAACTGACCCTCTTTCTTCTTTCTCTCTTTGCTTCTCTGACCCTAGGCTAATGTCTATAGTAGATTTTCTTACATGTGTTATGCTCAGGTCAATTATTTAAATTTGCAAATAATTTATATACGAATTTATTAGATGTGTTAAAGCATAGGCCATACCTTAATTTAAAAATTATAGTATGTAGGTATAGATATTCGAAAGTACAGGGAAAAATTAAACTATACCAACAAGTTTTTTCGGCTCTGTAGAGGCACGATGGTATCTTCTAAAGAAGAAAACAGTAAACAACTCTAGAATTATACAGCTGAATATATTTTTGTAAAAATTAATGACGCCTTAGAAATATTAGATCCACGTGATTCTACAAAATTTTATTCGAAAATAAAGCAATATTTTATTTGAAAGTGTAGTGAAATTTTAATCGAAAGTACGCAACATTTTATTCGGAAGTATAGTGAAATTGTATTCGAAAGTACGGTAACATTTTACCTATTCAATACAGTATCGCTATAGATAACGCTTTAAAATACATACAGGAAATAGGTTTTGTTGAAAAATTTGGAAAAGTTAAAAAACTGTACATTGTTTTAAGTGTTCTCGCTAAGTACGAAAAGCTTAAGTTTCTACCTTTGCCCGCTATAAACATAACTGACCCTCTTTCTTCTTTCTCTCTTTGCTTCTCTGGCCCTAGGCTAATGTCTGTAGTAGATTTTCTTGCATATGTTGTCCTCAGGCCAATTATTTAAATTTACAAATAATTTATACACAAATTTATTAGATGTTATATCATAAGCCATACCATACCTTAATATAAAACTTATGGTATGGGTAGTTTATTCGAAAATGCCGGAAAAAATTAAACTATCAGAAAGTTTTTTAGGCTCTGTAGAGGCACGATAAATCTGTAGACGATGTTACTTCTAAAGAAGAAAACCGTAAACAACTTTAAAATTGCACAATGAATATTAGTGACGCATTAGAAAACTTAAACCCACGTGATCCTAAAATAAAATTTTATTCGAAGGTATAGTAAAATTTGATTCGAAAGTATAGTAAAATTTTATACGAAAGTATAGTGAAATTTTATTCGCAAGTACAGCAACATTTTATTCGAAAGTATAGTGAAATTGTATTCGAAAGTACGGTAAAATTATATTCAAAAGTGTGGCGAAAATTTGCAATAAAAGAAAACAAGTTCCCCAATTTTTCCTATGTCTATTTATAGGTATATTTATGGAAGGAAACAACAAACATCTTAACCCTAGAAATGCAAAACAGTATCGCTATAGATTTTATGTTGTCTGAGCGACTTACCATTTAGACCAGAGACGAGCGCGGCGAGAACGTGCAAACCGGCGCTTCCAGCATTTTCCGATAGAGGCGCCGAATCAAGTCTTGCATACTACGTGTGACCGTTCGTGGCTGACACAGGACACTGAGAGGTCAAGGGTCGTCTGGACGCCGGGCGTGTCACAACGTCGCGACGGCCTATGGTCCCATTGGCGGCACGCATGCGCTACCATTAGGACAAGTGACTGTCGTTCTTGCAGTGACAATTCTCGTAAGCTCCGCCCTTATGCGCTCTTTATGAATATATAGGAATTTTGCCAAGTCGGCTTTGGAAAATCCGCTCTATCCAAATAATGCGTACACGTTCATCACACGCCTCATGCTTTGTAAACAATCAAATTATGTTAACTGTTGGCACATAAACCCAAAGTATCCAGTCGTTTAAGGCAATAAATACCTACTTTTTAGAATCACCTACTGATTAAATAATATTAAATAAATCAGACATATATTGTTATAATGATAAGAATTAATTAAATTATTGTGAATAATCATAAATATCAGAGAAATGGGCTGACGAGGAACCAATAACTTGTGGGTATTGATTTCTGATTTCCGATTGCTAAAAGTTATCTGGAACAAAAATCTGTTGTTTTCTTTATATCTTGATATTCTTGATTCATATTCTCTCGACGGTACCAAAAGATATCGCTTCTACTTCCTTATTAGTTAACTTCTAGAAATGACGCACAAAATATTAACCGTTTTATAGTAAGGTTCTTAATGAGGAAGACGGCTAAAGAAATAAATTTCTAACTATGTCATAGATACCACATTTTATAATGATTTTCTAAAATCAATAAATAAGAAAATCTTAAAAATAGTGAGAGAAGATTGAAAAAGACAAATTAGTTGTTTTAACACAAATTAGGCAACGGTAGAAATCGACACGCTGTAAATTATTAAAGAAAAGAAAATAGTAATACAACAAATGTTTTCTTTATTTATATTTATATTATAACTGCTATCTATACTTATATGAATACAGTGTAAGAGGTCAGATTATATTTTGAAGGTGGTAGAAAAATATAAAACAATTACTTGTTGAAACTAAACTTTTTTTTGAAAAATGTACGTTAATATACACGCATATTAACCTCTTACGAAAGCTTTAGGTACCTATATAAAAAGTATTTTTATTTATTTTCAAGGAGAGCGAAAATGGCGGCACCAATATATTTTCCGATAAAAACTGCAATCGCGTTTTGCAAGACGATTCAACATTTCTCAATGCCTGCTACCTGATGAAACAAAGAACGAGGAACACAGGCTATATACTGCTAAATGCGATTGCTTGATATTGTAACTTGAGCGCAGCGTTGCCGGATTTCTGTTACTGAAATCCCATAAAGAACATAGGTATAAAAGAAAGGCAGTGATACTCAAATTAAAGGTTTAGTCCTTTCATTTATAATCCATTGAACATTGTAAATTGTTTAGAAACTGACTGGAGATCTGTATCATAATATTTCAGTACGTGATTGAATACGTGAGGTCATTTTATGAAGAAAATAATAATGACAGTCCCTCAAAACCGTTTTTGAACTTCTGAAAGTTCTGAGTAGAAATTTCATTAAATCTCTATTGGTGAGTGAACTAATGTTAAAAGTGGAACGTAGATTTCTTTACAAATACGTCAGAAGTTCAAAAGAAATATAGGATATAACACATTGCATGCTTAGGTATTAAGTGAAGATGGCATTTTCAATAAGTGTTAAAAAACAAAATTTTTCATTATCGATGTTAACAAAATACGTAAAATTAACAAAGCTGATCAGAAAAAATATTCACATAGAAAAATGTCAGTGGCGTTTTTGTAAAAAATATCAGAAGCCGTGTTTAAAGGGTATTACACTGTTGGAACAATAGAATAATTAAAATAAGTATGTGTTATGTCTTACTAACACATACCAACATTTGAAAATTGAAAGAAATTGAATTGAAAGTAATTGCAAACATATTGCAGTGCCTTCATAAATGATTACAAGCCACGTGACCAGGACTGTGATTCTCGAAGAACAACTCGTATGCAAATAGATTTCTTGTCTCTCTCAATTGCCGTAGTGAGGAAAAGGATATTCGCATATGAATTGCTCTGCGATTGATTTGAGAATCTCGACCTTGATCACGTGGCGTGTAATCATTTATGAAGGCACTGTATTATGTTCATATGAACTTTCATTGAAATATTAGCAGGTCATTACAGAACACCCGATATATAAATGGTAAGTTAACGTGTATCTATAAAGTTTTTAGACCTGTCTCAAGTAACCAACAATTTTTAAACGTTTTGGAGGCTATGCCATGCATCTAAAATATATGTACTAATATGAACGGTAAGAGTGGGTACGTTATAAACAATTTTTTCTCCGATTAAAGTGGTTTGCCTGCGATCTGGGAGAAGGGACTCGGTGTAGGGAATTGACGTAGAAGCGGCAACTGCGCGCAAAGTCACAACTCCGTAGACGGATGAGAGTATTGAATCAGCATCTGCTGGAAGTGCCAGCAGAGGGCACCAAGAAGTGGGTATCAGAGGCGTATTCTGGTGACATTAAGTGACCGCCCCGCGCGTGCGCTCCTGCTTTTGGTGACATCCCCCCCACAGCGGTGACAACAGGACAGGCGTACCCACCTGTGTCATTGGTCCCAATGTCATCCAATACTCTCTCTACTAATCGCTATATAGAAATGATATTTTTATATTTTTATTTTATGTTTATACATTCTTCTCTTTCTCCAGGTGATTTTTCAGTGGCGGCGGTATATTGGTTGACAAAGGCTGATTCACAACCATATACTGGATCAATAATGCTCCTCCAGAGGATGCACTGAATACAACTCAGACTTGCACTTCAGTTAGGTATCCTGAGTTTTAAATTTTTGAATATAATCTCCAATTACGATAAATTGATACAATATACGAGTCGAATTAAAAGATGACCTTTGATAATTATCAATTTTAAAATTTAACAGTAGGTATATATAGAATGGACTACCTAGTTACTAATTTTTTTATAGGTTTACATTGAAAAAAAAAATAGATTATATACAGTTGTAGTGTTTTACGTGAAACAATAATAAAAGAAAATAATTTTCCTTCAAGTCCTTTAACAAGTTTGATTAAAAATAAATTTATCGTTGTGTAATGTACCTGCTCCCTGTATTGATGTAAATATGCAGTTTTTATCTCATTTAATTTTTAACTTTGAATTTTTAATAAAAAGTTTTCGCCGAGTTAAATAAATTCCGATCGCCAATATCGAATATTTTCGTAATGTAATGATTTTTAAAATACCGTGAGTTCACAAACCTCACAAAGTTAACGCGTTGCCAGAAAAAGTGGCTATTAAAAAAATATTATGTAAAATAAGCTTATGCGAATGTAATCAATTAAATTGAGAAGTTTTACCATATATTTACCTACAGAGATTAATGTTAAATTTCACCTCTTTTAAAAGTTAATTTTATCGTTTATTCGTTCCAGAGCCTTAAGCGTTCTACCTAATACTAAATTTAGGTCAATGTGATTTTTTTATAAAGTGTTGCTAAATTATTCCAGTAAGTTACCTACATTTTAATTTGTACCAAATATAGCCTTATTGCCAATTATTAACTCTTTATAATAAAATATGGGTACTTAATAATTCTGTGTGAAAAATCTTAAATCTACCAAACCAAATTGAGTGAAATTTTATTTTATCGATATGAAGAAAGTAAGTAATTTTATTTTTAGACTACAGAAATGCTGTCATACGTATTTACATAGCTATATTTATACAGTTTATCTTATAACATTACCTACAATTACACCTTAAAACATTTTGACTAAAATTTCACTCAAAATCAACACAACATGACTATTAAACTGAGTTCACACCCGATTGTGTTAAAATAATAACACAATTCATTGAGTAGTGTTGACTTCACTCAGTTATTTGTTAGCTAAATAAATCTTTTATGATACTGAACTATGATTGTGTTAGGTAAGTAGGTACTACAAATACAAAATTGAGTTAAATTATGAAACTATCTCTTTGATAAAAAATTGCGTTGATGCTCATTTCTTTGTTAAAATGTTGAACTACTCAAGATTTATCATCAATAAAATTCACTCATAAATGAGTGAGGTTACTGAATGTTATGTTTTACTGTGTATATTCCTGATATCAATAAAATGAAATTTTCCTCAGTTTGGTGTGACTTGACAAATTATTGTGTCATATTGAGTCTTAATTTTTTAAAGTGGTCAAATCTAGGCACAACATTAAGAATATGAAAAATTGATGTAGGCACTAAGTAAAAAGAGATGTCTAATATATTCTATTATTCTTTTCCTCTGGTTTATCTAGAAAATCCTTTATATATTGGAATTTTTTTCATTGGTGTATTTTTATTATACTTTCGAATTTTTATTTTTACCATACTTTTGAATTTTCTTTGTTTTTATTATAATTTTCAATTTATACTTTTGTGCTATGCTTTACCAGTTGTATATGAGGTATTTCTAGCATATTTATACGAAATGCGTAGATACCTACTTTTTAACTAGACTTAATGTTTTCTGAATTTTCTTTTTTCCTCTACTTTCGAATATTTTGTTTTTGTTTTTAAGAATATCAACAGAACCCCATTCTTCTTCAGTTAAAATATATCAACTTTTTAAATGTCTTACATTATTTAGAAAAAAATTAGGTGATTACAGAAAAGAACATATACGAACGAAATTTGAAAACTATACCTATTTTTTTTCCAAAAGCATTATGTCCTTAAAATTTCATTAATTTCTCATTATTATATCCAAATATGAACCATTTTATTGTGCCTTGAATGCGGTGGTAGGTATAGTAAAGATATTTTTTGTCAAATTACAAATGGGACAGAAAACAAACAATGCAAAAGCCCTAGAGCAGACATACGGGAGAGGTAATATATGAATTAGTAAAATATTGTTTTCACGTTCTTCTACCCTTATCCCCTGAAAATCTAGGTCAGTACATTCCCCTATATATGACGCGCTTCTCTTGTTTGCCCCAGTTTTATGTTGCCTGCGTTAGGGAACAAATGTATAATGGCTTTGATCATGTTACCAATGACGATAACCTATCTATCTGTACCTGTACGGAATAGGTGTGCTACGATCGAAAATCTTTGACGACCTGTCATATTTCTAAATGCAGTGTTACAGGGTGTTAATTTTTGTCGACGTGTCTATAAAACAGAACAGTTTTAAGTCTGGAGTAAAGCCTAAGGAATCTGTACTGTAAAAGCTTATTATACCTAACATTTAATATACAGGGTGTCCGGAAAAGACGTGTACAACGGAAGACCACAGACTCCTGGGTTCAAAATAAGCCGATTTAGCCCAATTTACTTATTTCCAAAATTGCTTTGTTTCGCCGCTAGAGCGCCAAAGTTCGCAAAAATTTTTGTTTATTCCGAATATCTCGAAAACGACTTGATCGATGTTAACCATTTTTGGGCTACGCAGTTATAAGTCTAACCGACACTTTTGACATTATTTAAAATCTTTCGCAGTCATTAGAAATATAAGAAAATCATGTATCATGCAAATATAAGCACATATTTTTAACCCCTGTACAATTACTCTCAATTTTTTCTATTAGTAGTTGACTTTATTTAGAAACTTTTTTACACTTTCAGAATTTTGAACAGATGAGTAGTTTAGGCAGAAAAATATTTTCGTATGTCAACAATATCAGCGTTCGTTCTGCAACAAATAACGAAGTACCAGAAGTAGGCTCTGATATTTGTTTGTATGTCAAATCTAATCAGCTACTGAAGTTAGTCTCGATTTATTCTTCTTGCTCAATTACTTAGTTACTTTAGATCTTCCTTTATTTGTTGTTGTTATTGTTGTGTTTGTTTATGTTCCTCATTTTTCAATATTTCATCATGGATACGTATACATATTCCGAACAAGTAGATATGCTTTTGGTTTATGGAGTTTGTCAAGATAACAGCCGCAAAAGTGTTAGGGTCTACATGGACAGATTCCCTCATCGACGAGTGTCAAATCATCAAACTTTTGCCAACATCGAAAGGCGACTTCGCGAATATGGTTCCTTCCACCAAATGAATACGGTTCAAGGGCGTCAACATACCACGAAAACTATAAAGGTGGAGGAACAAATCCTAGATAAGATAGAAGAGAACCCAAAAATTAGTGCAAGACGCATTGGACAAGAAATAGGGATACCAAAAACCATAGTTCATGATGTTTTGATGGAGCAGTTACTACATCCTTACCACATTCAATCGGTTCATGAACCCATTGACCCTGAAAACGTTTAGCATTTTGTAATTTTATACAAGATCAAAGAGCCCATGATATCAATTTCAGCAAATACATTTTATTTTCAGATGAAGCATATTTTGCTAGGTCAGGAATCATTTAAACACGTTTATACTGATGAAAATCCACACTGTAGTAAAATAAGACATTTTCAATATGAATTCAGAGTAAATGTGTGGACGAGAATTATAGACAACTTTATTATTGGTCCGGTTGTGTTTCCACATCGATTAAATGGGGTCAACTATTTTACAGCAAGTATTACCTAATTTATTGGACGATTTACCTTTACTACTTCGTCGTAACATGTGGTTTATGCACGATGGTGCACCCACATTTTACAATACCCGTTAGTCAGTATTTACATAATCTGTATCCTAACAGGCGGATTGGAAGAGAAAACGATGCTCCTATAAAATGGGCACTTCGAGCACCAGACTTACCCCTTGCGATAATTTTTGTAAAGTATATGCCTACGCAGTTAATTATATAGAGGAATTTTTTAGGCGAATCCAAGACGCAGTTAACATTTTACGAGGTAATCCAGTAATCATGGAGAGCACTACAACTTCGTAAAACCATAACACGGATTACTTATTGCGTACGAGAAAACGGTGGTCACTGAGCATTTATTGTAAAGAGATCATAACGTTTTTTTTATTTGCTATATTAATCTTATTATCTCGTATTTATTAAACAAAATATAAATGAGTTTTGAAATTTTCGTTATTGTTGCAGAACGAATGCTGATATTGTTGACATACGAAAAATATTTTTCTGCCTAAACTACTCATCTATTCAAAATTCTGAAAGTATAAAAAAAGTTTCTAAATACAGTCACCTACTAATACTAAAAATTGAGAGTAATTGTACAGGGGGTTAAAAAAATATGTGCTTATATTTGCATGATACATGATTTTTCTTATATTTCTAATGACTGCAAAAGATTTTAAATAATGTCAAAAAGTGTCGGTTAGACTTATAACTGCGTAACCCAAAAATGGTTAACATCGATCAAGTCGTTTTCGAGATATTCGGAATAAACAAAAATTTTTCGCGAACTTTGGCGCTCTAGTAGCGAAACGAAGCAATTTTGGAAATAAGTAAATTGGGCTAAATCGGCTTATTTTGAGCCCAGGAGTCTGTGGTCTTCCGTTGTACACGTCTTTTCCGGACACCCTGTATTACTATAATTTTGGTATCATTCAAGATTATTTAAAATAAATATTTGATTGTATAACGGATTATATATAAGCAATTGCATACTGGTAAGAATATAGCAGCATTATTTACTCCATTTTCGAATTTTCTATTTTTACTGTACTTTTGAATTTTGTATCTAAGTGGGTACTTCACTTTTGAATTATTTTTTATACTGCACTTCTGATTTCTTATCAAATCTGCCTATGTCTATATATAATAGAATTGTAACTTAAGAAATCTGTCAGAACAATTATTTTTTATATCTGTAGAAAGTTAGAACATCATATTATATATAATTATTTAAAATAAATAATTCTATTTAATATTGATTGTTTAATGGGTTGTACATATGTACAATTGCATAGTAATGCCAGTGATACTAATAATACATTTTTTTACTGCGTTTTTAAATTTTCTTATATTTTTACTACACATTTGCATTATTATTTTTACTGTACTTTTGAATTTTAATAATATCTATTTCTGCCTATAATAAACTGTTATAGTGCAACATGTTATTAAGAAATTATAATTTTAATATTTTGTAGATCTAACTAAAATAGGTAAATATTATTTACTTTGCCTTTATGATTTACATCTAGGTACTCCTTATTTGTTTCCTTTGATGTACTTTTAACTATTCTTTCTTTACTATGTAATCTTGAATTTTATCTTTATACTAGGTGACCCGGCAAACGTTGTTTTGCCATATGAATTATTTCTAGTGAATATTTTGGTAGTCGGCTTCGTTCTCATCCCTACTCCGTGCTGTTTACTGGGTGAGAAGCACAAACCTAGAAAAAATATAGACTGTGCCAGTGTCATATTGCCGGCGACCGCTAATTCATGGCTGCCCTAAAAGGTCCAGAATCACTAAAACTTGGTTTTTATGCCAATTTACGTTGGTTGTATTGTAGCGTGAATCTCATTTGTTTACTGTGATTGGTCACATTCATGTCACATTCTTTAATGACATTTAAAATGACAGCAAGTTAGTTAATTTCATATTGCAATGCAACCATCATATTTGCACAACCGCCAACATAAAGCAAATAAAATATCAATTTTCTGGACCTTAGGTCCCTAGAAAACGCGGCACCTGTCATTTGACCTATATCATGAACCGACGCTGTCTATATGTTTTCTAGGTTTGTGGTGAGAAGTGACACCGGTAGACGCCTGGCGGGGATAACTGATCTAGTGATAATAATATCGATCAGTTATCGACCAGGGGTTAAAAAAATGATTAAATTACTAAAATGGCTATTAAAAATAGGGGTTTGTCATAGAAGGGTGAAAATTAAGGGTTGTATGTATTTTTTAATGCCACATCATAAAAAAATAAAAATAAAAACTTTTGTCCAATAAATAAAAATGTTTGGGGTGGACCACCCTTATCACTTAGGGGTATGAAAAATAGATTACGACCGATTCTCAGACCTACCGAATATACATATAAAATTTCATAAAAATCGGTCAAGCCGTTTCCGAGGAGTATGGCGTCTAACACTGTGACACGAGAATTTAATATATTAGATTTTCACTGATGTTTTGATTTTTGTTCGCTGTACTTTCGAATTTGATTATTTTACTGTAGTTTTGAATTATCTCTCACTTAGAGCTTAGAGTATAGCAGTTTTTCCGCTAGTATTTTTATCAGTGTGGCGGGTTCGTGATTCCGTTGGATTTAATGTTACTTTATTCGTACCGCTGTACAAAATTAATGTGCTGGGTAGTGATTAAGTGCAGTGAAAGTTTTTAATGGCACACCACAACTTGTGAATGACTAGGTTAAAATAACAGTGTCAAACACTTAACAAAATTACAGTAGATTAGATAGATCGAGGTAATAAAAAAAATCCTCTTGGAAACCCGGCACAGTGCATCAAACAATCACAGTTATTATTTGTAGCAGCTTCTTAGGGAATGCCGTTGAAAGAGTATTAATGTAATATATTATATCTTTATAATCTCTTTATTTGAGTTTGTTGACCTTTAGTTAAATAATAGTTCTTCAAACGATCTGATACTCTTGGATTTGTGCAAATTACCTTTTATGATTGAAAGTAATTTAATAAACATTATGTAAACTGGTGTCTGGAGTATTCACTAATACTTAGTAAATTTATTTAGTTACTTAATTGATTGATTTTGGAATATCGATATTTTAAAAAATGTGCAATGCATTCAATGTTTGATTTAATTATAGGAAGCTTGTCTCTTTTTAGCTCACTCGTTGTTAAACCTCGCTTGTCAGGATAATGAGTCAGGAATAGCTTGTATAAATTTGACGAGAATAGATTCACCCATATATCAAACCATCCTCTTGCATCGGGTTATTTCTGGTATAAGCACACATCAATGAGTGTTATCCTGCTATGGCATAGGCGTGATGCGAGCAGTGCTTGACAATTTCTGTAAATTACACTAATTATTTGTGTTTTGTATATAACTAACTGTGATACAGAATGGACCATTATGCGATTGTATATCGACAACAGAGTGGTACTCAGTACATGTTCCCATTTGTATATAAGCTACTATAAGTTGTAGTCACCGTATGTATTAAAAAACTACATGCATTGATACTAGTGCATTTGGATGTTCGGTAATATTTTCTTAATTACACACAGGCAGTAAACCATTGCAAAATTGGACTGTCCTAATTCTTTGTGGCTTCATTTTTTTATTAAAGCTCCTCTCCAACCAGTTGTAACTTAGGGGACTGGGCTAGAAAACGTACTGGGATAAACATTTTGATGGCATATTTACCGTTTTAATCCCAATGTGAGTAGCGCCATACACAAATTGCACAACTTAATGAAACTCAAAACATTCGTGACGACATGTGTTATACAAAGGTGTTTCAGGAGAAGATGTACATACTTCAGTATGTTATTATACTTTCAATTTTATGCACAATTGACTGTATCTCCAACGGAGCTGTGATGTATGTCATTTTGGAATAGAAAACATTTTCGACTACCTTTTCCACTTAAGAAATGTACACCTCATTGAAGTAATTAGAAGCAGCCGTTTCCGTTAAAAACTCATCTAAAGCGGGTTATGCATGCAAATTATCTATGTATTAGAGTGAATCGAAAGTTATTGTCAGGTTTTCTACATTTTGTTTAGAGATTTTACTTTCGCAATTCTCACAACAAACTCAGGCTGGCCTTGTTTTTTAGATACAAGTAAGGAGCACTCCTAGAGACATGAAGTGTATATTTCTTATGTAGAAAAGATAGGGGAAAAAGTTTTTCTATTCCGAAATGAAATACACCGTGGCACAAAAAAGTTGAAGCGGTTTAAAAGGATCGCAATGGTCCCTTGTGGCGCCCTCTTGGAGATATAACCAATGTATAAAATTTGAATTTCCCGCCCCTCTGCACCCCCGCAAACAAAATTTCATGAATTTAACTCAAAATAGTCGAGAGTTATGAAAGAAAATGTGATTATTTTTTTTTAATTGAGATCCTGTATATCCTAAACGAAGCGTTTCCAGTCCACAGGAATTTTTTTTTCTTAAAATTGAACATACTGAAGTATGTACATCCTGAAACACCTTGTATTATTAATAAGACTAAGATTTTTTTAGTTAGACCTATCTAAAAGAAGTTCAAATCACATAAACTATCTCTAAGAGTTCAATTATATATACTGGGCGATGTAAATACCACCCAGTCAGTAGGTATTAGAATATGAAAAGCGTATTGGAAAAAAGACCTGGATATCATATTTTCGAAAATATATGTAAAGCTTTAGCTAGCACATATCAAGAGTTGCCATCAAATGTAGTGTAGGTATATCATAAACTTGGCATAGTGTAGTGTCCTGTGTCAACAGTAGACACTTTTTTTACTGTTATTTTTTAATGTTAAGTATTAATATTATCACGCAGTAACATATTTTCTATGAATATCTTACTAATTAGTGAATTGAGTCTGATTATATATTATTATCATCATCACCATCACCAACAGTAGTATCGTCATCATCCGTACCATCACCATTACCCACAACCACCACCACCACCATCGTCGATATGATCTTCCATCATTGAAATAAAAAATGTTGCAACTTATTTTGGTTTGCGATAAATTGTGACGAATATATTTGCAGCGTAATGAAGTTCCTACAATAAACGTACTACTACTAATGTCTGATGAAATTGTAGCATTAAGTAATATGTCATTCTCCCGCCATGCTGTCGGTGCTTTTTAATAGTTGTCCTAAATTCCGAACACAGACTTGATGTCTGAAATATCTCAAATAGAAGCAGATGATGTTTTCTACGGACTGGCCATCGAATAAGAAAACGCAAAATTAACACGTTGCGAAATACATTTTTTTTATGTCCTAACGCCTTTCACTTAAATCGAGTGTAATTCTGACCTAACCTAAGCCTACTATATAAAATTAGCTTAAATTCTCTATTTGAAGTTTCAAATACTTATACTTCTGTAACGTTTAGGAACTTGTAGTGTTTGCTTTGCTTGCGAAATTGAATATGTTTTTGGTAAGAATTCCATTCACTCGGAACAAGCCTGAGGCCTGCCTCACACACATGTTGGTCATCTCATTTCGTAGCTACCTTGAATTAAAACTGCTAAAAATGTCAAGTTCGTGCAGCGATTTAAATATAATCTTTTGTTCTGCTTGCCCTAAAGGTGTTGATTATTTAATATTCATATCCCTTACTAAAGCAAGTTAATAAGTTAGCAATGCGCGCTTTTTAGTTTATTAGTAAATGTGAATACTAGAGACTTACATTTAGCATTTCTTTGGACATAACTTGACAATTATTTCACAGTTGTTCTGTTATGAAACGCACTTTGTGAGTAGAAGGGGTTGTTAGTAATGCCTTTTCACTAAATCACCATGTCGTATTCGATCGACAGTCAAATGTTTTGATGCGCTTGACGTAATTCAATGCGCGCGAAAGTATGCAACAGCCAGTGACATTCTTTTGGGATGCTGTGGACGCGGCAGTCTGACTACCACTGAAGTCGTGGTTTGTCGCAGTGTCACAGAAGGCGTAATGCTTTCACTTGTCGTTGCGCACCGCTTACGTTGGGCAGGGAACGTAGCCCTAATCCTGAGTTATTCAATAGTCTCTTTTGTTTTTCCCAAAAAAAATGATACGCGAATTTCACTACTCTTTCGAATATAGTTTTTTCTTACGTAGTTTTTCCCAAAAAAATAAAGCAGAATTCCTATAATACACATTAGCTCAAAAGCAATGATAATTGTTAACTTTTTATGAAAGGAAATCCACTGAACCTTCGAATATAAAAGTGTATCTCAGTAAAAATGTATGCTAACTGATCATAATGCGTACCGCCTGGTGCTATGAAGATCTTAAGCTGAGACCTGGTAACGAAAGTAGTACGAGCTTGAGTATTTGTTTGTAATCGTTTCAGAGTCTATTTCAATAATGTTTACTATAATTTAAATATTTGTATAGAGGCTAGGCGGGTATCATGGCATACCGTTTTCTGGTCGGATAATAAATCACATACTTAACGCTGCAAGTCTCACGTTAGAACGTTCATTTAAAGTACATTATAGTATACAGTACGCATAGACCTAAATATATTTGTTTATATAGATGTAGATTTCATTGTTTATTGTTTTTTGGCAGGACAAAATCATATTGGAGAACACAATTGGTTAATAGTCAATGAGTCAATGAATAGTTTGTTTTTTGCCACACTTTCGAATTAGGAAAAAATTTCTGCAGAGCTGGAATTTACCCGAAACACAAAAAATCATAGTTAAATTTTCAATTGTCTGGTTTTATTTATTTATTTTTAAATCCATTGGTCAACAGGTACAAATTTACCCAATTATGGACCAGGTACAAAAAGAAGCGTTAAAGGAAATACAATAATCGAAATACAACAAAAAGAAAAACAAAAAAACAAAACTGCTACAAATCAATAACTATACAGTCTACAACAAGTATATCAAGAAACATAAAACGTTCTCAACTCATTTACGCTGCAATTAAAAATATCAACAAAACTATTATTACAGCCGTTACAAATTATGTGTAGTGGAGAATACTTCAGTATATTCGTTCCAGGCGTCTGCAAATAAAAAGACAGTCGATCTTATTATGTAAAATATTGAAAAGGAATATTTGGGAAAAATAATTTCGTCTGGTTTCAAGACTAGCAAGTCTACTGAGGAGGTTCTTATGTGGATAACCACTGTGTGGATAGTAACCGTCTGATTTGAAACTTAAAAATTTTAGGAATCAACGCTGAATCGATTCTAACTTGTTAATTTGAACCATGCTGTGCGGGAACCATACAAGTGACGCATATTCCAGTTTTGACCTAACAAAACTAAAATAAAGTAACCTCATGACTTTTAAATTTGTAAAATCGCGACAATTACGAACTATAAAACCGTATGTTCTATTTGCCTCGGAAACAACAGCATCTGCGTGGTCATTGAACGATAGTTTATCATCAAACACAACACCAAGATCACGAAACGTTTTTGGTCTTGACATAATATTACCATCGATACGGTAATCAAATACAACGCGAGAGACTCTATTAGAAAAAGACATGACATTACATTTACCGATGTTCAACGTTATTCCATTATTCTTGCACCACGATTTGACCGCATCGAGATTTTTTTGAAGATTAATGCAGTCGGAAATGTCGCGTATGGAACTATATATCTTTAAGTCATCGGCGTAAAGAAGATAGTTTACATTCAGATTACCAACCAGATCGTTAATGAATATATTAAACAAAAGGGGTCCAAGGATGGAACCTTGGGGAACTCCAGATGTAGCTACATATTCCACTGACTCAATACCATTATAGACTACGTGTTGTTTTCTATTGTGGAAATGACTTGAAAGGTATAATGTATTGTTAAACACAGGCGTGAAAATTAAAATTCTTCAACAGATATGTTGACGTTGTTAAGTATGTAATGACGAAGGGGCTTTACCAGGTAGGTAAGAACTTTTTGCCAAATTAGAAGGTTTTGCACATTGCCGAGCAATAACGAAATAATGTTTATCGAGGTGTTTATTTATTTTTTGATGGAAAAGCACTGATACCTACATAGAAATATAAATGTCGTTTCATCGATTTGAAATGGCTTTATATTTATATAAAATTGTTTAGTCTATTACAGTGAAGGGTGACAAGTTCAAAAGCGATTATTCTCCCCGATAAAATTGAAAGAAAGTGATACGTCATTTTAGTCACTTAAATTCTTTGTTGTGAGGTGTACGAGGGGTTTTAAGTCCACAAATGGCACTTACCGTGACGAACCGACTCGAAAATTATCACCTTTATAAAAGGTATAATGTATTGTTAAACACAGGCGTGAAAATTAAAATTCTTCAACAGATATGTTGACATTGTTAAGTATGCTTGTAATGACGAAGGGGCTTTACCAGGTAGGTAAGAACTTTTTGCCAAATTCGAAGGTTTTGCACATTGCCCTTCAATATTTTGTCAATTATATGTTATAGTATAGGATAGGTATCTTCTGTTTTACTACACTTTTGTTTTTTTTTTAATTATTTTTTACTATACTTTTCAGATAATCGATGATTTTTGTTATTACACTTATACTTTTGAATTTTGTTTCTGCTGTATTTTATGTTTCATCAAGTCACCTGTGCTTTAAGTGATTCCAGTAGTGAGTTAAACAGCAAAATCAAATAAAAATTTTCAATTTTACTAAATGGTTATGAAACGATGCACGTGTACGTATCTTTTAGCATTTAATAGTGTCTTCCTGCATCAGTAGAAGTTAATAACCCTTGACAAACCTTTTATATATTTTATTTGAATACATGTGTAACGAAATAACGAAAGTTATTAGCTCCTATATCACAATTTTAATTGAATATCACTTTCGCGGGAACGACCGACAAGCCAATACTGATTTTAATAGTACGTTATAAAATATATCAATTAGAGAGAAATGTTAATTGCGGTTCTTCACCTTCTTTGGCATTTTATTATATTGCGTTTTTATGACAGCGCTCGACTCTGTGACATCTATACCTCGAGAAACCAGATTACAGCACACTGGAAGAATTTCACACCTATCAACTTGTTTGGATCTTGACAATACCGCATTGAAAAATTTAATCTGTAAAATTGTGCTTGACGTAAAATACCTCTATACTGGCATTTGCGTTAAAATTATAAGATTCTATGTTGCATCACCTGAGAAAAACATGTTGGAAATTATCCGCAGAGTAGTTTTACACAATATTACTAATACTTATCTAATAAAAATTTGGTCGTCAGACAACATTCTTGATCAAAATAGTATACATGATTTTTTTTTTGATTTGGATAACAGCTTAAAAATCTTTAATAGTTCAAGGTACACGGAATAATAATAATAATAATAATATCTCTACCCCTCATTCTAATCACGAGGATTAGCCCAGAAGTCGAAGACTTGTGCGGGAGAGGGGGCGGCATATTATTATTAAGCAGGCCGCATTTGCGCCCAGGAACGACTTACGTTGGTAGGCCCTAACCACCATTCAGTGCAGGAATGAGGAAAACCTGGAAAACCTCATTAATTAGGGGGGTAGTTGAATGCCAACCGGTATCAATTTCTCACATTGAACCAAGTCAACACTCTTCCACCCTACCATACCCGCAGAGAGGGTGCCAATCTCTCCACGAATATAGCTTATATACGGTCTACCGGCTGCAGGGGTCGAACCCACAGCGATCCAGTCACCTCGATTCAAGTATTGACGCCTTAAACCGCGCGACCCCTGACCGATCCGAATATTGAGACACCCTGTGTAACAAACATTGACCATCGCGGTAGTCGTTTTATTATGTTACATTTAATTTCAAAACTTATTGATATTAATTGGGAATTAGTTTTTATGCTGGTATGATTGTTATCAGGGAAATTTCCGCTTCCATTTCTTAAATGAAGGAATCCCATTAACTTTGACACAGAAAAAAGACGCATCAGTTACATCTAGACACGAAACGCCGCGTTAATTTGATTGTTTTGATGTGTAAGAATAATAAATAGCTGAGATGTTCAGTCGTCCACCCGTAAGATCTCTAATCTTGAAGCCGCTTAAATCGATTGACACCATCATTAGTGGAAAAAGCACCCGCTTATATCCCGCCATTAAGTCTTGTCGCCTTCTAGATGAATTGCCGCCAGTGATCCAGGAAAAACCAATTGTTTTAGACGACGGGCGGTTTTACGGCTTTGTTGTTTGATAGTCTCATAAGTAAAATTTAAAAAATCGAGGAATTTCGTTTCTTCCAACCTAATTTTTGAGTTAACTTTACTAAACTACTCGTATGTGTTATTGTAAATACAAAATTGAGTTATATTTCACCATTTAAATACAAATAATTAAAATAAATACATTTTTATAAATTTTAATGTATCTACTTTATCTAATTTTAGTGTTGTAACAAACTTAAAATGGTGATATTTTGTCATTATATTTGTTAATTGCTACAAATTTTATACAGGTACTTATTTATATTGTGTATTTAGGTATTTCATTATACAGTTTAAATCACTGCTAGAATCTCTTAAAGTACAGGTAACTTGGTAAATTAAGTACAGTACAAAAAAAATTCGAAAGTCCGGTGAAAAAAAGAAAACCCAAAATTACCACTTGAAACTGCACATATGTGCAGTCTTAATCAGTTGAATCTCCTAAAGCTAAGGTAGTGTGATAAATCTTCACATTAAAAAGAAAATTTAAAAAAGTATTAAAGAGAATATTCAAAAGTAAAATAAAAAAATCAAAAGTGCAGTGAAAATTTCAAAAATGACATACCACTTTAATTTCATCTGCACTACAATACATACAGTGCTTTCGAAAAGTAACGAATAAATTAATTATTTTCGAAATTGAGAAGTTTTCGAAAAAATCCCTTGGCACGTCGATTTTGTTTTTAAAATAGGCACTTTTTGACATACGATCCATATTTGTGACGTCATCGTTGTTCGAGATATGACGTCATCGACAATTTTTTTAAAAGCAACCCCCAATTTTGACCATGCCATTTGAAAGAGCGTGTCATTCTACATACATACATCATGAAAAATTGTGGTGTTACATAACAAAAATTTCAAGAAAATAATGTTTGAAGATTTTATAATTTAATTTTCACAATACTGTGCACCTCCCCATTATGCAACACATGTCCGTGCTTATTTAGATGAGCTGTTCCCGAATCGTTGGATAGGGATAAGGGGCCCGATTGATTGGTCAGCCAGATCGCCTGATTTGATACCCCTAGATTATTTCTTGTGGGGATACTAGAAAAAGCAAAGTATACGTTACTAGACCGGTTAATTTAGACGATTTAAAAGCAAGAACTCGTCACGAGATACATCATATACCTCCTGAAATTATTGATAATGTCGAAAAAGAATTTATTAATCGTCTTGGCTACTGTCAGGCAGCCAACGGTGCACAATGTGAACATTTAATTTAGTCGATTTTTACATAATCATTATCATTTTCAGTATTGTCAAAATTAAATTTTAAAATCTTCAAACATTATTTTCTTGAAATTTTTGTTATGTAACACCATAATTTTTCATGATGTATGTATGTAGAATGACACGCTCTTTCAAATGGCATGGTCAAAATTGGGGGTTGCTATTTAAAAAAATTGTCGATGACGTCATATCTCGAACAACGATGACGTCACAAATATGGGTCGTATGTCAAAAAGTGCCTATTTTAAAAACAAAATCGACGTGCCAAGGGATTTTTTCGAAAACTTCTCAATTTAAAAAATAATGAATTTATGTGTTACTTTTCGAAAGCACTGTATAACGCACATGATTGTATAGACAATTGGACCATTACTGAATAAGGACGCTGTACGCGCATGCATTGGATGGTATGTGTTTACCATAACTATCTATGTAAAAATACATATTGGTAATTTTTATTACATCTACAGAACCTTACACAATTTGCTGCTAAAATTTACAAAGTGAAATAAAACTATTACAATATATTTTGTGAAAAACAGGATTATTACTCATGTTATTTGAATTAATATTGTAAATTTCCTTAATATTTGTAAAATTACGTGAGACAACTATAAAATTACCACTAATATGATAAATTTTACCTAAATATAAATATTTCGTTTGAAATTTCACAGAAATTTTGTATACTGTATGTTTAGTTGCTCCGCTGACGAATGATCTTAGCTGTTTACTATAGGTTTTTTTGGTGTAATTCAATGCTGGTCGGGGCATTAAAGTAGTTGTCTCCTGAAATTCCGCTTTTATAAATATGTAATATGTTTATTTTATAAACGTTGTTTCTCAATGCTTTGCTCTTTAAAAATGAACCAATACTTATTAGAAAATTTTAACAAATATGTGAAATGATGAAATTTGTGAGCTATCGAATTATTTTGTACTTGTCATTTAATCGTGGAGTTAATTTCTAGGCATTGTTACGTGTGGAAATTAACGAATGTTTTTATTAAAGCAATCTTTTTCGCGATCCAAAACATTGCAGGAAGTTATGCAAATAGCGTTTTTGCATACATATTTACATTAACCAACAAAGTAATTTAAAATAATGGCTGTTTAGGCCAAATATTCTGTTAAATTATTATTGATTTATTGCTAACAAAACAAATACGAAATAGTAAATAGAGTAATATATCAATCTGGTATTTGTCAGATAACAATTCGATAAATTTGTAATTTATTACGATGGCAAACGGATTTTACATTATTTATTAATTTATTAGCACAAATAGCAGAGTGTTTGTTATTTATTAGTATGAATAACGGCACGATTATCCAAAAAGTGAGAGTATAATAAGTACAGATTACAATAATCGCAATAGCATTGGATTTGAAAAAAACTGCCACCTTGACTGTGTCACGAAGAAGTTTTGTTGTTAAATAGCTTTTAGATCATCAGACACCTGCGTGTAATAATTAATAAATTAATATTAAACAGTTTGCAATTAAGATTCGTCACTACGACAATGCAACCTAAAAAGCTGAATCCTTTCAGCTGAAAAAAATATTTATTTCAAGGTGATTTTGCACATTCTCCCGCTACACACCTATAATCCCTAGCATAACGTATCAAAAGCTTTCAGAGCTTATTTCTGCGTTGTTGTTTCCAAGTTCACCATACAATTTTATACAAAAAAAAAGTCAACAAGGGCAGTTCGAAAATGATTTAAAAATGCACTTCTGCACGTCACTGGAAACTGGTCCACTGTAAAACCTGATAAGAGGGCAAAGCATGCAATCGGCGACCGAACAAAAATGGCAAGGTCCCCAAGGAAAGAAATAAATATCATTTTATAACACCTATTTTCTACAGCAAATTCAATATTTTTTACTTTGAAACTACAGGGTGTTAAAAAAAGAATGTAACATATTTGAGGTAATAGTATGAACCAAAATAAGCAGAAAAGTCTCAATAAACATGGGTCCGCAAAGTAACGGTTGCGGAGATATGGAATGTTTTATGTTTTTTGGCCCTGTTTTTTATTTTGCAAAAACGTTGTGTATTTTCTTATGATAGTTGGTTGATGTATAGTGAAATAAGCAGTACGTATTTGACAGTTGTACTCAGTGCACAAGTTTTCTTTCGCTATGGCTGGTTACTTTAACGCAGAATTAACAGACATCCATTTCATGTATGGTCGTGCTAATGGAAACGCCACCGAAGCGCGACGTCTTTATGTTGACGCTTATCCAAATCGCCAGATTCATTCACAACGCATGTTTGGAAGAATTCACCAAAGATTGCGTGATACCGGTTCCTTGAGCAAACAGTGCCATTTATCCGGAAGACCAAGGTCGGTATCCAATCCTAGAGCAGAAGAAGAAATTCTAGCACTGGTAGAGCAGAATCCAGGTACGAGTGTGCGGAGAATATCAGCCGAGGTAGGAATTAGTGGTCCTCTTGTTTGGAGAATCCTTCACGAGCAACTGCTTTATCCATACCATATGCAACGAGTACAGGCCTTAAATCCAATAAATGATCATCAAGCACGTTTGGTTTTTTGCCGCTGGTTTCTACGTCATGATGCTGAAGACCCTCGTTTTCCTGCACACATTCTTTTACTAATGAGGCCGGGTTCACAAGAAATGGAGTGTTTAATTTTCACAATACGCATATTTGGGCCGACGAAAATCCTCATGCTCTAATAAAATCTGGACATCAGGCACGTTTTTCATTAAACATTTGGATGGGTATTGTAGGTGACAGATTTCTAGGTCCTGTTGTTTTACCAAACCGATTAACAGGCGCTGCTTACCTCAACTTTCTGCAGAACACACTGTATGAGTTTTTGGAAGACATTGCTTTGAATCAGAGGCAACAAATGTGGTTCTAGCATGATGGTGCTCCAGCTCATTTTTCCATGGCCGTTAGAGAGCATTTACACCAAACTTTTCTCTGAACCCTCTAGATATCTTTGTTTGGGGATATTTGAAGACATTAGTGTATGGTACTCCTGTAAATAGCCTGGAAGAGCTGCAGCTACGGATTAAACAAAAGTGTCAAGAAATTCAAACCAAGGAGGGTGTTTTCGAAAGAGTTCGAATATCGTTGAGACGAAGATGTCGTGCCTGCTTGGAAATGGACGGAGGGCACTTTGAACATCTTCTGTAACTTGGTTTTTGTTTATTAAAAGCTTTCTTTGTCGGTTTATTCCTAATAAAATAAAATGTTTGAAAAACGAATAGCAACCGTTACTTTGCGGACCCATGTTTATTAAGACTTTTCTGCTTATTTTGGTTCATACTATTACCTCCTGAAATATTTTACACTCTTTTTTTAACACCCTGTATATTGGTTTTACAATTTTTTTTTACGATATTGACATTTTTCGTGACGCAGCTATTCTCAAATGTGTATATAAGTTCTGAATCACCCTGTAACTTTATTCAGATAATCACGTTAGTCCTGAGACCTGTTCAGATCATAAGTCGTACTAATTAATGAATGAATTATTCTTAAAAGAGTCCATGATGTGAACTTATTAGGTATACTGAACAAAGATCAATGGGAATCTACGTTAAACGTAAATGTTGACAAATAGAGCAACCATTAAAGATAAACCCAAAGGGTACTACAAATTCGATTTGACGAATAATTTCATAAAGTTTGCCCGATAAATAATGCATAACAAAGTTATGTAGCAGCCTGCAATGTTGATATAGCTATAACAAAGTGCGCATACTTTCCAGGATGAATGGAATAATTTGATGCTGGCTATATGGTTTCCGCAAACGTGATAATTCTTGAAAACGCTCGGACAGGGTCAGGCGGAATTTGATTTATTTATACTTGTATTTCAATACATAGCTAACAACCTTTCATATGGCGCACATAGGACCGGCTCCGAGACTTTCTACCCACCTCAGGTTGCCTCCAGTTTATGATTAGCAAATTACAGGGTGCTCCGAATATAAGTACTTTTATTTCGTTGTCTTATAAATTGTATCAAACAGAAACATAATTGGTTTAACAATTTCTTTGACCAACTGTGTTAGAGTTATGATAACAAACATATTATATTTGAATATGTATATAAACATCTCAGAGAATTTTGTTCAGTTTTGTCATTAATTAACATGTCATACAGCTGATGGTTTTAAAATGTTACATTTTTGTTTCTGTGCGGTCACAAATATCAGACGAAACTTACTAGACGGTACGAAATAAGTATATACGATGCACAACTATTTCTGTCTAGTTTGAGGTTGGAAGCAGGGCAACAATGAACTGCAATGTTGTCGCTCGTTGCAGTTTGAATGATTGTTAGGAAACCTTTTCGTTCTATGAAACTAATATATTTACTTAAAGTTAGGTGAGGTACAATATAACTGATTCAAATCATTGTTCTATCTTAATATACCCATTAAGTGGTATTTAGAAGGTAAGTAGAACTATAAAAAATGTAGTTTTGCCCCATACAAAGATCATACTCCTAGTCCAAGAAGACAGTCTCATGGGGGATTCCATTAAGGATCGAAATGCTGAAATAAAATTATTAACAGGACGTTCTTATAGAAGATAAGGAAAGAAAAGTAAACGGAAGATGCCGTATAGGATCTGGAACACAGTAAGAACGGATGCTCTTAATGTGAACGTTCTTTTCCTTCTATTCTCGATTTTGATTTTTGTTGGATAGTTGAATTTCTATCTTCGATTTTCCAAGCATTTGGTTTTAGATGATGAAGAATCGGAAGTTGTCTCATTTAGTTCAATTAGTGTCAGTGTACTTTATAATCTTATCTATCCATTGTAGGCAGGAGGAACGAGATGCAGAAATAAAACTATTAATAACGGAATGTTCTTATATAGGAGGAGGAGAAGGAAAGAAAACGTGCAGATCCATATAGAATCCGCAGCAGAATACAGATGCTTTAAAGGAGAACGTTATTGTTCCTTTATATTCGATTTTGATTCTTGCTGGACAATTGGGTTCCTATCTTGATTTTCCAAGCATTTGGTTTTAATTGACAAAAAATCAGAAGCTTTTGGGTCTTCTCGAGCAGAATTAGTGTCATTGTACTTTGTATCCAATTTTTCCAATGCAGATAGCAGGAACGAAATGCTGAAATAAAATTTATAACAGAATGTTCTTATACAGGAGAAGGTGAAGGAAAACAAACGGTAAGCTTCCATATGGAATCCGGAACATAATACAAACAGATGCTTTGAAGGAGAACGTTCTTTTGCCTTTATTTTCGATTTTGATTCCTGCTACAAAGTTGAGTTTCTATCTTGATTATCCTAGCATTTGGTTTTAATTGACAAAAAATACGAAGCTTTTGGGTCTTCTCGAGCAGAATTAGTGTCATTGTACTTTGTATCCTATTTTTCCAATGTAGATAGAATTAACGAAATGCTGAAATAAAATTAATAACAGAATGTTCTTATAGAGGAGAAGGTAAAGGAAACAAAACGAGAAGATTCCATATAGAATCTGGAACATAATACAAACAGATGCTTTGAAAGGGAACATTATCTTTCCTTTATTCTTGATTTTGATTCCTACTGGAAAATTGAATTTCTATCTAGATTTTCCAAGCATTTGGTTTTAGTTGATGAAAAATCAGAAGCTTTTGGATCTTCTCGAATTAAAGTAGTGTCAGTGTACTTTATACTTCATCCAGTGTAGGTATCTCGAGAGATACCATTGTGTTTATTCCATTAGTCTTCGAAGCTTTTGAGAAAAAATGTGAAAGCCGGCTCTGGGCGTAAGGGAGAGGATTGTTCTCAGTTAACAGTTAATTTCGAGATGCAGAACCGGGATATAAATATATCTCGGGATGCCGCAGGATATTTGGCTCTACCCAACCCGCCAACTTAGTGTGCGACGTTGGACGAATGGATGGTCACGACTGACAAACCAGTTAATCATAATAATGATATTAGTTAGGGTTCTAATGATCAAAATACACATTCGTATGTACCCGCATCTTAACATTTCGATGAATTCTGCACGCAAGACATACGTCATAACGAAAAGAAATTGTGGTCGATAAAAATAAACCTATATATACAGGGTGTTTCAAAAACATGTGACAATATTGGTAGAGCTGATAAAACATTGAAAAAGTGTGGGGTTTGCTTAATAATGTCTTAAAGATACGGGCACGTAAAATAATTATAAGAAAACCAAGTTTTGGATGAAGCTATTTTCTCACACCCCTGGTATAAATCTCGAAATATTTTCTATTGCATATTGTTAAGCATAAAAAAATCTGTAACTGGCCAATATTTCATGTTTTAAGTTGTTTAATAAAACGCTTTTTCGTTCCCTTTGGTGTTTGAGAAAAAAAGTATACTTAGATTTTCATGTTGCGACTTGTTTACATGCCCTGAAAATTTGAATGTCATTTTAGAAACACCTTGTATGTTTATTCGAAATTGCACTTTTATAATTATTTATTAATAGCCCGTCATCTGTATAATTTGTAAACGATCAAGACACTAGGAGTTGAAGGTAGTGAAACAAATCACTATACAGCTCGGAGGGAATGCTGGTATTGTTCTCAAAAGCGAACTGCTATCTCTAATTTCATCCTGAAGAATCTGGTTGCCATAAAATTATGATCTTTAAGAACCTAACTATAAAACAATTCTTCAGAACTGCGTGTACATTGTAAATTTGCTACACCTTCGTCCACCCAATAAGATTTGTGTAGATAAGGCGAGGTACTCCTTTTGCAATAATCATGCGTGAAATGTTTAACCTCACCGTAAGTAAATAATTCTTAAAAAACGTACTTCTATGAACGGCAATAATTATCTAGTAGGAAAACCATTACGCTGCCAATTACTTTCAGTTTGTCTTAAACAGCGGGCATTTTTATTTCATCCAACATATTTCATTATTAATATGAAATGGAGAATTTTTTAGTTGACTAACATTCCATTTGTAAATACCATTACGGCTATGTATCATACGTTCACTGTACTTATTATTGGCTGGTAATGACTGTATTGGCATTTTTATAAATATATTTAATTAATATATTCTAAATATAGTTTACCAGGATTGGTTGGAAGTTTGTTCTGAGAACTGAATCAAGTGTTATTGGATATTTAAAATACATCAGCTCCAATAATGGATCAGTGATTGTTGGTATAGATCATTTATAATAATAGCAGCATTTTGACATTTGATTTATCGCTTACTGAACTTTTCATTCTAAATTATGACATACCAGGATTTTGGTTTACAAGGTATGAAAAAATGAGTGACAGTGATTGGGAGCTTGAGTTTCTTTTAATGACAGTAGAGTTGTCAGACCCTATAACCGACTGTTTAATTGGAGGGATTACAGTTTGTAAGGCTCGATAATGTTCCTTGAGGTGTCCCGCTACGACAACAATTAAACTTGAAGATTCGTACGACGTAGCACGCGAACTTGCGATCAGACCCAATGATTTTCTTGAGGCCACACCTTCTCGCTCCGTTTCATGTTTTCTATCATTGCCACGATTCCAAATCATTTTAGAATTATCAACACAAAGAACCGATTCCTTTTTTATTTATCCACATCTGCAACGACGACTAACAAAGTCATTAATTGGAGTGCTAATGGTTGTATATTTACGTATTTTTTCCTGAGTATTAACAAAATTTGGAACTAATTTGTTCTAGTAATTAATAAGTATAAGTAGAAATCCTTTAGTTATGAAATAAAATTTGTAGTATATTTTCAAACAATTGGAATATCACGTCGATGTGGAGTTCTATATATTTTAATTGTACAAATGACTTATATAGTATTAAGTTGTCCATTTAATTTCACTAGTTTTGACATAAACGATTTTTAATGATAATATTAATTTTGCAAAATTAGACAAAGACTATGCTCACGACTAACCGCAGCTGTTGGCTATAAGTTTTTTTAGGTGTAATTCACGGCTGGTAGGGACATTAACCCGCAGAATAGTTGTTTTCTGAAATTCCGTTTTGCAAATATCGTAATCCACGATCATCTAAAGTCCACAGTCCTCAGTATAATGGGTCGTTTTCTGCTTATGGCCCAACATCGACTAACCAGTCACTATCTACACAGATAAAAAATATGTCTGTAATTTCACATAACTTTAAGTTGACAATTTGTGATCACTATAAATAATAATAATAATAATAATAATCATTTATTGCCCAACAGATACAAGATCCAGTTACAGGACAAATACATAATATAACAAGAATTTTTAACAAAATACAAAAAAAAAACAATTTCCAGTGCATTTACATTAAGAATCACAAAACTATTAAATGTAGCAAAAAAATTAAAAAGACGGAATTAAGAAATGAGATTCTACAAATCTACAAATCCATAAAATATAAGAAAATAATAGAAACACTTCATTTAAATCAAATACAAAAGCAAGTATATATTAAAACAGATGTTGGTATTCAATAATAAAACGCAATTGTTTAACATCTACAGAATGAATGTCACAAAAACATACAAATTTTATTTAAATTACTACACATGACATACAATGGAGAGCGCAGCATTATATTGGTTCTAGCTAATGATAACACAAAATCAGCAACCTGTCTTGCAGAATATTGTGGAACATGAAAATTTAATGCGTGCAATAGATCACAACAGTCAAGTTCATTATGTAAAATTTTGTAAATCAATGTACAACTAGAAATGATACGTCTAACTTCTAATAATGTAACATCAAAGGTATTCAATAATACACGACTAAATCCTCTTTCCGGATCCTATTTTGGATCTAACGTAGGAGTAATAGAGAACCTTAAAACTTTGTGCATTACGAAAATTTCTACAATTTCTAATTAAGAACCCTAACATCTTTAACGCTGCTGATACGATTAAGGAAATATGTCCATTAAACGACCATTTGCTATCAAAAGTTATGCCCAAATCTCTATTACTATTACAACGAGATAACACTGACGAATTTAAACTGTATTCAAACTCAACAAATTGTTTCTTCAAAGAAATACTCATAATTTTACACTTACTAGTATTTAAGTATAATTTATTAATGGTACACCAAGTCTCAATTTTATTGTTGACCTTGAATAAATTCACAATCATTCACTGATTCCACGCTATGATATATTTTCAAGTCATCTGCAAATAAAGCAAATTTGCAGTCTATTATACTACTAATATCGTTTATAAATAATAAAATAGTAAGGGCCCTAAATTGGCTCCTGGGGAACACCTGAAGTTAACGAGAATATTTGCGAGTTATAACCGTTATAAGATACAAACTGAGATCGGCTGGAGAGATAGTTTTTTACTAATTTTATAAGAGAGTCACTAAAACCATACTTAAGTAATTTTGACAGCAATATTCCGTGGTCTATACGGTCAAAGGCTTTACAGAAATCCGTGTAGACCACATCAACCTGCCCCTGACAATCTACTACCTGGGCTACATACTGAGAAAACATAATCAAGTTAGTAACAGTCGAACGGCTTTCCATAAATCCATGCTGGTAAGGAGAAATCAAGTGACTCACTGAATTATAGATACGATTGTAGATACATATCTCTAATATTTTTGCAAAATTACTCAGTATTGAGATAGGTCTGTAATTACTTAATACTGAAGGATCACCTGATTTAAGTACAGGACAAATTCGAGCAATTTTCCATAAATTTGGAAAGGTAGATGTTCGAAGCACTAAATTGAATATTGTAAGCAAAGGTTGAACAAAATCGAATCTACAGTCCTTAACCAGGAAACTTGGTATTTGGTCAGAACCCGATGTCATTTTATGTTTCAGTTTATTAATAGCTGTTAATATCTCATTCTCAGTAAATTCCGCAATATGCAAAACAGGTATGTTTCCCAAGTCAACAGCAGACAAGTCCGGATCGGAAGAATTTATATATACGCTGCCAAAATAGTCTCTAAATCCATCAACTATTGCCTGAGGAGATTCGTACTGTAATTCACCCATACTTAGACAACCAGGTATTCGGGAGCAGCATTTTTTGTCCTGAATATAACTCCAAAATAATTAGGATCACCTTTCAGTCTCTCTTCAACATGTGATAGGTATACATTATATGCATCTCTCGTTTGCCTTTAATAATTTTTCGGAATTCCTTAAAATTCTCCAAATCAACCAATGACTTTGAAAGTAGAAATATAACTCGAAATCCCGTCATAGAATTTTGTTGCGCCCATTTGGACTTTTGTTCAGAATGCCAAGATGTATCTCTCTGCAAAAAATTCCAACTAAACCACTTTGACATTGAAATCCTGCGGGGACCTTTACAATTGACGTAACAATAACTACTACTAATATGTTATAAACTATTGCTATTTTTACTGTCAAAGGTAAAAGCATTGTTTACAATGAATGTTGTTGTATAGTTTATAGACACATGTAATGTCGCAGTTTTGATGCAAGCATCTATAAACAATGTAGTTTCAATTTCTATTATATTTATTAATTGTATAACATTTAAATTAATCTTATACTTACTCTTTTCCGAATATCCTACAAAAAGTTCTTATTAATGAACCTGACATGTTTGACTACCACACCTTAACACAACTAAATTTTATAATTCAATTTAGGCAATGTTTAAATTTGTACGAAATAATCATACAATATTAACGTGCAATTAGCACAAAATATTCCAAATACCTAGTAATTATTTATACAAATGTTCCTGTCACGATGTTACAACAAATTTCGAGTGTTGTTATGCACAATATTGGTGTAAAAGTTCACATACATTTTTCTCTGTGTAGTTTTAACACTCAGAAAGTAAAAAGTATCAACAAGGGGGACATTTGTTCATGAATCAATCTTATTCAACGCATTGACACTGTAAATATGACTATTTTGTGTTTGGCCAGCTATTCCTTTTAAATCAATTAAAAAAAGAAACAAAGTATCTAGGCGATACAGATGTTCTAAATATGGTTAACATTTTTTATAAATATCACAAGTGGTCGATCGTGAGTGAATGGATAACTAAAAGAAATCAATCGACATGTAGATACATTTAACATAAAAATAAATACATATAGATACCGGCTCCTATAACAACGGCAAACAATATTGGGCAAACATTTGCAAGGAAAATTTAATTCGAACATCAATCAATCATTTTGGTTACAACGCAGTTCTCCTATTTAGGTCCAGCGTTTGAAATAAAAAGGCATGTAAAGTAAGATATTTATTATTAATATTATTACGGTTTCACTCGGCTGTAATAGATTAGTCGAAAGCTTCTTTTTTCATATGTAAATCTGAAGAGTCGCTTAAGAAACTGACCATTCATACGAGGTTGACGATGATTTATGAAATGTATCATACGCGTTAGCCATTTGGCATAAAAAATAGCCATGTTAAAAATAACGGTTTTGTGACCTTCCACACAGAGCTTATTTTACGCTATATTACTATCATATCCCGCTTATTTGCAAAGTGACCCTGAATGTTTAAAGGGAAATTGTGGTGTGACCTTTTCGGAAATATTTCCATAATTCAGACTATAATCGTAGAATTTATTGGACACAAATTGGAACTACAATGAAGATTTATAAGACATGGATAGTACTGTTCCTATCCCCAGCATGAAGAACCTGCAGAATTGGTCTAGCGTCAGGAACACACTCTATTAATGCAATAAATTTCAGAATAACATCGTGTCCCAATTATTTTCTCGAGCCGTTGGTTTGACGCATATATTAAGACGGATCGAGTAGTAATTATTATAATTGTCTTATATGGAGGCCAGGACCGTACCCTACCGCTTATTCAACTTAATAGATTTGTTTTGTATCCTAGAAATTGTAATATACCGCCTCCTTCCACACAAACCTTAAGTAACCTAATTCCCTCTATATGTTTTCTTTGGTCTGTTGAAAGGCAAATACACGAAGACTATAAAGGTAAATGCTTACTACTACCCTTTAATATAACCAGTCAACTGTGTTCACGATCATTGTTGGTGTTAGGTAGTGAATGACGTTTGTTTGACGTCGCGTTTGTCGTATTCGTATTATTAGAGGATATTTGGTCACGCCTTTATAGAGCTTAAATAAACTTCTAATTGTTTTTATATTGATAGTAATAATGTCATTAAATTGTTAGTTTATAACTGTAGTTGGTGATACGCGATTTCATTGTGATATAACTTGTTCTATATTATATCTCTTTTGCGGGTATTTCTTTTGTCACCTATGTCATAACGACGTCATGAAACGACATTTTAACGTTACATTTCAAGTTTAAAGTGAATAAGCAATGTTCGAATTCACTAGGTTTAAATATATTATGCACCTATATACGTTGATTCCCTGTTCTAACAATTAAACGTCTGTTCGACGTCGCTTTGGTTGCTTTTACTTTATTTGCCGAAGTTTGGTCAGTCAGACATTATTTGTTTACTTACTTGTATACTCACCTCAAAATCAAAACTTTAATGTTCAACGTGCTTTTCCACTTTGGTAGATGTTAGTTCGACGTCGCTACTTCCATCGCGTATTAAATTAATATCAAAGTAGTGTTCACTTCATTTGAACAGACATATACGTTGGTGGTATAAAAACATTTTGAATCCAAACCTGACGAGTCCGTAAAACGTCAATTCTCAGTCTGGTGGGTAGGAAACTGATTTTAAAGTCCTGACGAAGTGTGGTCTGTTAAAAGGCAAAAACACGAAGACTACAAGGGTAATAATACTATTTAGTCTAACCACAGATAATTGTTTTAACGTAACGGCATTGTTTTAACGATCATTGTTGGTTTTAGGTAGTGAATGACGTTTGTTTGACGTCGTGTTTGTCGTATTCGGATTATTAGAAGTTATTTAGTCACGTACTGTGTTTGTAAAGCTTAAATAAATTTCTATTTGTTCATACATTAATAGTAATGATGTTATTATATTATTAGTTATTAATTGTAGTTTATATCTCTTTCGGGACTATTTCCTTTACCAGTAATGTCAAAGCGACGTCATGAAACGATATTTTTACGTTACATTTCAAGTTTAAAGTGAATAAGCAGTGTTCGACTTCACTAGGTTTAAATATAGTATGAACCTATACACGTTAATTTCTAATTCTAACAATTAAACGTCTGTTTGACGTCGCTTTGGTTATTTTTACTTTGTTCGTCGAAGTTTGGTCAGTTAGACGTTATTTGATTGGTTACTTGTATACTATCCTCAAAATGAGAAAATCTTAAAGTTTGGTAGACGTTAGTTTGACGTCGCTACTGCCGTCGTATATTAAATTAATATCAAAGTAGTATACAATTCTTTTAAACAGACATGTACGTTGGTATTATACAAAAACATTTTGAATCCAAATCTGGCGAGTCCGTAGAACGTCAATTGTCAGTCTGGTGGCTAGGAAACTGATTTTAAAGTCCCGACGAAGCGTGGATTGTAACAGCTCTCAGTCTCGGTGTGTAGTTACTTTCTTATCTGAGCACCAGCCACCGACCTATACCGACCATCTAGTGGACACGGGCAGGTGGACACTCTGACATTCTTAGATGAGCTTGGCGGAACCTTCATTTTCATTTACTAATCATTAATCAACACACGCAATTTACAATAACGCCACTTAAGAAAAACTGCTTCTTAATTATACTTCCTGCAAGCTAATTACGGCAGTAATTGCCGTTCTATTTCCTTCATTGCCGAGGCTTTTACATGAAAACTGTTGAAAAGTGACGATGGGTGTATTCATTTTTTATGCGATACTGCTGTTATGTAATATCTCACTAGCTTTATTATTAGGCACCCATGCACCGTATCCTGATACCATCTACCAGAAAAAGTACTGTTCTTTTCTTCTTAAACCTCTTTCTGAACGGCAATCTCACTGAGAAAAATGTTTCCTCATAGTAAATGGATGTATTAATCACAACAAAAATATTTTACTTGCAATTATAATATATAATTTATTGCAGACGTTCTAATCTAAATGAATATATCATCTATCATTTAAACTGGTAGAAAGTATATTTATAGTTAGTATTATTATTACTATAGTAATTACAACCATATATTTGATTATAATGAATACATTTTTGATTATAATAAACTGGCGACCGAATATTTCCGAAATTGCATGTGTATATTAGTATTACAAATTCATATTTAGAAAAAGAAATCCATGAGTTTGCATTTCTACAATTATTACTAAATCATGTCAAAATAAAATATATTAATAGTCACAGTAGTCGTAGTAGTAAACGTGTTTGGTTATTATAAGCAAATTATTTACTTGATTATAACAAACTAGTTTTTAGTTACATATATTTCAATATATAATTTATTAAACGAATTTAAATAATATTTTAGCTGTAATAACTATATTTATGAATTATTAAAAAAGTCATGATGTATTAATCACAAGTAAATGAATATTAATAATAATGAATGATGAAAGTATGCAAAATCTAAAATTCCATTAAAATTTAAAAGAATTGTTTCTATATTATCTGAAAATAAGGTATATTGAAGCTTAGTGTGACTACAGTAGTCAGAATCATGTCTTTGGTTATAACAAGTAAATTATCTACTTGATTATAATAAATTGGTTCTTCATTGTCTGTATTCAGGAATATTATTTGTCACAAGAAACCAAAGTTTTATCACTACAACCAGCTTTTTTCTTGCTATTTTGAAGCGAAATTATTACAGGCCTATTTACTTGTAGTTATAATATTGTTTCAATCGTTCTAGTCTACTAACACTATTTATTAATGATTCAAAAATTTGTAAAGATACAAATATGAAGTTAGATTGAAAAGAAGTACTTTGTTAAATTTTAGAATTATTATTACTGTATACTAATAGTTAGTATTACCATAGTAGTCACAACGAGGATTTTGGTTATAGTAAGTAAATAATTTATTTGGCTGTAATAAATTGGCATTATGTGGACTGTATTCAAGTATATCGTTTATTAAATGAAACTAAGGCTCAATTATAGCTACTAAATCGTTTTTTACTCTTATTTTAAAATGGAATGACTCTGCCTTCGTAATTACTCGATATTTAGAGCAGAACATAAAGTTGTTTCATAACGTAGAGATATTTTGAGCAGTATTTAATCAGCAAATCGGTGTACGTAACAAAAACCTTATTGCTGGTCGTTAATAGTTTTTACCGAGGTAAATTTAAGAGAATTAATAGGATTGCCGGTGATTGGTAGTGCGTGATACCGCCACGACAATAGCAGTGGCGCTACAATCCATCACCACGGAGCGCTAATGACACGCTAAACACACGCAACTCGAGTTTTTCCTTTCCCTTGCTCGCCCCCTCCCCCCTTTCCCCTTTCAGCCCTGAAAAACGTCCAGGGCCAGTAATTAATGTATTCGCGAACTGGCGGACTGTGAAAACGTACTCAACAAGATGAAAGCCTCATTTCATTACTATTAAGGTTCCACTCAGACAGCCAACCTTGTCCATTACAAAAAATTAAGTTTCGATTTTTTTGCCAGTTGACTTACGTCTCGTAGGAAATATTTTTTTAGTTCCTTTCCTTGTCTTTAAGACATTTTCAAGATAATTTTTGCGCTGTATATCATTCGTCAGTAACATGTATATGTTTTGGCTTAGTTTCAATTTTCACGTTCAAGTGAAATTATTTTAAAAATGTACTTAGATCCACTTCACTGCTATTAGATCTGTTCATCATCTTCATTTAATACACAGCGTCCCACACGAGTCGTATTTTATAAAATCGAAACTGCCGTCGAAAAAATTATCGACTGTGGTGAATATCAGGTTTAAAAGAAAACAGATTCTTGGTAGAACAATTCTTATAAATTTTCTTTGGGGATGTAAGGAAGGGGATAAAAGTGTCATCTTGTGTGAGTTTAATTCTGTTGTTAACCAGTAGTTTCTTATGCCCTGATGAAAAAAATGAGCAGAAGAAATCACATAAACAGTTAGTGTCTACATCAAGTTTTCCAGTCCATTAGACAAAATGCTGGTCCCCTGCCTAACAGTTCGCTGAGGTTCCGGACTCCGGGATTCCGAGTTCCGGAATGACCTTTAAACAGTGGCGGGGTTGGGCTGAAAAATATATAATATAGTATATAAAATATTAATATTTATTCGTAAATTTATTATGCATAGTATGTGATGCGATAAGGTTTGTGTAAAAAAACTTCAAGATAAGTTTTTAGTTGTTTTTATATTTTTGGTACGCCATCAACTGCTTAAGAAAGAGAATGTTTGAAATGCCTATTTTTAATGGTAAATGAAACATTTTTTAGTTATCGAAAAAAATAATGAATTCTTCCTCCTTTTCCTCTGATAATTGAACATTTGTGATCTAAAACTAATTTTTTCAAGATAAAAAAAAATGTCAAATTTTTAAACCTGTTCTGTTGTGTGAAAGGAAAAATATTCAAAAGTATGGTGAAAAAAGAAAAATCAAAAGTATAGTGAAAAACGAAAATTGAAAAAAATCAGAAGAATAAAATAGAAAACCTTTTCCTTTGATTATTGAACATGGAAAATTGTCAAAATTTTAAACCTGTTTTGTTGTGTGAAAGGAAAAATATTCAAAAGTATGGTGAAAATAGAAAAATCAAAAGTATAGTGAAAAACGAAAATAAAAAAAATCAGAACAATAAAATAGAAAACCTTTTCCTTTCATAATTGAACTCGGATATACAGGGTATTTTTAAAATCATTTCTATTCACAGGTAACTTTGTGATTTAAAACGTAATTTTGTTTCAAGATAAAAACCTGTAAAATTTTGAAACTTCTTTTGTTGTATGGAAGTATAAGAAATAGTCAAAAGTACGGTGAAAAGAGAAAATTAAACAGTATAGTAAATAAATATAAAACAGTAAAAGAAAATTTGAAAGTAGGAATAGTGAAAAACGAAAATTAAAAGTAAAATAATTCAGAAGAATACAGTATTTCTAAAATAATTTCTATTCACAGGTTACTTTGTGATCTAAAACGCAATTTTTTTAAAGGTAAAAAATTATCAAATTTTGAAACCTGCTCTGTTGTGTGGAAGTATAATATTCAAAAGTACGGTGAAAATAGAAAATTCAAAAGTATAGTGAATAAATACAATTCGAAAGATTCGTGTAGAAAATTGGAAACAGGAAAAAAGTAAATTTAAAAGTATAGTGACAAACGAAGCAATAAAAAAGATAAATTCAAAAATATAAAGTACAAAGAAAATGTGACTCCATATAAAAATTTAAAGAATATATACGAAATATGTTTTGTTATTTTTTAAGGTGTCACAATCCTTAATCCTTATTTTTAAAATTGTTTAAATTGATATTTATTTTGTAATTTTGTTTTGTCACATATTGATCCCATTGATATTTTTGTCAAGCTAATTAGTTTATTATAATTGCAACTGGATAAAGACATAGAGCATGGTAAAATATCGTATTCATTTAAACTTGCAACTTCTGCCTCGGAATCTCCCACCTACGCCACTGTGGTTAGCGTCCGTGTGTATTGGACCAGTTTGATGAATGGTTTCTATCATCTATCAAAGACAAATCACAAATATGTACGCTTGTCTGGTTCCAAAATGTGTTTGGAGCAACAAACCCTGTTATTTTATTTAATTGAAAATATGACAAACAGTTTTACAGTGACTGTACTTGTTCTTATTAATGTAGAAACATAGAATTGCTGGGAAACGGTAGAAGTTCATGATTTAAATTCACACGAACGTCATGTTCATCATTATTTGCAATTTTTTAAGCATGTTGGTTCACTCGCATATTATTATAGAATTTGGCGGAGGCGCCAATTCTAAGGAACGGAGAGCATTTAAGGCGAACAGATTTTTGTAGAATATTTGACACGTGATTGCTATTGTTTTGCGTTTGAAAAGAGGTACAAAATACTTTGTTTTATATATTGTCTATTAAAATTATTTTTCCAATAATTATTAATTAAAGGTTACGTTAGTAAATATATTTATATCTACACTGTAAGAAAATAATTGCACATTTTAACACAAAAAAACACAATACTTTGTTAATCGAGTTTCACACAGTGTGTATATTTTTACACATTTCTCTATATGTAGCATTGTGTTAAAGGTTATGTATCTCGCAGTTTTCTTTATCTACTTAAATCTTACTAATAATTAATGTTAAAACTCTGGGAAATAATACAAAAGATATGGAAAGTTACATATGTATTTTACTTTAAACTTCAAATAGTAATTTTCCGTTAGATTTGTAACATTACAATTTGGTGTGTTTGTTATTTCATACTGTTAACTCAGTAATTGTCAATGTAGTTCAGAGTTTAAGCAGTACTGCAGCTACAGTCCTTTATGATGTTCAGTCTTACCGACAAAAATGTCACTATTTCAAAAGTTACGTGTGGCAGCGCTAAGTGTAATAGAGAATAGTAGTTGTAATTACACCGTATCAGGTATGACTCACGTTGACTGGCTGGCGCAGGGAAAAATTATCCCAGACGATAAATATTTATCGTATATATCGCATGCACAGTTTATAAGACGTAATAAAAATAACGTCGTTACTTTTACTGCAATAGAAATAGGAAATAACTAAAATGATTAAAAAATATTCCCATGTAAAAGTTGGCTGTAACTTAAGCATTTCATTAGATACCGTCTGCAAAGTAAGTCTATTTTTAATGCAATTGGCTGTAATTGCAAACTGTAATGGACATCTTCAACTGCCATGGTGAGCGTGAATGTCGGAAGCTGAAAGTGGCGGCAATCAAAGCTATAATCTCGGTACCATCGTTATTTTCCTCGATGAGAGCTAGTCCTCTCATCTAGCCCCGCGTCCGAGCGTGAGTTGGAACGGTACGGCATCACTCTAATGTGTACGCGATCTCGGGAATGTAATATGCATATACGCGTAGCAGATATCCACTTAAACGTTATATTTTTTCTCGTGTATGTCACGATCAGAGGCCAGTCACGATCAACTTCAATGATGGGACCTCGAAGGAAACGCCTCGAGACCCGGTAATACCACAAGCTAATAACTGCAGGCGATGGTCACTTCAAACTCAGTCAGAAACTGTCTACAGTATGCGCTACATTACAGCGCTGCAGCTTTATATAAACCGCATTTTGCCTCTCAAGCCGATAAAGTTGTCTTTCATACCAAAAAGAAAATAATTGCTTTAACAAAAGGAATACCACACTTGCAGCCTGTAGAGTAAACGCACAATTACATTTGAAAATGATATGAAAATCTGTAAAATTAGGTACATTATGATTACGTATAAAAAAGAAAATCGTAAAATTCCTGGAAAATGTAAATTTGTATATACATTTTAAAGTGATATTATTTATGTTAAAAGTCAATTAAGTACTAGAACAAATTCATTACATTTGCTGCCTGTAAAATGCAAATTCACAATTACATTTGAAAACGGTAGGAAAATCTGTAAAATTACATACTTAAAACAAGCAAATTGTGTAGTACAAACAGACAAACAGTGACTACAAAAAATTTACAAGGCGTTCACATCATACATTAACGTAAAATACTGCATTATAAGGATCTTTATATGAAGACCGTACATTTACATCTTACATAATTTTTTCTAAAAAAATACATAGTAACGTTGTAAAATTACATTTCATGAGTATAACACGGTTTTACTATGAAAAATTGCTTATTCATAAGTACTAATTTTCGATTACAGTTAAACTATTTATTACATTCTGTGTGTTATTTCACATTATTGACCTAAGCAGTACATAACCAATCATCTATCGTGTAATATGCTAATAATTTTTATCAGTGTAAGTTAATGGACTCTCATATCTGAAGCAAAATTAAATACTTGAAACAAATTTATAAATTATTTAAAGAACAATTACTTTATTGTAAAATTACAATTGTCTTTAATTTTATTACAATGGATATATAATCTTTTATGTAAAATTACACGTTTTCATCTAAAAATACATAATGACGTCGTAAAATTACATTTCATGTGTACAAAGACACGGTTTTACTATAAAAAATTGCATATTCGGTAGTAATTTTCTATTACAGTTGTAACATTACATTCTTGTGTGTTATTTCACGCGATTCGTGTAGTATCGCTAATAATTTTTGTCAGTGTAAGTTAGAACTCTCATATCTGAAGCAAAATTGATTGAATTGACACAAATTTACAAATTATTTAAAGAAATATTACTTTATAGTAGCAAATTGTCTTTAATTTTACCTATTACATTGATTATATATTAATTTTTCATGTAAAATTACATGATCTTTTCTAAAAATACATAAAAACGTAAAATTACATTTCATGTGTACAAAAACACGGTTTTGATATGAAGAAGTGCATATTCATATGCAGTAATTTTCCTTTACAGTTGTAACATTACATTCTGGTATATCGTTTCACACTGTTGACGTAAGCAATAAACAGCCAGTCGTCGTGTAATGAATGTCGCTAATTATTTTTGTCAGTGTTAGTTAATAGACTCTCATATCTGAAGCAAAATTAAGTACTTGAAACAAGATATATTACTTTATAGTAAAATTACAATTATCTTTATTTTTATTACAGTGAATATATAATTGCAAAGCTTAAAACTTACTACTATTGTTAAAATAGTATTAATCATCAAAAATTAAATATAATAATTAAAAGATTAAGTAGTACTAATTATTGTTGGAATTTTGAAAAAACTGAGATAATTTTCCTATAAAATGTGAATTTACGATTCCACGTAAAGTATTATAAAAATATGTAAATTAGGTACATACTTCTACAAAATTTTATGTCCTCTACAAATTGCCTAAAGAAATGTTATATTTTTGATACATGGTGATTTTCCGGGTTGTTATGCCGTGACCTCGGTAACTGGTAGCTGCCAGAAACAGAGTTAAAATGCACATCCCTAGCATTAGCCGGAATTATTTTACCTGCCCTGGTTGTTCTCGGGTTAGGATCTGTGGGGACAGACCCGCTATCGGTGTCTCTGGGCCTGTCCATATATTGATTTCGGTTCCTATTGTTGGTATTACGACTGATACGGTCGGAACCATTCCTCGGATAATGGTGGTCCTCTGAGGCGTTCTGAGCTCAGTCGCGGCGAAGCTTTTGCAGAGTCACCACTGAAGATGCCGACAGTGAAGAGCGGCGAAACGTTTGGAAGCATGTAATGCGACCAGTTACAGCGGCGGCTACGGAACGCCTCGGAGGACCACCATTATCCGAGGAACGGTTCCGACCGTATCAGTCGTAATACCAACAATAGGAACCGAAATCAATATATGGACAGGCTCAGAGACACCGATAGCGGGTCTGTCCCCACAGAGCCTGGGCCAAGAACAACCAGGGCAGGTAAAAGAATCCCGGCTAATGCTAGGGATGCGCATTTTAACTCTGTTTCTGGCAGCTACCAGTTACCGAGGTCACGGCATAACAACCCGGAAAATCACCATGTATCAAATTAGAGGTAGTGAAAGCCTAAAAACCACTATAAATGTTATATTTTTGTTTATAATTGAATGTAAAATTACAAATACTAAATTCCTACTAGTTGGTGATGGCATTTTGGAAGAAGAAACAAGAAACAAATTCTAAATATAATACATACTGTAAAATTACAATAATTGGACTCACTTATTCCTGCAAACTGTAAATTCACAGTTACATTTAAAAATATATGTAATGATTTTATTTTAAAACTGCATATGGTTGTATAAATACAAATGCAATACTTCTCTAGGTATCTATTTCTAGTACTTTAATTATGCCACAAAAGGAAATTAAATGAAATTACAAAAACACCTCGCACTTTTCCGTAAAATTACAATTATTTGTATTATTTGATACAATTACAATAGCAATTACTTATTGATTGCATTTTTAGTAGAAACGAATTGATAATTATTACACTACAAATAGCATTGAAATAAACTTACAAGTACTTGTTGTCTGCAAAATGTAGATTCACAATTGCTGCTTTCCACAAGTATCTGATCCTGAATATCGTAGCAGTAGTTGATGTAAAATTACCAAGAAATCAAAAGGCGCATACAAGGCATTACATTCAATAACGTCCTGCGATACCGACATAAAAACCTAATTGTGCTGTGGTTTAAAAAAACCGTTTTTTACCGATGTTATAATATTTGCGAACTCAATTTCCGGTTGCTCGTGTCTAAAAGTCGTAGTTAATAATCCTAAACAGCTGTACAAATCCAACAGAAGTGGTATTAAACGAGTGGCTGTGAAAAACGGATTACATTTTTAAATCCGGTATTACAACAAGAGAAAAATGAGCTTAATTGCCCAGCGTTATTTTATAAAAAAGTCATCCCTTAAGGAGTATTACAGCTTTAATTAGATAAGTTAAATGAAAAAGTCCCACCACATTTTATTGTGGTCATAAATACAGCTGTTAGCCACTTTACTTAAGAATTGCTTCTGTCAAAAATACATAAAAATATGTTCTTTATATAAAACAACAGTATGTAGGTGTTAGGTTAATTATGTAAATGTAAATAAATTTTATTTTAAGGCTCATAAATTGATTATAGATTTAATAGAAAGCATTATTATTATTATATTTAAATTCTCTAGAACGCCTTTGTCTTTAATAAAAATTAAAATTTTAGATACAGGGTTAACTATGATTAAGTACAAATATGTTAAGAGGGAAAAATAAGAATTAACGGAATCATCCATCAAAAAATTTCCATATACAGGGTGATTCATTAATAATGGGGCAGAGCTTAAGGGCATGTTGCTGACCTAAAAATAGAGCGATTAAACTAAATATGCCTTATCCGAATGTTGCTCCTTTTCAATCTACAGGGTGTTAAAGTTGAAGAAATAAATCACATTTTCTTTATTATTTTTAGATGGCATCTACCGTATTTTATGAAATTTGGTATAGGAGGGTTTCTTCGTACTAGAAATTTGAATATGTGAACGATTTTGGTGTATCTGCTAGAGGGCGCCACCGACAATGGTTTAACCCCTTTAAATCGCTACGACATTTTTGTGCTACACTGTATCATATTTTAGATTGGACAAATTTTCTTCCCTATCTTTTCTAGTTAAAAAAGGTACACCTTGTTGATGTCGCTAGAAGCAATGGTTTCTGAGAAAAGCACATCTAAATTTCATGATGCATGCAATTTATCTTAAAGTAAAGTCAAATTGTTGCCATGGGCCATACTGTAACAGCATAATACTGTAATCAAAAGAAGCGAAATTTCGTGAAATTTGCTTTAAGCGATCGAAAGATAAGAAAGAAAATGTGATTTATTTCTTCAATTTTGACACCCTATATCTTCGTTATTATTGATTTTGGTGGATTTTTTAGGAAAAGCTAAAGTAAATTTAATCTACAAAGTCTTGCCAGTAGGCGTACAATGCATGGTATTATTTTATTATATAAAATTATCAATTTTAAAATTAGATGTGAATCTATTAATAAAGATTTATCATTTAGAGTTCCCAGATTGAACTCTAGGAATTGTGATTTGTTTATGTTACCCTTTGCCCGTACAAATATGTTGTTAAAGTCGCCTTTATATCAAATGCTGGACAATAGCAACAATATGGAGGGTTTCGATATTAACTTTTGTGGTGTACGTGATATAAAAAAATATTTTCAATAGGTGCGTGTGTATATTCTTGTTTCTTTTTATTTTGTTTAGTAACTTTATTTGTTTTTTAATTATTTTGTTATTTTTATATTATCTGACAATTTAACTTTTAGGTTTATTATTTTTTATTTTTACTAGATTTTAAACTGTTTTTATATGTTTAGACTTTTATACTACTTATATTTTATTTTATACAATAGATTTTTAATATGTAGGTATCTCTTTTTAAGTATTTTTATTATATGTTATTGCAATTTTTAAATTTAAACAACTTATCCTTTAAGTTGGTTATACCAGTTAGATATTTTAAGAGTAAATAAATAAATAAATAAATTGACTTACTTTAATCACAGCATTATGCTGTTACAGTATGGCCCATTACTTACGCATCAAATGACTTTACTTTTAGATAAATTGCATGCATCATGAGATTTAGCCGCGTTTTTCTCAGAAACCATTGTTTCTAGCGATATTAACAAGGTGTACCTTGTTTAACCAGAAAAGATGAGGAAGAAAAATTTTCCAGTCCTAAATGAGATACAGCACAAAAAAGTTGTAGCGATTTAAAGGGGTTCAAACCATCATTGGTGGCGCCCTCTAGCAAATACACCAAAATCGTCGACATATTTGAATTTCTAGTACCAAGAAACCCCCCTATACAAAATTTCATAAAATACGGTAGATGCCATCTAAAAATAATAAAGAAAATGTGATTTATTTTTTCGTAGATGATGGACCTGATGAAATCGATCATATTAACGTGATTTTTTTAAATCTGTGATAATAATTATAATTGGAGACGTGTAGGATGAATGAAGACAGATGTGGTGCGTCGTTAGACATTTATAGTGAATTCGCAGATCATTAAATAAGTTGGCCATGGTAGGTTTAAGTGAAATGTAGCGATAAAATTAGATTGGATCTAACAAGAGAAAATTGTGTCTGGTTCTGTGTGAAAAAAGTGACAAGAGTTTTCCGAGCTATTAAACGCGTACATCTGTCAACACGGAAAAAATGGGCAATTCTTGTATTTGTCGACCCTAGACAGCTTATAAGAGCAGTCCATTTATAAGAGAGGCGGTTGCCAAACCCTGGAAATCCTTATTGAATGTGGTTGAGCAACTGTACCGCAGTACGACATATATCATTTCGTCGCCTGCAGATATGCTGGCTTCGTAACAGGAATTCGTTTGATAAATGACAGATTAGGTGTATTTTCCACACTGGTATATTCTATACAATATAAATTATGATTATTTATTCTACGGTGACTAGGAGGTATATGCGAAATTACCTGTAAGGATACTCGCGTACATATTTTATGATTGACAGAAACGAAACACGTTAAATATAAATTGTTACTTTAACAAATCAATAGACATGTGCGGTCTGTATATACGTATATAATTTTAAGGCACGAGATTGATAGAAAACACCACCTCTTTATAAACACTTATGATTACTGAGTATATACAGGTTGTTTTCCTATATTAAAATATTATTTTTGCGTTCTATGTCTTGCGGAAACTCGCTTACTGACAGCTCTATTGACAGCACAAAATCATTTTGACAACTACTGCCGACAAACATAATCATATTTCACCAAGACCTCTAACAACTACGTTAGTATAACACCGTTATAGTTCGACTAAACAAAAAAGTTGTTACCACTTTCGTCTAGTCATCCTAAACGTACATTTACAGTACAGTACAATCTCAATTCCAATTCTCAGTGCAGGATTCAGCATTTGTGTATTATTAAATTTTCTCAATGAGTTTGCAATTTTAGTACGATTTGAATAAATTTAAATTTTCTGACGCCTTGCGCAAAACACTGTATGACGTCACTGTTTCCTACAGTAGGTATGTCGGGGTGCGCTCGCTATCGCTTAATTGCATTTAGAATACAAAGCTTAGGAGGACCGTTGACGTCGCTAGGACTGCAGTTCCATCAAAATTTAGATATTGTGCCCAAATGTCTCAGTACAACGATAAAATGACCAGACAATTTATCTATTAGTTTACCTTGCAATCCCAATTCGCTTTTGGCAAAAATCAATTAAGCGCGACATACTTTCGTGAACTCAAAATAAATATGTGTTGTATTGTAAGATTTATATAAAAAAATTATAATGTACAGGGGACTTTTACAAATACAATGTTATAAAGAAAAAATCAAAAGAGCAGTTCAAAAATTATTTAAAAATACACTTCTGCACGGCATTGGAAATTGGTCCACTGTAAAACCTGACAAGGCAAAACATGCAATCGGCGACAGCACAAAAAATTGAAAGAAATCCTCAGGGAAGAAAGAACATTTTATATATTTTTTAATTATCTTTAATTAATAAAATAGTTTGACATACCTACCAGATGTTCAGCAACAAAATTTTGGGACCGTCTTTCTTTTCTACAAACTGACACAAATGTTTCTGTTTTTTGTCCGTTTTGAACTCGTAAGTTATCAGCAGTAGCTATCATTAACAATGTCCACTTGGGTGTGACACACTGCGCTTTTTAAATATTCCCACAAAAAGAGTCCAAATGATTTAGTCAGAAGATTGTGACGGCCATGGTACCGGTCGTCCTGCTCCAATCCCTTGGTATTAATGCTGTGCATGATACGGATATAATTATTGAGCTTCGTGTATGATACCCCACACTTCTGCAATACACCCTGGACGCCCGGGATCTCAATCTCTTCCACGATTCGATTTCAAATTTCCCGCTCACGCTCCCGTTGTACTACACTTGCACTCATCGCACACCACGGTTAAAGTAGCTGCATTTGGCATATGTTTATGGGAAAATCGTTCGTTCGAGCATTTACACAACACCACAATTTTATCCATCAACTCTGAATTGCTATACACGTAAGCCATTTTTGACATTTGAAAAACTAATTTAAATATTCGCATATTCAGAAACTATAAGAATTTTACAAAAAAAAAAAATTACGATATTGACTCCGTTCTTCATGACTCATCTATTCCCATTTTTTTTAGATAAGTTGTGATTACCCTGTATAAAATTAATTTAAAATGAAGCTAATGCGGTTTTGACAAATGTATTTATGATCCATGTTATGTTGGTAACAGTAATTACAGCACTTGTCGGCAGCAAAATCTCAACTACTCACCAAGAAACTACATAAAACGTCAAAAGTCTTGAACCTCCCTCATTATTGTTAAAGAAATCTTTTTGTCAGAAAAACCAAATACATTTATATGAAATGAATATGTTCGATAAACTGAATACTTAGAAAATTAAAAATCACCAAATGTGTTACAATTTTGACAAAATTTATTAAACCAATAAGAAGTAACAAAGCAAGTTCTCTACTTGACTAATAGTCGGTATGGCCTCTACGCCTGTGCATTGAGTAATCAAGCGGTTAACGATGTCTTGCGGAATATGGTTCCATTCCTCTTCTGCCGCCACAACTAACTCATCTGCAGTCTGAGGTGGAGGAATATGATTGTGAATGGCTCTAGCAACGAAATCCCACATGTTTTCAATAGAATTCATGCCGGGAGAGTTGGCTGGCCAACCTAATCTATTAATATGTCCTGCTTCGAGTGCCCCCTTGAACCCTTCTTGCTCGATGTGGTCGAGTGTTGTCGTCCATAACACAAAATTTTCACCTAATTTATTACGTAAGGGGTAGATAGTGGGCGTAATAACTTGTTCGATGTAGATTTGACTGGTCATATTCTGTGGCATGCAAATTATTGGGGTGCGGCGGATGGACATTATTCAACACCAAAACATTACGGTACCCCCTTCATACAGAGCAACTTCAAGGGAAAAATGAAGTCGCTGTTGATGACCTGGTTCTCTCCAGACTCTTTGTCGATTGCCATCAGTAACCAGCCAGCAATTCTGTTTTCTCTGTAAATAAGACCCACCGCCACTGGCGTAAAAGCCAAACCCTATGTTCTCGCGCCCACTGTAGACTTGCAGCACGATGTCTTGGAAGTACAGCAGGCATCCGTAATGGTCTTCTACCATGTAAATTTGCGTTGTGGAGTCGTCTTCAAATAGTAGGTGTCAATATAAACGACGAAACGTACATTGAAAGTGGGCCCTGAGAGCTGAAGCTGAAGATGTGCGGTGTTTACAGGCTTATTTCACCAAATACCGATCCTCCCTTTCATTAGATACTCGAGGACATCCACTACGTAGTCTGTTTTTCACTGTATCAAATTCTTCATATCTGTGTACTATTCTACAACAGATGATCTAGGAATGCCCAACATGTTGGATATCTGATGATTAGAATGTCCTGCATCATGTAGAGCAGTCATGCTTACTCGGGTAAACGCATAAATTTTACGTTCTGGCATTATAATGTACAAAAATTCAAAGGAACACTTGGCTGAATACACTGCCAAACTGACCAGATTTGTCACATCGGTAATAAGGTAAAGGTTCACGGCCTGCAATTTTTTATTGTCTTTTTTGTTCCCTAAGTACATGTATTTTTTTACTACATTAAGAAAAACGACTAGGTTTAATCGAATCATTTTATATAGAGGGGTTCCAAGACTTTTGACGTTGGGTGTATGGATTTTACGAAACTTTTTTTTTTACGACATTGACTCCATTTTTCATAACGCATCTACTCCCAATTTTTTTTAGATAAGTTGTAAATCACCCTGTATAAAATCAGCTTAAAATGAGGCAAATAGTGTAATTTAGGGTTTAACCAAATGATCCTAATGTCAGTCCTATGCATTCATCCAGCATCTTACTCATTGAGTCTCCTGTTCTATATTTATAAATTCAGATATCGTACATGGTATAAGATTTGCCACTTAAAAAGTTTTCTGTGCAGTTTGTACTGCCTTTTGAGAATATTAAAAGTTTTGGAAAACCAAAAATGAACAATACAAACGTCAGATATCGCATTTTAACTAGCTTTTAGTATTTTAATGTTATTTATTTGCCAACTGCAGGACTGATAATGTATTTTATGATCCATGTTATGTTGGTAAGAGTACCTACAACACTTTTCGTGAGCAAAAAATCCCAACTACTCACCAAGAAACTATAAATGATATACTGTTTCTAAATACTGCGAACCAACATCTTCCTATAACTGTAGTGGTTAGCATTTTCGTAATATAATTATTTTACAACATAGTGGATAAGATGATTGATTAACTTCTTTGGTCCCTGAATCAATTGCCGCTCCACAATACCACTAAATTCCAATGAAAAGTAATAAATGGTTTGTAAATAGGTGGAATGTTTCTATCTACGTTCGACATCTGCAAACCGAAACGTAGAAGACTGTCATTAAGAGACATTGAGAAATATGCAGATACCTTACCTGATTACTAATGCTAATGTATTTAATATTGTGCCTGAGACAATGGATCTTAATTATAAGTATTCGTGCATATGTATATGCCTACATAATTTTTGCATTAATATCTTTCAATGCAACAGAAAGTAAGTTTTCAAGGAAAAGAATAAGAAACATTACCATTAATTGTATACATTATTACAATTACATTATTGATTACAGCGACAGAACTAGTATCATCTATTTAAAAAATACGTGAGGTTACGCCTTTCGTAATTGCGATTTGCTGGAAATGTCACGGACTTAAGTTCACGCCAAGTTCGAGATTTTTTCAACTGCGACTCGACTTCTGATTCAGACCACGGAGGCACTCTATCTAACCTTGGCAGATTTTATTAATTATTATAATTATTTCGCTTGAACTACACGATTGTGATGGTTCGGCTTCGACTTGATGCAACCTATCAAGGTATTTACATCTATTTTTAACGTAGATGTACCAATTATTAATAATTAAAATAAATCACAAACAAAAACACAGGAGAGACACCTACATTACCTGATCTAAGTCCAATTGATAGGACCTTTTACAGCTTATAAGAGAATTACGAAAAATATGTTTAAATTTCACTAATAATTTGTAAAAATCCTTTCCTTTCGTCTGTCAACTGAAAGGCCTGAGTAAATCCAAACGGGGCCTTTCATCCTTGCATTCTGTGCTAATACACAAAAAAACTACCACAAAGTTAGGTAAGACCCAGGGAAAAGCATCAGCTAATATGAGAAGCATATGTTAAATTCGAGTGTCCATTTGCTTAATTGAAATATTTGGCTTCCATTGGTCTATTGAAAAGTCGAATTCTCGATGAATGAATTGAAATCCTGCTCTTTTTACGGAAGAGGGTTACATGCTCATTTTATTCTGGTTGTACGTCTCTTTACCGACAACCCGAACCTATATGACAACCTGTGATACACTAAGAAAAGTAGTTGCCTTATATTTCAGCATATCGAAAGATGAGTGACGCTTATAATAATAGTTATTTATAGTACAAGTGTGATATAGGCATTATTATACATCATTTCACGAATGTAATACAAATGCCGTTATCCCACGTGTACTATTTTATCTAAAATTGCAAGAAAAATATCTACAACTACCTTGAATTGAGAAAAATCAGATCCAGTTAAGTTTTGATTCAAAATCAAGAAGCAAAGACATTGTTGTGGTAACCTGTCAAACTTGTTATAAACAAAATTGAGTTTTGTTGTGAAAATAGTGGTGTTGATTGAAATAATTAGTGATTCAGAAACAGAAAACTTGCTTCTTGAAATTGAAAAAGCCACTGCAACTGCAGTAGCTTTACTTTTACCAGATAAATCGAGAACCAAGTACGAACAATTTTGTAAACGATTCACTGATTGGTGTGCATCTGAGAATATAAAATATAAAGCAAAAGAAAAAGTATTATTAGCATTGTTTGAAGAATTATCGAAGAAGTACAAATCGTCTAGTCTTTGGGCGTTCTATTCTATGCTGCGGTCTACAATCTGTATGCGGAAAAATTTTGACATCAGTAAATTCAACAATTTAATTGCTCTTCTGGAAAAGTAACAAGTGGCATACAAACCAAAAAAGGTAAGAGTATTAATGAAAGAGGATGTTTCAAAATGTTTACAAGATACCGGTGACACAAAATTCTTGCTGACAAAGATAACAAAGGAAGAAAATATTTGCTATTTGAAATTCATAAATGCATAATTTAACGTTGGCTTAATTATTGGACTGTTTTCGAAGATCATCTATTTCACTTCTAGCCAACACAGGAGCAGACCTTCTACTTATAAAACGGCATCATGGTGGTTGGAAGTCCAACATCGTGTGTAAAGGCTCTATTGATACGTCTCTTGGAAACAAGAAAAAAATCGCCATAAAAGTTCTTTGGAGGAGAGATTGCCGGCATTGAAGTGCTTGCAAAAGCATTGTTAATACAAATACAGACCAGCTGCATTCAATTGGTATCAATCATACGAATTGCCAAAGTTGTGTTGTTAATATAGATAACAAGTAATTCAATTAATAATTTAAATTAAATTATCTATTAATTGTCAAATTGATTAACCTGTTGGTTCTTAATAAAGATAACCATTAAGCAGTGATCTTTTTTTTAATATTTCACTAGTGGGGTAATATGTCACATTACTTCACTAGTGATGTAATGACCTTTATTATTTAACTGAAATAGTGCCAAATAAATGCTGTAATGCGGCTCTTGTCAAACAGTTGTATATAAATAATATTACAATTCTAGATTCGTGATAGTCGATGAAATATAATCAGAATGCCTTTTTAGAGTCACATACTGTATACTGTTATTGTAAGGAAAAGTGCTTAAGTGCTTGTTTAGTCTGTTTCTATGCATATTTCTGTATGTGATATTTTCAATAATATTCTGAAAGTATATCTTAAGAGATATGAACCTTTTTGCTTATTATAGCATTTTATATCTCCTGTTTAATATAATAATAATAATAATAATAATAATAATAATAATAATAATAATAATAATAATAATAATAATAATAATAATAATAATAATAATAATAATAATAATAATAATAATAATAATAATAATAATAATAATAATAATAATAATAATAATAATAATAATAATAATAATAATAATAATAATAATAATAATAATAATAATAATAATAATAATAATAATATCTCTACCCCTCATTCTAATCACAGGGATTAGCCCAGAAGTCGGAGACTTGTGCGGGAGAGGGGGCGGCATATTATTATTAAGCAGGCCACATTTGCGCCCAGGAACGACTTACGTTGGTAGGCCCTAACCACTATTCAGTGCAGGAATGAAAAACCTGAAAACCTCATTAATTAGGGGGGTAGTCAAATATCAACCGGCATCAATCTCTCACATTGACCCAAGCTAACATTATTCCACCCTACCATACCCACAGAGAGGGTGCCATTCCTCTCCACGAATATAGCTTATATACGGTCTACCGGCAGCTGGGCTCGAACCAACTCCGTCTAGTCACCTCGATTCAAGTACTAACGCCTTAAACCGCGCGACCACTGACCGATCCAACTATCGCACTATATTTTGAGAATACCCTTTGTAGAATATTTGTACATATTTTCATACAACTTTCTTCAACTTTCCATTTCATTGTCTAAAGAATCGCGTCCAAAAATCGATGAGATCAGTATTACATTATTTTTTTCAATAACATTAATATTCAAATTAAACTGAATTAAATGATGATTTAATTTAAATAATATAATTATTACTTTTCAATAACTTTGTTTTTTTTTTCAGGAATGTGGGGCCAGCGAACATTTCCCTCAGTGTAAGTACTTAATTCCTTTTTATCCGCCTTTATTCGTATGCAGTTAATTGCATCTCCGAACATTAAGCTGCACTGTAATTTAAACTGGCCCGCTAATTTTTCTGTATCACTAAATTTCAACGAACCCATTGCTCCCATGTCTTATGCTGATTAAACTTACATTACCTCTTGAATTTCGCATTTGGTAGTGAAATCACACAGAGAAACGTTTTCGGATTACCTGTTTTAAACGGTGGCGTATACAGCTTCTTCGGACGATTATTAACGATCCATAATCTACTATTAGAGGCATTAAATATAGCAGGAAATGACATAGTACCCGTAACTCTGAACCGTCTCATCACAGAATGATGAAGATACCTTATTATTTTACATATGTCAGACAAATGCTAAAGTTAATAATAGAGTTATTAATAATTTTCTTGAAAAATGTTATTTCAGGAAATATTTCACTTTTAAAATCTACAATACCTTTTCTGTACGTACAATACGATTATTAACTACAACAAAATAGTTTGTTATAGATAATAAAGAAAGTAACAATGAAAATCGATATAAGGCGACTGAAAACTAATTTTGATGTACACGAATAACTGAAATTTTGTAAAAAAATGTATTTCGACGTTATAATGATTAAAACATATGTTTTATGTAATACGTAAATTTAAACGAATGAAGAGTTCGGTCTCGATAATTTTCTATTTCCAGTTTTCCACTTTAGTTATGAAAGACGCATTCCAGCTATTAATGCATATTTAATAAAATATCGTGTTGTAAACTAACAGGCGATTGTGTCAATCTACTCAAAGCTTCCGTCCAATCAGGGAAATTGTTTAATTTCCGGTGTGCATGAGCTTAGAACAATGCTCACGGTACCTCGTTACTCGTCACTGGAACTCGCGTGATCTAGAAATAAAAAATTTGCATATGCAGTATCAGCCGTTATTTAAATATAACATTATATTAAATTTTCTTTGCCATTTGCCATTCAAGTGTCAGGTATATCCTCTTTTTTAAATTAATGGGTAAAGTTGGTACTTATTGCTGAGATTTGCGTGGTAGAGGGGGCAATGTCAATACAGGGTCGCTTACAACGACCTTCGACTCTTGCATTTTTGATAGCAGCTACTGTAACTGTTGGCCCGCGGCATGGAGTTACGCGGCAAAAAGCCACATAAAAAGACTACAGGCCGTGGAAAACATAGCCTTACGCACAGCCGTCGCTGCGCCTTGGTATTTCAGAAACACAGACATAAAACGAGACCTAGAGTACACCGACCTAACACATACCATACACATACACACACAAAAAACCATTAACAAAGCCACAAACCACGACAACCCCCTGCTTAGACAAGCCGTCGACTACGCCCCCGCCCCGACAGACAAACACAAACGTCCAAAACACCAATTCCTTGACCTTCCTCCTGACAAAACACCAACCCCCTCCCCCGCTAATCTTTCTGTTTCAGGACAAGAAGAAACCAAGACCAAGAAGACCACCAAGAAGAAGACGAGAACATAGACAACCCAAACCCAAACCCTATCCTTACCTAGCGCTCGCATCTCCCGAACCGTAACAGGCTCGGGAAGAAGAGCATCCTATGGCTACAAGCCACTCACAACAAAGACCACCCCCGGGGGTTTAGGACGGCCGGCGAAGAAAGAACCTAGAAGACACGAAGAGCGCCAGAAGAGGCCCCCCTGCCGGCGGGGGTCAGCCAGGGCAGGAGGAGGTTCCTCGAGCCGACAGCATCGGCCGCAACAGCGGTCGAGGCTGACCGGAGAAGGGAACCCACCTCTACGAGGCCGCCCAGGTCTACAGAGATGGTGAAGGATAAAGAGCGATAATACCGCTCGATCCTAATCCATACAAGGCCACCGTTCGCCAATAAAATAACGGCGCGTGTAACTGTTGGCACACACTACAGTAATTTTGCTAGAGTAACTATTTTAACTTACTGAGAATATTATTTTGGTTTTTAAATTTATTCTTCCTGAAAGAGAATTATTACCGTATTAAAAGAAGCAAATTTTATCTAGAACATTATATTTATTTACAGTATTAATAACATGTTTCTGTAAAACGTTAAAAAAACGTTGTGTAATCATTTACTTCCTACCACTACATCATATCTTCTGTGATATTGACCTCCAAGATACGTACATTAAAATCTAGGACCTACGTGGATAGGTACGGGTTACTTACCCTGAAATTGTTCGTGTCTAAGGGTGTATTGTTAGTGGGTATTATCTAGGTAATTTTTTATTCAATATGTTTGTTCCTGAAACAATTAAAAACAGTCGGGTTTCAGCTAGGTTGGGAACAAATTAGGTACCAGTGCATTTAACGCAAGTTGGGTGGATATTTCTAACAGTTTAAACAAATCTTATATGAAACACACACAATCATGTAGATAATATACTATAAATAAGCTAAAATCGTTCACAACCAATATTATATATACAAAAGCAATAAGAGAAAAGTACTTCTCACTCGCTGTTCGAGAGTCGACTGCAGTATTTGGCACTTGACCACTTGTACACACTACTGTAATACAATTTCTAGTAAATAATACTACAATTGTGTCCCTGTAGTTTTGACAATGACTACTAGAAGTGTTGTTTGTATTTAATCTATAAATATTCTTATTTTGCGCTATACCCTCATTTTAAATTTTACAATATGACATTTATTTTACTACCACCCCAATTACTATAATGCCTTTGCACGTACCAAAACAACGAACTTCTATTGTTTACTACATTTGTACGACAAATTATAAACACACATTTTTATTAACTGTTTCAGTAGTATTTCTTTAAGTGTAGCATGCCACAAAACCCTGAAAGCGTTGGAGTTAGGTTATGTGACGTGTGTTGGACTCGAAATTTTGTTGCCTTTGCAAAAATGCAATAATATACAGGGTGTCCCGAAATGAATGGGACACAGAGCAAGAGTAGATTCCTTACATCAAAATAATGCGATTAAGCCAAACTTACCTTGGTCAATTTGTGGCTAATAAAAAAGTTACGGGGCGGTAAAGTTCAAATTTTAAATTCAAAATTCTTAAAATTCTTAGAGTTTTCAAAGGTTTCTTTTGAAAATTTGAATTAAGGGGTTTTCTGGGACAAGAAAAACGAATCCGTACTTAATTTTGCTGTAGACGCTAGAGGGCGCTACGAAATGTACTCTTGGTTGATAAAAACTGGTTATAACTTTTTTTATCAGTGTGTGTACGAAAAATATTGTTGTCCTTTCTATTTTTTACAAATAAGGATACTTGTTTTATGTCGATAAATTTAACCGTTTTCGATTTATTTCTTGTTTTTCTATTGGATGCAATAAAATAAAATAAAAGTTTGTAATTACTAACCTAAAAAAATAAAGATTATTTTTAATAATAATTTAATTACATTCAGGTGGCTACATTAAATTCTCAATATGACCCCCGTTTACATTAATACACAATTTTATTCGTTTGATAAATGATTGTCTAATTAATGAGGTTTTCCAGGTTTCCCTCATTCCTGCACTTAATGGTGGTTTGGGCCTACCAACGTAAGTCGTTCCTGGGCGTAAATGCGGCCTGCTTAATAATAATATGCCGCCCCCTCTCCCGCACAAGTCTTCGACTTCTGGGCTAATCCTCGTGATTAGAATGAGGCGTAGAGATATTATTATTATTATTAAATCGTGTTTCTTCATTTCTTAATAAATTCTTAGCATTTAAAATTGCTTGCCACAGGTCATCCCGTGTATAATAGGGTCACTGTAAACTTAATTTCAAAATACCCCATATACTGAAATCTATGGGGTTTAAATCTGGGCTTCGTGCCGGCCATGAAACCGTGCTACCGTGACCTATCCACCGTTGGGGGAATTGTGCGTTAAGATAGTTTCGCATCTATACAGAAAAATGGGCACCGTCTTGCATAAAAAACATATTGTATCTGACATTTAATGGCAAATCATAAATAAGTTCCTCCAAATCATGTTCTAAGAAATGTAAGTAAGAACGCCCATTCAGATTATATGGCAACTCAGCAGGGCCAACACATGATTTCCAACAATACCACACCAAATGTTTATCTTAAGTTCATGTTGGATTTTCATTATCCCAAACATATGTTTATTTCTGAAGTTGAAAACGCCGCGATGAGTAAATGTGGCGTCGTCTGTAAACAACGCCTTGCTTAAAAAGTGTGGATCATCATTGTGCCGATCTAAGAATCGAAGACAAAATTGTTCCCTATCTGGAAAATCTGCAAGTAGTAAATTCTGCACTGGGCTAAAGTGATACGGGTCAGTTTTTCATTATGAAATAATCTATGGATAGATGATTTAGGTACCACTACAGCCGCAGACATTCGTTGTAAACTTGTTTCAGGATTTTGTGTTACACGAAGCAAAATATCCTCCTCTTGTTCTGGAGTAACAGTTGTTGGACGGCCAGCATCTCGTCTTTTAGGACGAAACGATCCAGTATCTCCTAATCGGTCATAAAGATTTTTAAATAATTTGTGATTTGGTTGTAACCTATTTGGATAACTTTCTAAATACCTGCGACACGCACGGCGGCCATTAAAATTTTCTTCTCTAGGCATATTTCACGCGATATTACTAATTGTAAACAAAAACATAAAGGAAACACTATTTAACATAAGTTACTTGTCAATCAACTAATTGTCAATAGTACAATTTATTTTCAAATAACCAAAGCTTACTATGACAGTTTTACGTAAGTAACTACAACTCTTATTTTATTTTATTTCATTTTATTTTTATTTTATTGCATCCAATAGAAAAACAAGAAATAAATTGAAAACGGTTAAATTTATCGACATATAACAAGTATGCCTTATTTGTCAAAAATAGATAGGAGAACAATATTTTTCTATTAAAACTTTCGTACACACTCTGATAAAAAAGTTATAACCAGTTTTTATCAACCAAGAGTACATTTCGTAGCGCCTTCTAGCGTCTACAGCAAAATTAAGTACGGATTCGTTTTACTTGTCCCAGAAAACCCCCTAATCTAAATTTTCAAAAGAATCCTTTGAAAACTTTCAAAGAATTTTAAGAATTTCGAATTCAAAATTTGAACTTTAACGCCGCTTAACTTTTTATGAACCACAAATGGACCAAGGTAAGTTTGACTTAATCTCATTATTTTGATGTAAGGAATCTACTCTTGCTCTGTGTCCCATTAATTGCGGGACACCTTCTATATGGTGTTCTATTTGAAATAAGAAAGTTGACAAAAGTAAAAAATATTTTCTTTAGAGTACGCGTATCTGAAGTACCCTGTATAGCAATTTTCAAATCTACATCTCACTTGGATCCCAAAATTCTCTTCAGTTAAATTGACAAAACTATTTGTGGTTGATGCTTTCGTATTAAGCCGTACGTTTTGAATTTTTTAAGCGTGTGAGGGGATAAGTAACATTTGACTGTTTTTTAATATTTTTCAACGCCATCCGAGAAATAAACAAATAATCTCTGGCGTACGTGTGTATTTGTTTCTTTTTCTGCGTCTGTATATTTTTCTAGCGAAACAAGTTGGTATGTGTGAAAGGGTAGTGGCGTGTTTAGGATTCTTGTCAGTCCCGCGCGTCTTTCTATTAATTGTTGGAGTTGTAATCTGGAACGGGAAAGAGTGCTTTTGTAGGTTGGGGGAAAAAGTGTCTTGATGAACATCAGGCAATCACGGTCCTATTCTACTATCGAACGCACTTACGTGGAAATCAGTATTAAGCACTATAGTTTTCGTACGGATATGCTTTCGCAGGAAAACAGTAGAGAATGTTAATTTGTAGCAAAATAGAAACAAATCAAAATTCTGCTATAATAATTGTCTATGGAGTTATTCCTTTACTATACCTACATATTTTGTGTTCGTGAATATGTACGTTAATTTACTCTTATATTGTAAAAACAATATGGTATTGGGAAGTATTTTTTTTTAATTCAGAAGTGTGCCGAAAATATTGTTGACTACACTTTCGAATTATTTTTTATGTTACATCTTATTTTGATTTTAAATTTAACTGATTTATCTAGTATGAAGTATTTATTAAATATAATTTACTGCATTCTCAAGTTGAAGAAATAACCGAAATAATATTTTGCTGCACTTTCGATTTATTATTATTTATTTCCATGTGCCTCGAGTTACTCTGTATAGGTAGTTCCTTTTTGAACATATTTGGTGTTACTGAATACATACCACTTCATTAACAAGAAACTTGATTGGAATTAGCGTCAATACCTAATATTTTTCTACGATAATTTACTCCTATATTGTAAAAACTGTGTGTAATTGTAGTGGGAAGTAAAACATATTTTTAAATTAAGAAATGTGTTGAAAATATTGTGTACCTACACTTATTTTTTACGTTACATATTATTTTGATTTTAAATATGGCTGTTGTTTTTTAAAATACTTTTGTATGTCAGTATATAAAGTATTAAATGATTCCTTCCTTCTGAGTTCGAAGAAATAACTAAAATATTTTGCTACACTTCCGAATTATTACATATTATTTGATTCTAATTGTATCGAGTTACTCTGTATAAGTAGTTCATTTTCGAACTATTACTGAAACTAATAAATGACAATTATTGCGTGTAACCACATTATATAAACAATAAAATCCAACAAGCATCGTTATGATTTTACGTAAGTATGTAAAATGGCAATTAAATTATAATACTTCCGAGAAAACTTAAAAATTACGTACATAAGTGCGCAAAATAATTTATAACATAACAGTGTTCCTGACGTAAAGAAAAACAGGGAAAGCTTTAATAACACCGTATTACAGCTAGGACCTGAATTAATTTTCCTAGCTGACATTTTAAATAAGTTATGCGCCTGTCGTCGTATATTTTTATAAACCCCCATTTAAATTTTCCGGCGCTTCTAAACGTTTATCCAATTTAACCCCACACCCTATCCGAGTAAATTTTAACTTATATACGGTGCACTGCGGCCTTTTGGATTGTATATTCTCCCTGTGATACATTTTGATAAATAGCCTCTTTAAAGTGTCAAAGAAGTGTCACGTCTAAATGAGAACACATCAGTTCGTATATTTTTTCTGAAATATGCACGGGCCGTCCCATTTTTCACTGTATCACAGATATTTCACAAACGGTCACCAATAAAAAAAAAACTAATAAAATTAAATATTCTTATAGTATTTTAACTAAATTAGACAGTGGCGTAAAGTGAAATAAAATTTTACAGTATTTTGGCAATGAAAATAACGTTTTCTTTCGATTCGGAAATACAACAAATATATTTTTGTCTTTTTAATTACAGGGTGATTTCAAGGCTATTGTCATTGTTATATCCCTGTCGGCAAATTACATCTAACTCAAAATGATATCTACTATACACTACGAAACAAAAAATACTATAGCACGATTAGTTTATAATACTAATACGCACTAACCTTAAGGTTCAATAACGTATCGTGAAATAGAGTTGCTCATCTTTAAACTCAGTTATCTCGACTATTAAAAAACATTAACTAAATCAATTTTTGTAAAATGATTTATTTTATTGCCTACCACCAACAGTTCAAATCAATACCCCTCTTTCAAAACCACCCTGTATATTAATTAATCTATAATATTAAGCCCTTTATATCTACACAAATTTTTAATTGTAATATTTGGAAACAATAACTAATTCAAAATTGTAGCAATAATAATAAGTATGCTATACCTTTGAATCAATTTTTTTTACATGCTACTTTGCCACACCTTACCATCTTATTAATGGGCTAAAATCGATGTACATATATTATTAAAGACAATTTGACATACGTTGATGTACTGATTATCATTTATTCCTTTTTCCGATTCGAAAGTATAACGAAATTTATTTGCTTTCAAATCGAAATTATTTCAAATTAAGAATTAGTCAGTATTATTAAAAATTCCTGTATATCTGTGATATTTTGGAACTTTGGAAACTATTGACATTTTTATTTTGGATTAATTCTTTTGAATAATTCTTTTTTGGACTTATTTTTGTGGGGATATTTAAAAAATGAAGTATATTGCACCGAAGTGGATACTATTGATGATTTACGCAAACGTATCATAGCTGCTGCCAATAACTTACACAAGTTCAAAACTGATAAAAAGCAGAAACATTTGTGTTAGTTTGTAGAAAGTGGGTGAGACGAACCCAAAATGTTGTTGTAGCATCAGGTATGTCAAACTGTTTCACTAATTAAAACTGCTATATAAAAATAGGTGTTGTGAAATAATATAATAATAATAATATCTCTACCCCTCATTCTAGTCACGAGGATTAGCCTAGAAGTCGATGACTCGTGCCGGAGAAGGGACTGCATATTATTATTAAGCAGGCCGCATTTGCGCCCAGAAACGATTTACGTTGGTAGGCCCTAACCACCATTCAGTGCAGGAATGAGGGAAACCTATAAAACTTCAATAATTAGGGGGGTAGTCAAATGTCAACCGGTATCAATCTTTCACATTGACCCAAGCCAACATTCTTCCACCCTACCATATCAGCAGAGAGGGTGCCAATCCTCTCCACGAATATAGCTTATATACGGCCTACCGAATGCGGGGATCGAACCCACAGCGATCTAGTCACCTCGATTCAAGTACCTACTGACGCCTTAAACCGCGCGACCACTGACCGATCCAAATGTAATTTATTTCTTTCCTTGGGAATTTCTTTAAATTTTTTGGTCGGTCCCCGATTATACGCTTTATCAACTCTAATTTTTTTTTTAATGTATTCTAAAGATATTTAATGATGCTGATGGTAATGATAATGATAATTATGTCAATAATATTAATATGATAATAATAATAATGATAATAATGTTACTAACATAAAAAACATATTGTCTGAAGCTATTTATTTGTGGCATAATTTTAGTTTTTCTTTAGTTTGTTGGGTTTTTGCCACACTTCTGAAAAAATAATAAAGATTAATTAAACTTGACATACGTTTAAAAATTTTTACTACGATTTTGATAACGAAAACAGAGAGTTTTTTTAAACGTCAATAACACGGAAGTGCGCGATAGTGATGTGATTTTTGTTATTTTTACTTATCTGCTTTTTTCAGTGTGAGATTTTTTGGTTAGGCAAACTTAGTTTCGAAAATAACCCTTGACTGTTCTGTTTGGCGCAAGGGCTTATTTAATTAATCTTTATTATTTTTTCAGAAGTGTGGCAAAAACCCAACAAAACTAAAGAATAAATAAAAAACATAACTGGATAATGAAATCATTCAATGATTTTCAAATCAAACTCAAATTGTATAATTGTGTCTGGCATAAATGTTTTAAGGAAGGAATTTTAGAGACACTATGTATATTCCGAGGCAACAGCACTTGCCGGTAGTGAGTGGAAAGAGCAACCTCGAGCCTGGTATTTAGCTTCCTCGGTAAAACGCCCGTTTCTCCAGTATGTAATTCGACGTAGGAGGAAAATATGGAAAGACGAAATGGCAAATTTTCGAAATCAGGCGGGTCGGCGGTGAAGCGTAACCTAATGGTCTGCAGCGGGCCCGGCCGAGCTGTGAGGCACGCTGATGACCAGAAGACATTTACAGCGGTTGACGGAAGAAGTATATCACTTCGGCGGGCGTATACCGTCGTAAGTCGAGTTATGGTACCCCTGGGTTAGTTCAAGTCTACTGACCCTATCCGTGTTCCTATCTATCAACTTTATTACCCGAGGGTCATTGGTGTGGCATCTCCTATTGTTTATATGATTTTTCAATTTTGTTCATTCTTCATGTTCGATGAATGCGTTACAGCTAGAGGATTAAATTGGTTTCTACAACCGTTATTTAAATTCTATTGTGTATATAATATTTAATAACATCATCAATTAGTGCGTTTATTGTTAGTTTCTGAAATCGGAGGTTTTTTACCTCCAAGCCATTTCAGACATTCCTTTTAATATACATTTCACCACAGTCATTATAGTCTTCATTTTTGATCTACTCGAATGCATTTTATATTTGTCAAGCAAATTGTTTAAAGATGTATATGATGTATATGAACAATAAAATTGTCGGAAAGACAAAAACAATGACGTCTAGTGGCGTAGCATCCTGATCCAAAAATGTCATGCCTGTATTTTTTATTCGAAAATGTAGTACAGTGTTGCAAACACTACATCCTTCTATCTCTTGTAGTTTCTGATATACCCTGCAATTGCAACGAAATTGGAACATACTGTCTAGTAAAAAGTTGCTCTATTCTGAATCGAAAAAAGTAGCAAAAACAATTAATATTATTATTAATATCAATTAATTATCAAAATTTATAAAATACTATTAGATATGGTCAAGCTAAACTAAGAAATAACTATATTCGAAAGCGTAGCGAAAAATATTTATGCCGTGTTCTTAAAACTAAACACTAATTACACAGCCACACAAAAAAAAAGTTCTGTGCCCGAGCTCTGACCTATGGTTCCCCATGTATTTTTGGCTCCCGAAACCGATCCCAGACGTTCCATATTTGCGCGCTACGGTCAAAAAAATAACTAAAATTTGGCCATTACCTTGAAATAAGCACAAAGCTTTATCTTCGTGCCATTGAAGGGTCCAAACATGAATTAGTTGTTGACGTAGGAAGTATTGTAGCTCCTTTCTTTCTTTTTTTAAATTCTTTATTTTTTTTTCAGTTTTTTTACTTTTTTACTTTTCTTTATTTTTTTTTTATTTTTTTGTTTATTAACTGTGCAATGTTACATAAAGTGTCTTTATTAAGTGATAAGATTATTGATACAAATGACAGAGTTGAAAAAGACGGCGAGATTCAACAAGGTTACTCTTCCATCTAACCGTCCGTTGCATTGAAACAATTGAAACAATAAATAATCAATGCTAGTACATAAGCTATCTACTAAAAAGAAAAAGTAAACAGTTTTATTAAGGTTCAGTTTTCATGAATGCTACATGAAGACAAGCCTCTTAAATCAATTCGATCCTGAATACGGTGAAATCATATGATTTTTTCTGGCAATTTGAAAATTTTTAGGACCAATTTTTCAGACAATTCGTGGCCCTCAAGTGACAATTGGGATGTGCGAGGTCCTATCCAACAACTGATTCATGTTTGGCACGGAGATTACGTCTGGGCTATACCGACCCTGGGATCGGTTTCAGGAGCCAAAAATACATGGGGAACCATAGGTCGGATCTCGGGCACAGAACTTTTTTTTTGTGTGCCTGTGTAATTAGTTAGTTTTTCCAAATAATTATTACATTTAATAATTCTGACATACAAGGACAGCATTATTGATAATTTTGTTGAACTTTAGGTGAATTTAAGGCGAAGAAGTAAGTATAGCAAAACATTATTTTGGCTGTTTTTTTAACCGAAACAAAAAACAGTAATTTCTAAAATTTTATTATTATTATTAGACATATTTAACAATATATAATAAGGTATTTTTAAATAATATTAACTAATCTCTGCGCCAAAATTACCATTTAAGTATGATTAAAAGTGATAGAACATTTTGATTCAGAAGTGCCGCAAAAAATATTTTCACTGTACTTCTGAATCGAAAATATTGTATTCAAAGCTATACTTGTAATGTTGAAAGCTATGATGCCTTCTATTTCAGAGTTAATATAAAAAAAGTATATTGGCGTTGTTTAATATAAATTTCGTTGTTAAGTATGGTTTCACTAACAAAACTTGATTTCGGTAAGGTAATTTTAGCATAGTGAATATAAATTGAAATTTAAAAGTATTCAGAAAAGGGAAGTTAAAGGTATTTCGGTAACCATACAGGAAGTATAATTTTATACAATACGCAAGAAACAGAATATTTGACTACATATATACGGGGTGTTACAGGTTTGACTGCCATAATTGTAATTGATGATAGCAAACATCAAAATAAACAAATAAGAATAACGATATAACATGGGTCCTAAATCGAACCATTTTTGAGAAAAATCAAAATATCCGAGTTAATATGCAAATGTTCGGTTATTTTAGGAATATCTTCATAGTTTCTGATTCATAAAATATTAAAAAATGCAATATTTACTATTTCTATTAGAATAGAATGACCTCCCAGAACATTGACGTGTCATTTCCGGACACCCTGTGTATATATATCTGAACATTTTGCTATAAAAATCTTATTTTCTCAAATTTGATGAAGATACGGGTAAAATAAAATATTCTCATGACTGCTTCTCGGATATCGCAGCATTATCATACGAATACGGAACGGGTGAAAATAAGGTCAGAGTTCGCAGGAATACATTCCTGCTGCCATTTACCGGTATCATCAAAGTGACAGACAAAACAAAAGAGAAACACAATAAGACGGTGAGTGTTGATCGTCGTCTCTGAAAGTAGCACTAGACCAAAGATCAATACTCAATTATCGGTGCTTGATAAGACGGAGCACCGTTGTTGATGGCCCACTAATGCCACATGCTGGTCGTTAGCCACCCTGCTACCCTGCCACCACACGTCCTTCTCAGTGGCGGCTCATCCAGGGACTATGGCTCCACCCAATAAACGATCGTCCAAATTTGTTACTTTTAGTTTTGTAATTTGTCAATTTTTATAGTTTTTAATTTCAATATTTACAAGTTTACTAAAAGTAAGTTAAGTTCTTCTTGTCTCTATAGGTAGAAAAGGTGTCAAGTTGTTTATAACATATTTACTTTTGGAATAGTCTTATAAATAATATTTTACAAACAATGATTAATTATACTCGTTCTAAAGTACTATAATGACCTTGAAATGATGTTTTGTAAACTGTAAAAGAAAACTTTGATATATTGTTATCATTCAAAGAACCTGTAAAACATATGCAACGAGTTATATGAAACAATTATTTATTGACAACCTATGAATGTATTTTATCACGAGCCGCCACTGGTACTTCCATTTCCCTGTCTTTTCTCTTTTCAGACACGCCGTCTTTCTTTATTAACTTGGTCTTCGGTCCTATATTACGTCCAATACAACTAACACTCGCAACATTCATAGACGTAATTTACAGCGGAGGGTTGCTAAATAAGTACTTAAATACAATGGTAGGCTCTGAAAACTTTCAGCACTGAAAAATCTTTCCTTCCTCCCTGAAAATTACAAAATAGGAACCCAGTAGTCGTTTAATAATGTAAAATCACAGCTGGGGGATTACATAAATGAGTTAAATCAAATTTCAAGGGTTGTTCCTCAAGGATCTATGCTTAGACCACAATTGTTTTTATTTACTAATACATTCTACGAAACCCAACTGTTATTTATACATATAAGACTGAGTTTATATCATGTAATGTTAAGAAAAATGTGCAAAAATTGTCTTGTTATCTAGCGAAACGATCAAGCTTACAATTATTATTATGTATGATAAATTAGTTTGTAATATAAAGTAAACCTGTTACGATTATCAAGAGATAAATTCTTATAATGTGTTTTTTATTCCTCTATTGATGCTATCATTTTGATTGATTTTGTCACATGAACAAACATATTCACTTCTCACTGTGATACAGATTTATCATAACTATTGTATGGCATGCTTTATGGTTAATAAAATGTTTGTATTGAAACGACAGGCCGTATATATATCTGCATGAGAAGTCTGAGTACTTTTAGATGATTTAGATTCTAATAAGTATGACAAGTTTCATTCAGAAGTCAGGAGAAACTGACCATTGCATCTTAAAATAGCATGAAGAATATATTTCAGGTTACTTGCAGTTACTTGATGGCGATATGGAGAAAGAATTATTTGAGGAATATTGGTGTACTAAAACTGAAACGGTATGTTTCAGAAACAAAGACGTATAGCGTTGCATGCTGTGTAACCATCCTTTTGGCTGTCGCTATACGTCGTGCAGCAGATTTAGTGGGCGATGGCGTGACCTTTGCCCTGTCCTGACCCCCCTCGGTTGTCCACAGTAGATTTAAATTGTCTCTGGGTTAGTGGTTTCGCCGTTATCTATTGTCTTCATCTTGTAACGAGTTGTAATTGCCTACAGTAATGGCCCGTTTTCAGTTCTACACAAATAACTCACATTTTATATCTTCCTCTGTATCTGCAAATAGGCTGGGGTGCTGTTTGGGGTGGCAACTAATTGGAAATACAAGCGACCGATCTGTAATGAATCTTCCACGCTTTTACGGTCTCTTTGAAACATTTGTTTTTTTGCGATTAAAATAGATAGCTTGTTGTTATCATCCAGTGGAAAGTCAGTTCAATTTGTTTTTTTTTAAGCTTAAAATTCCGAATTTAAGTCGAAATTTATGATTGAAATTCGTTATTTAAAGTTAAAATACCAAGTTAAAACTTAGAGTTTAGAGTGTATAGTCCAAATAACTAATTTAAAGTCGGAATTCCTGATATTAATACTTTAAAATCATATAAAGTGGGAATTCCTTACTTAAATTTTAAGTACAGAATTTTATATTGAAATTCAATAGTTTGAATCCTAAATTTCTAGTATAGTTTTATAATCTAAAGTTCCAGTTTAAAGACGGAATTTTACATTTAAAGCAAGAGTTCCTAGTTTAAACGCGAATTCCTGATTTAAATACTTTAAATCGAAAATCCTGGTTTAGAGTTGGAATTTCTGGTATTAAACTTGAAATTCCTAATATGAGATCAGATTCTTTACTAAAATGTCAAATACTGAGTTTTTGCTTGAAATGTAATAGTTTGAACTCGAAATTTCTAGTTTATAATTACAATTTTAAGTTTAAATTTAGAATTCACACTTTTGAAAGTCAGAATTTCTAGTTTTGAAATCAAAATTTCAAATTTAAAGAGTAAATTTCTATTTAAAGCCTTTGTTCCTAGTTCAGAATGGGAATTCCTATTTAAACTTAGAATTTCTGATTTGAATACTTTAAAACGGAAATTCCTGAATTCCTGGAATTTATAGTTTTAATATTGAAATTCCTAATTTAAAGTCGGAAATGTTTACTTAAAATTGAAATACTGAGTTGCAACTTGAAATTACCAATTCTCGGAAATGTCCTGATTTAAATACTTTAAAATCGAAATTCCTGGTTTTTAATACAAATTTCCAGTATTAAACTTGAAATTCATAATATGTCGCAATTCTTTGGTTAATATTGAAATACTGAGTATCTGTTTGAAATGCAATAGCTTGAATTCGAAATTTCTAATTTAGAATTACAATTTTAAGTTTAAATTTGGAACTCACACCTTTGAAAGTCAGAATTTCTAGTTTTAAAATCGAAATATCCAGTTTAAAGACCGAATTACTTATTTAATACCCGAGTTCCTAGTTCAGAGACTGAATTCCTAATTTAAACTCAGGACTCCTCAGGAATTACCAATTTACACTCCGAATTCCCCTGATTTAAATACTTTAAAATCTAAATTACTGGTTTAGAGTTGTAATTTTTAATTTTAAAGCCGAAATTCCTAATCCAAAGTCAATTGAACTCTACAGTTCAAAGTCGCAATTTAGAATTTAAATATGGAATTTGTCGGAATTTCTAGTTTTAAAATCAAAATTTTCAGTTTAAAGCCGGAATTTCTAATCATTGAAATTCTTGACTTTCCAATTCAGATTTTGAATTCCAAGTTTTAATGAGTTGCTAGTCACAAATTTGGAGTTTTAAATTTAAACTTAGAACTTCGAAGTTAAAATCGAAAGTTTAATTCCTATTTTATACCAAATTCAGAAATTAAAGTTCCTAATTTAAAGCTGGAACTTTTAGTTTAGTTTGTTTGGAGTTGGAATTCCGATATTGGTCTTTAAAATTAGAGTTTGAAATTGCAATTCCGTGCTGTTTTCAGTTAAACCTGGAATTCCTAGCATATAGTCGAAATTCCTACGTTGAAGTTAGAAAATATGGATTAGGATTGTCTTTCTAAGTATTGATATTATTATGATTTAAACTGTTTCCGATTTTTTAATTCGTAAGAATAATTTGTCATAAACCGTCGTAATTTATCGTTTTAAAGAAGGAAGTTCAGTCATTTTAAGTTCTGCATCGAGCAAAGACGAAACTGGTTATCGAAATATTTCGTGAAGTCATCACTCAAGCCGGGAGTTGTCAGAGGAGCCCATTTATTTTATTGAATCACGACAGTCGTTCAGTCACGTACTTTTAGACACTTAGCGGTTTTTTAGCAGTGTCGTTGCTTAGCATTCGTCGACGGGATAGTTGCGTTCCAAACAATTACAAGATTTAATTAAAACTACGTTTAAGCGTTTGTCTGCTGGGAGTCATCTATCACTGAACGTGTCTCTCGGTCGTTACATTCTTCCCGCATTTGTTTGCATACCGTTGTTGCTTTTACTTTTGCCCCTGTTATTGGCATTTAACATCTACTCCACCTCTTCCTACTGATATTTTGCTGGTTCACTTCTCGCTTCAATTTACTCTCTGCGAGTAATAAAATTTTACACTTGATTATGAACACTTCCAGTGAATGCATTGAATTATAAATATTTAAAAACGCGTACAGGGCGTCTCATTTTTTAATAGCAGCACTTCAAGAGTCTTTAGAGGACCTTATTTTGAGACGATAAGTTTCTAAAACGCTTTGCTACTGAGATGCTTCTGCTATTTAAAAGTGAGGCACCTTGTACGTATTTATTATATGATACGATAGAACAAATTTTATATTGTGGATTAGGATTAATGGAACTATTCAGTGGGCCGAGAAGTCATCAGGTCTAGCACCCCTCAATTTTTGTATGGGGGTTTTTAAAAAATAAGATTTACAAAACACCTTCGCGAACATGAACAATTTTAAGTTATTTATAGAGGACTCGTCTTTCCACATTCTTGCGCTAAAATGACAACTCCTCCATAAGGATGACGTGAGTGCTCAAACACAATATTGTTACAATATTGAAGTATACCCCAGTGTATACAAACAATACATTATTTCATTATGTTCTTAATACCGGAGATATTCTGGACACATAACCCTTTCGAGGAACAATCTAATTATATTGATTGAATGACAGCCGATTCATTAGGTGTCATTCTTTCAGGGGATGCCTTGCCATACTACACTGACTGAACGCTCAAGTAATAGGGAAGTAAAGGGGTTGAACAGATGTTCACTTTTATCGCTTTTGCCATCTTATACGTTTCTTGAGGTCTCTTTCAATTAAACACTTGTTAATATAACTTCTTAGTGTCGCTTTTGCTTTATTATATTAACTGCACTGCGAAAATTATCAGAAAAATGTGGTAGTTAAAGTTTTGTCCAATGAAATACACCTCAGATACCTGAAAGTGGTGCAATTTATTAAGCATCATGTAATCTTCTGGATTCATCATGCTTAGTTTTATAAATGTGCCACCGATATTGCTAAGGGTTAGTTACATAGACAAATAGGTAGTTTAGGTTTATAAAGGAATTTTTCTTCCCTGTAAGATAAAAATTGATTAAGCGTGAGTTAATCTGTCAGTTTTGGTAAAATATTTTGTTTAATCAAAACATTTTTGAAATATACACCAAAGAAGTTGTAAAAGAAGCAAACTTGCAATTGTTTTAGTAGCAGGAGAAACAAAAAAGTAATGTTACTATTAAAGTGGTAAGCTATGTTTATAACTTAAATAAATGTAAATTTAACAAAGATGTATATTATTTATAAACAAATACGTAGTTAATTTCAACAAATTTTGTGTCAAATATATACAAGGCGATTCTAAAACTAAAAGATGTTCTGTAAAAGCTACATATAGCTTTAATTTTCATGGCGGAACTGTATTTAGAAAGGTTAGTGGTTTCTAATACTTTTTTAAGGAATACATTGTTTCCTTTAGACGAACAGTTCCGAAGATACAGGAGGTTTTAGAGTTCCTGCCAACAAAAAAAAAAGTCATTAACAATCCCTAAAAACTGGCTTTTCACATAACTTTACGTTGACAATTTGTGACCACCGTAAATTTATGTAGTTACACAATAATTTTGTAAATTAAGTAAGTACACTGTAATATCACATAAATCGGCATAGATGAAATTCCATATTATATGGTGATTTTACAACTGTTATGCCAAATCCCATCATAAATTTGCGACACTATAATTTGTATTGATTTAGACATTGCAATGTTTAGGTTGGAACTGTACGAGTAGAATATGTAATTTTATGAGTAATTTAAATTTTCTTATAATTTACCTTATTTACAATTGAAAAAGTATGCACAGAGACAACTTTTTCAGTATGTAAAATTTTGTATAGGTTAATTATTAGAAATACAATACACTTTTTTATTAGAATTCAATAATAAATACATTATGCTAGTTAAGAAATACAAAAACCGCTATATTTCCAAACAGTTAAGAAGGTCTTGTCAGGACCAGAAATAACTTCTATGTATGAAGATTGTTTTAGTGGAACTTGTTCATTCATCCTCTAAAAATGTATTGCAATGTATTTCATTACACATATTCCTTAGAAAATGTGTTGAAGTGTCTTATTATTGAAACATTATTATATACTCCTTGGCTTTTCTAAATATTTGTAGATATAAGTATAAATGTGTGAAAATAAATATTTTTAACTCGATTTTAAGTTACAGTAAATGCACACTTAACGTAACAAGAACTACAACTACAAAAGTAAATATATTGCTTGCAATGAATGTTTTTGTATGGTTTAGAAACCATACATTTTTGTCTACCACACCTTAACACAACTAAAACATATTAGGTTAGAGGTTAGATTGATTGTGCAACATAAATCACATGAAAAATTCTGTAAAATTTCACATTAAGTAGAGTAGAGTAAAAATAACTAGTTGCATAGAAGTACATTGTATTATCACATTATAACACATTATTATTATGTCATTTCATCGGTGATGTTTTTCCTCTCTATAATCTTCCTGGACAATTTTGAGAGAGTCGCCCTGTATATAATTATCTTAGTGCCTCACTCTGTATAGAAAAAAAACAGCATTATTAGTGTTTTTTTGGTTAGGTCAGTTTCTATTATTTTTTTATTGCAGGATTAGTTATTATTTATTGCCAAATGTACCGACAAATGAAACATATAATTTGTCTAATCTCTAACAATCTATGATTTTTCTGACACGTATTAACTAATTTTTTTATTGCGCCGTTTAAAGTTTAAGGCTAAGGTATTGACAATTGAAACGTTTAGTTCCTATATCTGAAACGCAGCTTCTAGAGTCACGGATTCCGTGCTTATTTAAAAACAAATAACAAAAGAGGTAGTGATAAAATGTGATGGGCGACACCACCCACACAGATAGCAATAAATTAAAAGGGTGGAGTTGTATTAGTAATCACTGGTGTTCAATAAGTATTTTTACGGGTATCAAATAACCTTTTGTATTCAGCAGTGAACATTCGAATATGACGTAATAAATTTTATAAATTTTAAAGATCAACAGATTGCTTAGGCTATACCTGTACGACTTTCAATTATAAGCGCTATTTATTGCAAATAAACTCCGGTAAAATTCAATATTCCTGACATTGTATGACGCTTTAATCTCCTCATGGGCGGGGAATTGGACGCATGGAAGCAGTAGGTCGCTTCTTAAAAATATCTCGCAATTACCCGTTAGGTGCAGTATTAGAAATAAAAGCCCTAAACAACAAAACTATTTAAAAAGTCAATGATTTAAGTCGTTATTTAGTAAAGATACCATAATTTTTTATTACCTCTGCTCAGTTGGCAAATTCTATCATAGTGGTTGCAAAAATGTTACTGTTAAGATCTCACATTCAAGTAATCAGGAAGAGATGGAGCCATATGTCATTCTATACCTTCCTCGCGCTCGCTAGTTTCTCTCGATCTGTGTCCACGGTCTTCCTGAGTCCACGTTTGGTAACACCGTGCTATGGTACACAAGGATCTTTTAGTTCTTCTAGAAACTTCTCACCTACAAACCTGTTCTGCTCAGCCTAACAATCCATCCCCTCTCAAGGTCACTAAGCTGAATCTGTCCAAATCTACGTACTCTAGGCATAATCAGCTGTAAAAAAATGTCGTTTGCAACAATCTTCACAACGCTTACAAGACAACTGTGGGCAGAAAATTTTAAAACAGAAACGAAAGTATGCGACTTACTTGACAGATAAACCTGAAATATGAGAAGTAAGCATGGAAAAGATTGTCAAAATAAAATGGTATTTAATTGTTGTTTATATACACAATGTTAAAAGTCTTGGACTCTCCCTCATTCTTGTTAAAGACATTTTTTTGTCAGAAAAGCCAAATACATTTATAAAAATATATTGTTTTCTGAATCTTTTTTTTGTGAAATAAATTTGTTCAATAAACTGAGTACTTAGACATTTTTGACAAAATTTATTAAATCAAATATAAGTAACAAAGCAAGTTTTCTACTTGACTAATAGTCGGTATGACCTCCATCACATCCCAATATCATATTGACCCGTCTGTGCATTGAGAGAATCAAACGGTTAACGATCTCTTGCGGAATATTGATCCATGCCTCTTCTGCCGCCACGATTAACTCATCTGCAGTCTGAGGTGGAGTAATATGATTATGAATGGCTCTAGCAAACGAAATCCCACATGTTTTCAATAGGATTCATGTCAGGAGAGTTAGCTGGCCGATCTAATCTATTGATATGTCCTGCTGCAAGTGTCTCTTGAACCCTTCTTGCAAAATGTGGTCGAGCGTTGTCGTCCATAAACACAAAATTTTCACCTAATTAGTTACGGAGGGGGTAGATAATGGGCGTAATAACTTAATAATTTGACTGGTCATATTCTGTGGTATGCGAATTAATGGGGTGCGGCGGTTGAGCATTATTCCACCCCAAAACAGTACGGTACCCTCTTTATACGGAGCAACTTCACGGGGAAAATGATCGCTTGACGACCTGGTTCTCCAGACTCTTTGTCGATTGTCATCAGTAACCAGCCCAATTCTGGTTTCGTCTGTAAATAAGACCCAACGCCACTGGCGTAAAAGCCAACCCCTATACTTTCGCGCCCACTGGAGACCAGCAGCACGATGCCTTGGAAGTAGAGCGGGGCCCCGTAATGGTCTTCTAGCACGTAAATTTGCATTATGGAGTCGTATTCGAATAGTACGTGTTCATATAACACGGCGAAACGTACCTTGAAAGTGGGCCCTGAGAGCTGAAGCTGTGCGTTGTCTACGGGCATACCAAATACCGATCCTCCCTTTCATTAGGCACACTACGTGGTCTGTTTTCCAGTGTATCAAATTCTTCATATCTGTGAATTATTCGTACAACAGATGATCTAGGAATGCCCAACATGTTCAATATCTGATGATAAGAATGTCCTGCATCATGTAAAGTCATTCTTGCTCGAGTAAATGCAGAAATTTCACGTCCTGGCATCATAATGTACAAAAATTCAAAGAAACACTCTGCTGCATACACTGCCAAACTGACCAGATTTGTAAAAATTCGTAATAAAGGTAAGGTTCATGGTCTGCAATTTTTTATTGTCTTTTTTGTTCCCTAAATGCATGTACCTTTTTACCACATCAAGAAAAATCACTAGGTTTAATCGAATCATTTTATATACAGGGGGGGTCTAAGACTTTTGACGTTGTGTATATATAGAACTCTGCAATATGTTCCGAAATTTTCCAGTTTTTTAAAAAGCTGCAAATGCTGCAAATTATATTGCACAACGTTATCAAATATGTAAAATCCAGAAATATGACTGTACGTTTTTTTATGTTTTATGTTAGTATTTCCCTTTACAAAGTCTTGTCCGCCGCCTATGAAATCGGCACTACTGATTTACGATTGTCTAATGCCAATAATTATTATACTAAGTACTGTAATATGTCTTTATGTATGTATATCTATCGTGATTTAAATAATTTTCCTAACCGAAAAGGACATAATTTATATAAGTAGTATCGTTTACGGTGCTATATTATTATTATAATTGTTTACATTGGTAATGAATCTACATGATATACTGTGTGTATTTGCGGTCGAGATCGCTTGAGGTATTGTTTATATTACTTAATAATTGTATGATTTACTATCTTATCGAGAAAATTTTAAATGAATTTTGTGTACCAGATTTGCACCACTTCAAATTTTTGCGGACTCTAAAATATTAATACAGTAATCTACTAGTACGTATTAAATTTAAAAAATCATTGGAATCAGATGTAATCTTTTCCAAGAGTATTTATTGATTAAAACTTTTGTTTCGAAGTGAAATAAAGTAACAAAACCCAATTATAAAGTAATGCTCTTAAAAACGCAGTGCAGGTGCTTATATCCAATATCTTGTTCAGTTCTTCAAGTTTTGTACAGTGTAAGTTCTAATGTAAATATTTACCTGCTTGGAATTATGATAATTTATCGGTCGTTATATACAGAGTGTAACTCTAGATAGGAGTAAGTTTTTTTAGCCATATAAGGTTTTACCTGTGGTTTTGTAAAAAAATGGAGGCGAGGCCTTAAATCGAAACGATAGTTTTTATATTAGTACTTCTTTTATACACTGTATAAATATGAAATTATTCATGCGTTGTTATTATTTTGTGTATAATCTTAGGTAGCACAAAACAATGGCCCCATATTGACCAAATCGTGGCTTTCATATTTGTTGTATATTGGGTAGCTATGTTAGTGAGCTATAAATATGTCAACAATATTGGTGCTTAAGTGTTAAGGTACACCTACCTAGTTACTTCTTACACTAAATGTATTGATTATTAAGGCAAATTAAATGATACTTTACAATCATGAGTCATACAAGATAGGTAAGCAAGTAATATTAAAACTTCATTTGAAAACAAACGTACTTAGATCAGTAAATGAGTGTGGTGCTACCGCAGGTTACAGGGCGTATAATGGACCCATGTGTTTATACGATACGATACTATACAGGGTGTTAAAAAGAGTGTAAAATGTTTAAGGGGGTAATAGTATGAACCAAAATAAGCAGAAAAGTCTCAATAAACATGGGTCCGCGGGTAAAGTAACGGTTGCGGGGATATGGAATGTTTTTTAGCTCCTTTTTTATTTTACAACAACGTTGTGTATTTTCTTATAATAATAGGTTGATGTTTAGTGAAAAAACAGTACGTATTTGACGGTTGTTCTCAGTGCACAAGTTTTCTTTCGCTATGGCTGGTTACTCTAACGCAGAATTAACAGACATGCATTTCATGTATGGTCGTGATAATGGGAACGCCACCAAAGCGCGACGTCTTTATGTTGATGCTTATCCAAATCGCCAGATTCCTTCACAACGCATGTTTGGAAGAATTCACCAAAGATAGCGTGATACCGGTTCCAGACGTCGAAGACGTGTGCGGGAGAGGGGGCGGCATATTATTATTAAGCAGGCCGCATTTGCGCCCAGGAACGACTTACGTTGGTAGGCCCTAACCACCATTCAGTGCAGGAATGAGGTAAACCTGGAAAATCTCATTAATTAGGGGGGTAGTCAAATGTCAACCGGTATCAATCTCTCACATTGACCCAAGTCAACATTCTTCCACCCTACCATACCCACAGAGAGGGTGCCAATCTTTCCACGAATATAGCTTATACGGTCAACTGGCTGCGGGGGTCGAACCCACAGCGATCCAGTCACCTCGATTCAAGTACTGACGCCTTAAACCGCGCGACCACTGACGTATCCGAAAAATAAGAAATCGGATATTTGAAATCGCCCGGCAAGAGACTACAGTAGCCCAGCAATGAAAAGGTTGAAACTACTAGAACTTCAATATTTTTTTTAATTTTACGATATTTTTCATGACGCCCAATTTTTTTTAGATAAGTTCTGAATCACGCCCTGATATTTTTCACACAAGATAAAAATCTAATGTTATACCAATATGCTAACCAATAAAATAAACAGTTATTTTTATCAACATCTAATGTTGGTTTCACATAGTTTTTGAGATATTGGTTGACTAAATGAAGCCATTAATATACTAATATGTTACATTGTTACAAATATTGGGCCACTGTTTAAAAATGTTGCCAGTCTTGGTCTCATTGTCGTGCTACGTGGGATATTGCAACAATAAAATATCTATGCTGTCCTTTCACTGTGTGTTGACACTGTGCTGGTGTATTTTGAATTGCTATTTTAAACAGCATTTGCAATATCGCAATACGTGCGATGACCGAGGAAGGCGTAGCCACTATCTCTTGATCAGTTAAATTTTAATGTCACGTAAACAACGGTAGAGTAAGGACATTTAATTGGAAGAAGAGTAATTTCCCTTCAGTGATGTCTTATGTCCAGCTAAACTAATTATTCCGCAACGGACGTGGACGTGAGAGTGGGACGAAACAAAAACCTAATTACAGAAACGAGCGACCTGATGACAACACATTACCACGACGTCCTCCAGGACTCGTCAACGCTCCTGTTGGCTCCTGCTGCAAACTGTACTTCCTTTCCCACGCTCCCAACACTAAATTACAAATGAGAACACGTAAACCTTATCCCAGTCATCTGGAAATAAATTTCTTTCTTTGAGAGCTCTTATTTTACGTTGTTGGGAGGAGATCCCCACAACAATTAGCCACTGGGAAACATTGCCAACATTTTCGGATCAAAGCCACGCAAATGAAAAAAAACCAATTAATAAATTATTTTTTATAAAAAACATATTAAATTATTTTTTAATGTACTAGTTGCTAAATGCTCTAAAGATAGCAGTGGAACTTAAAACCATTTAAAATATTCCGTGGAATAGAATTATTAATTTTCTTTTATTCTTATTAGAGACGTAGTACCGTGAAAACAATTTTCGAAGTACTTTTTCTTAAAGCATTTCTGTGTTCCACTTCCCCCACAATTATATGAATTGCCAACATAAAACCCACATGGCTTTGCTCTGCTCCCTAAAAAAATCAATCCTTGTAACTCGTGTTTTGTCAATTACTGTGACATGCTACAATAATTCTCGGCCCCGGAACATCGAGACGATCTATAAAGGGCCTAATATATTGATATGGTATTTAGATGCCAATAAAAAATGCCGCAAAGTGTTTCATAATGTATTTGAGCAGGTCCTCTGGTTTTTGCTACACGGTGAGATAGAAATATCGAGTCACATTCACTTTATTATGAATCAGCTAGTAAATTATTGAACATTCGATTATTGAAATACGTTTAACGTTCGTATAATATCGTACCATTGAATGATCAATAACAATTTTAAAAACAGTTTGTTTAAATAATGAATATTGTAAGGTAACATTTTACATGTTTCAAAACTTGTGTAAATAGTTCAAAATATCTGATTACAATTTTGACCAGTTTTTGCTACACTTTCGAATATGTCCAATTGTGGTAATCTAGTATGTTATGGTAACAATAGAGCAATATTTGAAATAAATTGTTTAAATAATGTATATCATAAAGTTATTTTTTTCATGTTTCAGAATTTTAGTAGTTAGTTTAAAATAATTGATTACAATTTTGACTACTTTCTGCTACACTTTCTATATATTCAGGTATAGTAATCTAGTATGTTATGGTAGTAATAGATATTGTTTAGTATTGAAATATTGTTTAAACAATATGTACTTATCGCAATTTAAATTTTTACATGATTGAAAATTTTAGTAGAAAAGTTCAATATATGTGATTACAGTTTGGATCACTTTTTGCTACAGTTTTGAATATATCCAGTTGTGGTAATCTAGGATGTTATGGTTGCAATAGATCAATTCATGAAATTATTGTTTAAATAATGTATATTGTAAGGTATATTTTTGCATATTGGCAAATTTTAGTAGATAATTCAAAAATCTGATTATGATTTTGACCAGTTTTTGCTACACTTTCGAATATGTCCAGTTATGGTAAACTAATATGTTATGATGGCCATAGACATTGTTTAGTTCTTAAAATATTGTTTAAATAATGTGTATCGAAATATACATTTTTACTTGTTTTAAAATTTTAGTAGCAAAATTCAAAATATCTGACTTTTTGCTACATTTTTTAATATGTCCAGTTGTGGTAATCTAGTGTGTTGTGGTAACAACAAAGCAATGTTTGAAATATATTGTTTAAATAATGTATATCGTAAGATTAATTTTTCCATGTTTCAAAATTTTAGTAGATAGTTCAAAATAATTGATTACAATTTTGACCACTTTTTGCCACACTTTCGAATATGTCAAGTTATGGTATTCTAGTATGTTATGGTGGCAATATATATTGTTTAGTTCTTGAAATATTGGTTAAGTAATGTATATCGTAATTTAAATTTCTGTATTTCATAATTTTAGTAAATAGTCCAAAATATCTGATTACAATTTTGACCACTTTTTGCTGCTCTTTCGAATATGTCAAGTGATCTATAGTATGTTATGGTGACAATATATATTGTTTAGTTCTTGAAATATTGATTAAATAATGTATATCTTAATTTAAATTTCTATGTTTCGAAATTTTAGTAGATAGTACAAAATGTCTGATTACAATTTTGAGCAGTTTTTGCTACACTTTCGAATATGTCCAGTTATGGCAATCTAGTATGTTGCGGTAGTAATACATCAATTCTCGAGATATATAGTTTAAATAATGCATCACGTAAGGTCAATTTTGCGTATTTCAAAATTTTAATAGATCACTTTTTGTTACACATTCTAGTGGTCTAGTACTAATATTCAATGTTCAGAAAGTTTTTGCATATTGAGAAATATGGGTAGTAGAAGGTAAAAAAGCAAATCTTACGCTGTTTTTAAAAAATATTCAAAAGAAATGGTTAAAAGATATGTTCTATCTTGTAATACAATATTTTAATGATTGGACCAGTATAGGAGTGTTGTGTAATGCTTTAGATAAATTGTGTTTTACCAGCAAACGTGTTGGAATTTAATGGGTCACCCTATATAAGGGGAGATGTTGGTGTTAGAGGAGCTGCTCTCAATCATGGCTATTTCCCCCCAGTCGCGCATTTGGCGGTTAAAAGATTCCATCATTTCGATCACTGTGGCACTCCGGAGGGCCGTCTCAGTCACCGGTGAACGATATCTATGACCTTAGTTCAGGTGCCCTGAATAGACAAGTAGCTGCACCAGACGTTTACACAATTAATGTTTATCGCCCTTTACGCGACAAATCGTTAATACTTTTTGTAGCTATCACTTTTACCGTTACTATGGACGGGTCGATGTAACTTATACGGCACCTAATTTTGGCGCACCCTGTGCATTTGTGAAATCTTGGGACGCGCTGTATAGTTCCTTTAGATAGCAGTAGGTAATCAGTTAAGTTTATCAAGTTTCCACGTCCAGCGTTAGTCCCCTTCAATCTAAGACAATATAACAACCCTTCCAAGCTGTCACTTGTCAACAAGGAATGCTCGAACTGCACGGACTCCTTGGATCTTAAACGCTGTCAACTTGGACAATATCAAGAATGTGACACTATGAAGGAACGGTTCGGATATTTAATATTTTAAATATCAAGTCGGCGGGATGTGCTCTTGACACCGAGAGGTAGAATATGAATGTGATGTGATGCATTTCATTTTAATTATAAATGATATAAAATGCCTAGGCCCTTTATTTCTTCAAATATCAACTCTTCCTTTCGCGTTCAGTACTAGTTTACGAGAACGGTTAATTTGTTGTCAAGCGTGGAAATTATTTTTAATAAAATAGTTTCTTTTGTAACTGAATGATAATTAAATTCATATCGGATGAAGATGAGATTTAGTAGCTGTTACAATAAGGTAATTTGAGAAAAAACCTATTCCTTTGCCGGATTTAATAAAATTGAAAATTTAAAAACTATACTGAATGTTACTTTGACTTGATCAGTCTTTTGGAGTTATTTAAGAAGAATGTATTTTTGTCTCTTACATTACTTCCAAATTATTCTAGTTTTATAAAGTATCAGTGTCAACTTTCTAAGAATTTTAAAAATTTCGAATTCAAAATTTGAACTTCAACGCCCTGTAACTTTTTTATTAGCCACAAATGGACCAAGGTAAGTTTGGCTTAATCGCATTACTTTGACATAAGGAATCTACTCTTGCTCTGTGCCCATTAATTTCGGGACTGTCTGTACATACAAACAAATTTGTGCATCAGTTCAACAATGTTTCAAGAATGCAGCACTATTCATTCATACCAGTTACATAACTGGAATAATTTGGAAGTATAGCAAACGATTGTAAAAATTAAGATTATTTATTAAAGTTTTGAAAATATGTCTCACTTTACCATATAATAAACTATTTGCTAATTTTTAAATAGTATTGCAACAATATTACTCTTGCTTTGTGTCCCAATAATTTTGGAACACCCTGTATATGATAAATTAAGACAATACATTTTTGAAACTGTTAGATATTTTTTCCTTAGCTGTATTTAGTTTTAGTGATTTTGACAATTTTCACTACCGAATTGGCAAATATTGATATTCATAGTAATAACTGTACTATTTAATAGTATTAATTTTGGCAATTTTTGTGCATTTCCAATTTTTAATGATTTCGACTTTCTTATTACACTTCTGAATTATTCAAGGTAACTTGCATCAATGAATATTGTTTAAGTAGTGTATCTACATAGTGCCATACTTTTAGAACGAGTTGTAGCTGTACTAATAATTTCAGTTTTAACAATTCTTAGTCGAGGTTTCCAGTTTTATCGATTTCAACAAGTGTTTACTATATTTTCGAGTTATTCAAGTTCTGCCAGTAGTATCAATGTATATATTGTTTGAATCTCGAAATATACTAAGTTGAGGTAAGTTGTCAAATTTTACTGTATTAAATAATTGTTTGTTACACTTCTCAATATTTCCAATTAGACCAAAATATCATAGCAATAGAAATTACTTGATTAAAAAAATAAAGCTATCAATTCGGTTTTAATATTTGTATTTTCTTTTCTATAAACATATAGCATGAGTTTATTGCTTAAACTTGTATTGTATATAGAATTTCTCTTGTTGAAACCACTCTATATTACAAAGGTCAGTGCTATTTGCAGTTATACAAAGAATAAGCCGCGGAGGTTGTCAACTGTCACTTGGAGGAAATTTATCAAGGGAATGAATCAAATTTTTAATAATCCCGTCAAAGGTGCTAACAATATAATACGTCCGGCAAAGCAAACAGTGCTTTTTCTGGTTCCGAACCCGAAGAAGCAGTAATTCAAAGGCAGTCGTGCAAGCATGTTAATATAAATATCGACATGATAAATGTATGTGATCTTCAAGTTAATTACGAATGCATACAATTTGTTAACTAAGTCAAGATATGCGGGATGAGGTCGGCAAATCGGATCTGTGAATCAGCAGGCTACGTACGTTCGTTACGAATATGAAATATTTCGCAATTGCGTTTTAAAAAAACCACACGTCGCCGAGTTTGACAAGCTAGTCGGTCCGTTCCACACGCACGAGCGCAACAAGGACGGAAGGCGTTCACTATAATTCCAATTAGCATATCACCTTTTTACACCTTTCATCTACTGATACTGCATTGCTGAAGTTATTCGTGATACTCCAAAAAATCAGAACTAGCTGCTTGCCATCATAAAGCAACATAGTTTTAAAGAAAATCGAAATAAAACTATTTGGATGATGCTTTCGCTACAGTTTCGAATGTATATTATACTTAGTAATTGTTTAAGTTTAATTCACATTTTGCTATGTACTTTGGCAAATAGATTAATCCTCTCATGAGTGTGATCTCAACTGAATAAATAGTTTATTCACAACTGGTTGGTTGGGCTGACATACAACTAGCTAAGTTAATTAAGCAGTTGGCTAAATGACTTGACTTGAGCAATGAGCCCTAGGTGTACTATGTGCCTGGAGAATTTACGATTTGTTATAATTCAAACAAGATCATAAATGGCTCAAGTAGTCTGTTAAACCTTTTTATACAGCAAAAAGAGTCGTTTCGCATTCTTTTATAACTTCCGCAAAAGTTTTCCTTGGATATTTCGCAATTTTCCATCAAGTGGTACAAAAATGAATTACTGTATAGGATAATGCAGTTTATACAAGTTTGCATATTATAATAACAACTGTAAAGATACACACACAATTCCAGCTTACGATTTGTGTACTGTAGCTATGCTACTAGCCATTGATATGGCCCATTTTTGGCACTATTAACGTAGTCATCCATATACAAGACTCTATTGTCAAAGTAAATACAATGAAAGATCTTAATTCCCAAGCTTTTAGTAAAAATATAATTTTTCCAACACTAATCATATTGAGGAATAATAATAATAATGTGTCTTTATTAAAATTCAAACTATACATTATGAAGAAATGTTATTAAAGAAGTGGCGAGGTTCAACATAATTCTGGCTCTGCCACCTAACCACTCCCTTTAAAGAATACGATATAAAGTAAAGCTATAAGAAAACAGAGAAATCACAAACTATACATAAATGAAAAGCATACATGATAAAGAAGCATAAATACATATATATTTAACTTAAGTTGGTAACATAGGATGTTTTTAGAACTTGGCAACTACAAGCAGAAGAACTTCTTTAAAAGTGTTTGCAATTACCAATAAGATTTCTGAATCAAATTGGACACATGTTTCTGAAACCTTAGGTCAGTATCAAGGTAGATACCTAAATCCCGGCAACACGTAGACCAAACTAAAGCTTTACCATTTAGGACAATGTTAAGATTACGGTAATTAACTATGTTATCCCGACGCGGTCCGAAAATTAGTAACTCAGTCTTTTTCTTATTCAAAACTAAACCATGAGCATTAGACACAGTAGAGATAACATTTAAATCGGAGTTGATGTACTCCATTGCAAAATCAATGCCCGAGATGGAAAAATGATAAAATATTTGATAATCATCAGCATATTGCTGCAACTTAGAATATTGCAAAAATGTCGAAAAGTCAGCAGTATAAACTGAAAACAAAAGCGGCCCCAAAATGCTTCCCTGAGGTACACCTCTGTATGTTTCAGAAATACCAGAACATGTTTCACCTAAACAAACTTTTTGGCGCCTCCTATGTTTCAGAAATACCAGAACATGTTTCACCTAAATAAACTTTTTGGCGCCTCGCAGAAAGATAATTCACAAGCGCCAAAATATTTCAACTTTAAACATAATGTAGAAGGTACTAGTGTATTGAAGGCTTTACTATAATCAAGAAGCACTAAACAGGAATTTTTGTGATTATCAGGCTCTATATAGCTCATCAGTAACATCTAACAAGGCAGTAGCTGTACTACGATTATATTAACACGAAATCCAGATTGAGTTGAAGGCAAGATATTGTTATTATTTAAAAAATTGGAAAGCTGTTCATGAACTATTTTTTCAAGAATTTTGGAAAGCGTAGGCAAAATACTGATAGGTTGAAGTTAGAAATATTATTAAAAAGTTATTATCAAGTCAAAATTAATATTTCCAAGATCGTAATTAAAACTAGAAAAATCTCTGAAGGTACGAAAAATCATAGGTTGTTTAACTTCATCAAACTTCAAATTACATGTAACCAATTTGTGATCAGAAATACCATCCATATTAATGGCTTCACTATTTACAATTATGTCACTACATGACGTAACAATAAGATCAAGAAGCGTTTGACAAGTAGGAGTAATTCGAGTAGAAATTCCAAAATTCCAGAGAAATATAAGAAAAATAGATTCTAGAGCATATCGATAATATTCGAATAATGCACTAATTTTTTATATTGATAACATTTTTAAATTAATAAGTAGGTAGGCAGGTGTATGACCCTGTTTTCCTCAAACGATTATCTAATGTAGCATAATATAGAGAGTGATCTTGAAAGTGTAAATGTTCAAATCTATAAGGAAATTTCTGTCTATTTCGTCCTACAGTGCCGATTTTGATTATACTCTCCTTACAAAAATAACATATCCACAAGTCATTATTTTCAATACACTTGTTGTGTCTACATTGTTATAAATTGTGTCAGCAAATTATGTTTAACACAAAATGATACAATGCACACGCCACAAAACACCAAAATTTTAACCCTAACACGATTCTTTTCCAACACGTATAACACGTTGGTTCGGTTGGAATGGAAGTTTAAGGTTAGTAAGGTTACCCAAAGCCGTTAGGGTTTTATTACAAAACCGGCTTCAAAATTTGCAATAACTTTAAACTCAGTTATATCAGTTATTAAAATATATTTGTTAGGGCAATATTTTGTAAGACGAACATGCCCCACTTTCAAAATCACCCTGTATAATTTTATGGCAACGATATTTTTAAACGGAGGAAGTAGTGCACTTTTTATTATAAAAGTTTTGTACAGCGAAACCTAGGCGGAATAATGTGGCACTTTGTTAGATGAAATGGTACTTCGATTTCTAATCTTAAGACTTTGGGAATCGCAGGTGGTGAGCGTCCGCCTCGCGCTTGATTCCAAGGTGCCGAATTATCAAAGGCACGGCAATGCGTCAGGAGGGTTTGCGTAAGGGGAACAAATAGGTATAAGAGATCATTGCATAGCAGGGTTGGTAATTGGTATAGTCTGCGTCTGTATATTACTCACTGTGTGTAATTACCCCCGAGCTGTCTAAGCGACATGTCCTCGCCTGCAAAGGGCGTCTTACGGTCCTTCATCGGCTTCTTAGTCCTAAATCAACCTCCAGGACATTCTAAACTACTTCTTGTGTAAACCCCGCACAGCTTCCGGCTACTGCTCAATTTCCTCATGCCCAATTTCACTTCTCTGTTTTGTTATCTGTTTAGATTTTCGTCGTTGGCATTTATCACATGTGGGAAACGAAATGCACGATATGGTAACATATTTATACAGGGTGACTTTAATTAACATACGAAAACATTCATACGGGGAGCACACCCTTGTTTATTCTACTGTTTATTATGTCAAAATTACTCTCTCTCACAACAACTTCAAGCAAACATCCATCTACAATTTTTTTAATATCCCAAACCGAAAACGCCTATTTATGTTTCCTATTTTTCTAAATCGCTCTAATTTGGTTGATAAGACAATACCGCCGATCATTCTTATATCATTTAGAATTGTCGATATTAAATTTTTCCTTTGTTATATGGCTACGTAAAACTTGCAGATGCGTCAATTAAAGCATTAATTATTTCTGCATATTTGTGTAGAAGGTGTTGAAGAAGTATGCGTGAGTGTACGACAACGCGACTGCCACACTAAATTATGCTAGTTAATTGCTGACCATGTATAGAGTAAATGTCATCAATTTTTTTCTTCGCCTCGCGCAAAATAAACATGGGTGTGCTTCTTAACATTAATTTTAAAGGACAACAGGTATTCTAGAACAATACTGTTTTATGGTATCTATAAATACATCCACTTGCCATCTCAGAAAAAAATTTGGTTTATAATATTAATCAATGTCATTTATTGGACAAAACATTATTAAATAAACGATTCTATTTGTTAATATAAGGTACAATTGTTGATATATTGCTTTGATAAACGTTTTTACATTAACCAATGTAAAATATTTATTGAAGCAACGAATTTTACATATATTCAATTTTTTAAGGGAATACATGACAACTTCTATTGAACGAACAAGCGCGTTAGACAAGGTGTTTATTAATTAAATGCCGATACTTAAGGGTGTGAATCCTTGGGTCATTTTAAGAAGAAAACTTAATATCAACATATACCTTAAACCTCGTAATTTTTGAGCTACAGGCTGTAGAGACTTACGAAATCGTATAATAGTATGCTGCCAAACCATAAGAAACACCCCAGGAATTTTTGAAAATCTACGTCAGTCTATGCGAAGAAGAGTAGATGCTTGCATACGTGTGGGTGGAGGACACTTTGAACAACTACTGTAAATACATAATTTGGGTTCTTTATTTTGTTTGTTTTCTTGTCTTGTCGTTTCGTTTTAGGTTTAAGATTTTGAATTTATCGTTTTACTAAATAAATCGCGATTTTTAAAACAAAATTAAAAAAATTAATTAATTTTTGCCCCACAAAAAGTGTTTCCGCGCATGGTGGGTGTCTACAAAATGGCAACAAAATATCAAAAGCAGTCTCAATGAACTTGGGGAAAAACTTTTTTTGGTTTTCATTTTTTTACGTGAAAATGGTGCCTCGTACGAGAGTAAGTTTAGGGACCGAATTTGCTGTAAAATAAATGGAGATTTTAAAAATAATTTTAGTTTTTAGAAAAAACAGTAGCGTACCATTTTTTGCCTTAAAAATGTTTAGTTCAAACCCCGTACGGACGTCATTGGCAAAGATTTTAAAACATTTTTTACATCAAACAATGCCTTAATGATTAATAGGTGTGTACAAAATTTCATAAACATGTTTGGAGTGATAAGAAAATTATAATAAAAAAGTAAATTTTTTCTTAAAACTGTAACACCACGTTGCTCAAAAATTAAGAAGTTTAGGACATATTATGTTGATAGTAAGTTTGCTTCTTAAAATGACCAAAGGATTCACACCCTTAAGTATCGGCATTCAATTAATAAACACCCTGTATAAAGCGCTTGTATATATGTTCATACTATTAGTGTACGTTAACTAATAAACAGTACGTTGGTTCAATCAGTGAATTTATATAAACAGGGTGATAATAATAATAATATCTCTACCCCTCATTCTAGTCACAAGGATTAGCCCAGAAGTCGAAGACTTGTGCGGGAAACGGGGCGGCATGTTATTATTAAGCAGGCCGCATTTGCGCCCAGGAATAACGACTTACTTTGGTAGACCTTAACCACCATTCAGTGCAGGAATGAGGGAAACCTAGAGAACGTCATTAATTAGGGGGTACCCAACTAACATTTAAGCCTAATAGACTACTACACAAGAAAAATAATCCTAAATTGATCAAGATTTACTACTTTCTTCCATAAAAATAGTCTTCAATGTTACAAAATCTTATAATACCAAAATTTTAGTCAAAAATTTGTTAACTAAGAGTAATAATTATATTAGCATTAGTCTTCCAAGTAAAATGAAATATATGTCAATTTATACAGTTCAAAATTACATATGGTTTACCTATTCTATGTTTTCAAATGCTAACATTCCAATAACGTGTAAGACGAAGTTATAATTTACTTAATTTTGCCTAGAAATCTGCCTTCAATATCCAAGGCATTTTTAAATTATTACAATAGGTAAATATTTACATATTTATTACGATATCAAAATACTTATTTTAGTCTTCAATTAGTAGTTAAAAATACGGTAATAACTAGTTATTTTGTCCTATAAATTCTTCAAATTCCTAAGTTCTATTTTTATTACAATATAATCCTATTTTCAACTTTGTTGATAACTTGTAAGGAATATTTGACCATTTCAATTAACCTAATAGAAATATTGTTCTATATTATTGTACAAATTTACTTGTTAATAATACTTCGACGTAAGTGTGTCTTATAAAGGTCTTTTAGGGAACAAGCTTCTTGTTATATGTATTCCGACAGATCTTCATGTAATAGCACGTAGAAATTGTTTTGTGTTTTGGCGATCTGCAGTTAAAACTAAGCCCTACACAGTATTAAAGAGTTGTAAAAAGTTTAAGCCGACACTGCATATCATGTAAATCAGTCTAATGATAATATATCGATAAATACTTCATATATAAGTATTCTTATGACTGTTATCGTGTCAGATGAATTCAGTAGTGCACGTGAATTGAAATTCGAATTGAATTTCGTTCGAAAATATTTATTTTGTTTTTGTTATTACGCATATCTATATAATATTATTGGCTTTAATTTGAAGTTTCAATCACAAATCCAAGAGTAGAATTTTATATGTAGGTACCTAGTAATAATTTAATTGGTAATAAATTACCATAAAATATCTTCATTTGGAGGAAATTTCAACCACAAAGTTAATATTTTCCTGTGACGTCAGCATTGGCATAGGCAATCTGCCCTATAGGTTAAAACATACAGACAAATTGACTTCAAAGTTGATTTTGTTTGAGCGGCCATATTGTTATAAACACTAAATGTTTTGTTCATTATTTCTAATTAATTACTCATTAAAATTATGTTAATAGGTACAGATAATATTAGTTAATACATTTGTGAAGAAAGATTATTGAACACATTTTATCACGAAGTACATTCAGTTTTTATTTTAGGTTATTCTTCAGTATAGTAATATTATTAAAAAGCAGTAGTAAACATGTATATTTATAAGGCGCGTTATTTTTATGAAAGTTTGGTCATGACATTATACGAAAAAATTTCCTGGGTTGTACAATTTGATGAATGGAAACCAAAAATACGGACTTTATTATATTATAAAATCTAAATATCTATAAATATACTAACTCCTACTCTACTTGTAGCTTAGTAGCCTGACTTATAGTCTTTCTTTTTCTTCCTATGCCTGTTCGCTATTAGAATATATAAAATGAAACATATAATGTTGTCTCTCTCTGGCAAAAGTATGTCATATAAAGGGCATAATTAGGGTAGATTTTGGTAATAATGTCTTTTATATTTCGAAATTTTAACATAAAATTGGTCCGTATTTCTTTTAGGTCCAATTATCTTATTGGTATAAAATTCTTGCCGACCAATTATTAACTTCCATATTACACACATAAGGAAAAAGGCCAACGAATATAGGTAAACTTCCCTTATATGGAATTGGTCATGAAAAGTTTTTGACCAATTCAGAGGTCAAGTTAACGTAATTTTAACTTTAATTGTTTGTTGGGTAGTCAAATGTCAACCGGTATCAATCTCGCACATTGATCCAAGCTAACATTCTTCCGCCCTACCATACTCGCAGAGAGTATATTGGAGTGATTTCTGTGCAGAAATGTGAGAACTCGCGATCATCAGCTATGTTTAAATATATTAAATGTCAGTTGTATTACTCAATATTGACTTTAATTAACTGACGGTTACTGTGTTGATAAACAGGATAATTTAAACAGTGTACAATTATCACAGATTCAATAATTGGTAATTATTAACGAACGAAATCATTGATGATTGATAATGAACGAATATAATTGAATCCGAATCAAATGTTCATTAGGTTAACGAACTTATTCATGATATCAACTAATATACAGATGTACATTAATTCAGTTAAAGGTTTCATCGGCTCAATTTTAATACATTAAAAGAAATCTGGGTCGATCCGGCCTACATTTCACGAAGCCCCCGTAAATTGGGAAACCAAAATAGGGGAATTTGCTTAATAAGTCGTCGAGTTCGGTTATTTATCAGGTTCGTCGTCGTACAAATTACGTTTTACTACAATTACCGAGCAGGGCAAGACAGAAAACGAAGTACGTAGCTGTAAAATATTACTAATTAACGACTTTCAGGACATTCGCTGTTTCGCTTTAACCCAGTGCCGTACTAATTTCATTAATACGCGAAAATTCTCTCTGTACATTAGTTATTTTAAGTTATAACGTTATATGATAAGCTTCAATAATAAGATACAATAAAATGGATATATATTTGAACACAAAGGCATGACTGTTGCAATATTTAATTTGCAGCTATTGCAGCATTTATTTTGCGGCAATAAAATTTATTAAACATACAGAATCCATAATTTGCGTCGTGTAATAATAAATTTTTGTAATAGTGCGTAAAATTTAGCTTTAATTTTATTGAAATACACTTAATTGTGCGTGTGTGATTTAAATATCTGTTACTTATAAGTTTCACCGCTAGATGTCACTATTTACATGTCACCGATATTTGAGGTCTGTGTAAAAGATATGATAAGAGAATATAGTCGTGTCAAATTAGCATGAAAAAATGTGAAAATGGACAACTTTTTGCGGAGAAGTCCGATTGAGATGCGGTTTTCTGCAAAATGTTCAGGGAATTGTTTATAACAAAAGGTACATCTAACCTTTGTACGCTCGCAAATTTTTAATTGTTTATTTAACAAATGACCCATTTTTGTTGAACATATGGCAAATGTCACACACGATTCAACGAAAATGTCTAAGTGGAAAATGTTCTCTCGGTGGGGGTTTTCGAGGTCCCTCTTTGTCACTTTGGTGTTAGCTTTATTATTTATTGCTAAATTGTTATAACTGGGCTAATTAACAAATTAAAAACTCCACCCCCGCTTATTAAAGCAAACCATTGGCACAAGATTTTTGCAAATATAATTGTTTATTGTTCGATTGTTGCAACCTCACTAATTAACAAATTAATAACTCTACTCCCGGACTCGTTAGAGAACCAGATTTTTTTACAATAACTATGAGATCCTGGGGAGAACCATCGGCACAAGGTTGTTGCACGTAATTGTTTATTTTCCAATTGTGGCTAATTAACAAATTAATAAGTTAACGCCCGAAATCACTAGAAGAACAGATTTTTTTGCAATAACTCTAGAATGATGAGGAGAAGCATTGCCACAAAGTAATTCCAAATATAATTGTTTATTGTTCGATTGTCCACCCCCGAAATCACTAGAGAACCGGAATTTTTTCCAGGATTTCTGGCTTATTAAGGCAAACCATCGGCACAAGATTTTTGCAAATATAATTGTTTATTGTTCGATTGTTGCAACCTCGCTAATTAACAAATTAATAACTCTTCTCCCGGAATCATTAGAAAATCGGATTTTTTTTGCAATAATTCTGGGACGAAAACCCCTGAGAGAACATTTTCCAGACATTTTTGTTGAATCGTGTGACATTTGTTAAATAAACAATTAAAAATTTGCGAGCGTACAGAGGTTAGATATACCTTTTGTTATAAACAATCCCCTGAAGATTTTGCAGAAAACCGCATCTCAATCGGACCTCTCCGCAAAAAGTTGGAAGTGAAATGCTAATATGACGCGACTAAATATGTACACAGAAAATATGTATAATTATACAGGGTGTCTTGCAAGTCGTTACAATAATTTTAGGAGGTGATAGAATACGTGATTTTGAGTCGATTGAAACAAAGATACCTATATACCAAATGTTACAGTATTTGTGATAATTAATTTTTTAATTTAACCGTGCTTTTTCTACAATTATTGAAGTGTAGAAGAGAAACAAACCTTTTTGTAGCAAATATTTATATAATTTTTTTGTTGGGAATGAATGGATTAATTAAATGATTTAACCAGTAAAATCCAAAGTGGCTTGGTTACTTTCCTAGAACTTCATAAACATGATTTTCTACTTTGTAAAAGCAAAGAGTCAAATTTAAACGTGGATTTTATTTAAACTTTTATGTGGAGCTTTATTTAGATATTATTAAAAACTTACCTAAGCAATGATCTTTCAGGTCTTAGGAAAAGTTTCGTGATAAACATTCTCAGAGTTAGGGAAATTAATCTTAACACATTTAAATATGTAGAGAGCGCATTCGTCAAAACAGGACAACCGTTCAGTATGTCATAAAAATGGTTTAAGAAATGAAGATATTTGCACTTTACACTTTAACTGAGATTCGAACGTATAGTTTGACAGTTGATCTACATTTACGGTTGCTATGGAAACTAAGGACAATTGTTTTCTCATGGCATACCAAGCTATTTAATAGAAACATTGCTTTTATTTTTACACCGTAACTTTAAAGCTTTGATCAGTTGAAATAAATAATTAGCTTTTTGAATCCTCCGGTATTCTAATAACGTTCTTTTTAGCAAATGTCTTCATTTCTTAAACCATTTTTATTACATACTGAACTGCTGTCGATCCTCTGTTTTGGCGAATGCGCCCCTGCATACTTAAACGTGTTAAGATTAATTTCCCTAATTTTTAGAATGTTTATCAAGAAACTTTTCCTAAAAACTGAAAAAGTATTGCTTAGGTAAGTTTCTAACAATATCTGAATAAACCTATTCACAAAGGTTTAATTAAAATCCACGTTTAAATTTGACTCTTCGCTTTTACAAAGTAGAAAAACCGTGTGTAACGAAGCCACTTTGGAAAAGCATAGAAATGTTTGTTATAAAAAGGTTTGTTTTTCTTCTACACTTCAATAGTTGTAGAAAAGCACTGTTAAATTAAAAAATATAAAAAAATTTATTATCACAAATACTGTAACACTTGGTATATAGGTATGTTTGTTTTAGTCAACTCAAAATCACTTAATCTATCACCTTCTAAAATTATTGTAATGACTTGCAAGACCCTATATTATAGTATTTTTATGATCTTGGGGTTCCAGGTCCAGACACGTTGATTACGGCCCTGCAAGCAGAAACTAATCCACATTAAACTTCTTGCAAACTCATTCTTTAGCAACACTAACTTTTTAATGTCTTTTGTACATTATTACGGTGCTGTTGGAATTGATACACCTACCGACTTTTTACTTTTACTTTTCTTTTCAACACTAATTAAAATGGCATATTATTTTTTACAACCTCATTACCAGTTGGGTCCTTAATAACGAACTGGGCTTTTATGTCCTCATTAAAGGGTGACACCGTCACTAAAAGGTATTATAAATATAGGAGGGGGTTATGGGATTTCAAGTATGTTAATCTTTTAGATTGAGGTTACTTGTTCTTCAGGAAAACTGTTTTATAAGGTACTTACATGTGCAACATAATGTAAAACTTTTAATGACGTATTAATATTTATTTATAAAAGTAGTTTTTATGGAAAAATATGCTTTATATGAATTTCCGGTAAATGTTACTTTTTCGAATGTGTCTTGGATCATTAAATGCAAGTTGTCCTGTATCACTCTTGCACTAAATCCAGATATAAATTTAGACTGGTAGATGGCCATAAAATGCCGTTTAGGTGTTATTAAAGTCCGCAGTAAAGGATGTTGTTTGTTATTGTTCTTGTAAAATAGGAGATAAATTAGTAGTCAAAGGCCTATTGCAAACTGGGGACAACAGATCTAATTCATATGGTGTAGAAAAATATGTGAGTATGGGAAAATGTGAAAAATTAAGTTCAATTTGTAACGAAAATTTTAATAAAATCAAACTAGATTTGATTCCATTTTTTGTAAAATATTTTTTGTTTTACTTGGTTATTAATGCATATAAAATATTTATTCTAGGAGACGCATTTTTATTTTCTTTTTAAAATATTTATTCATAATATTTAATTTGTCTCTATTTTCTTTATTATTCAAAATATTCAAATGGCATGTGAAGAACATTTTGTTGAGTGACGGTTTTAATTGGTTTTTATTTGAAACGAGAATTATTATATCGGTATAACACACTCAAAATCTTATTTTATTCTCTTTACCTTAAAAAGTCGTAGTGGTGATTGATGTGTTCGTATAGAAACAATTTTAATCTAAATAAAGATTTCTTTCATAAGTAGACATTATCATAATTGTAAATTGAAAATATTCGTGTAACCTTCATGTCATATCGGATCTGGTACAAGAAACAACATAAAATATTGTTAATGTAAATATCCTTACAAAGAAACTATTCAAATGAGATACTAGCACACAATGGCGTTTGATTTAAAAAAATAAATCCAGTAAGCGTTTCACAATGGACAAATCAATGACATTTAATACACGAACGTCTGGATTTTATAAACATAAACTAAGATCCAGAAATAAAATACATCTGGTCTATGTCAGTACTGTGTGTCGCATTTACTTTAAGGTATGGACTCTAAATAAACCAGGAACATTTAATTTATGCTGTAAAACATGCTATATTTATTGACCGTATATCTATCAGTTATCAGTATCAGTATTTATTTGCCTTGATTGATATTGTCCTCCACATTTTTCACCGAATAATTACTCTTGCGAACTTAGCAAATATTTACGTTCTCAAATCATTTATTTTATAAAAGTATTCAGGGAATTCCAACAACCACACATTTCAATAATAGCACAAAGGAGCGACTCTGGGAATCTCGTTGTTGTTTTTAACAACAGTTATCAATTTTTTGCTAAATTTTTGCTACTGTTTCGATTTTTCTGTTGTATGTATCACGGAAAAGATAATAGATTGAAGTTTTCATCTTTATCTTATTTAATCATTTTGCTTCATTTCCGGATTTTAGTAAATTCAATTACTCTGGGAATCTCGATGTTATCAGTTTTCTGCTACACTTTAGAACTTAATGATATTAATAATTTTTTGCTGCGGTTCAAATTTTCGGTTTTGTGTATCACAGCAAAGATAATAGATTGAAATTTTCATTTTTGATTTATTGAATTTGCGCTTTTAGTAAATTCTTTACTACATTTGTGAATTTTGTGTGAATTTAAATATTTTTGGTGCAGTTTAGAGTTTTTCCATTCACGCAGAAAATCTAACTATTGGCATTATTTTACTATCAACTAATTTAGAATGGTGGTTTTTGGGATAGTTGTTAGGTTTATTAGGGATAAAAATTACAATTATTCTGTTGCTGTGTGAAATGTATTATATTATACTTTTTCACCGAATAATTACTTTTGTGAACTTTACAAATACTTAGGTTCTGCAATCATATCTAATATATAAAATTCTCGTGTCACAGTGTTAGACGCTATACTCCTCGGAAACGGCTTGACCGATTTTTATGAAATTTTATATGTATATTCGGTAGGTCTGAGAATCGGTCGTAATCTATTTTTCATACCCCTAAGTGATAAGGGTGGTCCACCCCAAACATTTTTTTTATTTATTGGACAAGTTTTTATTTTTTTATGATGTGACATTAAAAAATACATACAACCCTTAATTTTCACCCTTCTACGACAAACCCCTATTTTTTAATAGCCACTAGATCAGTTATCCCTGCCAGGCGTCTACCGGTGTCACTTCTCACCACAAACCTAGAAAAAATATAGACAGCGTCGGTTCATGATATAGGTCACGTGACAGGTGCCGCGATTTCTAGGTACCTAAGGTCCATAAAATTGATATTTTATTTGCTTTATGTTGGCGGTTGTGCAAATATGATGGCTGCATTGCAATATGGAATTAACTAACTTGCTGTCATTTTAAATGTCATTAAAGAATGTGACCAATCACAGTAAACAAATGAGATTCACGCTACAATACAACCAACGTAAATTGGCATAAAACCAAATTTTAGTGATTCTGGACCTTTTAGGGCAGCCATGAATTAGCGGTCGCCGGCAATATGACACTGGCACAGTCTATATTTTTTCTAGGTTTGGGCTTCTCACCCAGTAAACAGCACGGAGTAGGGATGAGAACGAAGCCGACTACCAAAATATTCACTAGAAATAATTCATATGGCAAAACAACGTTTGCCGTGTCACCTAGTATTTTATAAAAGTATTCAGAGACTTTCAACAACCACACATTTCAATAATAGCACAAAGAATCTTGATGTTATCATTTTTTTGCTACGCTTTCGAATTTTTCATTTTGTATATCACGGCAAAGATAATAGATTGAATTATATTTAATGATTTTGCTGCATTTTCAATTTTTTTTTTCAGTTACATAGAAAACATAACAATTGACATTGTTTTATTTTCAACTAATTTAAAACAAAAAGGGTGATTTTTCGATAGTAGGGTAAAACACAATTACTCTGTTGCTACACTTAACAATTAAATTTAATATATTTTTTTTTGCTGAATAAATACTTCTGTGAACTTAGCAAATATTTACGTTCTCCAATCATTTATTTTATAAAAATTTTCAGACTTCCAACAACCACACATTCCAATAATAGCACAATGAAGCAACTCTTGGAATCTTGATGTAAGATGTTATCAGTTTTTTGCTACGGTTCCAAATTTTCGGTTTTGTATATCACGGCAAAGATAATGTATTGAAATTTTCATCTTTAATTTTATGATATTTTGTTGCACTTCCGAATGTTAGTAAATTCTTTGCCACATTTGTAAATTTAAAAAATTTTGGTGCCCTTTCGAATTTTTTCACTTGTGTGAAAACATAACAATTTACATTATTTTATTATCAACTAATGTAGGACAATAATGGTGGTGTTTAGAATAGTTGTTAGGTTTATTCGGGATAAAAATTACAATTACTCTGTTGCTGACAATTAAACTTATTATACTATTTATTATTTCACCGAATAATTACTCTTGTGAACTTAGAAAATATTTACGTTCTCTAATAATTTATTTTATAAAAGTATTCAGACTTCCAACGCAAAGGAGAAACTCTAGGAATCTTGATGTTTTTTAACAAAAAGACTCGTCAAAATGCGTTGAAAAACGACAAAATATTTTATTAGCCATTAACATCGGTGACACCGTTGCTTTATGAAGCCTCGTGAATTTATATTTGAGGGATCAGAAAGGCCAATTGAGCCATCTCGTTTTTAATTAAGGGCCCTTAGCAGCCCCATGCAGAAATAAAAGGAAATTCATTTATTTAGTGCATATATATAAAAGCGGGGGAATTAAAAAACGAGGCGCAGGCAAATAACTTATTCTAAAGGTAATTATAACGTCAGTTGTGAATTTATGCGGCCCAATAAACAATTCAAATGGCCAGGACATCCTGCTGCAATATCGCAGGTCTCCGACACATTCAGATTTAGTGTTTATTTCTTCGGAGATACCTGCACAGCTTATTGCGTACTTATTCACTCAGGTTACGCAAAAGTAAAATAATACTAGACGCGGTTGCTATAAAACCAACTGCTATATACTGGGTGCTTTTCAAGAACTGAATGTAACAGTTGTTTTAATTAAATCTCAAGAATAATGAAAAATAACATTTGATTATTTTTATAATACTTTCCAAAATATGAACAATATATTAATGAAAATATAGAATGACATTAGAAAAATTCGTAAGCAGGAAGAGGCTAATTTTAAAATTTTTACGGATGTTTCCAAATATACAATTTTAATTTTATAACCTACACTGACATCTATTTGAAAATTTTTCGGTAGCAACTTGAATGATATATTTAAACTTTGCGAAATGAGTAGTTTGTGTTAAAAAACGCGTTGTAAGTACTTAATAAAGCGAGAAAACGATGGCAATAAAATGTCGCTGAACTTTTAAACACTTGAGTGTTTGAACTGCCTCGGAATATCAATAAAAATTTAATTTGGATACCTTAAATTAATACTATTTTCTCATTGATATAAACACAAAATCATCGTGTAGGATGCGTGAACTTAGAAATTGATATTTGGATATACAGGGTGTTCAATTTCATATGATCAATCTTCAGTAATCGATGAAAACATAATAAAACGATGTTAGTTTTTCGAAAAATGTAGTAAGTAGTTACTTAAAATATCTATCCTTCTATTAATTTATTACTTCTAAATTTCTTGAAATACGTCTTTATAGGAAACTAATAATTAATATTTACCCATACAAGTGTCTATGCTTGTCGTGAATTCAAGTGGAGTTAAATTAATTTATTCGTAATTACTAGTATATTTGAACTACTTCCTGAAAATCAAGTTGTCATTTACGAAGTAAAAATTTATAGTGAAAGGATATCTTGCATGCAATAAAAGGATGCGGTGGCAGTAAAACAGACATAAAAGATAAGAATATAAGAAAATTGTGACAGGCCATATGTAAACACTACCTACATTATTATTTACAACATTATGCCTATACAGGGTGAGTCAGTCAAAATGTCATTAATTTTAACCACGTATTCGGAAGGCCTAATAAAGGCAGAAAATCGAAAAAAAAATTTTTACTCGACTTTTAAAAAAATAAACAAATCACCCTATAAAAATCGGTAACACGACGCTCCTGGTACGCTACAAACTTTCTGATGTCGCAGCCATATGATAATCTAATGTCGATGAAAACATCGTTGCCACATCATGTTTACATACATAATGTCGTCTAACACTTCAGTGTGCGTGTTATTCAAATTTGCCACCATTTAGTTGCACTTTCCGCATTTCCCACATTTCTCTCCTCCAAATTTAGAGGTCACACCACACATTTGGAAGGGGGGATGGAGAGAATACGAGCAGTAGTTTGTTTATTTCTGTCGTGTATTGGTCGTAAATTCACATCACAATGTCTAATTTTACTAATTTAGAATATGCGGAAATGCTAGTTTTATACGGGGAATGTTTACGAAATGCGAAGTGTTTCAATGTTTCGCGATACGGGATGTGTGAAACCGCGCCGAGAACTTGCTTGGCATCCTCAAAATGACTTAAATGTAATAGAAGCTGTTTTAATTTTAGTTGAAGAGCAACCTACAATATCTACAAGAACCATTTCAAGGCGATTGGAGATATCCCAAAGCAAGGTCTGCAGAATATTACGAGAAAACGCACTGCACCCGTATCATTTTCAGAAAGTTCTCTTTCTTCTCTTTAGAACCTGCTGATTTCCCCAGTCGTCTTGAATTTTGCAATTGGTTACAAAATCGAATTGCTGCTGACCCAAATTTTATTAATAAAGTGCTATGGACGGATGAGTGTAGCTTTACTCGAAGTGGAATTTTAAATAGGTTAGTACCATACTACTTAAAAAGCAATAAATTTCTAGGCTAGATGTATGTAAGTACAAACTGAATAATTAATTATTATACTTACGACTAATACTACAAATTCATATTCAATTGTAAAACGTAGTGAAAACGTAATATCAAAATTATTAAAACTAAATTACCTAACATTCGAAAACATTTACTTATTATCTACATTTGTTTTTATTAACAAATAAACCAATATTTAAGGAAAATTCATTCATGTATCTAGATAAAAAAAGTTAACAGCACAAAAACTAGGTAACTAGGTTATTGACCTAATAATACGGTAGGTCAGATTTACTCTCGATAATTTTGTATGGGCATCAGATCAGAGGCGTGCTCTTTCGGTCTTGAACAGTGTTTTGTCGACAACACAAAGGTTTTTTATTACTTTGTATTTAAACACGGGACACTTTTCAGCTTCTCTTAATAATTTACCCATTGGGTATACGTTTTTCATGTAATGTACCTAAATGGTTTATTATTAGATACGTTGGAGTTTTGTAATTTCAATATTAAATATTTTTTGAACTGTAACCAAGCTAATTTCTTTGCAGTCATAACAGCCACATTTGGTCGGACGAAAATTCAAGGGGAGTGTACAGGGATTGTTTGATTGGACCGTATTTCTACCGGAAAACCTGAATAGACCGCGTTACTTGCAATTTTTAATAGAATTATTTGATTATTTATTATTTTATTTCATTGGATATTAACATTTTAAATAATTATTGGCTGAACTGAGCAAGAAAATATATGAGACTCTAAAATAGTCAGTACAATCGTTTATTTATGATGTCTAATGCCTAGGTAGGTAGGTACTAGAAAAATATTTCAACTTGGCAACATTGCATCAGGTCGACATCGAGTTGAACTGTGAGCTGTACCGACCAAGGCTGCGAACGGTCAGTGACAGTCTGAAAAGGGGGTTTAAATAATGATTTGAAAATATTTTTTTTCGGCGTAAATATGCATTTAAATTTTTTTAATCGCGTATTCGCATTATACTCATTATTCCCTAGCTCCTCTTAAAATTAATGACATTATGACTGACTCACCCTGTATAATAATAATACACAAAATGTAGAGAATATTTGCCACATACCATATTTTTTTAAATTCTGCTACATATTTTGCACCCTTTTTAAATGTATTTGTTTGGGTCGCTAAAAATATACAGACAATGTTTACTGTTTAAGAAAGGTATTTTAAGCTAATATGTATCAAATCTCCTACAATTACTATCAATGAAGTCATATGTATGTTCTCTGATACCAAACATCTAGGTATGCTAATGAACATCCACAGACAAAACTCTATTCAATAATTATCTAAAAAATTTAATATATTTACTAACCTCTGGAGTGGGAACTCGAAATTCAACCACAATAATTGAGATCTCACTTATTTCTACGTTTTATTAGGATCGCTTCATCAGGTGGCCTCCTTTAACTTGAGTCAAATATCTAATTATAAAGATTATTATACCAATAAATTAAAATTATTTGAAATTAAATGTCAAAATGAAATTAAATTTCGACAACGTCAAACTGATTATCTGTCAATGAATATCGTAACGACCTACTAAAATAAATAAAATTAATAAAAATTTTACCTTTTATGTATAGTTTTCATATATTTTCAGGTATTAACAATATTGTGTGAAACTAACTACTCAGTGGACAAAAGCCCCAACCTGCGTTGAATTACACACAATATCTACCCATATATTCCTTATTATTAGCTTTTGTAACATTTTTTACTGTTTAAGAAAGGTATTTTAAGCTAATATGTATCAAATCTCCTACAATTCCTATCAATGAAGTCATATGTATGTTCTCTGATACCAAACATCTAGGTATGCTAATGAACATCCACAGACAAAACTCTATTCAATAATTATCTAAAAATTTAAAATATTTACTAACCTCTGGGTAGAACTCGAAATTCAACCACAATAATTGAGATCTCACTTATTTCTACGTTTTATTAGGATCGCTTCATCAGGTGGCCTCCTTTAACTTGAGTCAAATATCTAATTATAAAGATTATTATACCAATAAATTAAAATTATTTGAAATTAAATGTCAAAATGAAATTAAATTTCGACAACGTCAAACTGATTATCTGTCAATGAATATCGTAACGACCTACTAAAATAAATAAAAATTAATAAAAAAATTTTACCTTTTATGTATAGTTTTTTCATATATTTTCAGGTATTAACAATATTGTGTGAAACTAACTACTCAGTGGACAAAAGCCCCAACCTGCGTTGAATTACACCCACAATATCTACCCATATATTCCTTATTATTAGCTTTTGTAACATTTTTTACTGTTTAAGAAAGGTATTTTAAGCTAATATGTATCAAATCTCCTACAATTCCTATCAATGAAGTCATATGTATGTTCTCTGATACCAAACATCTAGGTATGCTAATGAACATCCACAGACAAAACTCTATTCAATAATTATCTAAAAAATTTAAAATATTTACTAACCTCTGGAGTGGGAACTCGAAATTCAACCACAATAATTGAGATCTCACTTATTTCTACGTTTTATTAGGATCGCTTCATCAGAGGTTAGTAAATATTTTAAATTTTTTAGATAATTATTGAATAGAGTTTTGTCTGTGGATGTTCATTAGCATACCTAGATGTTTGGTATCAGAGAACATACATATGACTTCATTGATAGGAATTGTAGGAGATTTGATACATATTAGCTTAAAATACCTTTCTTAAACAGTAAAAAATGTTACAAAAGCTAATAATAAGGAATATATGGGTAGATATTGTGGGTGTAATTCAACGCAGGTTGGGGCTTTTGTCCACTGAGTAGTTAGTTTCACACAATATTGTTAATACCTGAAAATATATGAAAAAACTATACATAAAAGGTAAAATTTTTATTAATTTTTATTTATTTTAGTAGGTCGTTACGATATTCATTGACAGATAATCAGTTTGACGTTGTCGAAATTTAATTTCATTTTGACATTTAATTTCAAATAATTTTAATTTATTGGTATAATAATCTTTATAATTAGATATTTGACTCAAGTTAAAGGAGGCCACCTGATGAAGCGATCCTAATAAAACGTAGAAATAAGTGAGATCTCAATTATTGTGGTTGAATTTCGAGTTCCCACTCCAGAGGTTAGTAAATATTTTAAATTTTAGATAATTATTGAATAGAGTTTTGTCTGTGGATGTTCATTAGCATACCTAGATGTTTGGTATCAGAGAACATACATATGACTTCATTGATAGGAATTGTAGGAGATTTGATACATATTAGCTTAAAATACCTTTCTTAAACAGTAAAAATGTTACAAAAGCTAATAATAAGGAATATATGGGTAGATATTGTGGGTGTAATTCAACGCAGGTTGGGGCTTTTGTCCACTGAGTAGTTAGTTTCACACAATATTGTTAATACCTGAAAATATATGAAAAAACTATACATAAAGGTAAATTTTTTTTATTAATTTTTATTTATTTTAGTAGGTCGTTACGATATTCATTGACAGATAATCAGTTTGACGTTGTCTTAATTTAATTTCATTTTGACATTTAATTTCAAATAATTTAAATTTATTTGTATAATAATCTTTATAATTAGATTTTTGACTCAAGTTAAAGGAGGCCACCTGATGAAGCGATCCTAATAAAACGTAGAAATAAGTGAGATCTCAATTATTGTGGTTGAATTTCGAGTTCCCACTCCAGAGGTTAGTAAATATTTTAAATTTTTTAGATAATTATTGAATAGAGTTTTGTCTGTGGATGTTCATTAGCATACCTAGATGTTTGGTATCAGAGAACATACATATGACTTCATTGATAGGAATTGTAGGAGATTTGATACATATTAGCTTAAAATACCTTTCTTAAACAGTAAAAATATGTTACAAAAGCTAATAATAAGGAATATATGGGTAGATATTGTGGGTGTAATTCAACGCAGGTTGGGGCTTTTGTCCACTGAGTAGTTAGTTTCACACAATATTGTTAATACCTGAAAATATATGAAAAAACTATACATAAAAGGTAAAATTTTTATTAATTTTTATTTATTTTAGTAGGTCGTTACGATATTCATTGACAGATAATCAGTTTGACGTTGTCGAAATTTAATTTCATTTTGACATTTAATTTCAAATAATTTTAATTTATTGGTATAATAATCTTTATAATTAGATATTTGACTCAAGTTAAAGGAGGCCACCTGATGAAGCGATCCTAATAAAACGTAGAAATAAGTGAGATCTCAATTATTGTGGTTGAATTTCGAGTTCCCACTCCAGAGGTTAGTAAATATTTTAAATTTTTTAGATAATTATTGAATAGAGTTTTGTCTGTGGATGTTCATTAGCATACCTAGATGTTTGGTATCAGAGAACATACATATGACTTCATTGATAGGAATTGTAGGAGATTTGATACATATTAGCTTAAAATACCTTTCTTAAACAGTAAAAATGTTACAAAAGCTAATAATAAGGAATATATGGGTAGATATTGTGGGTGTAATTCAACGCAGGTTGGGGCTTTTGTCCACTGAGTAGTTAGTTTCACACAATATTGTTAATACCTGAAAATATATGAAAAAATATACAGACAATGTTGACATACAAGAATTATTTAAAAAATGTAACATAAAAAGTTTCTTATCACAGCTTGTCTCACTGTTGGTAAAAATGAGTCGACAAAACACAATGTAACGATTGATTTTTTTTACATTTTCTACGTAACGAGATACGATACATGTTAGTGACAGTTTGGTCAGTTTGGCATGCATCGAGGGAATGGCTATCTGAAAGGGTTAGGAAGATAAAGGGCGACTGTAAATGAGTTGGCTGCCGGTTCCTATAGCCTCTGGTCACTTTCATTAACCAGCTACTTGACAAATGATAATTGGTAAAGCTATTGGTCACTCTGTTCGCTGTCACTTACCTCCAGTTCCTCATTTACCAAGTCTATTTAGTAGATACTGTGGAATGGCGTTTACTAATTGCCAATGATTTATATTGTTTATACAATGAAGTATAACTATTTTAATTATCTTTTTATATTTAATTACAATCACTCTATTAGCCGTGCTAATCAAATAATTTATTATATCTTTCTTCACCTTTGCTGAAATCAAACACCATTAATGGTTAGTCTATGGAAAATTTATTAGTTTTTCTTTGTACTTATTTCTGAATTTAAATGATTTTAACAATTTCTTCGCTGCACTTCCGAATTTTCGGATTCTTTTCATGTGGTAAAGATAATAGTTTAAATTTTTCATATTTATGTTGATTTTCCTGCACTTTTTGGTTTTGTATATTCTTTACTACATTTGCTAGTTTGATTTTTTTTTACAATAAAAATTATTATATCTTTTCCATCATCGTTTTTATTTAAATCAAAATTATTATTGATTTACACTTCCGTATTTTTGGTTTTGTAAAGGCATTTTTTATATATTAGTTACTTCGGTATTTTTTCAGTTAGCTAAATAGATATCAATGGGAGTGTCTCTGACATTTTTTTAATATATATTCGAATTTTTATATCTAATTTAATCATAGAATTGGATAATAATAACTGCACTTCGAATTTTAGTGAATTTAACAATATGCTTCCGAATTCTTCAAATCGTTTAAAATATAACGATGGACATTATTTGAATTTCTTTTCTATTAATTATTGTATTCTAGTAAATAATATGTCTAAGGATAGTTTAAGAGGTAATGCCTATACTAAACAATATTTTGCTGCATTTCTGATAATTTTATTAATGATTCTGATAATTTATTACTACACTTTCGAATTTCACCGCTCTTTTACTATTTTGTGCTACACTTCCGATTTTTTCCAATCACGTGCAAAGCATAGCAATGCAAATTATTTTATTTTCTGCTAATTGCTTTGCAATAAGATCGTGTCAGAGCAAAAAATGATGTCTCTAGGGATAGTTTAAAAGCTAATAGAAAGTTAATTGATTTGGGATAAAAAGGTGAGTAACTTTGATCCTGGCTCTCGTCAACTTTAGATTGCTCTCTAAGTTTATCTGGCGAACACACATGTCGCTGCTGTACGTCAATCTATACTTTAGAAGCGATTAAATACATACTAGAGCTATTTTGGTTCGGTAACACGTTTTATGATTGATTCTTTCGGATATTTCGGAAGCCCACTGAATTATCAACTGAATTCATACTGAAACGTATGAATGATTCATTGCCTATATGAAAACACTGAATTAATCATTAGCATTATATTACGTACCAATAATTGCAGATTAACATTGCTTAAACGTATTTTTGATAATTATGTGTGACACTGTTAAAAGAAAGAAATAATAATTCGATAGAATTAAGACGTCTCCTGTTGCAAACAGTTGCAAGGAAAAAAAATATCGCAAGTGGATACCATTTAGGCGTACCGAGAACTGAAATGTGTACCGTACGTATATCTATTTTCTATATTCTGTTCGACTTTGGTTTAAAATAGAACTCAACTGAAACCTTTTGTGGACCCCCCATGCTCCACACTCAAAACAAACCGCAACAAAGGCTTTGTTAATTCTAATAATATTGACAATATTTCTGTTGTTTATAAAACACCAACTGAAGTGGTGGCATATCGATAAATCGCTTAAAATAAAATTTATAAATAGAACTACTTTTAATACATAGCATTACATTTAGTTAGGGAACGGGATCTTCACCAGCACGCTTGGCAACGCGTATTCGATATTTTCCCTCAGCATCAGGCCATCAGGAGGTCAGCGAGGACACAAATCGATTACTTTGTCCTGTGAACGAAAATTTTTACTACACTTATGAATTTTTCTAATTTCTTTAGAAATATGTTTCATAGTATAAATATAACGTAAAATTTGTTGTTGTTTAATAGGGCACAAATCATGGGTTTTTGTTGGTCATTATGTTTGTTATTGGTTTTGCTATACCGTATACATGAAAACAAGAATAAACTAAATGATTAAATTTCATCAAATTATATATTTTATAAAATGGGTTGTGGTAAAAATCTTCTGGCGCGCATATTTACGAGTAGTTTTTATATACAGTGTGGAAGAAAAGTATGGAATAAATTCATAATTTCTAAAACAACGTAGTTTCATGAAATTTCCTCGGACCCGTCGATTTTGCTTTTTAAAAAGACTCTTTTTTCTATACCAACTCATTTCCGACGTTCATTTGTTTTCGCGTGATGACGTCACCGGATATTTTTTTAAATAAAACCCCTATATTTTTGTATCGGATTCATGTAGAGCTTAACTTGCTGAATTTAAAAATATATAATTTCAACACTTTATTCCTTCAACTTTCCGAGAAAAAAAATAATAACTGAATCCGATGAAAAAATATAGGGGTTCTATTTAAAAAATCATCCGATAACGTCATCACGCTAAAATAAATGAACGTCGGAAATGCCTTGGTATAGAAAAAAGAGCATTTTTAAAAAGCAAAATCGACGGGTCCGAGGAAATTTCATGAAACTTCGTTGTTTCAGAAATAATGAATTTATTCCATACTATTCTTCCACACTGTATAATGTATTTGCATTGTGAGAGAGAATCAGTTTTGCGAGATATACGAGGATTTCGGTGTGTTTAAGCGTATTGCGGTCTCCAGGCGAAATCAGAAATTACACAGCGCGACCCTGATTATTATTTAATGGATATTAAATTATTAGGGTTTATGTCAAATTTGTGGCTATTATTACTTGCCTAGAGGTAAGATTGTAGACAACTGTTTACTGACTATTTAATTCATTAAGGTTCCTGCAATTCATGCCGTATTTATACGGGATGGACACTTCAAAATTTATCACAAAAGATAAACAGTTCTGGTATCTCCCTGGGTAAGTTCTGAATTATTTAATAACTAATTAAGTTTAATCCCGCTTCTATCTGTCTAAGCGATTGTAGAATTAGATACAACGTTGTATAGTGCAAAGTAGTTGTTACTTTTGTAATATTATTTAAATACTTTACATACTTTTTTACTTTACTGTAAATATTTGGGATAATTCAGAACAATTCTCTACAGTTCCGATGTATGCTTCTTGATATCAAATATCTAGGTATGCTAAAAATAATTCCATAGATACCTAAGTATGAATTCAATAGTTACAATTTTTACTATATGTGAGTTGTTAACATTGCGAGGTTTTTTAGGTCGATTAGAATCTTCCTATCATACCATATAACGTAATATTTCAGTGCTAAATAAAAGTTCTATGAACAGGAAACGCATAAAACTTAGATATAGAAGAAACTATCCTACAACGAAATTATTTAATTTGATAAACCAATGTAAACATATCTGTTCTTTAAAAATGTCTGTAACAGTTTTATGTTTTAGTAGCAGTTTAGTAGAACAAAAATTGACTAGATCTGAAAAAACATTTATTATCCTAATTTTGCTACGCTTTTTAATTTCCAGTGTGTTGTATAAAATAGTATTGTGCAGATAATTTGATAATTAAATTAGTGATTTTGACAATTTATTGTTACACTTTCAAATTTTTTTTTGACAATTCTGTGCTACACTTCCGAATTTTAGTAATTTTTAAATTTATTTGTTTTTACTGTACTCATATGCAAAGCATAACGATGTAAATTATTTTAATTTCCTTTTCCACATTTTTTATGTCCTATGTAAACATCTGTTAATTTAAAAAAACGTCTAAAACAATGTTGCATGTATTTAAAATAAACTGTATTTTACTTTCAATATTATAAATTATAAATCGATCAGAAATTGATTGATATAAACTCGCGACAAGAATTCAGACGACTTACGTCACACGAACAAATGAATAATTCATTATGTTTTCATCAAAATATTTAAGAAACTGCAACTGATAGTAATAAAACTATATACTACACTAAAAGTTTGCATTATATGCACTAAATTGCAAAAAATGATTATTTTTAAGGCGACCAAATATCGAAAATTACGTTGACAATAAAAACAAATGTGTAACGTCAGCCGTGATGTAAGACGTCTAAATTCTTGACGCGAGTATATCAAATAAAGCTCTAAAATATTTCTTTGCATCAAATTAAAATTATTTATTTTATCCCCATTTTGCTACACTTTTGAATTTCCAACTTGTGTTGTAAAAAATATTACTATGCAGATAATTTGATAATAATAATTTGATTAGAGATTTTGACAACTTGTTAATGCACTTTCGAATTTTAGCGTTTTTTGACAATGTTGTACTATACTTCCGAATTTTAGTGATTTTTCAGTTTTTTACCGTACTTTTGAATTTTCCAGTCACACAAAGCACAACGATTGAAATTATTTGAATTTCCTTTTCTCATTCTCATCACATTCTCCTGTGTTTGATAAACCAATAGGTCCTACGCAAACATTTGTTTATTTAAGAAATTTTCTAAAAGAAAGTTGCATGTTTTTAAACTTATCTGTAGATCAAAATAAAATTATTTATTTATTATCCCAATTTTGCTACACTTTTGAATTTTCAGCTTGTGTTGTATAAAATAATACTATGCGGATTTGTTACTAGGTACACTTTCTAATTTTAGCGCTTTTTTGACAACTTTGTGCTATAGGTACTTACTAATTTTAGTGATTTGTTTTAGTTTTTTTTACTGTACTTTTGAATTTTCCATTCACATAGAAAGCATAACGATGGAAATTATTTTAATTTCTGTTTCTACCACATTTTTCTGTGTTTAAAACCGATAGGTCTGTACTTTACTTTCATTATTAGAAATCAATCAAATAAAACCGCAGAATGTTTTTGTGCGCCGAAATAAAAATATTTATTTATTATCCCAATTTTGCTATACTTTTGAATTTTTGGTTTGTATTGTATAAAATATACAATGCAGTTAATTTAATCAGTGATTTTGACTCTTTATTGCTACATTATCGAATTTTAGCAGTTTTTTAACAATTTTGTGCTACACTTCCGAATGTGAGTGATTTTGTTCAGAACTTTTGCTATACTTTCGAATTTTCCAATAACGTACAAAGCATTTACCATATTTTCTTATGGTTGATAAACCAATTGGTAGTATATATAAACATATCGGGTATTTAAAAATTTCTCGAAAACAAAGTTTTATGTTTTTTAAAATAAACTATACCTAAATAATTAAAGGATTTATTTATTATCACAACTTATAGTACCTTAGAACCTTATAATTTTAAGGGAATTGTCTAAACTGAAAATAATTTAGCTAGCCAGTTGCGTTTAAAAATACTTAGTTGCAATGGCAACAATAAAAGAGTAGTTCCAGGTCTCCTGAGAGTAAAACGGTTAGCAAAATACGCTGGGCACAGAACTCGGTGTTAAGAATTCAATATGATTTTAAAGGAGGCCGTAGCAGTTAGGCATTTGTCTTAATGTGCTCCCAGTGGATGTGGGGACACATATAGCCCCTGCGGTTGCATACATGCGCCCCAAAAATGTAGCAAGTGGCGAGAAAGAGGTCGCGATAAGAGAGGGCTTTAGGTGGCGGGCCGTGATAAGAATGCTAGGAGCGTGATAAGAACCGCCTAAGCGGTCGGGAGTGTCTCTAAAGATGGATGACTGTCACGGGAAATCCACCCACCTATTTCTCCGCTTTCGGATCACGTATTAACGGCTTGTGACAACTGTGATCTATAACACTGATTCTCCCTAGAAAAATTACCTATTCTTTACGCCCGGCCATTATCAGGCTCAGGGAAATTTTAATTTTCCTTAAAGTGGGTATTTGGTATGCCGCACCAAAGCCTCGGTGTCCCTAAACTATGTGAGTTTCTGTAGCTCGACGAAAAGTTTTATTGACTACAATGGGGAAATTAAATTCGCTTTACTTTGAATTGATGCATTCTTCCAAAAATAATGCATGTATTAAAAACATTACGATAGAATCAATAGGGAAAAAACTACTTGTTTTGACATTATGGTTCCGACGGAGAATTTTAAGTTGGCATGTTTGGGAAAACAAGAAAACCTGCAAATAAGAGTAAACTGTGCTTATTTGTTAATATACAATTTTGTCAATTCTATCTACTTAATTTAAATGGACTGTTTTATCCATAAATAATTGTGACATTGTTTGTACATTGCAAATTTAAATACTATATCAGAATATACAGGGTGTCTGAAATATGTCTAAAACGAATAGTTTATCTACAAATACACTTCAAAAATAAAAATACAACTTGCAATAAAATGCAAAAATATGTTACGAAATGACAAGTAATTTGATTTTTGGATCAGTATTACCCAACTAGCATTTAAGCCTAATAGACTACTACACAAGAAAAATAATCCTAAACTGATCAAGATTTACTACTTTCCTCCATAAAAATAGTCTTCAATGTTACAAAATCTTATAATACCAAAATTTTAGTCAAAAATTTGTTAACTAAGAGTAATATAATGCCTTCCAAGTAAAATGAAATATATGTCAATTTATACAGTTCGAAATTACATATTGTTTACCTATTCTATGTTTTCAAATGCTAACATTCCGATAACGTGTAAGTCGAAGTTGTAATTTACTTAATTTCGCCTAGAAATCTGTCTTCAATATCCAAGGATTTTTTAAATTATTACAATAGGTAAATATTTACATATTTATTACGAAATTGTAAAACTTATTTTGTCTTCAACTAGTAGTTAAAAATAAGGTAATAACTAGTTATTTTGCCCTATTAAATCCTTCAATTGGTTAAGTTCTATTTTATTACAATATAATCCTATTTTCAACTTTGTTGATAACTTCTAAAGAATATTTGACCATTTCAATTAACCTAATAGAAATATTGTTCTATATTATGGTACAAATTTACTTGTTAATAATACTTCGACGCAAGTGTGTCCTATAAAGGTCTTTTAGGAAACAAGCTTCTTGTTATATGTATTCCGACATATCTTCATGTAATAGCGCGTAGAAATTATTTTGTGTTTTAGCAATCTGCAGTGAAAACTAAGCCCTACACAATATTAGAGAGTTGTAAAAAACGAATTTAAGCCAACACTGCATATTAAATCAATCTAATGATAATATATCGATAAACACTTCATATAGGTATAAGTATTTTTATGACTGTTATCGTGTCAGATGAATTCAGTAGTGCACGTGAATTGAAATTCGAATTGAATTCCGTTAGAAAATATTTATTTTGTTTTTGTTATTACGCATACATAACATTATTGGCTTTAATTTGAATTTTCAATCACAAATAAATCCAAGAGTAGAATTTTATATGTAGGTACCTAGTAATAATTTAATTGGTAATAAATTATCACAAAATATCTTCATTTGGAGTAAATTTCAACCACAAAGTTAATATTTTCCTGTGACGTCAACATTGGCATAGGTAATTTGCCCTATAGGTTAAAACTTACAGACAAATTGACTTCAAAGTTGATTTTGTTTGAGCGGCCATGTTGTAATAAACACTAAATGTTTTTTTCATTATTTGTAATTGATTACTCATTAGAATTATGTTAATACAGATAATACTAGTTAATACATTTATGACGAAAGATTATTAAACACATTTTATCACGAAGTACATTCAGTTTTTATTTTAGGTTATTCTTCAGTATAGTAATATTATTAAAAGCAATAGTAAAATGTATATTTAAAAGGCGCGTTATTTTTATGAAAGTTTGGTCATGACATTATACGAAAAATTTCCTGGGTTGTACAATTTGATGAATGGAAACCAAAAATACAGACTTTATTATATTAAAATCTAAATATCTATAAATATACTAACTTCTACTCTACTTGTAGCTTAGTAGCCTGACATAGGTAGTTTTTCTTTTGTTCCTATCCCTAATCGCTATTAGAATATATAAAATCAAACATATAATGTTGTCTCTCTCTGGCAAAAGTATGTCATATAAAGGGCATAATTAGGGTATATTTTGGTAATAATGTCTTTTATATTTCGAAATTTTAACATAAAATTGGTCCGTATTTCTTTTAGGTCCAAGTATCTTATTGGAATAAAATTCTTGCCCACCAATTATTAACTTCCATATTACTTTAGTTTTTTTCCCCGCATAAGGAAATAGGCCAAGGAATATAGGTAAACTTCCCTTATATGGAATTGGTCATGAAAAATTTTTGACCAATTCAGAGGTCAAATTAACGTAACTTTAACTTTAATTGTTTGTTGGGTAATGAAGTAAACAATTGAAGTTCCGTAAAAACTGTAACGTTCGACAACGTTGCAGTGTCAGGCTGCTGCTGTTAACCTAAAAGTAATATCAGTCATAATGGTGGGTATAGCTAGTGCCATTAATTTTTGTCTAGTTTTTCTTTGATGTTTGTGTGTACATAAACAAAAATGGAACAATTTATAGTAACCATAACCAGCTGCATGGCATGTTAATTTACTGTCTATGTAGGCAAAACTCTGACAACGAGATGTTTGTACGGTAAACACTTCTTGCAAGAAATATAAGTCATTTTAAACACTTGTAACTCTTATTCTGTGTTGTGGAAAGAACTTTAAGAAAACCATTCACAGTAAATACCTATGTTTAGATATACCTGTTTGTAGTTATTGTGTATAAATACATAACAATCCTAAGTTAGTATGTGAGCGACCTATTTGCTGCCATAATTCTGTTACCGCTGGTCCGAGATAAAAAAAATTGTTAAGTCAAATATGTTTTGTTTAGTACAACTTATCATATGGCAAAATTAAGACACTCATATTTCGGCCACCCTGTATGAATATATCAATATATCTACGTTTATTAAATAATGATATAACATTTCTTGTGAATGTATTTTTGCGACATTAACGGTGTCTCTTCTGACCCTTTTTATATCTAACTGTTTTTGTGTTCTGGAATAAATCTCGTCCAGTAAATGCGTATTTCATTACTGCTCATAGTATACCTACAATTTCCAACAGGTTATGGGCCTAACACGTAAAATAATTTTCCTAATTATTGTTTGAAACAGTGTGTAGTATAAAAGTGATTCAGTTATAGTTTTAAATATGGTGTCAACATTAAATAAAATGAACTCTCAACCGTTTTATGAAGAAAGAAATAGTGCTTGAGAGTTTCAAGTTAAGTTATTTTAAATCAAAATGGTGGATGTTGGTGGCAATGAAATTTTCTTGAACGACATGACGAATGCAAACAACGAAAAGAGATTTTCTAAGTATAGTCTCTTGTAGCAACAATAGTGCAAGATTGGAGTTACAGAAATAGTGAGTACTGTGCTTTATCCTCCTGAGGTTCCCCTCAATTTTCTCTCGGTTGCAAGTGAGTGGATTAGAGGCTTTTTAGAACTTGATGGCAGTCTGAAGACTTCAAGCAAGTGGACTTAGAGGTCATGGATGGCAACTTTATTGCTAAAGGTACAGACATAAATAACTTAATGATAATGCCAAAAATAGTTGTAAAAACACAATACGTAATCAATATATATATATATATATTTTCAGTATGAATTAAAGCATAAACCATATGAGAAAAGTTTAATTTTTGTAAAAATTAAATTGAAGTACTTAACTGCTAACTTGGCCGCTTACTTTTCCAAGCTATAGGTGAGTCAAGTCTCGCGACGTGTAAACGCACATTTTGTTCTCGAATAAATCTTATGCAGGAAACACGTATTTCTTTACTGCTCAAACACCTACAATTTTAAACAGACAATTCTTATAATTATTGTAAACAACTTTCCTAGTAGTATTTTTTTTAAGTCGACATACTTTTTAATTTTCTAAATATTTTGTATATGTAAACTTTTCCATTGCTACCTCGTTTTATTGACAAACATTTTTTTGATCAAGAATGATTTTCTGTAAAATGATTTTTTGGAGATCTTATATTTTTCAAAGGTAAAGTGCCGTTTCTCTACAAAATTACTTTTCATAATGAAAATCGTAATTAGTATAGTTTGAGAAACATCTAAATCAAGCAATAAATCAAGGTATTATTTATTTAAACTTTTATAAAACCAATTGTAACAGAATTTTATAATTTTAAAGCAATGATACATACATACATGAAATATTCATCGAGGTTTATAACACTGAACATTATTTTATATCCAATATGATGATATTAGATCCTGCTGAATATAATCGAAGGAGCGTCGACTTTTCCTAAAATGAACAGGGAATGAAGTAATAACATTAAAATCTAAATCATATTTGAAAATTCCATAAATGTGTATTGCAGATCTAGGGAACTGCAAGGGGACAAACAATTTCCTGATGATTCACCGTCAAGGGATTTCCAACCTATGGGACTGTCACTTGTAAATTGCTTATACCCTATACATTCCACCCCCAAACTATGTCATATTTGTGTCATTTATTTATTTGAATGGCTGAATTCTTAACCTGGAAATATGGAACCTTCACTTGTTTCCAATATAATCATTACTATCTTGGGACGGTTGCACTGAGTAACATAGGGTCGGATCTAATTTTTTAATTAATTATATACTTTTTAGTTTACAATTCTTCATTAAAAATTTTACGCTTAAGTCCGCGTACATAAGTAAATTTGGGAAAATTGTATAAATAGTAGTTTGTAAAGGTCCTATATTTCTGAATACATATAAATACCTATCATTAAACTTAAAATTTTTAAAAACAGGCATAAAATGTTTGGTATACAGTTTTTATCCGTATTGAAAATTATTAAGTATAAAGTAATTTAACGGAATATATTCGTTATCAATATTTATCGTTATTAGAATATTTTCGTTTGCATTATTGGCATTCCTCGGACTCACTGGATAATAAAAGAGTTATAAAATTAAGTACAGTCTAAATTTTTACAGTAAATATACTGTTCATTATACCGTTAATAAAACGTGACAAAATTCCATGTACATATTTAGCAGAATATATCGTCGAAATTTTTCCTCTATACAGTCTGTTGCATAGATTGTATTTAAATGTTAAACATACAATCTTTACACTTAATACACAGATACAATATTTTTCATGACGTTTCTAGATAGTAATTTTTTCAAGGAATCTACATCAGTTAGTATATTATATTCAACAGTTCTTGAGATATTCAGCACTTTTTGAAAAACCAGGAATAATATTAATATTGACACAAATGTAAAAACTGTAAACATTGTTATATAAACTGGCTATGTGGACCTGGCACTCGACTTTTAAAAACTCAATTATCGTTTGTAGTTGTTTGTAGCAACATTTTTTCGTTTGTAATAATTAAAAAAAAGTTATATAACCTTAAAAAAAATCCTCTCCCGACTTTTACAGCACTCAAATCTGAGGGTTGTTTCTTATAGAGAATCGTTTGTGGTTGTTTGTATTGACAAATTGGTACAGAAGTGACAACTTTGAAAAAGAAAATAATTTTGCCGGACTTTGATATTTAACGTAGAGAAAATATACTTGAACCGACGGCTGCAAAATCGTTTGTAGTAGTTTGTAGTAACCTTCATTTCGTTTGTAGTTCCACGAAATCTAAAGTAGAGTCCCTATGCTTCTAGCGGAGGCTAACGAATCGTTTGTAGTAACCTTCTTTTCGTTTGTAGTCCCTCGATATCTAGAGTTACTATACTTCAAGTGAAGGTTAAGCCATTGGTTGTACTTCATTGTAGTAATCTTTATTTCCTTTGTGGTTCCTCGAAATCTAAAGTAGAGTTACTATACTTCAAGCGGAGGCTAAAGAATCGTTTGTAGTAACCTTCATTTCGCTTGTAGTCCCTCGATATCTAGAGTTACTATACTTCAACTGAAGGTTAAACCATTGGTTGTAGTTCTTTGTAGTAACCTTCATTTTCTTTGTAGTTCCGCGGAATCTAAAGTAGAGTTACTATACTGCAAACAGAGGTTGAAAAATCATTTGTAGCTGCTTGTAGCAACCTTCATTTCGTTTGTAGTTTCTCGAAATGTAGAGTTACTATACTTCAAACGGAGGCTAAAGAACTGTTTGTAGTAACCTCCATTTCATTTGTAGTTCTTCGAAATCTAAAGTAGAGTCACTATACTTCAAGCGGAGGCTAAAGAATCGTTTGTAGTAACCTTCATTTCGCTTGTAGTTCCTCGATATCTAGAGTTACTATACTTCAACTGAAGGTTAAACCATTGGTTGTAGTTCTTTGTAGTAACCTTCATTTTCTTTGTAGTTCCGCGTAATCTAAAGTAGAGTTAGGTACTATACTGCAAACAGAGGTTGAAAAATTATTTGTAGAGTTACTATACTTCAAACGAAGGCTAAAGAACTGTTTGTAGTAACCTTCATTTCATTTGTAGTCCCTCGATATCTAGAGTTACTATACTTCAACTGAAGGTTAAACCATTGGTTGTAGTTCTTTGTAGTAACCTTCATTTCCTTTGTAGTTTCTCGAAATGTAGAGTTACTATACCTACTGCAAGCAGAGGTTGAAAAATCATTTGTAGCTGCTTGTAGTAACCTTCATTTCGTTTGTAGTCCCTCGATATCTAGAGTTACTATACTTCAAACATAGGTTGAAAAATCATTTGTAGCTGTTTGTAGTAACTTTCATTTCATTTGTAGCTCCTCGAAATGTAGAGTTACTATACTTCAAACCGAGGCTAAAGAACCGTTTGTAGTAACCTACATTTCGTTTGTAGTCCCTCGACGTCTAAAGTAGAGTTACTGTACTTCAACTGAAGGTTAAACAATTGTTTATAGCTCGGATTGTAGTTTTTTGTAGTAACTTTAATTTCCTTTGTAGTTCCTCGAAATGTAAAGTTAAGTCACTATACTTCAAGCAGAAGTTAAACAATCGTTTGTAGCTGTTTGTTGTAACCTTCATTTCGTTTGTAGTTCCTTGAAATTTAAAATAGAGTAATTATATTTTAATTAATGGATGGAAATTGATAAACATTTTGAGCAGTGGTTACGTATTTTTTTCGGTGTGCAAACCATCCTGTGAATAATAAAATAATATTACTCTGCAAACATTTCCGTATATGAACGAATTAGATTAGATTTTTTTTGGACAGTAGGTATATTGTGACAATTTCTAATGTTAAGTTGAAGACATTGTGTTTTACGTAGAAAATGATGTTTTTTATGTGACACGTATCGCTTTGAGTAAAAATGAGCAGAGGAAAAGCGATAAGGCGAAGTAAAACCTTAAAGTGATTAATAACAAAAAAGAAGATCCTGTGAACGTGTTTTAAAGCTTCCGGTACAACTCGAGGGATTTGTAGAGACTCGGAGACCTAAAAAGCCAAAGGCCACCGCAGGCAACAAGTATAGGGGGAAGGAGAATCGCTTTGACATTCGCATCCCATTATAAACAGGGAGCAGAATTAAATTAGCGTTTCATACCCGGAAAAAAACTTTAAAGGACGAAGTACTAGGGATTCCTGGCTCCCTTCAGGACCGTAGCCCGACGATTGTCATTCAATTTTTATCATTTTCCGCACGATATCGTCCTTTTCAACGCGAAGAAAATTATTTAATTCGAAACATCAGCGAAATAGGAAACGGATATTCTTTTCGAATAAATCATGTAACAAAATGATTACATCGGTACTTTCTTTAATTGCCCAGAGGTTTATGCTTTAGTGACTTGAAGATTTTAATGCTAATTTTGTTCCAACTAGGCGTAATTATTAACGAAAAAATAAAAGTTGTTTATGATATTACTTAATTGCTTAATAAATAATATATAGTAAGTGGGTTTCTAGAAATTTCCGTGTAAAGTTTACTACCCCCGCAAATCACACATTTCTACAGAAACCCACACATGTTTTTTTTTGCAAACATAAACCACAGTTTAAGTTTTCTTCACTTGACGAATTTTAGCTTATCAATAATATTAATATTCAATATTCCTTTGGCCAACTGCTTCTGATTAAAGGCTAAGAATTTTGTTGTAATTTCTGAAATACAAACTTGTTTAATAATGATTAAACTTTCAACTTAGACTATGCAGAAAAATCCTGTTCATTGTTGAAAAATATCGTACAAAAAATTATTTATTATACTTTTAGAAATGTTTCATACTATTATTTTTAATGGTGCAAATGAAGCAAAATGTATTCTAAATAATAGTCAAATGTTTTACCATTCCTTCATAATGTGTTTTTGTGGACATGTGGCGGTTCTGCATTTATCGATTCTATTACAAAACAAGCAGGTACGGATCTGCAGATCTTTTTACCCTAATATTTGAATAAGAGATTTAATTTGAAGCCGACGTATCACCACTTCTTAATATTTCCGGCAAGTGAGACAAAAGCAACGCTAATTTGACGTTGAAACATCATAAAAAAGTTCAAGATTGACGGTTATAAAGCATAAAAAGTTTATACGACTAGTTACCTTCAGGTGTTAAAATATATAATAACTAATAGGATGTACAAATCAAACAGAGAAATATATTATTGGTAACACTTATTTGTATAAGAGCAGTGATGCTCCCAATTATTAAAATACAAATTATGATTGATATCAAAATTCAAATGAGCTGTTGTGAGCTATTTGGATTAACGATGATATTATATTTAGAATGGTCATTCAAATTTATAGTAAAATTTATTTTGTTCGGTGTACCTAGTCTGTAAATATGTTACTCAATTTGTTGGAAATACAAACCAAGAAAAATTAAATTTTCGGTTTATTTTATGATTAGTTAGGTATTTTTACACCATTTTTGGAAACCATGTAATATTTACCACGATCAGATGTATTAAACAAATTTTTTTCGCAATAACAAAGAAAATTCAGATGTAGAATACACAATAGCTGAAAAATGTTTTACTTAATATATTACAAATTAAAATAGTCTATCAATTTAGAATAAAATTACTTTATCTTAGTTTTATTTACAAATTGCAAAATGTGTACCTATTTTTATAGCATTTTCTTGCAAATGCATTGATTTATCGTGACCAGTCAAGTAAAAAATACGTTAATTTCAAGTTTCAAAGTAGAATGGGGTATAATCTACAGGGTGTTAAAAAAAGAGTGTAAAATATTTAAAGAGGTAATAGTATGAACCAAAATAAGCAGAAAAGTCTCGATAAACATGGGTCCGCAAAGTAACGGTTCCGGAGATATGGAATGTTTTATGTTTTTTAGCCTCTTTTTTTATTTTGCAAAAACTTTGTGTATTTTCTTACAATAGTTGGTTGATGTTTAGTGAAATAAACAGTACGTATTTGACAGTTGTTCTCAGTGCACAAGTTTTCTTTCGCTGCGGCTGGTTACTCTAGCGCAGAATTAACAGACATGGTCGTGCTAATGGGAACGCCACCGAAACGCGACGTCTTTATGTTGACCGTTATCCAAATCGCCAGATTCCTTCACAACGCATGTTTGGAAGAATTCACCAAAGATTGTATGATACCGGTTCCTTGAGCAAACAGTGCCATTTATCCGGAAGACCAAGGTCGGTATCCACTCCTAGAGCAGAAGAAGAAATTCTAGCACTGATAGAGCAGAATCCAGGTACGAGTGTGCGGAGAATATCAGCCGAGGTAGCAATTAGTGGCCCTCTTGTTTGGAGAATCCTTCACGAGCAACTGCTTTATCCATACCATATGCAACGAGTACAGGCCTTAAATCCAATAAACCATCATCAAGCATGTTTGGTTTTTTGCCGCTGGTTTCTCATGATGCTGAAGACCCTCGTTTTCTTGCAAACATTCTTTTTACTGATGAGGCCGGGTTCACAAGAAATGGAGTGTTTAATTTTCACAATACGCATTTGGGCCGACGAAAATGCTCATGCTCTAATAGAATCTGGACATCCGGCATGTTTTTCATTAAACATTTGGATGGGTATTGTAGGTGACAGGTTTCTAGGTCCTGTTGTTTTATCAAACCAATTAACAGCCGCTGCTTACCTTAGCTTTCCTCAGAACACATTGTATGAGTTTTTGGAAGACATTCCTTTGAATCAGAGGAAACAATTGTAGTTCCAGCATGATGGTGCTTCAACTCATTTTTCCATGGACGTTGGAGAGAATTTACACCAAACTTTTCCACATAGATCGGTAGGAAGGGCCGGACCTGTATTATGGCCTCCAAGATCGCCTGATCTGAACCCTCTAAATTTCTTTGTTTGGAGATATTTGAACACATTAGTGCATGGTACTCCTGTAAATAGCCTGGAAGATATGCAGCTACGGATTAATCAAAAGTGTCAAGAAATCCAAACCAAGGAGGGTGTTTTCGAAAGAGTTCGGATATCGTTGAGACGAAGATGTCGTTCATTGTAAATTTTTCAGTTTCAATGCAAATTATTTCAGAGCAGGAACTGTAACATTACAAGAAATTTGCGTTAAACTAATATAAAATTTAATATGTCCACTGTAAATTTTCAGTGTAATGAGAATATATCTTTACCTTAAAATTATGGGTCTATGCTACAATTTTGACACTATACAAGTTAACGTTACGAGCTTCTTTAGATGGACTAGACCCTTCCTATCTAAGTGATGTAATATTTCCATGCTAAATAAAATATGTTATTTTTTATCATACATGTTGTTCAGTGTAATACAACCTTATAATTATAAGGCAGCTATAAGATAACTCCTTATAATACATACCATACATTTTAACGATGTAAAATTACTTGGAAATTTTTTGGAAATGTAATTTTACTGGTAATATTTCATGTAAATTACAAATTAGCTTGTAATTTATGAAATTTCAATTTTACATTTTAAAGTGTACTCACCTTCTATAAAACTAGTGAAAAAATATTAATCTTTGTTGATTTGTTGAATTTTCAGACAAATACTTTTGTTCCTATTTAAAACACATACCAAGAATCTCCATGTTAATACCGTTATTAATAAATGGAATTTGTGGTTTTAATTAATAAAATAGTTGGACATATCTGACGTTACAACAATATTTTAGACCCGTCTTATCCAGTTTCTACAAACTAACACAAATGTTTCTGCCTCTTGTCCCTTTGGAACTCGTAAGTTATTGGCAGAACCATGATACGTTTTCGTAAATTATCACTTCACGGTGCGATACACTTCATTTTTTAAATATCTCCACAAAAAGAAGTCCAAATGATTTCAAGTCAGGAGATCGTGGAGGCCATAGTATCGGTCCTCCTTGTCCAATTCCTTGGCATTAATGCTTGGACACGCTGTACTTGGTACGGACATAATTAAGCCTCGTGTATGATAGCCACACTGCTGCAATAGGCCGTGGAAATCCTGGACTTCCATCTCTTCGGTTTCAAAGTTCCCTCGCGTTGCACTACACTTGCACTCGCTGCACACTGCGGTAAAAGTAGCTGCATTTAGCACATGTTTACCGGGAAATCGTTCATTTAATATTCAAGATTCGAAACTGTAGTACTTTTTTTGTAAAATTGCGAAGAGTTTGTTTTAAGAGAGAATGGGTGGATATACTAATGAACATTTTTTTTACGATATTGACTTCATGAGGCATTCGCAAATCCTTCTCTCCTAAGTTCTGAATCACCCTGTATAAAGCTACATTATAGTTCTCATATAATTTTCACGATTAAGCGAAACTTAAGGAGAATGCAGTCGTAGCTGGGTTTTCGCTAACGTAGTTTTAAGTGTTAAAAATAGTAAATGTCGGAATTGGCAATACCTGCGCAATTATTCGGGCTGCTGGATAATCCATCAGGACCAGGAAGCGGCCGGATTGAAGTTTCATGGATTCTAGATGCTGAGTAACGTCTGTGTCGGACGTGGGGCATCTCGGTATCGGCAACAGAAGGCAGAAGCAACGTCGAGAGTCCCGAGCGTCACATTAAGTGGCTGGCTCTTAGTTTTGACCGTGAGCTATTCGGTTCCCAGTTGGGATTCCCTACCAAGCACCGACATCCACCCTTCACCCACCTCTCGAAGCCGGGATCTCAGGAGGCCTCCTTGGCCGGCCGGCCGCTTCCCTTTGTCTACCGTTCTTCAGGGAGTCGATTAATTATTGCCAGTTGATCCTCGTTTCACATCATAACATAAACTGGCCACCGGCCACCAACCGCACTCCTCTTCCTTCTCCGTCCGTTCTCTCCAGTTTACCTGAGCGGTACAAATATACAATCCTGCTGCGGCTGTTCCTCCTGCTCCAATTATTCCTTCTCAAAACCATCGAATGCTACAACGCAAATATATTTTACGTCCCGGAAGTTTTATCCTTCCACCTAGAATTACATGTAAATGATTAAAAATTTATCATTCCCCTGCTAATTTCCTAAAACGTTCCTTTGTATCTATAGAAGAGACGATGAAACTGTCGCGAAATTGTGGCATTGAAGTTACTATATCGTCGGTTTGGTGCAGAACTATCCTAAGTCCATTTAGAAAGAACATGAGTAAATCGCAATTAAAGATTTCTGGCCCTTGTAACTACATTGTTTTTTAATCTGAATGTTAACAATTTTAGGAGTTATTTGCACTTAAGGATACTTAAGAGATACAATGTGTTTAATTTCAATATGCATATGTAAACTTGTAGAAAAATATTATCCATTGTAAATTTTCAGTTCAATATGTTTATAAACACAAACATCTTAAATACAGGGATAACTATCGTTAAGTACAAACATTTTAACCACGTGGTCAGTATTTTTACAACAGTGTCCTAAATATATTTACAGAACTCGTGTAATATTGCAATACATGTTCTAAGTGAGTTGTGTTCTAAAAACCTGTTCATTTTTCTGTGTATATGTTACAGAACTAGATATGAATACAGCAAAAGTATTCAATGAATACTCGACGAGTATTCTGTTAAAAAGTATTCAGGGTTACTTGAACAACATTGAAAGACTACTTGAATCCTGAATACTTGTATTCAACAACAGCATATTTACTACACTGTTTGGGCTCTGTTTAGTCAACCCATGCCCGCAATGAAAAAGTAGACTGTAGGTATGTAAAATAAATCTTAACTTTTTTACGGTATTTATTTACTTGTGGTGTACGATTTATAACTTAAGCATTGTTTCTTGTGCGTATTTTAAGATTGTAAAAGTTTAAGTTAGATATCTGATATCTTTCACTACTGATATATAAATATGTTCGAGTAATATCGAGCTCTGATACCTTATTGCAATCATTTTAACTTTTATTATTTTAAGTATTTTTGCCTTGAAGCTAAACACCTTGTAGATATATTGGTATCCAATATCGATTTCAGCTCCGAAAAATATCCAATTAAACTCGAATATACTTAGGCAGGTTCGGCGATGTGGGTGTTATGAAGCCCAAGATGCGTCATAATTTTAGTGGCCGGCACCAGAGGGACACTAAGTTGAGACCTGATTTATGCCCCCTTAACCATCCATAACTCGGACCGTCTACCTCTGGTTATGTCTTAATTTGGCAAGATGTGATAAATACCAACAAAACTGCTCCTAGGGCCGCAGAACACGTACAACTGCGCATTGCTCCCTAGCGGACGCAACCTACAATGCCGGCTGTCTTGTATGCGTCCCATATAGTTAAGCAGGTTCGTTCCATTTAAAAGTTTTATGCTGGAAACTTCCACACAGCGTATAATTCATTCCGAATTTGATTGAAAATTGTCGTGAATTTTGATCCACAGTGTAACTTTCATCGCAGGAGGTCAAAAATGTTTTATAATTCTAGCCAAAAGCCCGATGATTACACAACTCTACAAAAGAAGTCTCAGATTTGGAGGTCAGGCCATGTTTTTGGGGTCCTGTAACCCCATCACGTCAGGGTTTTGCCACAGCCTCAAAAAAACTATAATTTAGTCTCTTCAGCACTATTAACCACATATAACCCTACAACTTAAACTTTGAATACAATACCCAAACTGTTAAACCCCAAACCCATAAATTCATCATCCCATAACCAGTACTTGAACTTATCTTACAACACGTGATTTGTCAGTGCTTTTTAAACAAAACATATTCTGCGCCACAAACTTATAACCCAATAACCGCACAACCCAAATACCCCATAGCCCCACAACCCCATAAACAATAACAGATAAGTTGAAGGAATGAGTAACGCTCTTATTGGGTTGATTGGTTATGAAGTTGTGGGGATATAGGTTTGTGGGGTGATTGATGTATGGGTTTGAGGTGTAACAGCTTTTATTTTGTGTTTACAGTTTGGGTTACAGGGTTATATTCGGTTAATAGTGCTGAAACGCCTAAATTATTGGGTTTTTGAGGTTATGGCAAAACCCTGACGTGATGGGATTTAACGGATCTCGGATTCGGATTCAGGAACGCCAAAAATATATAATGAACATAGTCTGACGTCCAGATCAAATCAAACTCTGCATAATAGTCGTAGGTAATAATTGTTTTGTTTCATTATTGTCTGTTTAACCCCATCACGTCAGGGTTTTGCCATAACCTCAAAAAAAAAACAATAATTTAGGCTTTTACCACTATTACATATATAATCCTATATCTTAAACTTTAAATATAAAACCTAAGCTGTTATACTACAAACCTATAAATCAATCACTCCATGCATTTAATAGTACTGATAAGCCTAAGTCATTGGGTTTTTTAAGGTTATGACAAAACCCAGATGTGATTTGGTTAAAGAAATCCCGGATTCGGAATCAGCGATTCCAAAAACATAATAGTAAACATGATCTAACCTCCCCAGATCTGAGGTTTTTTTTGTAGGGCTGTGTTATACAATATAAATGCCACCAGTAGGGGACAGCTATTGAACAAGACCAAATTAATAATATAAAAAAGTTGATTCGTGCGTGATTCCGTCTCAAGTCAGATTATTATCATATTGCGATATTCAATAATCAAATACTTGGGCTGAACCAATGGGTAAATTACTGATGCCGTGGATTTTTAAATAATACAGGAGCGAGTATTTTTATATCGGGTTTTAATGGCAGCAAAGTATAGACCCATATCTTTGGTCCATGAGAATATTTCAGACGTTAATAATAATAAATACATTACATAAGTGTTGGTAAAGTTGATCTCTTAAAAATTTAACAGTGGCTTATTTAGGGGCAAATTATATTATATAATATGTGATGTATTGCATAATAGTCGTAGTATAATGGATAATTGTTTTGTTTCAGTATTGCCGAAATGCAGAAAAACAACCAGAGGAGCTCGCCGTACAAGGCCTAGGTAAGTGTTGTACCAGATATCAATAAATTATGTTTTGTAAAGTAGATTTGACAATATAAAATATGCTCTTCTATCACTAAACGATATATAAAATTTCGCAGTTCTTGCGAAATAAATTTGGACCGGATTATTCATAGATTTATAGATATGTATAGCGTAAGGGATATTGATCTAGAAATCGTAGTGGCAATAACATATGACGACTACAGAATCTGTGAGATGTATGGAATCAATTAAGTATGAAGGGGAAGTTTTGGTGAATTGATGATAAGGTTATACCGGAATAGGAGTTGGAACTGCTTTCCGCTGTCGTGTGTCAGTATGTCTATCACGTAGACGAGTGAGCAGACGTCCATCCTAACCCTCAGTCACCCAACATCGCCTAACACGTAGCTACGTTTGTACTGATACAAGATCTCTTGACCCTACTTTTCAGTTTTCCCTCGCTCTGCCCCAAATTCGCTCCTTCATACGGTTCACTTTATTTGCCGAGCCATCTTCGACATTATTTTATTAGATATTTACCAAAAGGTGCCCTCCTCAAACTTGATACTAATATTAATCATGCTGTTCTGCCGATTCCTTCTTACAGCTAGCTCCGTCTATAAACACACTGTATATATACAGGACGATTGAGGATTTTAACCTTTTTCAATACAAAAAAAAACGCTGCTTATGAGATTAATCGGCAGTTAAGCGAAATATTGAAAACTACTTGCGTTCAAGTTTTTCTACACTTTCGAATATTTGCACCAGAGTTTCGAAAATTAAAATATTATTTAATCAACAAATCCTATGTAAATTAAATAAACCTGTTTAGTAGTGACGTCACATATGAATATGAGCTAAATAATAGACAAAACATGTAAATACTTGTCAGTCATGGAAAAAATTGTTATTTTTTATAATATCTATGTAAATAGTAGACAAGGGTCAGATTCTGTCCGTACAATTTCAATTTTGTTATGGGTTGCATAAATATGTGATGTAACATTAAACGAGTCTATTGCTTGTTTATAAAGTCCGAATAAATTCAAAATTTGGAAAAAATTGTTAATCGCATAAGATCCTGAAACACTTAATGTAAACATAAACTAGTTTAGAGCTTTCAGCTTATCTTTCCACTGAACTACTTGTGCGACTCCTCCGCTAAGGAATGAGCAGTAAACTTCAGATGATATTAATTTTAATATGTAGTTTTAATACGTCATTATTTAATTTCAAATTTCTTCGCGGTTAAAAAAATTTTTATTACGGGCACATTTCACTGCCTGACTGCCTTATTGAGATTTCAGCTCCTACGTTTCAACTTCTCTCGACTGGATGCATAAAACGGACTATTCATTGTCAAAATATTTATTACGAACATAATATGCACCATAAATACGTTTACCGTTTTAACTGCTCCACTCTTCCCCATCCATAAGCAAATACTTTACCTTAATAACGTCGCAGTGCAACTGGTACGGCGTTCGACGTTTCATTACGTTGCAATAAAAGCTGTCGGGTTTTGCGGACCTTAACAAATAATTTATTGGCGATGATAAAAGTCAGAAGACGCAACATACTTAGCTTGATTCCGGAGTGCTGGAGATATTGCACGTGCGCATTCAAGCAGGGGCCGTTATTTCCGTATGCCGGATGTACAGTCGCACGGGGCGACAAATTTTGCTTAAAACCCCACCAACTCCTGAATTCTTCGAATCTAGGGCGAAAATATCAATTCGCGAACAATTACTTACTTAGGTCAGGCAATTAGGTCCGTAATTATTTATTCGTGCAACATTTTTTGTAAGTCGAATGTTAATTATAATTTGGATGTTCTGTATGTCTTTATTGAGATTTTTGATATGCAGAATTATATTCCTGGTTTACAAGAATTTGGCAACGCTTTTGTTTTGCACTACATTTCGCTAAACTTTCGTTTTACAAAATTTGCGCTACACTTTTATACAATTTCATAAATTACTCAAATTTGATACTAATACTAATCATACACGGATTTTCTGTGTATAAATTACTTATTTGTGAAGCTACTTCTTCGATTTACAATAATTTCACTGCAATTTTGTTTTACAAACATTTCACTAAACTTTCATTATGCAAATATTGCACTACATTTTTTAAGAATGTATCAAATACAGTTTCGCAAATTACTCAAAATACTAATACTAATCAAAACGTGTTGTATTTAAATAACCTACTAGAGATTTTCAGTTTGCGAGAATAATTTCACTACAACTTTGTTTTGTAAACATTTCACTAAACATTCAATTTACAAATATTGCACTACACTTTTGAAGAATGTATCAAAATACAGTTTCGCAAATTACTCAAACTTGATACTAATACTAATCACATATGAATGTTCTGTATATAAATTACTTAGTGAAAACTTTCGATTTACCAAACGAATTTTTTCATTTACAAGACACTTTTGAAGAATGTATCAAAATACAGTTTCACAAATTACCCTTACTGGATACTAATACTAACCATACATGAATGTTCTGTATATAAAATATTTACTAGAAATTTTCAATTTTCGAAATTAGTTTTTCGATTAACAAGAATTTCACTACAATTTTGTTTTGCAAACATTTCACTAAACTTTCGTTTCGTAAATTTTGCTCTGCACTTTTAAACGATGTATTAAAATACATTTTCGAAAATCACTCAAATTTGATACTAATACTAATCATACATGTATGTGTGTATATAAATTACGTAACTGGAGACTTTCCATTTGGAAAATTACTTTTGCGATTTACAAAAACTTCATTACAATTTTGTTTTACAAACATTTCACTAAACTTTCATTTTACAAATATTACACTACACTTATGAAGAATGTATCAAATACAGTTTCGCAAATTACTCAAAATACTAATACTAATCATAACGTTCTGTATTTAAATAACTTACTGGAAATTTTCAGTTTGCGAAACTGCTTTTTCGATTTGAAATAATTTCACTACAACTTTGTTTTGTAAACATTTCACTAAATTTTCGTTTTACAAATATTGTGCTATACTTTCGAATAATGTATCTATCAAAATAGTTTCGAAAGCTACACAGACTTGATATACTTAAGAATTCATTCATAGAGTTAGGCTGACTTTCAAACATCGTATGTTTATATACAGGGTGATTGAGAAAGATGTGTTCAGGGGATACATACAATGTGGACCACTAAAAACTTGACACCTAGACACTGGACCTCATCAACTTTTGTTTTGAGGATAACATTTTACGAATGTACCTCATACTTCCACCTGACTTTCACCCTTAAAATTTTAAATTTATATCTATATGAAATCCCTGAAATGATAATATAATAATATATAATATCTCTACGCCTCATTCTAATTACGAGGATTAGCCCAGAAGTCGAAGACTTGTGCGGGAGAGGGGGCGACATATTATTATTAAGCAGGCCGCATTTGCGCCCAGGAACGACTTACGTTGGTAGTCCCAAACCACCATTCAGTGCAGGAATGAGGGAAACCTGGAAAATCTCATTAATTAGGGGGGTAGTCAAACGTCAACCGGTATCAATCTCTCAACATTCTTCCACCCTACCATACCCGCAGAGAGGGTGCCAATCTCTCCACGAATATAGCTTATATACGGTCTACCGGCTGCGGGGGTCGAACCCACAACGATCTAGTCACCTCGATTCAAGTACTGACGCCTTAAACCGCACGACCACTGACCGATGAAATGGAAAGGGATATTGTGTGACATCATTTTTTAAATTTTGAAAGATCAATTCTCCAGAAATTATAAGTTCTAAACCTCAGCTGAAGAGTTAGTTAAAATGTGAACCCCTGTTTCGAAATTTAGGTTCGTAATCGCTCGTATAATCGTTCTCGTAAGAGCTAAATGTTAAGTATGATTTAGACGCCCTGTATATAAATTACTTAGGAGAGCATTTGTAAGAGAGAAACATATTTTATGTGCGGAAAGAAAACAAAGCTGGCGTGGAAATAAAAGAACAAATCTTTTGTACGTTTTGTGTAACCGACTGGACGTATTGTACAGAATTTATGCTTCATTGATGATTTTCTCCCAATCCAGGAACATCGCCATTCGAAGGGATCCAAGTAGAGTGGTTCTATAATTAATAGAATTAAGATTTGCTCTTTTGTGGTATGGGCGTTACATTGTGACTGGAATTCTCAAGAGTCTCATATCTGATTCTGATAACGATAGAAAATATATAACACGAAGTAATAAAGAATTAGTGTTCACGAATAAGTTTGATATAATTGTAATTTGTCGTACTTATTAGCAATTATTCTTTATTAATATCAATTACACACATTTCTGATAGTTCTATTTCGTATTGATGTGAAGAAAACCAAAACTACGACACCGGATAATCAATACCTGTATCATACTATACATTACACTATCATTATCGTATGTGCTCTATAACCATAATTACCTTCCATCTGCGCTACATATTTATTAATAATAAATATTTTAAGTTAATACTATAGGGAATATGCAAATCCGCTCCCTCTTCTCACCTCGGCGCACACCGAGTCAAAATTATGTAATTATTTTTGTTTTATGTGTCGTTACAAACAAAATACGACTCCAAATTATACCGCAAGTAATAAAATAAAAATAACACACTAACAGCTGTGAACTCATGGTGGCCATTTGGTAGTCTTAAATGTGTGATTACATCCAAAAAATGCAGACGTTACACTGATGGGTGATAGTCATGAACATCCCTAGATCAGTTCTAATTGAATTTTCTTCCGAGCAGGTACAATTATATAAGTAATTTTTAATATTCGCATTTTTATATAAAATGGTAATTATAAATTGCAGTGAATTAGGAAATAATTAATATAAACGGTAGTAGTGGGAGGAAAACAAGTTAAAACAATCCTAATTATGATACCAACGTTATTATTTTTTTATCGGGTAGTAATAACGTGTTGACAAACTTGACAAATATTTGCGTAATCAATGACAAAACCTAAATATACTAATATGTTTATTCTACATCCAGGTGCACAATGAATTAGTTATCAGAAAATGTAGGAAACTTAATAACAGCTACGTGCGACAAACAAAGATAAGGGGCTAATGTTTGTTTTCCAAGAGTGCCAAATTTAATGAAACTTGTCTATTGTGATGAAGTAGGTATTTATTTGTGTATACAGAGGGTGACAGCAAATATACGGGGGTATTTTTCTAATTTTGACTTAATTAGTTTCTAGTTAATGATTTTTTTAAGGGACAAGGTAGATAATAATTTATAGATTTCGTATATTAATTGTTTTAAACTGCGAACATTTAAAAACCATATATTATATTAATGAATTTCAAAATCAAGTGTACTTATTTATTACCCAAATATATCTATGGGCTACAAAATATATTGTACTTTTGCACCCTATTGTTCTGTAAGGTAACAATGACCCTTGCAGCAATGTCTACGGACTTGAAAATAATTTAGATTAGAATAATCATTACAGCTAACCACAGAGGTATAGTTTTGTTGTTGGGTTCCCAACGCAATATAAATTCAAATAATAACAGCGGCATATATTTTGACATCATTATGTTGTGGTCACGTTTCGTATAGTAGCCGGTGTTGATCACGATTTTCGAATGACAACCTGTACACAACTACAGTAAAATACAAGTTATAATCAGTGACGCAGCGCTGGGATGGATTTGAAACACAAATGGATGATTCATGGTACTGGATGTTGGTCTCTCTTTTTACTTAACTCAAAAATTTACTCGAAATACAATAATAATATAAGATGAATCGTGAAGCTATTTCTGCAAACTTATTACAGCGGAATTTTCTGTGTCTTAAAACTGCAGTTAATTTTAAAGAAACAAATTTCCTTTCCCGTTTATTTTCTTTTAAAATTCGAAAAAATGTTGTTTTATATATATTTTTCTATATTTTCAATTTATTACACTTCTAAATCCCACAATTTTCACTATACTTTTAATTCTTAAAAATTTCACCACACTTTCGATTTGTAAAAATTTTACTGAATTATAGGTTTGTAATGATAATATAATAATAATAATATCTCTACCCTCCATTCTAATCACAGAGATTAGCCCAGAAGTCGGAGACTTGTGCGGGAGAGGGGGCGGCATATTATTATAAAGCACGCCGCATTTGCGCCCAAGAACGACTAACGTTGGTAGGCCCTAACCACTATTCAGTGCAGGAATGTGGGAAACCTGGAAAACCTCATTAATTAGGGGATAGTTAAATGTCAACCGGTCACTTTCGATTTGTAAAAATTTTCGGTTTGCAATTATATGTATAATCCAACGCAATCGGTGAGAACCTTTTTCAGTTGTGATTGAGTTCTGCCATTTGCAGATATTACCGTTTTGTTTTTGCCGCATTTATTTGCAAAAACAAATTTTAATACATTTCAGCTTAGTAAAATTGTACTACATTTTCGATTTGTAAAAATTTCAGTACCTACACTTTGAATTTGTAAAATTTTAATACCTGTTCGATTTGCAACAATTTTACTACACTTTTTTGATTAACAGGAAATTTACTACACTTTCGATTTCTTTGCATTTTGAATTTGTAAAAATGGACAATACTTTCGACTTAAATTATTGTGCTACACTTTGATCTTACAAAAACTTTACTACACTTTCACTATATTTTGCAAATATTTTACTAAACTTTCTATTCACAAAAATTGATTAGATATGCTTAATTTTGCTTTTAACAAAACAGTAGGTTATGCATTATTCAAGTTTTTGCGTTGGGACATGTTGCGTCTTAATACTGAAGAATGTATGATGTGATAAAACTGCAATATATTCAGGAAAACTTCATCCGGCGCCGCTGCATTGTATCGACGATGAGACATGCCACTATGGCAATATGGCTATAAGGCCACCATCCGCCACGTTAAATCTGCAATTACCTCACCTGTCATTACTAGAAGATAGTCACGTACTTGGAGCGAACTATAATGAACTTTCTGGAAGTTATCCGTTGGCTTTCATCAAATTGTTTTATTGACAACGGTAGCACTTGTTCAGTGTTCGCTGGTTTTTAAATATTACTAACACAGTTTGTTATTTCCTAATCCTTAACTAAAAAATTGTTTCTGTTTTCGGTTCTATCTCATTTAAACTGATGTCTAAGGACTTAGAAGTTTATTGATAAAACCAGAGATTTTTAGTTGTCCCTTAAATAATGTTTGTGTTGATGAGTGTTCTTGTATAAAATTTGCTGTCAAATTATTGTTTAAGAAGTATTTTCAAAGGAGGAGGAAAAAAAACTAAAACATCTGCATAAAAATTTGGAGCCAAAATCGAGAATCCAATTCGTCACATTAACTATGTCGGCAACTGCTGAAATAATTATAATATTTTAACGATTAATTTCCACAAGTCACCGCAATATTGTTTGCTAACGATAGCTCCGTCCATCGGCTAAATTGGTTCAACATGACTTGTGTTTTCCAGGATCTCGAGGCAAAATGTGTTTATGATGACGTCCCCATTGTTTCCTAGCTTACGCCAACGCAATCGGTGACAACCTCTTTCAATTCTGATTGATTTCTGTCATTCGCAGATATTGCCGCTTTCCTTTTTGCCGCATTTATTTCCAAAACAAATAAACTGCTGGTCATCAGCTAAGGGCACGAATCGAAAGTGTAGCACAAAAAATTACTGCAGTTTCGAACGATTAAATATTGTCAACTAACAATTGCTTATTAAATATTTCTGGTGTTTCGAAACGTGAACTAGACTGACAGATCTATTGTCTCTGCTTTTCAAAAGTACACGCAACTTGTCTTCACCTGTTATTGAGCTTTCTATATCCCAATCTTTTCGTTTTCAAATTGGTCCATGTTTAAAAACAGTAGAAAGTTGTTGCTTTCATAAAAGCCTCGTATGTAGTTGATGATAGATTTAGTTTAATTTATAATTTGACTGTTATTTATTAATATTCATTTATAAATAATGATTTATGTGTCAATTTTGTGAAGCGTTTGACGGACCTCGATCCTGATTGGAAACGGACATGTAGAGAAAGCTTGGCGTATTTTATTCATACTAACCATTAATATCTGCGTAGGAGATACTTACTGTGGTTGTCATTACTGTTTTAGTGTATCAATCAAGCATTTTGTTAGAAGCTATTAGAGGCCCGAGCGCAATTTATTACACTTTTTTAAGTTAATTACATAGTATTTGAAAATGTTATTTTGTTATTCATTAGAGAAAATGATTATTAAAAGTTAAATTTAAGGCAACTACTATAAATATTGTGGGTGTTTGCAAAATTGGGAGCTTTTTACGTTGAAATATTAATAAAGTGACATCGGGAGCTTATATGAAAGATTGATTTTTGGTAAAACGCTCTAGATTGTTGTTATCTGTAAACAAGGTATATTATTTTAACATATTACCCTGCAGTGTCAGCAGTAGTTGTCGTCATTTATTGCAAGTGCTTGTCAAGCATCGAGGTCTTTCGCAAGCTGACTACTTCCCACGGGGTGTAATGAGACTATCGCTCACATGTCATTTGAAATTGCTTGTCACATCTGGGTCTCGAAAACGTAAGTGGCCGAGAAAGTTGATTTGCTCGTATATGTACGGGGTGTTAAAAAAAGAGTGTAAAATATTTAAGGAGGTAATAGTATGAACCAAAATAAGCAGAAAAGTCTCAATAAACATGGCTCCGCAAAGTAACGGTTGCGGAGATATGGAATGTTTTATGTTTTTAGCCCCTTTTTTTATTTTGCAAAAACGTTGTGTATTTTCTTATAATAGTTGGTTGATGTTTAGTGAAATAAACAGTACGTATTTGACAATTGTTCTCAGTGCACAAGTTTTCTTTCGCTACGGCTGGTTACTCTAACGCAGAATTAACAGACATGCATGGTCGTGCTAATGGGAACGCCATCGAAGCGCAACGTCTTTATGTTGACGCTTATCCAAATCGCCCCAGATTCCACAACGCATGTTTGGAAGAATTCACCAAAGATTGCGTGATACCGGTTCCTTGAGCAAACAGTGCCATTTATCCGGAAGACCAAGGTCGGTATCCACTCCTAGAGCAGAAGAAGAAATTTTAGCATTGGTAGAGCAGAATCCAGGTACGAGTGTGCGGAGAATACCAGCCGAAGTAGGAATTAGTGGTCCTCTTGTTTGGAGAATCCTTCACGAGCAACTGCTTTATCCATACCATGTGCAACGAGTACAGACCTTAAATCCAATAAATGATCATCAAGCACGTTCGGTTTTTTGCCGCTGGTTTTGTACGTCAGGATGCTGAAGACCTTCGTTTTCTTGCAAACATTCTTTTTACTCGTGAGGCCGGGTTCACAAGAACTGGAGTATTTAATTTTTACAATACGCATATTTAGGCCGACGAAAATTCTCATGCTCTAATAGAATCTGGACATCAGGCACGTTTTTCATTAAACATTTGGATGGGTATTGTAGGTGACAGGTTTCTAGGTCCTGTTGTTTTACCAAACCGATTAACAGGCGCTGCTACCTCAACTGTCTGCAGAACACACTGTATGAGTTTTTGGAAGACATTTCTTTGAATCAGAGGCAACAAATGTGGTTCCAGCATGATGGTGCTCCAGCTCATTTTTCCATGACCGTTAGAGAGCATTTACACCAAACTTTTCCACATAGATGGGTAGGAAGGGCCGGACCTGTTTTATGGCCTCCAAGATCGCCTGATCTGAACGATCTAAATTTCTTTGTTTGGGGATATTTGAAGACATTAGTGTATGGTACTCCTGTAAATAGCCTGGAAGAGCTGCAGCTACGGATTAATCAAAAGTGTCAAGAAATCCAAACCAAGGAGGGTGTTTTGGAAAGAGTTCGAATACCGTTGAGACGAAGATATCGCGCTTGCTTGGAAATGGAGGGCACTTTGAACATCTTCTGTAACTTTGTTTTTTGTTTGTTGAAAGCTTCCTTTGTCGGTTTATTCCTAATAAAATAAAATGTTTGAAAAACGAATAGTGGTCTATATCTCCGCAACCGTTACTTTACGGACCCATATTTATTAAGACTTTTCTATTTATTTTGGTTCATACTATTACCTCCTGAAATATTTTACACTCTTTTTTAACACCCTGTATACATATTGTCCTTTTACAGTTGTGTTTCCCAAGGACAAAAATATGTCCTTTTAATAATACTACAATACAATACAATAACTACATTTTTAGTAGTAATTTATTGGTATATGAAAATAAATATTGTTATTATTGTTTATCAGAAAATAATTTCTGTTATTAAAGAAAACGGCGGGGTGAACAGGACATTGTTAAATTTAATTGCAATATGTTTCCATAAAATAAATCAAGCGAGCCTGTAATAATACACAGAAATTTGATTTAGAACCGTATATCATCTGTCTAAAATAAATAAAACGTGTCAAATGGTCCATTGTGAATAATATTTATAGTCTCATTCGTCCAGTGGTGGAGCGTAATGTAATGTTTACAGTTTTCATGAAAACAGGATTAAATCATTGCTGGAAATACTGAGTCCGCCTCTCCATACCACACCACTAGCGTCACAAATATTTTCTTTTATAGGATAAATTCACGCAAATACAAAACAAATTATGAAGGGAAATAGAATGTAACAATTATACTACTGAAATAGAATTATATGTACCGTTTTCAAAAGTGTAGTAAATTATATATGATGTATATATCGTGGGATTGTAAAATCAGGCGTATTATAATATGCCTAGGCGTTTCAATCTGACTGAGCGTATTGTTGAATTAGGGCCATAGTGCCAAATATTTGAAAATGAGAGGATATACGAAATGTGTAAATATAACCTTATAAAAAACTAGAAAACTTTTATAACTGTAAGAAAACAGTAAACCTAACTCTAAATTATTTAATACAGAAAGGAACAATTTATCTCACCGTAAAAGCATCGTCCAGAGATATTTTTGATTTATTCTCCACTTCGTACCATTTCTCTTTGTTGTATTCAATTTACAGTCATATAATTTTGTTGATAATGACTTCTAATCGATTTTATTCTTCTGTCAATGTTCATAAAGTGAAAGTCTAGGATATTTTATCTACAATTTTTTGTTTTGTAACTGTTAAAAAAATGTACCTAATTAATAATAATATCTCTACCCCTCATTCTAATCACGAGGATTAGCCCAGAAGTCGGAGACTTGTGCGGGAGAGGGGCGGCATATTATTATTAAGCAGGCCGCATTTGCGCCCAGGAACGACTTACGTTGGTAGGCCCTAACCACTATTCAGTGCAGGAATGAGGAAAACCTGGAAAACCTCATTAATTAGGGGGGTAGTCAAATATCAACCGGCATCAATCTCTCACATTGACCCAAGCTAACATTATTCCACCCTACCATACCCACAGAGAGGGTGCCAATCCTCTCCACGAATATAGCTTATATACGGTCTACCGGCAGCTGGGCTCGAACCAACTCCGTCTAGTCACCTCGATTCAAGTACTAACGCCTTAAACCGCGCGACCACTGACCGATCCAATAATTTGTTAATATGACGTGCTATCATTGACTGACTGTCGCTAAAATAGCTTTTTAATTTTTTACAATTTTTCTGCTTCAGAACTTTTTCATATATTTTTTATATTTGCTTTTTTAAAAAGTTTGTTTAACCTTCGGTTTGTACTGGGATAAATTGTTTCACAGTTCACCTGGCATACAGTCAGTCTCGTTAGGCATAAGTGGCCGGTATATATATTACATTTCAGTTTAATTGTAAGATTATTAATATTTTGTGTCGTATAATACGCCCTGTGATATTGAAAGAGTCTAGGCATATTAGAATATGCCTCATTCTACAATAACCCTATAACATATACTTGTTTCTTTATCACCAAATTCTAGTTTTGCAAATAAACAAGCTAACAAATCAGTTTTTTAATTAGTTAAAATTGAATATTTAACCCATGCAGTATTTTGTTGATTGTTGTTTTAAAATATTCGAATTGACTAAGCCCTTAATGACAGTATGTGGGCACGTCAATGGGTCGATTCATTCTATTTCCGATTTACTTAATGTCACAGACGTCGCCATGTGATGTCGTTCTTGTGACCAGTCAGCAGTCAACGTGAACGGGTCAAACACGTCGAAGATGTTTTTACTTTTAACTTAATGGATTGCCACCCACCTACAAGTTCACTTTTAGAATATGTAACCGCAATAATGGCAATAATTTCGCGGAAAACTGTCGTTTACTATAAACAAGAATATCTCTTACACACTAGATTTATAGGTCAGTTACTCTATGATGGATGTCTTTTCAGCCAGGAAATCAGGCGGCCTAACAATGTGCTTTCTATTCCGCGACTGTGCCCTTTGGGGTGGTCTGTATGTCTGTATATATCAGAGCATCGTCTGTATGCTATCTAATAATTAATTAATTAAATTTTATCGTTACGTCAATAGCATGAAATAATTTTTTAAATTCGCTATATGTACGGGGAGTCAGCAGAACGAAAAATAGTGCCAGTTTGTTTTATGAAATATTTTATTTTAGGACTTTATATGGGAGATACAGGATGTTGTAGTTTTCATGTATAATCACCAAAGAAGTGGGGATGTGAAGTCATATTTGGTACACAGTGTAACTGTTTACGGTGTCAAAATATGCTAGTATTAAGGATTTCAGCAACCAGAATTTATACAGTGTGGTCATCTGAAGGACTAACCACTTTTGTAAAATCATTATTTTTTTCCTAATTTTAGTAATTTTTTATTTTAATGGGTACATATTCAAAATGCGCATTTAATAAGTGAATATCTTCATTTTTCGACTATAACATGGCTAACTATGGCCAATACAACTGACCTATAACTTTCCGGACACTTAAAGGTGGTAACAACGCTACAATATCATTGTTTAGCATTTCCTTACCTTGACTTCAAAATTGCAATATATGTAGTTCATGTCAATATCTCCCATCTCGTGCATTTTTATATCTAATGGTGTGTAATGGTGGGTGTTAAAACATAGTGTAAAATATTTCAGGAGATAATAGTATGAACCAAAATAAGCAGAAAAGTGTTAATAAACATGGGTCCGCAAAGTAACGGTTGCGGAGATATGGACCACTATTCGTTTTTCAAACATCTTATTTTATTAGGAATAAACCGACAAAGGAAGCTTTTAACAAACAAAAAACAAAGTTACAGAAAATGCTTAAAGTGCCCTGTCTATTTCCAAGCAGGCACGACATCTTCGTCTCAACGATATTCAAACTCTTTCAAAAACACCTTCCTTGTTGTGGATTTCTTGACACTTTTGATTAATCCGTAGCTGCAGCTCTTCCAGGCTATTTACAAGAGTACCATACACTAATATCTTCAAATATCCCCAAACGAAATCTAGAGGGTTCAGATCAGGCGATCTTGGAGGCCATAAAACAGGTCCGGCCTGATCTGAACCCTCTTTCTTTGTTTGGGGATATTTGAAGACATTAGTGTATGGTACTCCTGTAAATAGTCTGGAAGAGCTGCAGCCTTAATTAAAAGTGTCAAGAAATCCAAACCAAGGAGGGTGTTTTCGAAAGAGTTCGAATATCGTTGAGACGAAGATGTCGTGCCTGCTTGGAAATGGACGGAGGACACTTTGAACATCTTCTGTCACTTTGTTTTTTGTTTGTTAAAAGTTTCCTTTGTCGGTTTACTCCTAATAAAATAAAATGTTTGAAATACGAGTAGTGGTCCATATCTCCGTAACCGTTACTTTGCGGACCCATGTTTATTAACACTTTTCTGCTTATTTTGGTTCATACTATTACCTCCTGAAATATTTTACAGTCTTTTTTTAACACCCTGTATATGTACAATGAGTTTTAAAATAGTGTCTACGAAAGAGAAAAAAGGTAGGTATTATTTCTGTGTCTACACAGTTACTGTATTAGTTTTCGTTACCATAATGTTACTTGTGTATGGTGTGTTAAAATAATAATTATTTTATTTATACTTTTATATACTAGTGAAAAAATTGAATTTCTCTTTTTTTCTGAACACCAACGTTTACTTGATTTGACGGATTTGAAATGATTTTGAATCCCAGAGAGGCATATTTGAACACTAACATTTTTAAAATATATTTTATACACTGTAGGGACTATTATGTATTTGTCAGTTTCTACGTAATATCTAAATATTATGTCTGCACACAATCATTCCAAAACGTGCGCATTACTCATGCCATTAAAATATGTATCCTTATTTCTCGGTGTTGGTTGAATAAGAAACGAATTACAAATTACCTACAGTGTTACGTTACGTCATTAACCAGTAATTATAGAATAGAAATAAAAATAAAAACTCGTTATCGTAATGCGATCACCCTGAATGGTCCACAGTAAATGAACAAGAAGGAATTTACACGCAGGGAAGATCTGTAATGAGATTTACTACAGTCAGGCACCAATAAGACGAGTTGCGGTCTTTAAAACAAGTATCACTTACATGAAAAACGTGAATCCTGATCTAAAACTAACTAATTATTGAAGCTTTGTGCACTAGAATCACGTGGAATGAAAAATTGTCGTTATTTACCACCTGAACTCTACAATTTTACTAAAAAAAAACTAACTACAATACAATACAAGTAACGAATAAATTCATTATTTTTGAAATTAAGAAGTTTTCGAAAAAATCTCCTGGCACGTCGATTTTGTTTTTAAAGAAGGCACTTTTTGACATACGATTCGCATTTGTGACGTCATCGATGTTCGAGATATGACGTCGTCGACAATTTTTTTAAATGGCAACCTCCAATTTTGACCATGCCATTTCAAAGAGCGTGTCATTCTACATACACATCATAAAAAAAATTATAGTGTTCATAACAAAAATTTTAAGATAATGTTTGAAGATTTTAAAATTTAATTTTCACAATACTGAAAATGATAATGATTATGTAAAAAATCGACAAAATTAAATGTTCAAATTGTGCACCGTTGGCTGCCTGACAGTAGCCAAGACGATTAACAAATTCTTTTTGGACATTATCAATAACTTCAGGAGGTATACGATGTATTTCGTGACGAATTATTGCTTTTAAAACTTCTAAATTAACCGGTCTAGTAACGTATACTTTGCTTTTAAGTATCCCCACAAGAAATAATCTAGAGATGTCAAGTCAGGCGATCTGGCTGGCCACTCAATCGGTCCCCTTCTCGGATGAAAATTAAATTTTAAAATCTTGAAACATTATTTTCTTGAAATTTTTACACGCACAAATTAATTACACGCTCTTTCAAATGGCATGGTCAAAATTGGGGTTACCATTTAAAAATTGCCGATGACGTCATATCTCGAACCACTATGACGTCACAAATATGGGTCGTATGTCAAAATGTGTCTTTTTAAAAACAAATTCGACGTGCGAGGAGATTTTTCGAAAACTTCTCAATTTCAAAAACCGTGTCTGAACCGTATTATCAGCATATATAGCGGGTGTTTTTCCGATTAACATACCCGTTCAACAATAACGATGCCTTGTCGGAAAATAAAACGTTAGCAATGAAATTGTTATTTCGATTATTTTGGTGCATCATATATGCGCAGAATTCAGTTCTTCTGTAAATAATGTATAATAAACGTCTTCTTTAATAGTTCATCAAAGTAATTGTAATAACGATACATAATTTCATTTAATTTTTAGTACCTACATTTATTCATTTGTAAATAACTTGTAATTTTGATATTGTTGCCCACGCTGTACCAATTTGAAGCAACTTATGATACATCTTTGGAATCAGCTTAGCAAAGAAAATTCGGAAATAGGAAACGTCATTACTCGAGTGTAGATCACCATGTATATTAAATTATTATTTGAAAAAACAGTAAATTAAAAATCGACCTGTTTCTGTTATTTTAAATAATATTGTTTATTTAGCTAATAAAGAATTTATGCGATACTTTACGAACGCACTATATACAGGGTTAACTATGACTAAGTACAAATATTTTAAGAGAGGATAGAGAAAATTAAGAATTAACGAAATCAAAAAAATTCCAAACTGATTTATAATAATTATATTAAATCCTTATTTAACGCCGCCTATGCGACTTTTCCTCCACACAATTTCCAGTCAAGTCATAATCTAATTCCTGTGTTTACCATGTGTTTATGTTGTAGTTTTGTGTTCTTCTTCAGTTTTTAGTGCCTTTTTTAATTTTTAAACGTTTCATAGTTATTAAATGAGAAAATTTGTGTTGGGTGAAGATACTTTCCCTCAATATAGTTCGCCGGTTTGGTTTTCTAGGTTATGACACAAGACTGTCGGGGGTACATAAAAAGTTTTCTATTATCTATTCCTTTCGTTCGATTTTGTTATAATAAATAGGTATTTTATCTAGCTGTACCTACAGGAAGTGTGTTTTATCGGTAGTGAGTGGTTATAAAGAATGAGGTGTTATTACTAATAAGAATGTTAATTTTTGTCGTTTCTGCATTTAGAAATGCTGCAAAAAAACGACCGCATGGTAGTAGGTATTGTTGACAGATGCAAGCTTTATCCAAGCCATCTCAGTCGATGCTTATAATAGACGACGACTTTCTGTAGGAAAAGAAGGTTTTGCACCATTATTTAAATGTCGGCCTAAAATTCTGGAATCATTTTTTTATTGTCTAAGTTTTCTTGAGGCGCGGTTAAAATTTTTGTACTTAGTCATAGTTAACTCTGTATATATACAAGAGATGATATTGCTTAAAAGACTGATTGATATTGCGTTGATGATGTCGTTTTTAAAATATAAAAATAACTTTTGCTGTATTTAATAAAAGGCTTTTAGTCTTAACATAAAATATATTGAAGTAACATGTGTACATTAAATATGATGAAATTTCGAAAATTATAAATGAAGTACAGTTTGTAAGAGACATTAACGTTGAAACAAATGTGTGAAAGACCGTGTTAATTCCAACCTGATGTAGTAGTCTCCATTATCGGCCAGTGATGTGTCTTGAACGGAACTATTGTTACTGCAGCTTTATGGGCCCTAAACAAAAACGTCATTACCGATCTCATTACAGAGTGGAGAAACTACAAATGGAATACGATATACGAGACATAGTAATCTTAATCTAAATACACATTTAATTTAATTAATACCATAATGCAAGGGTTTTTCATATTATTATATTTTCAGGTATTAACAATATTGTGTAAAACTAACTACTCAGTGGACAAAAGCCCCAACCTGCGTTGAATTACACCCACAATATCTACCCATATATTCCTTATTATTAGCTTTTGTAACATTTTTTACTGTTTAGGAAAGGTATTTTAAGCTAATATATGAAAACACTATACATAAAAGCTAAATTTTTTATTTATTTTAGTAGGTGGTTATGATGTTTAAATTCATTGACAGTTAATCAGTTTGACATGGTCGACATTTAATTTCAAATAATTTTAATTTATTGGTATAATAATTTTTATAGTTAGATATTTGACTCAAGTTAGAGGAGGCCACCTGATGAAGCAATCCTAAAAATGCAGAAATAGGTCAGATCTCATCTATTGTAGTTGAATTTCGAGTTCCCACTCCAGAGGTTAATATATATATACATTAAACCAGGTTAGTAAATTTAGATAGATTAAATTCTTTAGATAATTATTGAATAGAGCTTTGTCTGTGGAATTGTTCATTAGCATACCTAGATGTTTGGTATCAGAAAACATACATCACTTCATTTATAGGAATTTTAGGAGATTTGATATATATTAGCTTAAAATACCTTTCTTAAACAATAATAAATAATGTTAAATACTAATTTGGAATTATTTTTTTTTAGTCGAACAAATAGTCAGGTTATGTAATTCAAATCTTAAACTGTATTGGCACTTAGGTAAATCTTTTTGTTGATATACAAAGCTGTGCAATGAAATTTGTTGCTGCTATTACTTGAAACTAACGTAGGACCAGAAAATAATTCTATGAAAACAGTTTGCTTTTCTATGCCTTTACGATATGCTATCTCTTAAGTGTCGATGACAATACTAATATGTTTTGAGGTTTAAATTTCCTTTTTGTTTAAAAATTATCGAGTGTTTTCTTTGTTGCAAATTTTACGCAAATATTTACAACTTGTTCTCCCTCGTTCTGATTTGTTTGAAGCATAGCAGCACAAAGTGCTTGCGCAGTTTTCTGATTCATCCTGTAGTTCTCCTCTGCCCGCCCGGTGCAGTTAAATGGCCCAGTGAGTGACCGGTGCTTGCAGCGGAATATTTTTCAGCCCGTGTCCCCAAACTACTAATTATTGTTTGCCGTCTCTGCTGATATATAAACGCTTAATGGGAGAAGAAATGGCTTTTTTTGAAACGACCGTTTTACGGTCACAAGATGGCCATTGTTACTTAGATCACTTATATAAAAGAAATTCACGTTTAAGTACCGTTTTTCGCAAAACTTATTTGAACTAGCAAAAACATACCAGCTGTGAGGGAAAGTCCAGCAGTGCTTTTGAGGTACAGGATGTTAGATTAAATAAAATCACATTTTTATCTAATGACTTATCTAATGCAAGCTGAAAGTTCGATCAATAGCTAATATTCAAGGTGATTTTGATTTTTCAAGGTCAAATCGAAAGATAAATATACAAGTGAAACAAACCATCGTACACATATATTGTCACGGATTACCCAATCCGAATTTTTCTTACTGCCAGAAAAACAATCCGTTAATTAATCACTTAGCTTTATTAACTACTCTGTACACTACTGAATACTAATTACAGCTCAACTAAACACTATTTCACTTTTACTCGGTATCTAAATCGCTCTAAACACTGCAATTGTACTGTAATACAAGACTAACTAACTCGGCCGTTTATTCTTCTTTTATAGGCCCAACGAATATTCCAGGTATATTCTAGCATCTCTAGATCGTTTTCCGAACGACTCGAACGCTTCTCTTCTATTCTCCAGTTCTCCAGTTGCGCCTCGATACTCCGGCATTATTTGTTTGTTTACCAGAATTGCGTAGGGGCGATCGGGGCAATTTCGCGATACCACAGTCGTCGATTTGGGTGTGAGTGGGGCAAATTTCGTGACAATATTTTCGGAATCGCTGGATCCAAATTACGGGTTGACTTTACCTTTTCAAGTCAGATTCAAGGTCAAATCGAAATATAGTAATGCAAATGGGCAAAATCTTTGTATGTTTATTTTTTTGAAGTCGCCGGAATCAAATCTGGGGTTCATTTGACCCATCGGATTAGCTTCAAGATGATTTTAAGGTCATATTAACAGATATAGCAAATGGACAAAACTATATTACTTAAATGTTAATATTTTTTTATTTTAATGACGAATGTCCATTTAAATAAAGAGTAAGGTTTTGTGCATTTACATCTTTCGATTTAATCTTATCCAAATAGGATTTAATGAACTGCAAATTTGTATCCAGCGGTCCCAAAACAGAAATGTACGGTATGGTTTTGTTTTGCATATAGATATATCTTTTGATTTGACCCTAAGACCTTAGAGTTGACTTGATTAGGTTAAATGGACCCCAGAATCAGAATTTGGACATACTTTTATTTTCCTGATTTTAACTAAAATTTGAAATAATTTGTAATTTTCACATGATTTTGTCTACTAAACTTTAAATACGTTATCCAAACAATGAACAAATTTGCATTGCGTCTTTGTATCTTTGAAGATGTAATAATATATCAGTCGACAGCAAGAAAAGACAATTATCCCCTATCCCCATTATCTATTACTGATTATCATTGGTGCAGGCACAGAGGGCGATCGTCTTTTATCGAAGTAAAAAAAAACATGGTTAGATTAATAATGACCGAGTATCCTTAACATAAAATGATATATAAATGACTGAAATCAGGTGCTGGTCAGCGAGTCACGACTAATGAAGCGTTATATAATAACCAGACAAACGCGGTTTCCAGCCGAAGCCATGAGAACAAAATGAAACCTCGTCCTGCGTCTTCACTTCGCCGATGAAGAAAGTCATTAAAAAAGCATTTGACTAATGAAACAAATGATTGATACTTTATTATGGACGTACGGATAGACATTCTTTGGCCCCTTTTCTTGTGTACACAGTGGCATGCGAACCGCCACAGGTTACGTCCTTTCTATACTAGCAGGGAAAACGAATTCATGTTTGCTTATATGGAAACGTTTCTTCGCAAAGCGTACACTAATCATCCACTTTGTACAAATAATCCTATAATTTGGTTAATATTGCTGAATTCAGATATGTGATTATAAGATTCCATTGTTTACTACATTTGGCCACTGTTTGTAACTCCTTTTCCCCCGATGAACTTAATTAACTATTGACGTCGAGCTGATAATAAGCATAAGCAGTGTAGATTAAACTTTTGTTCTATAAATATTACACTCTTTGTAACATTTTTCCTGACATCGCGATGTCAGGTAAGTGCATCACATCATCTTATGCATCAGGTAAGGTATGGGTAAGTGCATCACTGCTAAATCATTATCTGTTATTATTTACGATAGGCAATACTGATAAAGCACCATTTCAATTGTGCGTAACAGCACCCTAAAATAAGTCTTATAATGGTGGTAGGAACAAATTGTGTAAATAATTATTACGTATTTGGAATACTATCATTACGCAACTTAATATTGTAATTTAAACCAGCATAGAAAACGAATTTATTTCTAAATACCATGTCGCTGAAATCAGCTATGTAATTTATAAGGTTTCATTCTTATTTACTGCATTTCTTTAGTGTTTCCTTCTTTTCCTCCTGATGAACTTACCTACTGACATTGGGATGATAATCAAAAAGCCCAGGGTATCAAACCTTTGTTCCATAAAAGTTGTACAGTATCTGTAACTACCTTTTGCCCTCATGAACTTACCTGACATCTGTATGTCAGGTAAGTATGTCAGTATGTCAGTGCATCATCTCACCTGTCATCAGGATGTCAGGTAAGTGTATCAGTTGAAAGTAATTACAAATTATTACTTAATATTCAATTATAGCATATTACAATATAATAGAAGTAAAAAAAATTTTCGAAGTACACATTATTTTTAACAGAAGTTTTGCCATATATCTAGTAGGATTAATAGTTTTATTTACACTGACAACTCTGGAAGGAATATGCAACTGTTTATATGGTATCTAAAAAATAATTTAGATTCTCATGTTGATATTATTTTAGTTTGAAATAAACTGAAGAAAACGGTTAATACGCCACTGGCCGGTAAAGCGGTGGTGTCGGTAACTAGTTTTGTCTGTTTGTGGAGTCTCGACAAGGCAACCATTAATAAAACAGTAGGATTCTGTATTAAACGGCTTCTTGCCTATTTGATCGTGCACGTTATATTATGGCGCGTTCTTTATACAAATAAATCAATTGACGTATTATTGCTAAATAATAACGTGATCTAGAGAACGGATCTAGATACAAATTATTCACGTACACCTGCGCTAATACCAAGGTGCATATTTCCACAAAAAAATCGGTAAAATATTGCTGACATCCATAACTTTATTTTAAACACGAACATCCATATGTTCCAGGATAAATTTCTCTATCGATATAGATTATAATCTGACACATAAATTTACACTTTTCAAAGGAAAACCCGGCCACGGTTACAAAGCTCTTGCACGAAACCTAGAGTATATTCTACATTCATATTTGCAGCCAAGCCAAATAGCCACTTTTCCATACAACATAGTAATTGTTAAACATACAGGGTGCATCTTAAGTTCATGTAATAACAAGGGAATAATTTTAGTCTCAAAAGGCTTGGAGAGTGGTAACTTTAAGTCCCTGCCTACTTTATAACATAGACTTAAAATACATCCTGTATGTTTATTAGTAATATAGTACTTACTTTTATTGTAATGTAGCGTTTAGCGTTACATTTTGTAAAAGTTTCTATTCTAAATGAAAAAATAAGTGCTTAATTGCCCTTGGAATAAAAGCAATTTATCCCGACGTGAAATTTCTAATCTATCTTCCTCCCTAAGTCAAGTTACTTCTAATTAAAGCGCATTTTGCTTAACAAGGGCCGTATATCTTGGGAATTATCAATGTATACGTCCACATCTGCGACAATTTAAATTTTTTGTCATTAAAATCTCATTTTGGGGCGATTTATTTTACTAATTAATTCAAAAATTTAGCCGCAAGGGCTGTACAACTTAAATTATGACATTACATTAATTCAAAGACTAATAAAATACCGCGTCTCAGCGTCTGCTTTATATAAATCGCGATTTATTTTTAAAATTTCTAGTCATTTTAATTCTTTGCTCGACGAAGTTTTAGGTAATAATGCAAAGTGTTACTTTCGTTAGGGGACAGACTTATACGGAACTATATTTGATTTTTACAGATACAGTGTGATCAGACTTTCCTCGTCTTGATGCAAAAGCTAAAAGAACGATCGATTCGTCGTCAGCGGTGTCATCAGACATATACCGGTTTGGAGCTTGTTAGCTTCCATCAGTGTGTCACAGGTGAGGCTACTGACGTATAACCGCGGCTGTTTGCTCTCAGTCATAACCGACAAAAGGTCATGAGTATACGCGAGACCCAGTACGGAGCCTCTCCGCTTCTCTACAATTTATGCAAATCATTTAAACAGCTTTCATAAAATATTTTTGTGGCTCATACTGTATAATAAATAGTTTTAAATTTTTTTCAGATTTCTTCCTTGCAACATCCACATGGATACCTACTATTGATTCGGCGTTGTGACGCTTCACTTGGTTGTTGGTTCGATGTGAGAAATGAAGAAAGGGAAGAAAAACTTCAAGAAGATAACCAAGCTACGTGGCAAATGTCGTCTCGATGTTGAGGTGATATATTTAATACACCCAATGTGTGAGACTATGTTTAGCTCGTAACTTTTACATCGAATCGCATAAATGACGACTGGTAGATAAGAAAGAAAACTAGTCTGTAGTTACATATGACTAAATAAAAATTTTAGTTGTATTTTTGTTTTATTTAAAAAAAAATTGAGATATAAATATTCGAAGAATTTTCTTTCTGTACATCAATAAATAATTCTTTCACTTTGTCTGATTCAAATTATTGATATCATTTCTGCAACAAGCATTTTTTAAAATTTTTTTTGTTAAAAATCGACAAAAAATGGAGCAAAAAATTGGACAAAAAAAACGATCAAAAAACACTAAAATTTTACTAAAATTTCTGTAAAATTTTTTTGTTAAAAATCGACAAAAAATGGAGCAAAAAATTGGACAAAAAAAACGATCAAAAAACACTAAAATTTTACTAAAATTTCTGTAAAATTTTTTTGTTAAAAATCGACAAAAAATGGAGCAAAAAATTGGACAAAAAAAATGATCAAAAAACACTAAAATTTTATTAAAATTTCTGTAAAATTTTTGTTAAAAATCGACAAAAATGGAAAAAATTGGACAAAAACGATCAAAAACATTAAAATTTTATTAAAATTTCTGTAAAAATTTTTGTTAAAAATCGACAAAAATGGAGCAAAAATTGACAAAAAATGATCAAAAACACTAAAATTTTACTGAAATTTCTGTAAAAATTTTTGTTAAAAATCGACAAAAATGGAGCAAAAATTGGACAAAAACGATCAAAAAAAACTAAAATTTTATTAAAATTTCTGTAAATTTTTTTTGTTAAAAATCGACAAAAAATGGAGCAAAAAATTGGACAAAAAAAACGATCAAAAAACACTAAAATTTTATTAAAATTTCTGTAAAAATTTTTTGTTAAAAATCGACAAAAAATGGAGCAAAAAATTGGACAAAAAAAACGATCAAAAAACACTAAAATTTTATTAAAATTTCTGTAAAAATTTTTTGTTAAAGATCGACAAAAAATGGAGCAAAAAATTGGACAAAAAAAATGATCAAAAAACACTAAAATTTTACTGAAATTTCTGTAAAAATTTTTTGTTAAAAATCGACAAAAATGGAGCAAAAATTGGACAAAAACGATCAAAAACACTAAAATTTTATTAAAATTTCTGTAAAAATTTTTTTTTAAAAATCGACAAAAATGGAGCAAAAATTGACAAAAATGATCAAAAACACTAAAATTTTACTGCAATTTCTGTAAAAATTTTTGTTAAAAATCGACAAAAATGGAGCAAAAAATTGGACAAAAAAAATGATCAAAAAACACTAAAATTTTATTAAAATTTCTGTAAAAATTTTTTTTTAAAAATCGACAAAAAATGGAGCAAAAAATTGGACAAAAAAAACGATCAAAAAACACTAAAATTTTACTGAAATTTCTGTAAAAATTTTTTGTTAAAAATCGACAAAAAATGGAGCAAAAAATTAGACAAAAAAAACGATCAAAAAACATTAAAATTTTATTAAAATTTCCGTAAAAATTTTTTGTTAAAAATCGACAAAAAATGGAGCAAAAAATTGGACAAAAGAAACGATCAAAAAACACTAAAATTTTACTAAAATTTCTGTAAAATTTTTTTGTTAAAAATCGACAAAAAATGGAGCAAAAAATTGGACAAAAAAAATGATCAAAAACATTAAAATTTTATTAAAATTTCCGTAAAAATTTTTTGTTAAAAATCGACAAAAAATGGAGCAAAAAATTGGACAAAAAAAATGATCAAAAAACACTAAAATTTTACTGAAATTTCTGTAAAAATTTTTTGTTAAAAATCGACAAAAAATGGAGCAAAAAATTGGACAAAAAAAATGATCAAAAAACACTAAAATTTTACTGAAATTTCTGTAAAAATTTTTTGTTAAAAATCGACAAAAAATGGAGCAAAAAATTGACAAAAACGATCAAAACACACTAAAATTTTACTGAAATTTCTGTAAAAATTTTTTGTTAAAAATCGACAAAAAATGGAGCAAAAAATTGGACAAAAAAAATGATCAAAAAACACTAAAATTTTACTGAAATTTCTGTAAAAATTTTTTGTTAAAAATCGACAAAAAATGGAGCAAAAATTGACAAAAACACGATCAAAAACACTAAAATTATATTAAAATTTCTGTAAAAATTTTTGTTAAAATCGACAAAAATGGAGCAAAAATTGACAAAAACGATCAAAAAACACTAAAATTTTACTGAAATTTCTGTAAAAATTTTTTGTTAAAAATCGACAAAAAATGGAGCAAAAAATTGGACAAAAAAAACGATCAAAAAACACTAAAATTTTATTAAAATTTCTGTAAAAATTTTTTTTTAAAAATCGACAAAAAATGGAGCAAAAAATTGAACAAAAAAAACGATCAAAAAACACTAAAATTTTACTGAAATTTCTGTAAAAAATTTTTGAAAAAAATCGACAAAATGGAGCAAAAATTGACAAAAACTATCAAAAAACACTAAAATTTTATTAAAATTTCTGTAAAAATTTTTTGTTAAAAATCGACAAAAAATGGAGCAAAAAATTGGACAAAAGAAACGATCAAAAAACACTAAAATTTTATTAAAATTTCTGTAAAATTTTTTTGTTAAAAATCGACAAAAAATGGAGCAAAAAATTGGACAAAAGAAACGATCAAAAAACACTAAAATTTTACTAAAATTTCTGTAAAATTTTTTTGTTAAAAATCGACAAAAAATGGAGCAAAAAATTGTGCAAAAAACCTATTTTCGTCTGTCGCACAAAAACAATTATAAAATTATACTTTATAATTTCTTGTATGAATTTATGAACAGCCTTTTCCTGTAGCAGTGTTGATGTGAGCAAATTCAAAAATATACTCCTAGCCTCAGACGGTATAATTTAACGCCTGAGTACTAGAAACATACATCTTCAAAATTTGCTCCTATGGTACAGCGTCATGCAGATGTTCTGAAAAAGAATATCAGAGCTATATTATATTAATTTTTAAGATGTAAGATAATACGTATATACCTAATTATATACAATATAGGTGTAATTTTTCAAACAGTTATGTATGTATGCATGTGTTATACCCAGGAAAAGGAATCATAGGTTAAACTTTTTTGGAAAAATTTTCGCGAAATTTATAGAAATAAATTTTCCTTCAAAAATTTGTTGGACAACCAAAGGTGTCAGGAGGTCCGGAATGAGTCCCTCTATAAATTCCTCCCTGGGGTTTCCTAGGGGTACCTGAAGCCGTTTGCTCTAAAACAAACGGTTTCCGAGATATTTAGATTTTTTCGAAAAAAAATGTTAAAAAGCGTCGTAATTCCCTTAATTTTCGACGTAGCAGGTTGCGGTTTGGTTCACCGAAAAGCAGATGCCAAATGCTAATTCATCGTACCTTCAGTTTTTCGATATGCATTTGTTCAAGAGCTCTGACAGATAGTTGTCGACAGATATTCAAATTTTTATGTTTTTCCATCATTACGGTCGCTTACAGAAAACCAACAACGATACAAGTAAAAGATGCCGAGATAGTTTAGGTAACTGCAATCAAATGTTCAATTTTATTTGAAAAATTTTCGCGAAATTTTTAGAAACAAATTTTTCTTAAAATTTGTTGGACAACCAAAGGTGTCAGGAGGTCCGGAATGAGTCCTCTATAAATTCCTCCCTGGGGTTTCCTAGGGGTACCTGAAGCCGTTTGCTCTAAAACAAACGGTTTCCGAGATATTTAGATTTTTTCGAAAAAAAATGTTAAAAAGCGTCGTAACTCCCTTAATTTTCGACGTAGCAGGTTGCGGTTTGGTTCACCGAAAAGCAGATGCCAAATGCTAATTCATCGTACCTTCAGTTTTTCGATATGCATTTGTTCAAGAGCTCTGACAGATAATTGTCGACAGATATTTAAAATTTCAATTTTTTTCCATCACTGCGGTTGCTGAAAGAAAACCAACCACGATACAAGTAAAAGATGTCAATAGCTTAGGTAACTGCAATCAAATGTTCAATTTTTTTTGGAAAAATTTTCGAGAAACAAATTTTTCTTCAGATATTTTTTGGGCAACCAAACGTGTTAGGAGATCCGGAATGAGTTTCTCTGTACATTCCTCCTTGGGGTACCTGAAGCGTTTTGTTCTAAAACGAACGGTTTCCGAGATATTTAGATTTTTTCGAAAAAAATGTTAAAAAGCGTAGAACTTTCTTATTTCTCAACGTAGCAGATTTGGTTTGATTCAGCAACGGCTGATAATCGCTAGAGTTAGAGCAAAACGCCTTCAGGTACCTCATAGAAACCTCAGTGTTTTTCCCCTTAAACTTCAGCTGAAAATATCTCCTTCCTCTTAGACTTCAGTTGAATACAGATTTCAAATATGAATTTAGGAGACTCGAATTAGGTTAGGAGAATTATGTCAGATTTTTTCGAAACAAAAAATGTTCTTGGTTAAAAATTTGTAGAACTATAGTATAGAAAATTACCAAAAATTCGCAAAATATGAAAGTGCCTACAGTTACAGTATAGATAAAGCCATGCAAGCATAAGTATTTCGACCCGCTGAAAATGCTGGAGATGTCCGTTTTCGCCTAAGTTCTATAGTTTTTTCGGAAAGAGCGATTTTTTTGCTATGTTGAAATAGTGATACACGTGTTCTTCCCTTTAACCTTCAGCTAAAAACAGACTTTAGATATGAATTTAAGAGTCGTATTCCATTAGGATTTTGAGATTTTTTGTTAGCTAAACATTTTCATGAGCATTTAAGTGTCTCGGAAAATTTAAATAATTAAATGTATACATGTGGAAGAATCATAACAATGTGTGTATGTGTATATCAGGTTACATTTTATGTTGTTGCAAAATTTTAACTGCGGTCATGCCAATTACAAAATCAAACGTATTTCATTTGAAATGTGTTCAATATTTAATTCTCTGCTGCTGCTAATCCCGCAAGATAAGCAATGGCAAGGGAAGGGAAGGGCATAAAGGACAGCGGCAATTTTGAAGTGTCCCCTCAACAAGGGTGATGTATTAGACATGTTTCCTCCAGGGCCTGAATCGCGTGCTGCTAAATCGACCAGAAAATTACAAATATTTAAACCTGTTGTCTGAACTTAATCGTTCTCGTTTTGTGTTCTTCTAAAAATTCCTAACAGCGAAACTCTACGCTCATACAAAATAGTGCAGATATATGTTTGTAATATCACCCGAAATGTATGCTTCAGATATTATTTATTTTTATTATTACTTTAATTTAAGTCTATACAGGTTGTCCGGAGTACGAATGTCAATATTAAGGAAGCTTTTATACTTGACCAAAAGCAACAAAAAAAAAATGAAAATAATTTATATTACGAATAGTTTTTCTACAAATATATTTCAAAAATAAAAATCTATTAAAACTAAACTATAATTGAAGGGCTCGGTGCAAAAATCCAATCAACTCCACTTTTTCCTCAAAATTAGATATTTTATGTCATATGCAACAAATTATTGCGCATCTTTTGGTGCAAGAATAAGCCAAGTCCGACGAATATTAATAAAGATGGTGGAGTTGACTGGACAAGCACTTGGTGCAAGAATCAGTCAACTCGGGAGATGGCCGTTTCTTGCACCAAAAAATGAGAACACTGTTTAACAAAAACTTCACGTCGCAGTATCTATTGCGCAGGAGCGTTACTTTCGAAAAGTAACGAATAAATTCATTATTTTTGAAATTGAGAAGTTTTCGAAAAAATCCCCTGTTACGTCGATTTTGTTTTTAAAAATGACACTTTTTGACATACGACCCATATTGTGACGTCATCGTTGTTCGAGATGTGACGTCATCGACAATTTTTTTTAAAATAGCAACCCCCAATTTTGACCATGCCATTTAAATGAGCGTGTCATTCTACATACATACATCATGAAAAATTATGGTGTTACATAACAAAAATTTCAAGAAAATATTGTTTGAAAATTTTAAAATTTAATTTTCACAATGAAGTTGAAATCGAACATTTCTAGGTTATTTATAATGTTTCATTGTTGTGAAGATATGTTTTCTTTTGTATTATTTTGTTTTTGCAATATTTTTTGGGTTTTCTCTTACAGTCAATAAATGTTTAAAACACTGTTTGATTTATTTGTTTATTTTTCACAAGTTCGGTACAAGAAACTATTTTATAATAAATCATTGCTCAGTGCATATAGGTACAGTGCGTTTCATTAACTTTGATAACATTTTGATCAGCTGTAACTTTTCTGTTTTTAAAGATATCGGAATGAAGCAAAAACCATATTGCATAGTGGACTAGCAAGTTTTTTCTTATTTGAAAAACAAAACAAAAGACCAACGATTTTGAGAGATCTTAACCTAACTTATATTTTTTTAAATGGAACGCCCTGTATATTATTGGATATTTGGATTCTACTGAAAATTCCAAGCATATTTTAAAAAGCATATCCTATACCTATCTTCAACTGTTTCTGAGAAATAGTTTTACAAACATGTTAAATTATCATAAAAATTGCTCTACTTGTTCATGGCACACTTTGCACTGAGCTAAAGCTGAAGTTCAGCATTGCTTGAGCCGTGCTGGTAGCAATCGAGCCTTAGTGTTTTGTTCTGTTGAGGAAAATGGCAGACAAGTAGAGCGATTTTTATGATAATTTGACATGTTTGTAAAACTATTTCTCAGAAACAGTTGAAGATAGGTATAGGATATGCTTATTAAAATATGCTTGGAATTTTGAGTAGAATCCAAATATCCAATAATATACAGGGCGTTCCAAATATAAGTTAGGTTAAGATCTCTCAAAATCGTTGGTTTTTTGTTCTGTTTTTCAAATAAGAAAAAACTTGCTAGGCCACTATGCAATATGGTTTTTGCTTCATTCCGATATCTTTAAAAACAGAAAGGTTACAGCTGATCAAAATGTTATCAAAGTTAATGAAACGCACTGTACTTAATTGACATATATTTTTTAACACCAATACTCAGCCAATTTACATTAGAATGTTTTATTGATTTCCCACAAATTATGAAAAATGGAGTTGACTGGTTTTTGCACCGAGCCCTTCAATTTTTTTATGTAATGCATTTTTATGGGAACTAAGTACAGGCATTCAAATTTGGAACATTATTTTTACAGCGACACCCTAAAAGGCAGTAAGACACTTATTACAGAGTGATATATAGATTGACAAATAACAAACATTTCCCTGAGTCATGCTTTACAAATTACAACACCCACGTTTTCTAACAGCACAGAAATATAATTTGCCAATTCGCATCTAGATTTTATCCTTTACAAGATTTACTCAAGGATATACCAATTACGTTGGAGAATACGCCTTTAACACGACAAGTCACGAAAATTTGTATGTAAAGCATTTTAAAATGATTTCTGTGTAAGTATGCAAGAAACGATAAAAGTGCGTCTGATTTTTATGTTCAATGTTACACAATTATTCCTGCTTTAACAATGTTACATTCAACGACCAAATTCAAATTACAGGCAAATGTGATGTTTTTAAAAATAAAATCATTATTAACCCTCTATACGCACGAAGTAATTATAACTAATATCAAACTGAATAATTAATTGTTTGTGATTCGTAAATTCAGCTGAATTATTAAATATTGTATTGTAGTTTATGGTGATGATGAATTATATCAGTGGCAAAATCGAAAAAATATTTGGGAATGGCTAAAATCAAATATAAACCGGAATTTATCACACATTTCTCATTGCAAGTGCTTTCTGATTTTCTATCACCTAGCTGAAACTTTTAGTAACCTAAGTCATCGGAAATGATTGACTGAGCACTTGGAACGATATCTCTACAGTTATTTCCCATACCGTTATGCACCAGTTACATTTGCGCACGAATATTCGTGTCGTTGATGCTTGTCCCGGTCGGAGTATGATTCTCGATTTCCACTGAATCTCGTCAACTTAGCAAACATTCGTTATGCTTCTACAAAGTGTATAAATAGCAAAATAAATTATTGGGGAAATATTCCTACAGTACTTCAGATAATGAATGAATTAATTTAGAAGAAGAGGAAGAATTTATGTTGAATTCAGATCAATAAGTTTTAAGATCGAAATACTTATCGATTTAAAACATATCTATAATTGAATCGGCACTATGAGAAAACATGCGAGAGGCTGTCTAGCATATGGTTTTTATAGCGGCGCAAGAATTTAGTGTAAAATATAATTTACAAGTATATAATTATAATTAAGAATAATTGTTAATTATAAAGTCGACTGTGTACTTGACAACACGTTAATTAACTAGTTTGCTCTTGTGTAATGAGATAGCAACGCTTGTAAGAATAGTGATCGAGAGACGATATTTAAGGACTAGAGAAATTATCATTAAAAGCATCGTTTATTAAAATGCAGTAAAAACAAAAATATCACCTGATATAGCATTATAAGAAAATACGACAAACTTCATCCGCTGATTTATTTATTTTTTTCAGTTGAATTACTTGCAACATTCGAATGTGATATGCTTTCATTTCAAATATAAAGCTTATTTAGCTAGCTTCTTTAACTTCGGCGAGTGAAAGCGAAAACATTTCAACTTGAGCTTTTGGCAGTGTCTGTCTGGTCAATAAAAATAATCAGCAAATGAAGCATAGAGTCACAAAGCAAGCATGCCAACGGGTCCTTTGAACTTAGAATTAATCTAAATCTCCCTTGTACCGTTGCACCCTGGGAATGTCACCCCATTTGTTTGACAGCAACCGCTCTGAAAGTATTATTTAAATAAGGACTGTTTCTGTTAGGTTTTAACTCATTGGTATTCATTTCGCTCTTAACACGGTTGTGCCATAAGCTTACCAAAATCAAAGACTTTACCCTTAAAATAACAATTTAACACCATATACAGGGTGATTCAGAACCTATCTAAAAGTTTGAATGTTCAGGGGTCTCTTACAAATACAATTTTGTAAAAATAAAATCAAAAAGAGCAATTCAAAAATGATTTAAAAATACACTTCCGCACGACACTGGAAACTGGTTCACTGTAAAACTTAAGGCGTATAATCAGCGACTGGACAAAAAATTTAAAGAAGTTGCCTAGAAAAGAAATAAATTATATTTTACACCTATTTTAATGCAGCAAATTCAATTGCTTATACCGCTATTGTTATTAATTATTAATAAAATGAGTTTGTGGTTTAAAATAGTAAAATACTTTGACATACCTGATATTACAACGAAATTTTGGGCCCGTATTACCCAGTTTCTACAAACTAACACAAATGTTTCTGCTTCTTGTCCGTTTTGAACTAGCAAGTTATTGGCAGCAGCTATGATACGTTTGCGTAAATCATCAATAGTGTCCACTTCGGTGCATTATACCTCATTTTTTAGATATCCCCAAAAAAATAAGTCCGAATGATTTAAAGTCAGGAGACGGCCATGGTACCGGTTCTCTTCGGCCAATTCCTTGGTATTAATGCCTGTACATGGTACGGATATAATTGAGTCTCGTGTATGATAGACACTGCTGCAATACGCCGTGGACGCCCTGGACCTCCACATTCAGTTGCAAATTTTCCGTGTCACTCACTGCATACCATTGTGAAAGTAGCTGCATTTGGCACATGTTTATCGAGAGTATAGAGTAAATAAGTAACAAAAGCCTTTTTGTTCCATAAAGAAACGCTATAGAACTATCATTATGTAGGTTATGTAAGGTATACCCCCATCTGACGAGACCTGCTTGTAAAAGTACGAAATATTTTGATCAAAGTATAATGGGAAAATTTGTATAACATAGTTGTGACTTGTAAAAATATTTATCTGCTTGCAGAAAGAAAATTTCATTACGATAGATAAAATTTATTTGATTGCTAATAGAAATTGATTTTCTTGTAGAAATTTAGTAACATATTTAACTTAGACCATTCCAAACCTTCTCCATTTGCACTTCTATATGTTGAAGTTAAAGAATTTTATTAGATTAATTAAATAAGATTGAAATACCACAATAAAATATGACAACACTGTGGATATTAAGTGGCATAGATCTGTTATAGTAGTTGCTTACCAAGCATATTTGTTCCATAATCATTGCAATCGACACAAAAATGTCATATTAGTGGAAATCCATTGGAAGTACAAGAAAATGCCTTTCTTTCTGTCGCCATATTGTGAAGAAAGAAAAAATCTTAATTAAAGATATATACAATATAAATAGGTGAAATGATACCAATGATATGGATATACTTACTTTCTGACAATTTTGTATACAGTTGGTCGTTAAATTCATCAATATAGAAAACATTTTTTACTAAATTTCCAGCAGCATAGGAAATATAAGGTCAACTGAGGGCGCGTCAAAAAAATACCATTATGTACTACGTTTATATTACGATAAAACTTTTTCTTAAAATGTACTGCTCCCTGATGGACAAACCAACTAAGCAATTCGTAATGTGAGTACTCCTATACAGGCTGATTAGATCCATCTTAAAATTAAACGATTTTAAAGTTCTCTAAATAGAACACCATGCAACACAAAAATTGTATAACGAAGTGCTATAGAATTTTTATGAGATTGCTTTGTAACTGTGTTATAAAAATTCTTCAAGACCTGTGAAAACGTTTATTCAACAATTCTATAAGTATTTCCTGCAAACCTTACAGAACTAAAAGATTCTATAGAATGGTGCCCAATTTTATGGTATAAGTGTCGTAAGAACGTTTTGAAAATGTTCTTAGAACAAACATTGCTCTATAAAATTTGCTCTGGAAACGTTCTTACGATTTTTATACAACAGGAAATTGTTGTAATTAACATCATTTATCATGACGCATCTATTCCCAATTTTGTTTAGATAAGTTCTGAATCACCCAGTATATGCATGCCTAGATTTATTAAAAATTATTCTCCATTAATACCTCAAAATTGTCATAAAATCAGCTAATAAGTATTTATTTATGTGTTGATAATTTGTTTATAAAAACGTATATTACTAAATTTGACAAGGAATTGTAAAATATGACTAATCATTCACTTGGTAAAAGTCAATAAGTATCTTCGACTATGCAATTCAAACCAATAAATCTAACTTCCACGTTTGGACTCAATATGACTTGCGGCATATAAAAACAGGAAGAAGTTCTATGAATAATCAGTCATTTAAAGTATTACATTAATCACAATATACCGAGTGACCCATGCTATTGTCAGTACAATGAAACTTCAAGAAACAGAAAAATATTCAGGTTCTGTACACGCTGTATTAGGTAAATAAATATCATTATTGTTGTATTTTGTTGATGTTGTAGCTGAGGAAACTGTTTTGTATAGGTAATAAATTGCTTTAAGGGGTTGCAAAGTTTTTCTGTAAAAAGCAGTTGTGGCGAAGTAATTAGTCATTTATGAATCCAGTAATTGCACATAAAAAGATAAATAAGATGCTCCCCTTTAATGGGCAACCCTAATGCTGGAATACAGTCCTTACATTATTCTTGTCTTAAGGAACTTTAAAAACTTAGTCCTGAACATGTATTTTTGAACAAGGGCTTTTTAAGGTACTAAATTAGTCAACGGATTCGGTGTAGCCGTAAATTTAGATGCAAATTAGGATTATATTAATCTTGATTATGAAATTGAAAAGTTTGTTTACATTAAATACAGAAACTGATGTTTAAAATTAATTAAAGATGCTTTTTTCTCGTCCTCTATTTACATAAACATTTTCCGCCTAATTTATGGCTATGCAACTTTTCCACTACGCGAAAACTGACAATTTTAAACGGGTACAAATACATATACAAGGTACATTTAAAATTCCCCACACCTGTATCTCTATTATTCTTTAAGATATCTAAGCGATCGAGATATCATTTTGTAGGCCTAATAAAAAAATATTTTCCCCGGGCGGATTTTTTTCTTCAACGCACTGTACAAAATGATACCTTGGCGATTGACATCCTGAAGAATAACGAATATACAATCGTGGATAGTATTAAATGGTTTACTCTGTACAAAATGAACCAAATAGTTAAAAATTGGTTGTGGACTATTGTATGTACCTCTGCAAATTTAAATGTATTTTTAGACATTCTTAATTACATAATCCAAAAGCATAATCCAATTACTTTTCTATCTAAATGTCATAAACCTGTCACTCATATAAACATGTTAGATATTTGTTTTTGGTTTGCAGTTGCTAAAATCAATTTCTATATTTTTGTTGGAAAATTTATACATTTTCAAAATATATGTACAAAAACATGAGGAAATAGGTATTGTTAATAACTTCTACCACTAATAATTGTTCAATTTTAATCCAAATCTAGTGTAGACAATAGTGTAAACAATAATTAAAAAGTGTGAGGGTAATATTAAAGAGAAACAAATATTTCATGACGTTACGTTTTGAAACTATACATTTTATTGGTGCAATACATTCGTGACGTCACCATTGAATACGTTTTGAAACAGTCGAATACGGTTCGTCGCAAAAAAAACAGCTCTAATCTGGATATTTGTTTTGACAAAACCGGTCGCGGCGGTACTTTGATATGTAGTTCACCAGATAGTATAAGGGTTCGCTCTTATCGTTGGAAACTACTCGTAGTTGCAACCCGAGAAGCTAAGCAAGTTGCAATAAGTAGGCTTCCTAACTTTGTACATCCCATCCAAGTTGTTTATCAGTAAGTAAGCAGAATTATGCACTCTAGGTAAAAGCTACTTCGAAGTGTAATAGTAGAGCTTGCAACAACACATTCTTATTAATTTCAAAAGAAAGCAAGGATACATCAGTATTTGATTTTATAGAAGGAATTTAGCAGCATGCAAAACCTACAATGGGAAAAATATTTCATTGTAATATGTATAATCTCCCTTTAATTTATGGAAATATACTTAAAATTTTAATTTATTAATTCAGTAATAATGTATTTTGTATATAAAAATGTACAACTTCTTAACATCCAAGTGTTCTTATACTTAATTCAACACTTTTTCACTTTAAATGGCCCTAAATTAAAATTTACTTAAAAAGCAATATTTTCTCAAAATATGAATAAAATATTATTAAATACAGATTCAGGTTCGTTTGTGTCGGACAAATCGTCGATTGCGTCACCTACAGCATACCGAGGAGAGCTTACAAGCTTGAAAGCGGTATATGTCTGGTGTGCCGTTAATGAATTACTTTGGCAGTTTGTTCAGGTGTTTACTCATATTTATTTTATAGAATCCTGTTCTCTGTGATCCAGATTATAGAATAATTAAATACAACTCTAGAAAGCAATGCAATGTATATTTAAACCAAGAATACTAATTATACAAATAATATCTGAATGGATAACAGTTATACTTATTTGAATTTTAACACATTATTATGTTCTTTTGTGTTAAATGTGCATTTTTTACAAATTGCTTACAATAAACAAATAGTTTACTTATTTCAACAAACACACTATTTGGCTGTAGTAAAAAGCAATTTTGAGTAAGCAGAAACAAAATTTCAGCATTATATCTGATGATCCGATTGTACATTAATTAATAAGTGTTTTCACATATTAACACAGTGGATCGTGTTAAACTTTTAACACACCATTACGTATAGAGAAATGTGTAAAAACATATGCAATAACGTGTGAACCTCAATTTACAATATGCATCCCTTTTGTTAAATATCAATTTTACAGTACACCTACAACTGCTGACAATAAATGACTGATTTATTTATTTCAACAAACACACTATTTGGCTTTAGCAAAAAGTAATTTTGTGAGTGCAGATAATTGAGTGAATAACGAAATTGATTAATGCAAAACAAAATGTAGGCATTACTTCTGATGATCCGATTGTACATTAATTAATACCTGTTTTTACATATTAACACACTGGATTGTGTTAAACCTACAATTGCTTAAAATAAATAAATGATTTATTTATTTCAACACATTGTTTGGCTGTAGTAAAATTTGATTTAGTTGTCTGTAATTGCAGGCAGGATATTTTAAATGCAATAAAATATTTTTCTCTGTATAGAGAAGTAGTGGGAATAATAAACAAAAAATTAAAAATGAAAAACAAAATTTAGCATTATTTCTCACGATCCGTTTGCATATCTGGTTTAAAAAGATAATTTGTGAAATGAGGCTGCGAGCGTAGGTAACATCTGCGTTTGTCAACCTAGACGATTTCGTGGTCGTTTTTGTGAAGTTCGAAATTATGAGAGGAATTTAAGGGGTTGACCGTCGGCCGGCGGCTATTTCTTGGTCTGGCTGAGATTATTTGACATTGGTAGCGGCAACGGTGCGGTTACTCATTACAGAGAATACTCAGTGCCAAAGGGCGTTACTCTCCTTTGTCAGGGATGTATTATCAAATAAATCATCGTCATAATTTCATTTTAGACGACTATAACTAACGTGGTGTATGATTAAGCTCCACGACGCGAAATTAGATTTAGAAAATAGATCAATTATCATTTCCTTCTTTTTTACCGGCTACAGGGAGTGGCTAAATTCACAAAACCTAGCAATCGCACTTTTCACCCAACGAAATTAATATTAAGACAATATTGTCGTACTTATGTTACAATTCCTTATGCAGTATATTTCCCGAAACCTACTAATCTATTTTAGTAAACAATATCGTAAGAAACGCTATTTTTCCTACAGCAAACTATTCTTTTAAGATTTGCCACTTCGCTCATGACTAAAAGCTGCCTTACTGACCTTCTATTTCAATGTAATTAACTCCTTTCACAATTACAAGTAAGCTTCATGAAACGTAATTTTTCATTAGTTGTTAAATAAACAATCGATAAATTTCATTTAATTAAACATGTCTATATCAATTACTCTGCCTGGTAAGATACTAACTGCAGTCTTATAACAAATAATAACTATCGTAATATTTATTGCAGAAGAATCTACAGTATACAACTTAAGTACAGTTTTAAATATTATTATACATTATGACTTTTTTAAATTTTTAACAACTGAATATTTTCACACTTTCGAATTTCATCATTATACAGTGTGTCCCACTACGAACGGCAGCCATCGATCTATATACTAAAAATTATATACCTACAGGGTGATTCTCAAAATTTGAATACTTACCAAAGTCGGTAGGGTTTACTATTGGAACATATTTTCACGTTTCTGCCAGTTCCAACGTCGATACCCAATTTATTTTACATGGAACGCCCTGTATATTATTGCATTTTTGATTCTACGTTGAATTTTAAGTCAATTTTGTATACAATCGTCTATAACTAAATTCTGTCGTTTTCGTGTTAATTAAAATTTGAAATAGTTACAGTATTGTTTTTCTTAAATAATATTTCTTTCAGAATAATCTGCAGTGTATAACATACATAACATCATTTTCTTCATTTTTAGTAACTGCATATTCATAATTCACTTAAACTTCATAAAAAAACAAAATTTGTTTAAAATATTGAACTGAAATTCGAAAGTGGTGGACATTTTTAAACAAATTCAAAACATAGGCAAAATTTTAACTATTCCTCTTGTATAAATTAACATACAGTATGCGCCAAAAGTATGGAATAAATTCAATAAAAACGAAACAATAATTTTTTGGAAAAAATCCTCGAACAGGTCGATTTTTAATTTAAAAAATACATATTTTAAATGCGATTTTCAAATGTCATTTGTTTTCGAGTAATGACTTTTTTTTAAATGTCAACACCATATTTTTTTCCTTGATTCTGAAAGATCGTTTGTGCAAGTCTGTGAAGAAATTATTCTTGCACATTATGAATGATTTCTGGGGTAACTGCGTATTTCGTCCCGAATGCGATTTTGAAGTTCTTCTAAATTACGTGGTTTATTAATGTACACAATGTTTTGGTGGATGGCAATTCGAACATTTAATTTAAGTATAAAATTTAATCAATTGTATTTTATTTTACATACCTCAGAATTGTTACTTTTTTATGGATAAAATTTACGTTTTCTAACATTCAATCGTCATTTACTCGAAAACTTTCCTATGTAAGAGGGAAAAATTTTAGTACTGTCTGATAGAGAATTAAACGATCTTTCAGAATCAAGGAAAAAATATGGTGTTGCCATTTAAAAAAAAAATCGATGACGTCATTACTCGAAAACAAATGACATTTGAAAATCGCATTTTACGCTAAAATATGTATTTTTTAAATTAAAAATCGACCTGTTCGAGGATTTTTCCCAAAAATAATTGTTTCGTTTTTATTGAATTTATTCCATACTTTTGGCGCATACTATATACCGGGTGTTCCCTCTAAGACTTTCAGTGCGAATATCTCAGAAACCATCACAGCCAGTGCGACGAAATTTGGTATACAGACACTAGATGCGGAGTAGAATCTGATGATAACATCAATTCTTATACAGGGTGTTCCATTTTCCAAGAAATCGATTTGATTTTGATTTTATTGTCAGCCCTGCTAAAACTTATGTTTAAATTGAAATATACTTAATTATGAATACATTCTGATAAATAAACATTCAAACATTTCAAATCTTAACATAAAAAACGCCTCCAAAAAGTACCAAAATTTCATTGTTTTGTCATGTAAAACGTGCATAGCCTTGAGCCAGACTTACACAGAAGAAACTAACATCGCTAAACGTCAAAACTATGAATTGTCATTGAATTGTCAAATATTAATGGCATAAAGTATTTTATTTTACATAAAAACGCTAAATAATGTATTTAATGCAATTTACGTATACACAATGGTGTTATATCACAAAATAATTTACAAAAGTGTGTAAGTACTTAAAGAATATCTCTCTTTTCCAACTGCTGTAATTATGGATTACTTATTTAGCAACAAATAAATTCGAGCAAAACGATTCCTAAAACTTTATAATTATAATGTGAACATGTTTGTCGTTGAAAGTCAGATCTAATCTGAACTGAACCCCTACTGAACCTAGGTACCCCAGCCCGACTAAATAAATATTACGAAAGCATAACCTAGAAATGATTGATTCTTGTGCACATATTTCAACACTTTGTGAAGAAGATGTTTAAGAAGAACTCTACATCTGTAAAATAGTAAACAATGAACTACAATTTCTGTATTTCATATGATACAGAACTAGAATAAAGCAACTGGTTTTGGTTTGGTTTGGTTTTTGCTAGGAAGAATCGCCTGCAAACCTACTATACCCAGTAGGTACCTATCAAATAGTCATTTAAAGCTAGATAATAATTTGTAATTATTGTTTTTATGTTTCAGTTATGTGTGTTAGTGCCACAAATTAGTACCTACATTAAAACAGACACTAGAACGAATAAGCGAAAAATATTACAGACATTTTCTTGGAAAGAATTCTAAATATGGAATGATGGATAATATTATAAAGAAGTCTCTAACTCACTTTGAAGAGTATTCTATAAGACATTAAATTCAGTTGTCGTGGGTTTTAAAATTTCTAAACGAATAAATTTAAGAAATTTAACTAATTTCATAATTCTATGTAGAGTATGAAAACATCTCGTTAGAATATCTTAAACATGTTGAAAGTTAACTGTTGTTACAATATACACAACATAACGTAATAAGGTAGGTATCGAACAATGAAATGGTAAGATTTGTTCCTAATCGTACATGCTTGACCATCCCTTAGATTGAACGGTGCTCTGCAAATTAGAATACAGAACTGTTTAACATAAAATCGATTAAATGTATGTAAGTACTTAGGTACTTTTAATTTATTGTAGTTTTATTTTATTGTAAATAAATTAAATTTTGTATTTGTCTTTTTTTATTCTACCTGAATTATTAAACACAGATGCTTAAGAAATAATGAATACTTGAAGATGAAGGGTCAAGTTAATCAATTTAGCCACTAATAAAAACCACTGTAGGTACGTATTACTTTTTGAAAAAAATCTTTCATTTAGTCTTGAAAATGTAGAATACTTTTCAAAGTGAGTTTTTTATATTATCTATTTTTTTTATAATTATACCTACCTTATAAGAACTGAATATTAACAGTTCTCACTGATATTTATGTTTTAGACATGTTAATTTTGTTATAGAATTAGTAAACACAAGGATTATTTGCTGTAGTGTATAATAAATACAAACGATAACAATTTAATAAACTTTAATTTCCGCCATACTTGCATTATTTATATTTTTTATTTAATTCACTCGTTAACTTACACATTCCATGAACTTTAATTTTATTAAATAATTAAACCAAGTACAGAAAGTTAGGTATGTTTTTATTTATAGCAAAACGTAAAGTCTAATGTGTTCTAGCAAAATTTTCCTCGTCTCCCATCTCTCTGTCGCACGAATATAAACTAATCTTGGCATCTCTGTATGAAAGTAATTTTAGCACACCTAGGTATATGGCTCGAAATTTTACTCACATTTGATGTGGAGTAGTTTTTATAACAGATATATTTTTGTAATACTGGAACTGAAGCTTTCACTCAAGGAATCCATTGCATTTTTATCTGATTGTTTCTAGGCTTTAAAACATTTTTACCACTTGTTGAAGAGGCTTTATTCATTATTTTCATTATTTGGAACTCTAGGTTAAGTTTACACATCGTTCAGACCTCGAGAGAGTCGGGCTCTGCGTCTGCGCTCTGCAGCATATTCACAGTAAACAACAGTCAACAGTCCTCTGTCTGTGGTAAAGCACAAAGCAGCGAGTCAAGGGCGTGACGTGTTCATAAATTTAATGTCTTCTCGTAGGGATTGTTCTTTATCGCTTTTATTATTTCCCAGAATAGTCGTATTATACAATTAAACAAACATGTTTCACATATTTTCAGAGTATTCATGCCGAATAAAGCTCAGCGTACGCGAACAGCTAATAACCTCTAAATTCCATTTTTAACAAAACTAGCATTATTGCAAATACGTACGCAGATTCAATGTACCTTGTGGTGTTACGTATTTATAATAAAATTCCTACAAAAATAGTCAAACTTGCTTTGACAGTTCCTGTCACTTTACGTTTTGACGTCTATCCATGCGATTGTTGCGTGTGTGTAAATTGGACTCACGGCTATACACATTTTGCATGACAAAACAATGAAATTTGGGTACTTTTCATAGACGTTTTTTTATGATAAAATATAATTTTTTCTGGACTTTTTTTATCATAATGTGTTCATAATTAAGAATATTCCAATTAAAATACATATTTTACCGAGGTTGACTACCAAAAATCGAACTTAAATCGATTATCTGCAAAACTGAACACCCTGTATAAAAATTAATGGCATCGTCGAATTCTACACGCCATCTAGTGCCAGTATACCAAATTTTGTCGCACTAGCTGCAATAGTAGCTGAGATATTCGCACTGAAAGTCTTAGAGGGAACACCCGGTACAATAATTAAAAGTATAACTATTAATTAACATTTTTATAGAAGTTACTTCAAATCGTAATAAATATTTATGTGAGGAAATGAATGAAATAATTAAATATTATACTCATTTTTTGATCATTATATCCAAGAAAATAAACAAAATAGATAACTGTATAATTATTTATATTTTTTTCAGGTACTTGGTTTAACTATTGTGTTCTGTGCTTGTTATAATATTCCACGAAAATTATATGCCAGAAAAGTCGAACATACTAATGGAAAACATTTTGCATTTAAGTATAAGTGAAATATCCGACACTCCGATTGTTTTTTTTTAATAATTTGAAATTCAAAACTAACGAATATTTTCCCTCTTATTACACAGGGTGGTATGAATTTTATGATGGAAACGTCAACAAAGTTACAAACAAAATATACTGTATGTCCGATTGGAATCGTGATATCTAAAAAATTGCAATAACTAAAGTACTATTGAAAGTTTAGGCTATGTCTGCAACACCTCACAAAGCAGATAACATTTACATGACTTCATAATTTATTATATACATTAGTCCGCAAACAAATGTATTAATTTAGAATAATAATTACGCACAGATTAGCTTTAAAAGTCTATTCGTGACGGGGGCTCGAAGGTAGGAAAACATTTTTTGTAAAATCGTGATTTCTTACATTTAACTCTGTCAAAAACAAATGACTAACACTGAAGAGGAGGAATTGTACAAGAACAAGTCGACAGCAGCACGGTATTCCAACCCAACTGTCGATTATCAGTACAAGAAACAGAATAAACAAATTTCATTACATCACTTTGAAGGCGGTGTGTCACAGCTAGTAACTATTACAAATATACAGGATGTTCGTTATTTGGGAACACTCCGTATGTTACTACATTTTTTAATTCAATGATTTTCCTGGAAGTATATATCAACTTGATCCATAAATTTAAAAATATTATACTAAGCGCTTTATTCCGAGGCATATATTTTTATAACTTCAAACAGCTATAACTTTTTTGTTTCAAATGGAACATTCTATATTTTTTTCACTCTGTCTTGTGCATTTAAATTGTCCTTCAACCAATATTAAAATTGCTAAGGTTGTGATTACTACTTTTAAAGATATGTGAACATTTCTACTATTTTGACAGTTTTCATTATGTTAATAAATTTGACATGGATATCGATATCGATATTTTTTGGATGCCGCAGTTGCCAGTGGGACACCCTGTATAATCGACAATGCGCTATGACGAATATCTAAGTCACAAAATGCTTTATTTTTTGCATAAAATGGTCATGTATATTAAAATCACAGAAAAAATTCAGTCATTACATTAATATCTCTCACATATTTTTTTGTCAGATACTGACATTCATTTTTCAAATAGTTTCCTCAACCTTCACTTAGAACGTTTAGATCGTGTTCATCGATGTAAATTAATAATAATTATTGAGAAGTCAAAGCGTTTGATGAGTCATTTAGCACAATAATAATTTTTCAGTCATGAATTCAACTTAATATCGCTTTTGTTTGTGAGGCATTAGAGCCCTGCAGATATTGCAACATGAGCTAAATTACATTTTGATTAGGATTATTTTTTAAGCTATGAATGTATGTCAGTCGTGTGGAAACGTTAAAATCACCTGCCCTGAGGTTTGACAAGCCAAAATTTTTACTTTTACCAGATGTACAGAGTGTCCCAAAATGGATTCATATTCATACAGTGCCTTCATAAATGAGTACAAGCCACGTGATCAGGGTCGAAACTCTCAAATCAATCGCAGAGCAATTCATATGCGAATATCCTTTTCCTCATTACGGCAATTGAGAGAGACAAGAAATCTATTTGCATACGAGTTGTTCTTCGAGAATCACAGTCCTGGTCACGTGGCTTGTAATCATTTATGAAGGCACTGTATATTAACATCAGGATATAAAGACGTAGTCAAAACGGCTTCAGTGTTAATATATGTGGGGGGGGGGGCTATAACTATAAGCTTAATAACTTTACAATAAAGTAAAAATATTGTTTACCTTTAAACTCATCAGCCAGCACTTACAGTGTAGTCTAAGGTCTAAGAGGGACATCACAATGCCGTTAAAACTGTGCAGCTGATTCTTGCTCTTCATCTGAAAAAAAAATGAACATAGTTACATACACAAATGAAAACAGTTATCCTTTTTAGTTAAATTTATAAGAATGTTCTTTTCAATCTTGGTCATATATTTAGTGGACTGTAAACTTTACATAATTTTTGGAATATCACGTCAAATCTACGTCGATTGTGGTTTACAAATAACATAACTTTGAAGGAACAGAGATGTGTTACAAATAAAACTCCTTATTATTTATTCAATACTGAACTAGTTTTAACTGTACTGATTTGATTATATTATATAAATACCAAAAATACATCAACTAGATGTCAAGAAATTAGGTGTAGGTTAAAATAAAGTCGATACCAAGTCGTATAGACGTCGACTCGACTTTTTACCATGTAATGACATCTATATAAATAGCGTTTACTACACAAAATTATACCAGATAACGATTGGGACTTCCTTTAACTGTCAGTTATTAAGAATATTTATACCAGACAAATTTCGAATATATTTGAAACTTTAAGTAACAATTTCTTTATTCAGCATAGGAAATATAACAATTTTTATTTTACATATTTCTAAACATCAAATTACACATCCTTAATACACACTGAGACACTTTGTGTGTTTTGGGTAATTTTAATAACCATGGAATACCAAATATTAGTATTGCATCAGTGGGATTCAACTCTAGCGCTTATATTAAGGTGTATATATCAATTCATTCAAGAATGGATATGACCGTCACCGTGCTAGTTTGAGTGCGTTCCTTGTTGTTCCATGTGCGAGTGTGTTCACGAATTCCTCACAAACCACGCATCGCGCATCACGAATCGCGAATTCACGCATAGTCTGTAGCGAGTATGATTTAGAAGATCCATGTTGCCAGAAAAAAAAACTAATATCATCAAAAACTCATCTTGGCATGTGATTGGTATATAGAAATATATTTCAATACATCTTTTTGGAATTGTGGACTAATTACGTTTTTATTTATGTTAATTGCACTTTCAGGTAAGTACAAAATTTATACTTGTATTGTCTTAAATATACCTAACTTACAACTTAAAGCGTATACTGTAGCAATATAGCATGTTCAGTTATAACTACATTACAATCAACTAACCTTTAATGTACATTTCCCTTGTCTATAATGTATCAAAAATACATTTAGTAGTTAAAAGTTCAATAACTATATCTACACAGTTCAGGTACTCCAGCAAGAAATTTTAGCCATTGCTGGTAGTCACAGTTAGATGAGTTGTTAACTTCTGAGTGGTTTTCAGGAAAACTTGCTTTAGCTGTTACAATTGAATTGCTTCTGTCCTCTATTATGTACATGTTTTTGTGCTAGGGCAAGTGTATTTTTACCTACCACTAGTGAATTTATTTTTTAATGCACTAATGGACCAAAATTCAGCGTGGCTTAGAATAAAGTCGAAACTACGTTAGCTTGACGTACGTATAATTGAACTTCGAGTGTATGTAAGTACTTGTGTGCGAGACATACGCTTTTTATTACATAAACTTGCGCTCGGCAACGCTTAGCATGTTAGGAATTCCTTGAATTATCAGATTTTAAGCATTACAATAGAAGTAGATGGGCGTGCCACGTCCCTAAGTACCACTCGATATCGAGTCCGTGAACTATCTCCGTATAATTTGCTGGAAAACAAAACAGTTTATCGAAAGATCATTTGGTAAATACGCAATGTGAGGTAAGGTTGTAGTGTCGTGATGACCTAGATCGTATTCCAGCAAAGTACCTGGGCGGGACTCCGCAGTCCGTGCAGTATTTAACAGGCAAAAATTAATACACAGCTAATTTATTATCGCACTAGAGTAGATTTCACAACAGCTTGACTGCCATTAGAAATAACTATGTGAACGTGGATGATCGTGTGAACCTCTTGTTGCGAAATTGCGAGTATCTACCCGACGTGTGTGTCCTAGATGTTCACTTAACATTTAAGGATCTAGACTGGACATTCGAATCTTTTAACTGAACCACTTTTTACCACTGCACAGATTACAAAAAATAGAAAGTGTTTTTTTTTGTACCAAACTTATTTTTTTAATAGCGCGCTTACAAATTCATGGATTTACTTATTATAAAGCAAGCGGTGTGCAACCTTTTGTGAGAAAAGAAAGCATAATATAATACTCAGGAAGTGGTCCATGGGCGTAAGCGTAAGTATGAACCTCTTCCTGGAGAAAAATATAATGTAAACATAAAATCAAGTCAAGAGATTTGAGCCTCCTCCTGTAGAAAAATGTATTTATAAATAAAAATTTGTAAATTCAGAGTAGATACTGTTTTCTTTTTTTTAATACAACAAATTATTATTTTTACACCGCTTGATACTTACGATTTCATTTTCGTTCAACTTCTGAAAGCACATACCTCAAAGAACAACATATATTCAGTATTCCGTAGAAACTTACTTAGGTCTTATTTTCACTCAACTTCAAAATGCACAATTCAAAAGTCAGGAGAAATTCAGTTATATTTTTAATTGTACTACTTTAAAAAGTACCTGCATTTGGAAAAACACTACTTCGCTTTGGTTCGGAAAGCCAAATGTAATAATTTCGTAAATCTAAAATTTATAAATTAAGTGTCAGGTCGTATTTTCACTCAACTTCAAAATGTACAATTCAAAAGTCAGGAGAAATTCAGTTATATTTTTAATTTTACTACTTTAAAAAGTACCTGCATTTGGAAAAACACTACTTCCCTTCGAAAAACCTAATGTAATAATTTCGTAAATCTAAAATTTGTAAATTAAGTGTCAGGTCTTATTTTCACTCAACTTCAAAATGCACAATTCAAAAGTCAGAAGAAATTCAGTTATATTTTTAATTTTACTACTTTAAAAAGTACCTGCATTTGGAAAAACACTACTTCGCTTCGGAAAGCCTAATGTAATAATTTCGTAAATCTAAAATTTATAAATTAAGTGTCAGGTCTTATTTTCACTCAACTTCAAAATGTACAATTCAAAAGTCAGGAGAAATTCAGTTATATTTTTAATTTTACTACTTTAAAAAATACCTGCATTTTGAAAAACACTACTTCGCTTCGAAAACCTAATGTAATAATTTCGTAAATCTAAAATTTGTGAATTAAGTGTCAGGTCTTATTTTCACTCAACTTCAAAATGCACAATTCAAAAGTCAGGAGAAATTCAGTTATATTTTTAATTTTACTACTTCAAAAAGTACCTGCATTTTGAAAAACACTACTTCGCTTCGGAAAGCCTAATGTAATAATTTCGTAAATCTAAAATTTGTAAATTAAGTGTCAGGTCTTATTTTCACTCAACTTCAAAATGTACAATTCAAAAGTCAGGAGAAATTCAGTTATATTTTTAATTTTACTACTTTAAAAAGTACCTGCATTTTGAAAAACACTACTTCGCTTCGGAAAGCCTAATGTAATAATTTCGTAAATCTAAAATTTGTAAATTAAGTGTCAGGTCTTATTTTCACTCAACTTCAAAATGTACAATTCAAAAGTCAGGAGAAATTCAGTTATATTTTTAATTTTACTACTTTAAAAATCACCTACATTTCAAAAAACACTACTTCGCTTCGGAAAGCCTAATGTAATAATTTCATAAATCTAAAATTTGTAAATTAAGTGTAGGTAGTATTGTTTCTTTTTTATGTTAAAATCTGTATAAGACAACATTTGTTTTAAAGCCCTCCAAGATTTCATTTAGCCCCTAATGACAAAGCTGGCTGGATTACAAAATAAATTAATTAAAAAATTAGAATCAATTTTAATTAAGTTTAACCTCCGTATTACGGACGTCTTTTCTCAAAAAAATTTGAACGCGCTATATGAAGTAGATTTTAATACTCGGGTTTGTTATACAGTTTTTAAATCAAAGCTTTTCAAGTTGTCAAGGTTTAAGAAATCGGCATTTAAAATTAACCCGTAGATGATAAAACACTGTATGGTTGTCCGTAAGTAAAGATCCATGGAGTATACCTTTTTTTCCTCAAAAACAATGTAAGTTTAATATTTTTTTAATAAAAAACATGATAACGTTGGGGTCAAAAAAGGTACGCTCACGTCATAAATATAGCGGATGTGGCATTGTAATTATTACAATATTGACACCCGGTGTTAATTATGAACATTTTATTAAGGTAAGTTGGCTAAAATCGTAATATCTTGAAGTGAAAACTGTATAAAGTGTGATCACTTATACCGAATCCTTTTGATATTGTTGCAAACATTATAAAATCTTGGCAGTACATTGCGCGATAATATCGGCTACAGCTTACGGGTTTTAGAACGTCGATTGATTCTGCCCCACCCTGTAATTTCTCCGACTGCATAGCCTACATCGAAAGGCGACGCTGACATTTTCTTAAAACCTGCCGTGTGACATAAAACTTAAATCGTTATATATTAGAACTATATAACTGGCAGAAATATATGTTTTGATATTTAACATCGAGTGGGCATGGGCGATCGACCATCGAGCACCGTGTGAACCGGTGAAAGTGCGAGATGCGAGATGACAGTGCCGATCCAACGCAAGTACATGGGTACCACATATGCCCGGATAATCATAGCGATTACACTACAGGCAGTGCAGTAAATTGCAATCCTATACGGACTCGATTTTTTGCTACTTGTGGTGATTGCATTCCGTAGGATTTGCGAAGCGTTAAATGGTATATTGTTTGTATACCACGTGACCAAAATATCACCAAAATAAACACAATATTTGCATGATAATCACAGAAATTATTTTTTAGATATAAAAACGCTATGGACATAAAACGTATTTGTTTAATCAAAATAATCAATCCAACTGTCTATTTGCGTCGGTCAGTGGTCGCGCGGTTTAAGGCGTCAGTACTTGAATCGAGGTGACTAAACGGTGTTGGTTCGAGCCCAGCTGCCGGTAGACCGTATATAAGCTATATTCGTGGAGAGGTTTGGCGCCCTCTCTGCGGGTATGGTAGGGTGGAAGAATGTTGGCTTGGGTCAATGTGAGAGATTGATACCGGTTGATATTTGACTACCCCCCTAATTAATGAGGTTTTCCAGGTTTCCCTCATTCCTGCACTGAATGGTGGTTAGGGCCTACCAACGTAAGTTGTTCCTGGGCGCAAATGCGGCCTGATTAATAATAATATGCCGCCCCCTCTCCCGCACAAGTCTCCGACTTCTGGGCTAATCCCTCTGATTAGAATGAGGGGTAGAGATATTATTATTATTATATATTATTATTAGAACTGACGTTTTGGTAAGACTACATTTCAATGTAATATTTTAATGAGGTTTTGGAAACCCGATGTCTATTTTCCTGGGAAAATGAAAGTGTATTGCCTGAATACATAGCGTAGCTGTAATAAATTTATCATTTGCTTGTATTTTAACTAACGTGTTCGGAAATTATTTTCACTTTCACTTCTTCCCTAGAATGCCGCTTCGGAAAGCTAATGCAAATTTCAACACGGTTATAAAAGATAATAATTATTTTTACGCAGCTTATACGTCCGATTTCATTTTCGCTTAACTTCTGAAAGCACATAACTCAAAGGACAAGAGATATTCAGTGTTCTCTAGAATTTTACTTAAAAAAACATTTTTGTGCTGTTTACTGCGTCAGGTTTTATTTTCACTCAACTTCCGAAAGCATATAATTCAAAAGTCAGGAGATATTCAGTTATATTTTTTAATTTTACTAGCTTAAAAAGTACCTACAGTTTTAATAGCACTATTTCGCTTCGGAAAAAATTTTACTGTATAAAACGTTGATTTCTTTTTCGCCCAACTTCCGAAAGTTAAAAGAAATTCAGTAGATTATATTTTTTGATTTACTATTTTAAAACGTACTTAAAACAATATCTTTACACCAATGCGGATCAAGAGACACTGGCATTTTTGCTTCACTATTTACTATAAAAAATCCCTACATTGTCTCTAAAACTTTTAATTTTTATTAACTCAAATAATACGAAAGTCAGAAGAAATTCAGTTATATTTTTAATTTTACTACTTTAAAAAGTAGGTACCTACATTTTTAATAATACTATTTTGCTTCTGAAAGAAAATTATGCTGTATACTACGTTGATTTCATGTTCACCCTACTTGAAAGTTAAAAGAAATTCGGTAGATAATATTTTCTGGTTTACTATTTTAAAGAGTACCCAAAACAATATGTTTACGTCATGTTGGTTCACTATTTACTATAAAAGATCCATACATTGTCTCTAAAATTTTTAATTTTTATTCACTCAACATAATACGAAAGTCAGAAGAAATTCAGTTATATTTTTAATTTTACTACTTTAAATAGTAGGTACCTACATTTTTAATAATACTATTTCACTTCGGAAAAAATAGGCTGGAGGAGAAGAAATTCAGTAGATAATATTTTTTGATTTACTATTTTAAAAAGTACTTAAAACAATATTTTTAGGTTATGTCGGATCAAGGTACACTTGCATTTCGTTCACCATTCACTACAAAAAAACCTACTGTCTGGATTTTTTATTTTATATGCACTCAACTTTTGAAAGCACATAATTCGAAAGTAAGCAGAAGTTCAGTCGTTTTTAATTTTAAAAAGTACCCACATTTTTAAAAATACTATTTCTATTCGGAGAGCTAATACAAATTTTATCACAATCATAGGAAACAAATACGCTGTATATAAAATTTTATTTTCATCCTACTTCCGAAAGTCAAGAGAAATTCAATAATTTTTTTTGAGATTTTAAAATAGAAACAACAATAACAACAAACAATATATTTCCGTCATGTCGGATTTGCTTCCAAAAATATCTGCATTTTTGGTTCACTATTTACTATAAAAAGTCCCTGTACTGTTTGTAGAAATTTCATTCAACTTACACTCAACTTTCGCAAGTACATAATTTGAAAGTTAAGGGATATTCTATATAGTTTTTGTTTAGGACACAATACTGAGAAAGATAATGATTGTGTAAAAAATCGACTAAATTAAATGTTCAAATTGTGCACCTGACAGTAGCCAAGACGATTAATAAATTGTTTTTGGACATTATCAATAACTTCAGGAGGTATATGATGTATCTCGTGACGAATTCTTGCTTTTAAATCTTCTAAATTAACCTGTCTAGTAACGTATACTGTGCTTTTTAAGTATCCTCACAAGAAATAATCTAGGAGTGTCAAATTAGGCGATCTGACTGGCCACTCAATCGGACCCCTTCTCGGGTGATACATTTCGATGAAAATTAAATTTTAAAATCTTCAAACATTTTCTTGAAATTTTTGTTATGTAACACCATATTTTTTTTCATGATGGGTATGGAGAATGACACGCTCTTTCAAATGGCATGGTCAAAATTGAGTTTCCATTTAAAAAAATTGTCTATGACATCATATCTCGAACAACGATGACGTCACCAATATGGGTCGTATGGCAAGAAGTGTCTTTTTTTTTTTAAATCGACGTGCCAGGAGATTTCTTCGAAAACTTCAAAGATAATGAATTTATTCGTTACGTTTCGAAAGCACTGTATATATAAAAACATTATTCAGTACTTTCATGCTATATAATATGGGATTTAATTGCCCTACTTTTGAAACAAAAATATTCATTACAAAATATACATTTGTTTTACTACTAATATGGATTATTAAAAATTACATCGTATTTGCTAAACAAAAAATACAGAAAATATAATATTTGCATAAAATTCTGTATCCTCGGTGGATATAATTTGCTTTCCTGGTAAATATGTAAAAACATATTTCTCGGAGCAACATGCATCTTGAACTTAGAAATACACCAATTTTCACGTCAATACGTCGTATCTTTTTGAAATTTATGTTGCCCAGATGTATTCGTAACACACCCACTAGAGACAGTTGGTAAATGCCACATCAAAAATATGTCGCTAGACTCCGAGCTATCTTCACAATAAATATATTTGGATTATATCGGTACACTCACGATCATTCCGTTTATTTTTTATAAAAATATGCCATTCCGCACAGCATTTAAGAAATCGGAAGGGTTTAATTGTTACACAAGCATAACCGGTTTTTAATTAATAATACCAAACATAATACCAACAACAAGAATTAGAATTTCAATATTTTCTCTTCTAGCAGCAGTTAACGCATGGCAAAATATTATTAAAAAAATAACCCCTTAATACTAAGTTTGAGTTGATATATATACAGGGTGATGCAGTTTTAAATGAACAAATTTTAATAGTCAGCAGAATTTCGAAAAATAATGCTAATTTGTGTTGTAATTTCGGGATGGGTGTTCAAGTTCCCAAAAAAATGGATATACAGGGTGTTAAAAAAAATGTAAAATATTTAAGGAGGTAATAGTATGAACCAAAATAACCAGAAAAGTCTCAATAAACATGGGTCCGCAAAGTAACGGTTGCGGAGATATGGAATGTTTTAAGTTTTAAGAAGAAGAAATTCTGGCACTGGTAGAGCAGAATCCAGGTACGAGTGTGCGGAGAATATCAGCCGAGGTAGGAATTAGTGGTCCTCTTGTTTGGAGTATTTGTAAAACTGCCAAAGTAGTGGGAAGAGTTAAGCCTTATTTGTTATACATTATAGCTAATGAAGATGTTATAAAATTAATATGTTAGTATCAAACGTTTTGAACAACCAGTGGTGAAGGTATATGCACATTTTCTTTTGGGGTTTACAAAGTCGTTCACATTAAAAAAATTTAGAATTTTAACATTTTTAACTTTTCTTCACTGCTATTGAGAATAAAACAGTTATTCTAACCCTTAGAGTAACAATTTATATGATAGAAGGTACAGGTCGCTGTCTTGCTAGAAGAGCAAGAACATACTTTTATACAGAACCTTAAGTCCGGCTGAAGATGTAATAGTACCTAGATAATAAATTAAATACTTTAAATAGATATTATTTAGCATTGCATTTGAGCATACTGGATATTATAACACTGATTGCTACCATATACCTAATAAGTAATACTTATCTGTACTGGAAAATATATAGATATTTTTATGTATTACATTAAAACTCGAAAATAAACATTTATCATTGAAACATATTCCTTTAACATAACATAACAAATCAGTTATAATATTCGGACCAGAAACTCCAAGAATTGTCACTGTCTCATGTGTATTATTTTTGCAACTAAAAGTTTTTCAATAAGCTGTCACTTCAAAAAGAACAGACGTAGAATCACGATTAAAAAATGCGCTGCAAGCTGTAGATTTATCCCTTGCAAAATTTGTCCTGCTTGACGTATATGCAAAATCCAAAATATTATGTTTTTTCAAAATACTGTCCATTTATCAGTAATATTGCTTTGCATACATTTTAAAAATTTAATTTCCACTGATTTCTAGACAAAAATAATATTTTAAAATTCGTACATTTTCTGTAAGCAGATTTATGCGACATTTTCTCCACCCAGACGATATTCGGCGCCGCCTGTAGCGCAATCTTTGAAATAAATTGATAGCTGTTCTCACTTGGAACATTTAGAAGGTGATAAAAGTGTCACGTTAAAAAACATTTGTCAACATTCCTTGATAAAGATAAATCCGAACATATCTGACAATTTTTAGTTGAAACAGGCATATTTCTCTGTGAAATATTCCCCTGAAATGTCACTGACGTATTACGATATAACCCAACAGCAGAACGTTGCATACTTTGGTGGCATAGTTTAATTTGCAACTCGGTAGCTTCAATGCCGACAAAGCGAACAAGAAATCTACTGTGGATATTAATTAAATACTATTGCCTGGCTTTATGCCTCTTCTTGCTTCTTGCAAGAACCTGCAAGGAAATTGTCAATAAACCCCGAGATAATTCAAGGTATTTTTTATAACGCCATCAAAAATACCATGAAATCATTTTAAAAAGGTATTAAATATAAAATCCACCTAACGATGAGTATGTGACCCTTAGAGGTCACTGCACTTTCAATCATTTTTACACGCATTATAGGGCAGCTACTACATCAGATTTTTACATAAAAAACATCAATCGTATTAAAAAAATTGCGAAACAGATATTAATGTTCTTAGACCCCCGTGTATAGGAAAGAATCAGAGTTTGTAGATTAAAATGTTATGTAAACATGTTACGCTCACCTAACCTCTAGTGGAACAGTTATCGTGTAATCAGAAATATAAATATTTCAATAAATCATCGTGATTTTCTTTATAAGAGTTGGTCACCTGTGGTGCACAAACAAAACCGAAGTTTTGACAGCCAGCAACTAAATTTCGTTTAGAAATGTATGGGCAATTCATAATCCTAGCATAAACTGGGCTGTGCTTTCTCCATCTCTTCCTGGTCTCTACAAGGTGGTCCATTTTCAATAATACAGAGACAGTATTAAAACGTTTAGGGCATTTAAGTAACTCGCACTCTTAAGAAAAGAAGAAAAACGAAATATATTTATTTTACAGGAGTTTAAATAATTTCACTCATCTTCTGAATTATACAAATGCATTAATTCAATAATTAAACCAAATTAATAGTGTTGCCAAAACGTAAAAATTTAACTGAAACGAAATATACTTATTACAGGAGTTTAAATATTTTCACCCATCTTCTGAATTGTACAAATGCAGTAATTCAATAATTGAAACTAATTAATAGTGTTGACAAAACGTACAAATTTAACTGAAACGAAATATACTTATTACGGGAGTTTAAATATTTTCACCCATCTTCTGAATTGTACAAATTGCAGTAATTCAATAATTGAAACTAATTAATAGTGTTGACAAAACGTAAAAATTTAACTAAAACGAAATATACTTATTACAGGAGTTCAAATATTTTCACCCATCTTCTGAATTGTACAAATGCAGTAATTCAATAATTGAAACTAATTAATAGTGTTGACAAAACGTAAAAATTTAACTGAAACGAAATATACTTATTACATTAGTTTAAATATTTTCACCCATCTTCTGAATTGTACAAATGCAGTAATTCAATTATTGAAACAAATTAACAGTGTTGACAAAACGCACAAATTTAACTGAAACGAAATATATTTATTACAGGAGTTTAAATATTTTCACCCATCTTCTGAATTATACAAATGCAGTAATTCAATAATTGAAACTAATTAATATTGTTGACGAAACGTAAAATTTAACTGAAACGAAATATACTTATTACATTAGTTTAAATATTTTCACCCATCTTCTGAATTGTACAAATGCAGTAATTCAATTATTGAAACAAATTAACAGTGTTGACAAAACGCACAAATTTAACTGAAACGAAATATATTTATTACAGAAGTTTAAATATTTTCACCCATCTTCTGAATTGTACAAATGCAGTAATTCAATTATTGAAACAAATTAACAGTGTTGACAAAACGCACAAATTTAACTGAAACGAAATATATTTATTACAGGAGTTTAAATATTTTCACCCATCTTCTGAATTATACAAATGCAGTAATTCATTAATTTAAACTAATTAATATTGTTGACGAAACGTAAAAATTTAACTGAAACGAAATATACTTATTACATTAGTTTAAATATTTTCACCCATCTTCTGAATTGTACAAATGCAGTAATTCAATTATTGAAACAAATTAACAGTGTTGACAAAACGCACAAATTTAACTGAAACGAAATATATTTATTACAGGAGTTTAAATATTTTCACCCATCTTCTGAATTATACAAATGCAGTAATTCAATAATTGAAACTAATTAATATTGTTGACGAAACGTAAAAATTTAACTGAAACGAAATATACTTATTACATTAGTTTAAATATTTTCACCCATCTTCTGATTTGTACAAATGCAGTAATTCAATTATTGAAACAAATTAACAGTGTTGACAAAACGCACAAATTTAACTGAAACGAAATATATTTATTACAGAAGTTTAAATATTTTCACCCATCTTCTGAATTGTACAAATGCAGTAATTCAATTATTGAAACAAATTAACAGTGTTGACAAAACGCACATATTTAACTGAAACGAAATATATTTATTACAGGAGTTTAAATATTTTCACCCATCTTCTGAATTATACAAATGCAGTAATTCAATAATTAAAACTAATTAATATTGTTGACGAAACGTAAAAATTTAACTGAAACGAAATATACTTAATACATTAGTTTAAATATTTTCACCCATCTTCTGAATTGTACAAATGCAGTAATTCAATTATTGAAACAAATTAACAGTGTTGACAAAACGCACAAATTTAACTGAAACGAAATATATTTATTACAGGAGTTTAAATATTTTCACCCATCTTCTGAATTATACAAATGCAGTAATTCAATAATTGAAACTAATTAATATTGTTGACGAAACGTAAAAATTTAACTGAAACGAAATATACTTATTACATTAGTTTAAATATTTTCACCCATCTTCTGAATTGTACAAATGCAGTAATTCAATTATTGAAACAAATTAACAGTGTTGACAAAACGCACAAATTTAACTGAAACGAAATGTATTTATTACAGAAGTTTAAATATTTTCACCCATCTTCTGAATTGTACAAATGCAGTAATTCAATTATTGAAACAAATTAACAGTGTTGACAAAACGCACAAATTTAACTGAAACGAAATATATTTATTACAGGAGTTTAAATATTTTCACCCATCTTCTGAATTATACAAATGCAGTAATTCAATAATTGAAACTAATTAATATTGTTGACGAAACGTAAAATTTAACTGAAACGAAATATACTTATTACATTAGTTTAAATATTTTCACCCATCTTCTGATTTGTACAAATGCAGTAATTCAATTATTGAAACAAATTAACAGTGTTGACAAAACGCACAAATTTAACTGAAACGAAATATATTTATTACAGGAGTTTAAATATTTTCACCCATCTTCTGAATTATACAAATGCAGTAATTCAATAATTGAAACTAATTAATATTGTTGACGAAACGTAAAAATTTAACTGAAACGAAATATACTTATTACATTAGTTTAAATATTTTCACCCATCTTCTGAATTGTACAAATGCAGTAATTCAATTATTGAAACAAATTAACAGTGTTGACAAAACGCACAAATTTAACTGAAACGAAATATATTTATTACAGAAGTTTAAATATTTTCACCCATCTTCTGAATTATACAAATGCAGTAATTCAATAATTGAAACTAATTAATATTGTTGACAAAACGCACAAATTTAACTGAAACGAAATATATTTATTACAGGAGTTTGAATATTTTCACCCATCTTCTGAATTGTACAAATGCAGTAAATCAATTATTGAAACAAATTAACAGTGTTGACAAAACGCACAAATTTAACTGAAACGAAATATATTTATTACAGGAGTTTAAATATTTTCACCCATCTTCTGAATTATACAAATGCAGTAATTCAATAATTGAAACTAATTAATATTGTTGACGAAACGTAAAAATTTAACTGAAACGAAATATACTTATTACATTAGTTTAAATATTTTCACCCATCTTCTGAATTGTACAAATGCAGTAATTCAATTATTGAAACAAATTAACAGTGTTGACAAAAAGCACAAATTTAACTGAAACGAAATATATTTATTACAGAAGTTTAAATATTTTCACCCATCTTCTGAATTGTAGAAATGCAGTAATTCAATAATTGAAACAAATTAATAGTGTTGACAAAACGTAAAAATTTAACTAAAATGAAGTATACTTATTACGGAAGTTCAAATATTTTCACCCATCTTCTGGATTGTACAAATGCAGTAATTCAATAATTGAAACTAATTAATATTGTTGACGAAACGTAAAAATTTAACTGAAACGAAATATACTTATTACATTAGTTTAAATATTTTCACCCATCTTCTGAATTGTACAAATGCAGTAATTCAATAATTGAAACTAATTAATAGTGTTGACAAAACGTAAAAATTTTACTGAAATGAAATATACTTATTTTACACAAGTTTAAATATTTTCACCCATCTTCTGAATTGTACAAATGCAGTAATTCAATAATTGAAACTAATTAATAGTGTTGACAAAACGTAAAAATTTTACTGAAATGAAATATACTTATTTTACAAAAGTTTAAATATTTTCACCCATCTTCTGAATTGTACAAATGCAGTAATTCAATAATTGAGATAAATTAATAGTGTTGACAAAATGTAAAAATTTAACTAAAATGAAATATACTTATTTTACAGAAATTTAAATATTTTCATCCATCTTCTGAATTGTACAAATGTAGTAATTCAATAATTGAAACAAATTAATAGTAATATGTTGAACAAATGTAACCTTAAGTATCAATTGACTAAAACAAGGCTATATTTACTTGAAAAAGTTATCTTATATATATGTAAATTGAAGCAAATACCAAATTGAACACCACAAAAACTTGCAGCTTTTGAAAGTTATCCACTCTGTATGCTCCAAATTGAATCTTTAAAACAATACCTTATGATTACTGACATGACGTTACTTTCAAATGCTGAAATACGATTTTCCAATGGGTCTCTCTCAGTGACATACTCTGCACGTTATTTTGCCTTTAGTTATGATTCACTCGAGTCGAAAGAAACAAGATTGACAGACATCGGTAGATGTTGTGTAATTTAGGCATTTTTTTACCAGAGGATACAAATGAACTTAAAAGTAATTATCCTACTTTGAGCTTGACGTAGAAGTTTATAAAGGTTATGTAACTATAGCTCTGATTGAAAAATGAAAAATAAACATGGCTTAAAATGTGTATCAGAATATACTCGTACATATGGTATAGACACATAGTAAAATTATTTTTTATATACTAATATTTTAATTAAAATTCTAAAACAGTATTTTTTACGTCTAGACTTATTCGAAATATGTTTCTTTTTGGCTCGATTTTCTCGAAATTCGGATTACAATCCTGTCAATAAATAATTTTATATTATGACTGTAAACTTTTTTTCTGACGTGTGTAAACACTTTTGTGTATGTAACACTAATAAATATCTATCTATCTATCTATCTAATAAACCTACTGCTTGAAACAAACGCATGATATAAATAATAACGAAGAAAACAAGTTATTTTGCGGGAACACCGTGCACATATAAATTACAATAGAAACATATTCACGTAGAGGCGTTCTTCAACGAATTGTTGGGAATCATATCCACCCACAACAGCTATTATAGCAGCCGTTAGTCGTGTCTTTAGATGATACCAAAGTCGCCACCACTTTAGCGGCAAGTCGTTAACTTCAAATGCTCGAACGGCTTTGGTTTTTCTTTGTTCGTTTTTATTCCGAAGCACCGTGCTCGACTTTGCGACCAGTTTCTTTCGATATAACTGCCTATATATATTCAAGTTCCGAACAAAAACCAATACCTACAGTATTAAACGCAACTGTGAGGAGCAACTCCAAAAAACGCAGTAAAAGTACTGGTTCAAGTAATTTTATATTTATTTTAATAGATATTAATCTCATTAACAAAAAATTTATTGACGTAAGGTTAAGGTTTGTACCTCTCTACATACAATTGTAATTTTAGCAAATAGTAACTTAACCTATATACAGTGTGTTTATATATTTATAGGTATTAATAACATTGTGTGAAACTAACTACTCTGTGGACAAAATCCCCAACCAACGTTGAATTACACCCACAATATCTACCCATATATTCCTTATTATTAGCTTTTGTAACATTTTTACTGTATTAGAAAGGTATTTTAAGCTAATATAAATCAAATATCCTACAATTCCTATCAATGAAGTCATATGTATGCTCTCTGATACCAAACATCTAGGTATGCTAATGAACAATTCCACAGACAGAGCTCTATTCAATAATTATCTAAAGAAATTAATCTATCTAAATTTACTAACCTGCTTTAATGAAAACACTCTATAAATATCTAACTTCACTTTTGGCAGTGGGAACACGACAATTCAACCACAATAGATGAGATCTGACCTATTTCTGCATTTTTAGGATTGCTATTAATTTTTGTATCTTTATACATACAATTGTAATTTTACCAAATATTCCCTTATGTTACAGCATATATAAATAGAATGCTCTGAAACAGAAAATGAATGAGGTTTAATTTCACTATCATGCTCATAGATTTCTTGATTGTACGAATGTATTTTAAAGTAGAATTGGTTTAGGCATATTACTAAAATTACATGACCAAGTTCTATCCCTGACAATATTTAATTCATTCTCCTTCTACACATGGGCGAATCTGGTGTGAATCTTTTCGATTTTGACTTGCACTGGTCTCGAAAACTAACGATCGACTGTTTCTGCCTTTAGCAAAATCTGCACTAAGAAGATTACTCTCATTAAAATTGACACAGTTGAAGGAAGTCGTTAACGCATAAAAAATCGGAGGTTGCAAAAAAATCCGCTTGTAGCTTGAGTGCTTTTAATTCGATTGTTTTCATTTGCCAAGAATCTCGTCTACCACTAGGTACGATGCTAAATTTAAGAGGGAGATACCGACGGAGTTATGTGCCTAATTTGCCATAAGTTGTCCTCAAGCCGAAGACGCAATGTCGTTACTAGATAAGAAAACACGCACATGCGCACATAAATACTTGTTAACGACCGCTTTCTTGACCGATCCAAGATTTGACGACGCTGGTCATACGATCAGTTATCTTAAATCAAAGGGTACTTGGTGGCCGGTCCTGTTTGCTGACTAGTACCGGCGATGTAGATCACAAAACCTTTAGGTGGCGCACACAATGTTGTCGATGTTATATTATAGACTACGCGATAATATATTATTGTATATACTATGCGATGCATCTTACTTTGGCAAATGATGGCATTAAAATGCGATTAGTTTGGGTTAACCTTCAAGGTGACAAGTACTACAACAAATAAAATGACGTCATAGTTGTAGTACAGTGATATATTTTGAGATATTATATATATACAGTAAAATTTATTTGATACTAAATCACCTGCAGCGTAGTTGCATCTTTTAGAAAAGAATTGAGTAACCTGTATGAAGCTACCTGTTTACCAATTTAAAGATGCTATCTGCGAAAGTGTGAATAAGAATTCGACGAATGTGTGAGGGTGTAACCCCCGTTAAATGTTATGGCATTAGTAATTAACCTTGTTTTTGCGGTGTTGATGCATTTTAAGTAGGCTAGATCGTGTTGCGGAAGATATTTCCGTGACAATGTTTAAGTGACACAATACGAGCGTGAGTAGTCTATAAAGATTGCCAGATCTACATATTTCAATTCAACATCCATGTCGTGAAGATTCTAAACTCTTTTCTATTACGCTATTTGCTTTTGTTTTACAGCTGTGAACAAAGTCATTACGTGTACAGGACGGTATCGAGGAAGAGCGAGATTTATCGACTTTCTTGTAACTCGACATTTCTCGAATTAAATTCGAATAACAACACAGGATGTCGGTACGTCAATAAAATAATGGAATTTAAAAATGTTTCTATACATTGTAAAATAAGTCTCAAGGGATTTGAGCCTTCGAAAATAAAAATATTCAATATTTAATTATGTACATAGTAAAACTTAAATTTTTTTAAATAAAACTCTACTACATCTCTATATCTCTCTCAATCTCACCCCACTCCCCTTAGAATCTGTCAATTTCTTCCATACTCTCTATATTTGTCTCTTTTGAGAACAAAGCTGCATGTTATTAAGAAAATTTAGTTCTGAAGTTCCTTGTGCTATTTTTTAAAGGTAATTTCAGACCATAGGGTGCAGTACTGAAAAAAATTCTAATAAAATAAAAACCGCTCTTGAGTTTTATTATAAATCCAATATCTAAGCGCATAATTAAATTAAATGGTGGTATTTCACATGGACTACTACTGCAAACTGCAGAGACGAGTCGTGGTTAGCGTGAAAGAATGTTAACGTAGATTTTTCAAGTATATCGCAGCGGTAGACTGTATACCTAAACGCGATCAGTTTTTACTGATGGTAAATTCAGGTTATAATTAAAGTACAAATAATTAGAGCTAAAAACACGAGCGTACCTACTTTTCTTCAAATTTTCTCTCACGTTTTTACCCAATATGTAGACTATTATGTAAACCCAAATACGACTAATAAATTAGATCTCATCCATTCATTACAACAAATCTAAGCAAACGCAAAAATAGAACGGTGAAATTAAATATTATTATTATAATACAATGTATTTTTATTAAATAAAAACTACACATATACAAAGTGATTCAGTTTTCATCGACAAACTTCGAGGGCCAGCAGAACATCGTAAGTTTTTTTTACAGGCTGAAGGCCCTCGGTCAATGGCCTTTTGGGTTATACTCGTTTTTTCCTTTTTTTATTTGAGAGCTTTATAAGAGAGATGAAATTTTCGAAACAATTGACCTTTTTGTATTTTTGCCAAAGTAGTGAGGATATTTAAGCCTTATTTCACACACCTACAATGATAATTAATTTTAAGATGTCATAAAACACATTAGTATCAAGCGTCCATTTAGAAAAAAAGTTGTACCACTCTATACAGGGTCTATTAAAACAGCAAGTCATTCCGTTAACTGCGTATTTTTGACGGCAAAATATGAAGACTTAATCCTACATCCCTATATACCGGTGAGATGTAACTGGTCTGCTACTTCCTGCTCGGCCTAAGCGGCTCGACTTGCAGAAAGCAATTTAAAAAAAAGAAAGTGAGACAAAGAAATTTAATGGCGCATCGCCCGGGGCGAGAGGTCTGCGGTTAAGTACCTACGATATTGTAGGTCGCTTTCTGCAAGTCGAGCCGCTTAGGCCGAGCAGGAAGTAGCAGACCAGTTACATCTCACCTGCACTCGATTTATATGTGAAACTACATATGAAGGAACAGCCAGTTCAATTGTCGGTCATCTCACCTATGGCATACTCATGAGGGCTAACAAGCCCGAAACCGGTCTATGTCTGGTGGAGTGGCCGACAAGGGTTCTTGGCTGTTTCACACAGATACTGCAAGTATAATTCAATGCCGGTCGGGGCATTAGCCCGCGGAGTAGTTGTTTCCTGCAGTATCATTTATAAATCCCTATATACCTCCCTTAAAAGATACAGGGTGTAGAAATTGAACTTTTAAAATAGTTTTTTCGGTGTAATTCCTGCAAATTTTTGCATATCACTTTTCGTTTGTAGATACTTCTTGTTATTAACCAAATCTTCAAGAGGATTATTGTAAACGACGCCTGAAAGAATCGTAGAACGGGGGGAGCGGAACGGGTTATTTTATCCCCACACTTTATTTTTTTACGATATTGACTCCAGCTATCATGACGCACCTATCCCCAAATGCTTTTAGATAAGTTCTCAATCACCCTGTACATACAGGGTTTTTGTAGCTTATAATATGACTAGGAAGAGAGAAGACGAGAAGATATAAGAAAGAAAAAACTAAAGAACACCAAGTTTAATATGTAAAAACCATGACTCTTAATTTAAAAGACGTTACCGGTGCTACATATTATATATAAAGGCATATATATGACAGTTCCGGGAAGCCACCCCTGCGGCTTTATGAACAAAATGAGGCAATAATGACAGCGCCTCGGTCCCATGCATTTTATATTAACAAGGGCGTCTCCAGTTAAAAGTTTTTTACGACTCAGTGATTTAGCCAACTTTCGCCGATATCGAATTAGCTAAAGACCCTATAAATTTTAATTTTACTTAGGGCTTGTCTCCTTTAGGTTTGAAGAAAACGCGTCTGTGAATTATGACCACTTTAAAAGCTCTGTCAAAGCGTTTATTTCATCGAAATAACGTCAATAATTGGATATACTATTTTTATAGTGACAACAATCACTCCCTCTACTGGGACTGTTACGAGCTTCAAAAATTTCCAGGGTCATCTTGTACAAAATCACAGTAATATTAAAGTTATTGTGGAGTGGAGGCTTTTTTAGTACAGAGTTAGACTTTCTCCTAATATTCCAAGACGTGGTCGTCTTTTTATACAAAATTTAATTATGGCCTTGAATATGCGAGTTGACAGAAACCAATTAATGCTAGATTAAAGCACCGACGGTGACATCGTTTGTCGGTCGAAAAATTAGTTACTTTTTATGCTGAAGGTAGTTTATAACATAATAAATTTAACTGATTGCTAGAACGAAAATATGAGTCCGGCGTGTGTTGTAGTTATTACATCTTTTTGTAGATATTACATTATATAATCCTTGTCGGTTTCGGATATGCTAATTAATTTTCCATCACAGTAACATTCCGTGAGTAGAAATACACCTAGCCGAGTACTCCCATTGCTCGGGCTGGTAATCGAAAAATTTCCGTACCACTGAAATTTAGATCGCAGTTCTAAAACTGAGAATTCTACACATTAGTCATCCTAAGTAGCATTATAGTAACGAAAACTTCAATTAAGTTTTTATTACGTAGCAATCACTAAATCTACCATATAGCACAAATAATTCTTATTTATGTTGCATGCATAGTTGTAAGCATGTAATCTTCATGGAAAATCAGTTCATGGTTTTGTAATTTTTGGTGGAGCGGTTTGGTGTCTGGAACGTTATGAAACCTAAGCAGAAGCACCTTAAAGTTGCCCAAACTTTAAAGTGGATATTAAAGGTAACGGCACCAAGTCATATCACTTACATGCTACTTAGAAGTGGCAATAACTTTAAAGTGTTTGTAATAGTTTTGGCGACGTATTGGGAACCTTTAACCAACCTTTAATGTGGAGGCACTTGATTATACAATTGTGGCAGTTGTCGCCACGTTATTGCTTCACCCATAAGTGATTTCCACATTTTACATGGAATCAAAATTACTACAAAGTTGCTACTACCTTCAAAATCCACTATGGAGTAACCTCTACCCATTAGTGACCTGCTTCCTACATGACCTTCTAACGCTAGAGAGAATATATTAGTTTATTACTAGCTTTATCATGCGTCTGACTTTTCGGCATTCGACTACGTTTTACAGAACAATAAACCAGCAAACAAAAAGTGCTACAACCCAACATCATTGATTTTCGAGTTGAAGAGCATCTTTAAAATTTGCTGGATTGCGTCTTAAAGTTTCTCTTTGAGAATAGTTAGTAAATGTTATGGCTAGAACAATGTTCCGTCATTTTTCCACTGGTATGGAACGACACAACAACAAATAACTTTTTCTCTTTTGTAGACACTATTTTAAAACTCATTGTACATATACACTAGATATAAAAATGCGCGATATGTGAGATATTGACATGAACTACGTATATTGCAATTTAAGATTATGGCGAATTAAGGTAAAGTGATGAAACAACATTATTGTAGCATTGCTAGTACCTTTATGTGACAAGAAAGTTGATGGGCTAGTTCCATTGGCCACTTGTTTCATGAATGTAACTGAAGAGTTAGATATTTTTAGTTTCTGCCACTTTAAGTATACGTTTTAGGTGAATATCACTTCAAACTTCTATTTCCAAAAGCAAACATGTTTACAAATGTATTGTTAAGGTCGCCATTGTATAACAGAAATCTAAAACATTTATTACTCATCAGTACTGCATGAAATAACGTAGATCTAATGTTTTCAACTTCATACAAATATCTGACGAACAAAGACAACTATAACAAGTAAACTTTCTGTTTCTCCAATTACTCTTTTGGAGGCGGCACGTAATTACAACGTGGCTTAAACATATTGGTACAAGATGCAAAAACGTCGTTGGAAAGTAGTTTACTCCAAAAAAGTGTTCTCCATTTTACTCACCTCTACATAATAGAACCGTTTCTGTCATGTGGTAGCAATTTTGCAAAACACTAAAGTTTTCGGTGTCGTGAAGTCCTCACTGTTAATTGCGATGTAATAACTTTTGTTCCTCAAGGATCTACTTTTGGCCTTTTATCATTTCAACGTTTTATCAATGACTTTCATTGTTTTATCATTGTATCAATTACCAGACAATGAAGTAGGTACTTAAGGATTTGTAGTAACAAATTTAGAAATGATTAAATATCTTATTTTAAATCCATCGTTAAATTTTGCCATTTTTTGCATAAAATACAATTTTCATAATAATTTACATTAAACTATGTTTCTGTGATAAATAATACAATTATTTAACTGTTTCTTACATTGCTGTGTATTGTCGTTACTTGAGATTGAAAGAGTACTAATTTTAAGCGCGTCCACTCCATCTACATCATAAGACTCTGCCGGTACGAGCCGCGGTACGTATCTGGTAGGCCTCTAGCTAAGCTGTCAAAGCAACGAGAACTGACTAGGACGGTTCGGACTGTGTACTTGTAGTCACCTTTCACCCACATGAGAGTCGCCATCACCATCGCATGTCATACCTTGCCAGGCCAGAAACTGAATGCGCATTATGAGAACGACTGATCATGATCACCTTGCGGCACTACCATCACTCATAGCCTCATGTGTCTCAAAAATGCAGTATGCGGCACAGCAACGCAAATGCTTCTTCGTACAGGTACTCTCCTTCTGAGATTAAGTCCACTGATAATCGTTTCATTGCACATGTGCGGAACATATTATAATGTCGTAGTATTTGACCTTTAGATGACCATAACTGTTTCGGTTTCACCTTATTTGAACAGCGAATACGCCCCTGAATATAATAACATTCTTCAATCCACATTCCGGATTTTTTCTCTTCCATCGTGATTTTGTTCTCCAATAATTACTACCGACTGTTTTCATGTTTCTAATTTGTTAGTGAAAGGAACTGGATATATTGGATATGAGCATTACAGTGTTCTTCCCATACCCTTTACTTTCGAAGCTTCAGTTATTGTATAAATATTGCTGTAACTTTTTCATGTCTTGAGGTTTTTGCTGTCAGATCAAAAAATTATTCCGTTTACGAGCAATATTAATTTACAAATTTTGTAACATACTACAAAAATATTAGATATGATATGCAATCGGTCAAATTATCGACTGTTTTCATGTTTCTAATTTGTTAGTTAGTTAGGAACTGGATATATTGGATATGAGCATTACAGTGTTCTTCCCATACCCTTTACTTTCGAAGCTTCAGCGCCAAATAAAATTTTCTAGTAACGCAGAATACTATCCACAAATCGTCGTTTACTTAATCAAACTATTTATTTTCATTTATACAGTGTGTCCCTGGCCTGCCAAAAATAAGAAGGAAAAGTTATATAATCATAAGTCCGTAGGAAATGGAGACATGGACCCTTATATGGGGACCTCAAAATTTGATTTTTCCCAAACAGATCGAGATAAAGTAATCAAATTTAAAATTGAGAATCGCAATTAGAATGCAAATCTAATGTTCTAAAAACAATACCATAATTAGTCATAGGCGTCCCAGACTGGGGGGGGGGGGAGTTATTGTATAAATATTGCTGTAACTTTTTCATGTCTTGAGGTTTTTGCTGTCAGATCAAAAAATGTTGCAAATTTTACAAAAAAAGTTACTCTTGTTTTACTTTGATAAATTATTCCGTTTACGAGCAATATTAATTTACAAATTTTGTGACATACTACAAAAATATTAGATATGATATGCAAGCGATCAAATTGTCTCTAGTAGGTTTTGAAAAGTTATTAATAGGCTATATTAAAATTCAAAAATTTACACGCAATTACATTACTAATATGTATTTTAAAAGTATTTTAATATGTTGTAACGCTTTAATAACACCTTTGATATGTTAATAAGTCGACAGTATTTTCTCAGAGCCTACTAGAGATATTTTGCCTATTTATAGTTTCCATCTTTTGTGATGTCACAAAATTTTTAAATTAAGATTACTCTAAAACAGAGCACGTTATCGGATTGAAATAGGAGTACCTCTCTCATGTAAAATAGACCAGAAATTTTAAATTTTTGATCTGACGATGAAAATCTTATACGCCTATGACCAATTATGATGAATTATTTTCAGAACATTAGATTCACAATCTAATTAGAATTCTCAATTTCAAATTGGACTACTTTATCTTGATCCCTTTTGGAAATATTTGCGAAAAATCAAATTTTGAGGTCCCCATTTAAGGGGCCATATCTCCGTTAGGAGGCGCCTAAGGACTTATGATTATACAACTTTTTTTCCTATTTTTGATCGTCGAATCAAGCTAATTTTGGGACACGCTGTATTAACGAATATTTATTTAGTGAAAAAAATTATTTAAAAAACTAAGTGGCATTACGCATATACAGGGTGGCAGAAACAAGTTGAGCTTTTCAATGGACATTAAGATAAAAAAAAAACTGAAAATTGGAGAAAATCATGAAGTGGCTGACATCTGTTGATAGATTTCGCAACTGCTGAACAACAATCCAACAAATCTGTTTTGTATGTGTAGTGTAGTATGTTTCAGTAATTTTGCGAACTTTATTGAGATCGCACGATATTTAGTTATACAAAAGTGTACAAAAATGCAAAACATACCCAAGAATATTTGCACAAAATCTCGGAAAATATATGCGGTTCCCCAGTGTTCCTCTTAATGTACTTATTTCTGATATTTCCCTACATAAACTTTACGTCAGTTCCCGTAGACCCAAAACTCTATAAGCAGTGGAAAATTAAATTGAAAATCGGAAAACCCATAACTGAACACATGAAGGTGTGTAGCAAACTTTTTTCTTATAGAGGATTTTATTCCAGGTATAACAAGGTTATGTGAATTCAGACGCTGTAAACACAGGCTTTTGACAACATGGGGCTTCTCGTGTTCTACCTCAGACAAAATTATGTACCTCACCTTCTATTAGAGGTCGCACACGATCCCTCAATTAGTTCAAGATATCTCGAACCGAACCATTATATCTGAATTTGAAAGGTTACGAGCATATTAGGAATTTACGATATACAGGGTGAACCTTAAATAAGTACAAATATTTTAACCAGCAGTACAGTTCACTGTATAGAACACATAATTAATAGCCTTTTTACAAAAAAATCAGGAATAAAAAAGTCAAATTTTAAATAAATTTCGTGATTTTTCAATAGAAAACTTGTTGAGGACCGCTGGTTCGGGAGTCATGGTGGATGTGCATTCCACAGCGTTGCCAGTGTTACACTATAATTTTTAAACATGCCAAAGAATGATTGAAATATTTTTATTTATAAAAATATTAATGGCCATCTCCTCCCCTTTGCCATTTCTATTTGTCTCCAATAAATTGAAAATATAATCCAGATTCTCTACTCACAAACATATTATCCAGAATTTGTTCATTATGCATTTTTAGTATACTCCGACTGATTTATCACAATACGTTATTTTTATCACTATCACTGAACAGTACTTATTTAACAAATATGCGTTTAGCATGTCAACCATTTCACTGTTTGAATAATGCGCCATATTTTATTTAATCACACTGCATTTCACGAAAAATATTAATTAAATACACAAGACACTTATGAGAGAAACACTGTTCGTGAAAATAATAAGACGATTTAAATAGGTTTTATACGTTAGTGCGGCAACTCTTAAAACAGATGCGTCAAGCGATGCATTACTTAAAGAAGCTATTAGCTTAGTTCGGTTTCAGAAGATGCAAAAGTATCTCATATTAACTTTCAATTTACGGGTATTGCAATTATCAAATCCCTTTCCACAAATGTTACATGTTTTGATTGCACTTGCCTGTGCCACAGCTTACTTCTTTGTCCTGAACCATACTAGTGCACCGGTATCAACATCTATATCTATCAATCCTAGAGCCTAGAGGATGGTGCTGGTGCGGGACAATTCGCCTACTGCTCCTGACACCTACCTGTTGTCTGTGCCTACATCAGTTTCTTTGTGCATACGTTTGACGCTGCTTTTAAATATTTTACTTTGCCTTCTCTTGATATTGAACGCATACATCAAGCTAGTTATTTTGTTATTTCATGTTTTGTGTTTATTTTTAAAATCTGTTTCACCCACTACGAAACTACGAGGTACGAAATGGTTAGCACTGACACGTTGATTGAGGTTATGTGGTGGTAATTAATTCTAAGATGTTGTGTGAAAATTATAGCTTTTTCTTATTCTTCATAAAATAAATTAAGGGGATAATTTGAGATAATCTTTCTAACAGTGTACAATGGTATTAACTGAAATATGGATAACTGTTTAAATAGTTGGTTTTTCAGTAAGTATGTGAGCTTTTATGCACGTTTATGGATATTTTTTTTGAATAATTTAAGTAACTTCTTAAAGTCTTTAACTGACAGTATCGAACTTGAGAAAATTCATATTTTAATCGTTTATGACAATTTTACTTTACTTATTGCTAATAACGAGTGTTTTTAACTAGAAACAATGGTAAAAATTGAATTTACTTTAAAAAAATATTTATCTTACAGAAGATATGGCAACCTCGCCTTCAATAAATCATATGGTTTATTTTATTAGGTTAAGTCAGTGGTCTATCTGGTCAGCGGTCCTCAAAATGTGGGTATTTTGAAAAAAAAAATAATATCTCCGTAAATATTTGAAATTTTTAAAAATGATTTTCACTAGACATATATATTATATGACAAACAACTTATTATTATTAAAATATTTGTACTTATTTAAGGTTCACCCTGTATATACATTAAGAATTTGTCTTACATTAAAGTTACACCCCTACATCCGATGTCTTAAATTTTAAAGCGCCATCTAGCGTCAGTATTTTTCAATAGAATGAGCTGCAATTTGGTACAGAGATATATATATGAGAAATCGATGCTCGTATATTCTTATCCCTCTACCAAACTTCAACTCTTTCTTTTGTGAAATATTGACTTTAGATGACATTCACAATATTTCATATCTAATTTGAGCTACCAGGTATATTTTACGGTTGCCGCGATAAAAAATAAAAAACGATCCACCCTGTATACCTCTATGTGTCACTTGGTAAAACTGCTTTATATATCATGTTCGGATAGAAAAAAAAACAAATTCTATAAAAAAACAAAATTTTGGGTTGAATTTCACCCAAAAATTAGAAATATCCCTGATTCAAAATCTTTTCTTTTTTGTATTTATTATTACATATGTCCTCATTCGCAATAAATTTACTAATTGACATAAAATTCGAGTGTTTAATATCTAATTATAATGCATTATTTAAACATTTTTATTAATGTAATTATGATTTTAAGTACAAATATAATTTTTGAAGCGTGAATTTTTAAAATGTTAGGGCTATTGAGTTGAGGACAGTCGAGATAGACAGTAATTTATACTATAATGCAACTTCCATTGTTAATAATGTTGAGCACGCGTCTGAAGGGATCGAAGAAAACCGTATTTATAAGCGTTTACAAAATTCAACAGTACCAAAGTAAAAATTGCCTAGAATTTTAACAACAGTGATCAGAGGGTAATAACAATAATTATAAGAAATAATAAAAAGAACCATTTTGGTCCCTATCATTAGTTTCCAACAATGCAGACTATTATCACATACAATTGTGGCTGTGATTTTGAGACTATTAATCATTTTGTCAAAATTTAATTGCTTCTAAAGACTATTCGAGTCAAATGAAATAGGGACATGGCATTAAGTTTTGGGGGCATCTTTTAACTGCCTAATTATATGGGTAGCTTTAAAAACAGGTTTATGTTGCCACGTTCAAATCAAATTTATTTTACATTAGTTTATATTTCGGAGTATTTTAGTCTTTACTATAATAACACAGAATTACAAAAATAGTCCAACGCATCTGCCTATAATTACCAGAAAAAGGATATCAAGCAAAATATATTTCGATCGAAAACATGCATAATTAAATTATTGGTGCGATTAAAACACTGAGAAACATAAATTCACAAAATTTTAATGATTAAAATTTTCCTTACTATCATCATCAACATTAACAATTTTTAAATGTCAGTTACATACTTTTTTCACATTAAAATTATTTCAAGGCACTGTCACCTACCTACTCTTTGAGCTTATTTTAATTAAAAAGATGATATGATTAAAAACATTTTAAAGACAATTTTAACAAAATTTGTATTTAATAAAATGTTCTTTATCATCAGGTCTTATATTTATTTATACCTGCATCTTAAACACGATTTCAAAATTTTACCTCAATTTCCAATTTAGCAAAATGTGGTAAGCTATGATTTTGTAACAAACAAATTAATATACACATTCGATTTTTACTTATGAAAGTGAATTTTCAATGGATTTAACAATTATTTAATGAAAGGTGAGCTTTAGATAAATAATCAATCATTTTATAAATTTTTCCATACTTTTGAACTGCTAAAATGCAAAACCCAACTGTCTTCGTCATTTTTAATAAATATTATTTCAAAGCACGTTTTTATCTAATAAAATGTTCTTTATTATCACCACGTTTTATATTTTATTTATTTTGTAAAAAAATATATCCATTCTATATTTATCTAAAAAAGTAATCAAGGTATTTAGTATGCATTCTATTCTTGTCTACTAAATTTATTCAATATATTTAACAAAAATTTACTAAGTCGAGCTTTAGATAATCATTTTTAAAATGTTGCTACACTTTTGAATTGATTAAACTTCGTGACTATGGGAGTTCCTGAAATTTATTTTTATTTAATAAATGTTCGTTATTGTCATCACGCTTTAAATTTTTTAAACAAAAGTAAGGTACATTTAGAAGAATGATTTTTAAATTTTTTTCCTCAGTTTCGTTAGATATGATTTTGAAACAAAAAAATATATATATATTTTTAGGTATTAATAATATTGTGTGAAACTAACTATTCTGTGGACAAAAGCCCCAACCAGCGTTGAATTACACCCACAATATCTACCCATATATTCCTTATTATTAGCTTTTGTAACATTTTTTACTGAACTAGAAAAGGTATTTTAAGCTAATATAAATCAAATATCCTACAATTCCTATCAATGAAGTCATATGTATGTTCTCTGATACCAAACATCTAGGTACAGACAAAGCTCTATTCAATAATTATCTAAAGAAATTTATTTAAATTTACTAACCTGCTTTTAATGAAAACAATTTATAAATATATAACTTCACTTTTAGTAGTGGGAACACGACAATTCAACCACAATAGATGAGATCTGACTTATTTCTGCATTTTTAGTATTGCTTCTCAGGTGACCTACTTTAAATTGAGTCAAATATCTAACTATTAAAATTATTATAAAAATTAAAATTATTTGAAGTTAAAAATCGACAATGACAAAAGAAATAGGTCAGATCTCATCTATTGTGGTTGAATTGTCGTGTTCCCACTGCCAAAAGTGAAGTTAGATATTTATAGAGTGTTTTCATTAAAAGCAGGTTAGTAAATTTAAATAGATTAATTTCTTTAGATAATTATTGAATAGAGCTTTGTCTGTGGAATTGTTCATTAGCATACCTAGATGTTTGGTATCAGAGAACATACATATGACTTCATTGATAGGAATTGTAGGAGATTTGATTTATATTAGCTTAAAATACCTTTCTAATTCAGTAAAAAATATATACCTATCTATTATATCCTTATCTATGAAAGTTAATTTTTAACGTATTTAAAAATAATTTATTAAAATAAGAGATAATCAAACATTTTTTAAAATTTTGCCATACTTTTGAATTGAATAAACTTCGCAGTAATCCAAAAAAGTACATCTTTGACATGATTTATAAATTTTGCCTCAGTTTCAAATTCAGCATATTGTGTTTAGATACGATTTTGAAACAAAAAAATAATATATATATATATATTCTATCTCTATCTGTGAAAGTCAATTTTCAACATATTTGAGAACTATTTGTTGAAAGAAGAGAAAATTAAAAAAAATTTTGCGATATTTTTGAATTGAGTAAACTGCGCGGCAACACGAGTTCCTGAAATTAAATAATAAAGACTGAATATTCTGAGGCATTTCATACAGAACAACACAAAGATTAGCAAGTCATAATGCAGCCCGGTTGTCTCCTTCATTTTTAATAAATATTATCCGAAAGCACTTTGATCTACATATAAGAGTACAGAGTTTGTTTTAATTAAAAGTTGGTGCAGAACGTTGACTTTGTGCGCTGGCCCAGGGCTTGGAATTCATAATTATATCGCCTTTGAGCATATTCTTTATACTCGTCGACTTAGAGCTCACCGCAGCTTGTAAATTAAAATATTACGCCGACGATATCTTACAAATACTACGAAATTTGTAAGTACGGTACCACTGAAACAGGTATTTAACGTTAGCTGTTTATCCTGAAATTCAGGCAACAGGGACTAACCTATACCAAAGCTTTACTTGTTGTGCCAACGTACATACATACATATTGCCGACTACGTACGTAAAGTGGATTTGATTGGGGTTGATGAAATCAACTGCAAGCTATTCGCTTTCACACAACTCCAATTTCTGCAGTGCCAGGTTAGTTACACTTTATCTATGTTGATGTTGTTATTAAAAAATCATATATTTACATTTACTGATTTAAAGCATCTTCTATATCTTCCCTTTTATTGTATCAGCATATTTACGAAGTTTTATAAAATTGCACAGAGAAAATGTCTGTCTCAAAAAAAAAGTAAAAACCGAAGATTGGAAAGATGCTATGATTATACCAATTTTAAATATAGATATAGGGTATAAAATCATGGCAACGTTAATAAAACAGAGAATAGAACCTATAGCAGAACTACAGATAGGGGAGTATCAAGCAGGTTTTAGAAAGGAAAGGTCAACAACGGACCAAGAAATCCTGACTACATGCTATGGGATTAAAACACTTATCCTCCACTTATTTGTGGAGTTCAGGAAAGCATATGATTCGGTCAAAAGGAGTGAACTAAGTAAAATATTGAAACAATTTGGGATACCAATCAAACTGATAAGGCTATTGAAAATTACATTAGAAAATACTAAAAGCAAGGTACGAATGAAAGATGAATGTTTGGAAGGTTTTACTATTGAGACAGGACTGAGACAAGGAAACCCACTCTCAACGCTTCTTTTTAATTTAGTACTAGAATAGGTCATAAGAGATAGTCAGTTGAACAGAGAAGGACACATCAAATTGTAAGTTATGATGACGTGTCCATTATTGCTAGAGATAGTAGAGAATTAGAGAATCAAGAGAAAAGTAAGCTTTTGAGAATAGGAGAACAAAAAAAAGATAGCAATTTCAAATTGAGAACACAGCATAGAGAAATGGAGTTTAAAGAAGTTCAAGAATATGTGTATTTGGGGGCGCTAATAACAGCTAACTGTGATGAGGAGCAAGAAATTAATAGGAGCATAATAAAAGCAAACAGAAGTTCGGCAGCAGTCAACCACTTAATGAAAGCAAAAAGTTTGTCCAGAGAGGTAAAATTTAGAATTTATAGAACAATTTAGAGACCGACAGCGCTGTATGGCAGTGAAACCAGGGTGCTCAATAAAAAGTCAAGAGAAAACCTTTTAAGGTGTGAAAGGAAGATCTTAAGAAGAATTCTAGGAGGCAAGAAGACCGAGGAAGGCTATGTAAGAAGAAATAATGCAATGTACCTACCAGGCACCAATAATAGACGAGGTTCTAAAAGCCAGAAGAGTGCAGTGGCTAGGGCATCTAGAACGTATGGAAGATAAAAGGACAGTTAAAAAAATTGTTGGGAGTAAACCAAACTACAAGAAAAAAAGAGGGAGACCAAGGAAGCGATGGAGAGAGGCAGTGGCAATAGACCTAAAGGAGAAAAATGTAACGGATTGGAAAAGAAAGGCGAAGGACAGAATGGAGTGAAGGAAAATAACGCAGCTGTAGGCCTAAAAGGCCTGTAAACAGCGTTATATATATAATTTAATAAATTTCACTTCTCCTTTTTTCCACAATTTTCCCCTCCTAAATCCACTGTTCACCTGTACCACTGTAGATAATGATATTAATTTGTATTAATCTAAAGAAATTGTCAACACTTCTGACATTGTAGGTTCAAAATTAAAATTTGTTTATAATTAGATATTCGATTCAATCTGAAATAAAGAAAGCCACCTGAAGAAGCAATCCTACAAATGCAAGAAATATGTCAACGATTGTGGAATAGCCTGTTGATATACAAGGTGTTTCATAGGGAAATTCACAATTAATTCTTATTTTATACAATACTATACCTTTGTAATTGAGAAAAACTATTTTTTTAACAATATTTCAAAAATGTGCTTAGGTCCTAGTGGGCCTATTGCGTAGCCTTCAAGATTACCAAACATCACTCCTGTTATCATCTGTGGGGCCATTTGAAATTGAAGGTATATAGAATGAAATTATCAGTAAGGAAAAACTGATTGAGCGAATTTTAAATACCTGCAATTAATTAAGAAATAATCCTGATATAATAGGATAATTATCATTACTGTAACAGCTTTATAAAAAAGCATGAAAATGTGTTCCACATAACGGTGAACACTGAGCATTTATTGTAGTGTTTCCTAAAGTTGTTTTCGTTTCTTCTTGTCGGGTTTTATTGATATCTGTTATTTAGCATACTGTTTTATTTTTCTCTTAGACAATTTAAAAAAAACTATTCAATCCTACATATAGGGTGGTGTTTCTGTGAATAAACAATTTTAGTGGATTGAGAAAAGTAAGTAGAATACCCCTACAGAATTTCACTTGATTGTACAGAGTGGCAAGATAGCCAAAATTGGTAAAGCGCCTTGTGTTTGGGTAATGGCAATGGTTAGAACTGTTAACAACAGGTTTTTTGAGGCCTTTTAAATGTCCTGTAATGTATGTACATCTCCCAATGAAACACCTTGTATATTCAAAAGCGAATTTGAGTTTTGAAAAGCAGCTAATTATTTCGTTATGCCAGGTATATCTTTTTTCGTTGGTAAATTTAGCTAGATTAATTATTATTTTACACATTTATTAAATCCAACCTTGTCTGGAATACAAAAATATTTGATATATCATCATACATATAATAATTAATTTATTAATTAATTAATAGGAATTTTCGGAAAATTAATTTATATTAGCTAAAATAAGTACTTTTATAATACAGCAAACAAATTACAAAAGCTAATACCAAAGCATATATGGGTGTAACTCAACACTGATTTTAGCAGAGTAGTTTCACACAATAGTTTTAATACCTGATAAAAAATGTAGTTATTAATATTTTTGTAGCACAAATTTCGTTGTCCCACACTATATTTTACATTACATTTGTTGAAAATTTCACACGGCGACATCTATAGAGAAAATATAAATACGTCTAGTATGGAGCTAAATGGAAAAGCCACTTATCCGTATTGACTATAGACTGTAACTCTTCCTTGACGTATACAACAGCGTGTGCCATCTATTGGCATTTACTTGAAGTATTTAGCTTATGCCTTGGGCAATATATAGAATTCTGCTGCGTTTATCCTATTAAACCAAAACATTTTTTCAACTCGATACTTCTGAAAGATTATCTAATTGAAATGTTGGAAGATAGAGAATAGTTTTACAAAATATATACGTAGAGGTATCTTATATTTGATACAATTCCAGTAGATGAAACAAATTTATATCCCCCTTTACCAAAAGTATAATGTGAGATTCAAAACAAGATTTGAAAATTGATTTCAACAAATTACACTGTTAAATATTTCACATAATACCAGGATGGTTTGCTAGACAAAATCGAATTTAGTTCAAAGCAACCCGATTAGATTTAAATAATTTATTACCAAGAGAGAGAAGCATGGGGTGTATTACGAATTAAAAAGAGACAATTGCGTTCAAACCCAATTGCTGTCTTACGCGATCCCTCGTCGAAGTGGTGACAGAAAATAAGGGGCTTCGATTGTCGTGTTTCGTTTTGTTATAATTTTTCAAACACATTTACCATACTAGATGGAGTTAAATTAAAATCATATTCATCTTCCAAAAATGTAGAACAAGAATCCTTATAATAATAATAATATACATGATTATATTTTACCTAATTCCTAGAAGTAACGTGTTTCAATGATTTTGTTACAAAAGATTTTAGAATTGACTGTACGAATTATTATGTTTTAAACATTAAATTATTTAGTTATAAAATGTTCATAAATGGAGCTAGACATATGCCATACCGTCCATTTTAACTAAAGTTTCGATTTAAAGTAAAATCCGGGACCCCTGCTGTACGTCATTTGGCTGCACTGTCTATGAAATATCTGTTAAAAGTTTTCCGGCAAAATTACGCGAGTTTAAGTAATGTCATAAACAAGTCAGAACTCCCTCACGTTTTCTACCTCATATTTTAGCATAAATTCAAACAAATTTATTGCCTCTTGCTAATACCAGACGACTCAAATTTTGGCGAAGTCGTATATCTTCATTATTTTAATAACTTGGCTGATACTGCCTACAATATACGATTCTTTACAAATCCTTAAACTACAGAATAGAAGGACATTACACCCTCAATTAAGATTATGTAATTAAGAAGACAGAAAATTAATTAAACTAAATGTCATAGAAATGTGTAAGTAAGGCGTTGGTAATGCTTTCAATATCTGAAAATTCTAAGGTGCCATTCAAAGTAATAAATGTGTGTTTACAGAAGATTTAATGATATACTTCATCTTGTCGATATAAGGGAATATAAACAATTTCAAAAGACGCCAAAACTAAGTCGTGGGATAGAGTGGTGCCAACATAATTTCAAGCAAGTGACATATAAATCATTAGCATATGTGGATATATGCATAATACAGTGCTTTCGAAAAGTAACGAATAAATTCATTATTTTTGAAATTGAGAAGTTTTCGAAAAAATCCCCTGGCACGTCGATTTTGTTTTTAAAAAAGGCACTTTTTGACATACGACCCATATTTGTGACGTCATCGTTGTTCGAGATATGACGTCATCGACAATTTTTTTAATTAACAATTTTGAAAATTTCAAGAAAATAATGTTTGAAGATTTTAAAATTTAATTTTCACAATACTGTGCACCTCCCCATTATGCAACACCTGTCCGTGCTTATTTAGATGAGCTGTTCCCGAATCGTTGGATAGGGAGAAGGGGGCCGATTGAGTGGCCAGCCAGATCGCCTGATTTGACACCCCTATATTATTTCTTGTGGGGATACTTAAAAAGCAAAGTATATGTTACTAGACCGGTTAATTTAGAAGATTTAAAAGCAAGAATTCGTCACGAGATACATCGTATACCTCCTGAAGTTATTGATAATGTCCAAAAAGAATTTATTAATCGTCTTGGCTACTGTCAGGCAGCCAACCGTGCACAATTTGAACATTTAATTTAGTCGATTTTTTACATAATCATTATCATTTTCAGTATTGTGAAAATTAAATTTTAAAATCTTCAAACATTATTATCTTCAAATTTGACACGCTCTCTGAAATGGCATGGTCAAAATTGGGGGTTGCTATTTAAAAAAATTGTCGACGACGTCATATCTGGAACAACGATGACGTCACAAATGTGGGTCGTATGTCAAAAAGTGCGTTTTTTTAAAATAATGAATTTATTCGTTACTTTTCGAAAGCACTATATACAGAGTGTTAAAAAAATAGTGTAAAATATTTCAGGAGGTAATAATATGAACCAAAATAAGCAGCACCGTTACATTGCGGACCCATGTTTATTAAGACTTTTCTGCTTATTTTGGTTCATACTATTACCTCCTGAAATATTTTACAGTCTTTTTTTAACACCCTGTATATGCGATTCCTATTTTAGTCATCTAACTCGATATCATTCAAAATATTTTTGTATAATTGTTTTCTGTTATTATTATTTAATTTTGTTTTCGTTTTAAAGAGGTATATTTTAACTTAATTATTTTTTTCACTCGTGCGTACCCCTACCCTACACAATTTGATGTTTTTATGGCAAGTTTTTTTATTCCCTTATATCATCAAGGTAAACTATACATGTTGTGCCATCTATAGGCGAATTTAAATAATATAAAATCGTAGAATAAAAGACAGTTTGTAGTAAATTTAATTTTGAGATGTGGATATATCTTGTGCATAAGATAAAAATGTTTTTGTTTTAGTTTATTAAATTGCTAATAATAACAATCATTAATTTAGCCACGATACAATCAATAATGTATAGACAGGGTGTCCCAGGGAAGTGGAAAAAATACTGACCCAAAAAATTTGAAAATATGGCAACAGGAATGTTCCTAAGACGAAAACAATTAAGATATCTAGAACTCTCCAGAACTTCCGCTTATACCGGAAGTCGACACCAACTTCGCTATTTTTAAGGAAACAACAAAAATATTATACCAAGAGTTTTATTCTTGCTGTTATATTTTGACAACTATAATGTTTTTATTTTTAATGAAACTCTCTGCATTCTTTCGGTCTGTCTTCTGCACAATGAAATTGTCTCTCAACCCATAAAAGCATTTTTAGCGTTGTGATTAGTGTGCTTACTATTTTTGGATATAATTGAAAATTTCTGCTACTTTAACAGATTTTGTTATTATGGAATATTATCAAATTTGTCATGGTTGTAAACATTTCAAAAACAACACAAAATTCTTGTAAATGTAAATTTTAAAGAGATGAAGTTTTTATTTATTATTTATTTTATTTATTTATTTTTCATTTTAACACGGTTGTATATTTGATATAATTTTGTACTCGTATTTAAACAATTATAAATTGTTTTAAACATTTATTTGGCTATTCTTTGTACTTTTAAAAATATCCTCCACTTACAACTAAATTCAAGACTTTTTCCATATATCAGGTCTGTGAAGGCTGGCTGATATCTAACTGTATATACCGTCGACAATACGTCGCCAGCGAAATATTGCGTTAATCGTTTACGTACGTATTAAACTATGCTACACAAACATGTTGACGCTATAATTATTACTGTCTGGGACCGAAGAATCAGATAGTTTTTGCTGTTTTGAAATTTAGGTTGAATATCCACGAGCCACTAGGGAACTGAACGCGTGTCCTGGTCCGTTGAAATAAATTCCTGATCAGTTTAGCTGTGGAATAGTGTGGGAGGGGGACAGTGTATTATCATTAACCCTAAACACCTCTCTAAGTACACAGAGTGATTCGTAAATGATGACCAATAATGAAACCTGGTATTCTTTGGAGCATTTTAAGGGGAGGTCTTTGATATACAGGGTGTTGTTTTACTAATTTACTATGTGATTTGCATGTAAGATTTGTATTTAGTTTTGCAATTTGATTGTATTATGGGCCCTTACCGTTATCACGTGATATAGTGCAAAGAATTTGATTGGATGTTATTACACCTTGATTGTAAATTCACACTATGTTATTTTTAGAAATATAACCGCATTTTAGTACGCATGATATGCAATTTTACAAAATCGTTTCGTCTTTTAAATTTTCTTGTAGTAACAGTATGTACTTGGTATTTTTTACAGCGTAAGTTTACTCATCATTCATTCATGTTTATCGGTGCAGGGCGCTGGTGGCATATTTTAAATAAAATAGTACGCCACTGCTTTATTGTGACATTCTCGATACTTTCCAAATTTTAGGAAAAGTCTTCAGATTTTGGACAAGCTTTACATCAACCCATGTACTTACTCAATTTCAAATTATTTCACTCACTGCTTTTTAAAATATTTAAAAAATTAATATGTAAGGTCAACACCCTGTATCTTTTTAACCAAGCATCCCAGATAAAAACTTTGTATGATAAATACAAGTTTTGATTTTTAGTCTGCATTTGCGAATCACCCGGTATGTCTCTTGTACATTTCTATGTTTAAATGAAATGAAGATAAATTTAAGGTCGTCTACAATTAGACTTCAGTCAATGTCAATAAGTCCGGAACATGAAAGCGTACGTTTGTTTGTCGGGGAGACAAAAGGGAAGCGTGAGAGATATAAAGGTCTCAAGTGTTGGCAACTCAAAAATTATGAATGCAATTTAATTCACGGCAAACAGACATAAAACATATTTGTAATTTTATCCAGTGTCTATGTAATAGTAACAACACGACCCGGCAAGAAGAAGATAGGTAGGTACGTATTTTATAATTTCCTTGGGGATATACAGACGAATAACAAAGGCAAAATTTGCTAGATGTCACTACTAGTACGCTTTTTAATCACATTCTCTAAATTTATTATTTATGGTACATATTCCGTAATTCCTTTTTATTTGATTTTTAAATTCTACACTGTGCCTTCTGGAAATACGCTTTTATTTATTCACTTTGTTCTCCGGACTAATTTGTTCTTTTTATAATTTATTGCCTTTTTATGCAGAATATTATTTTCGAAACGAGAACAATATAAACGAAAATAAATTACCGGCAGCGGCGCGTCACAGCACTCTTTAATTATAGCTCTCCGCAAAATTAGTAATTCGGAATAATTTACCCAAAATCAAAATATACACATTCGTTAAAATAAATGCCAAGTTATGAGATACACTAATTATACCTTTCATTACAATAATTAAAATCTATATATTAGTAACGTATACACAAATATGCCTTTAATTATATCAGCTACCACATACGAGGGGCATACAAATACTACACTTTGTGCAAAACAGTGGCGGAATTTCTTATTTTATATTAAAAAAAGCTGACAGACCAATTTAGTCCAATAACCGTATACATCAGACCTCGCGTCAGATCCAGTTGTTCTGATTTTTTGTTGTTTTCCGAGTTGTTTATGATGATGAAAATACAGCAGCGTGTTTTGGTTCATATTTGTATACGATTTCCATGCTTTTAGACAACGCAGTATATACGTTTAGAAGAGTTGATTTGTCATTTGTGATACTATTAGGTGTTATTGTGTTAAATAGACCTTGATACTGAATAAAGTTACAAAATAGACTTGTAAAATATGCACAGATGGTGCATCTCACCCGGCAAATGGAAGAAGAATTGCATTATACCATTATATACGAATACAGCTACAGTCTAATAAAAAATATTTCACCGTGTCAAATTTTTTTAAAAAAATGTGGTGTAGGACGATGAAGCGCGACGAAAGGAAGCATTGTAACATTGTTTGTTACACCAATTCAATGTAAGTTTAATTGGAAATAGAGATAGGTTTAAGTTCATCAAAAAATTAAAATGTAAAGTTGCAATAAATAAATAAATTAAACTTTTCTATTAAGCAACCAGAATGTATACAGGGCGTTTAGAAAATCAATTTTAAAGCAAAGAGAAAGCAAGAGAAAAAGAGTTTCATTCTGATTACAAATAACATCTTCTGTAGGTATTTGCTCCTACCATGTAGAATGTTATTTGAGGTATTTATAAAAAGATATTCTGAAAACATAATAAACAAAAGTAATAAATAATGTTTTTTTATGTTTAATGAGAAATGAAATCAGTAGTAAATATACTCGCGTCAAGAATTCAGACGTAGTACGTCACGGCTGACGTTACACATTTTTTTTTATTGTCAACGTAATTTTCGATATTTGGTCGCGTTAAAAACAATCATTTTTTGCAATTTAGTGCAATATATATTGCAACTTTTAGTGTATATGTAGTTTTAATACTATCAGTTGCAGTTTCTTAAATATTTTGATGAAAATATAATGAATTATTTATTTGTTCATATGACCTAAGTCGTCTGAATTCTTGTCGCGAGTAAAGCAATAAATGTTTATTAAATTAATTTAAAAAAATAATAAATGTTAAATATCAACAAGTAATTTAATGTGGAATCAAATGGCATAATTTTATAAATATCTCAAATAAAACCATCTATCTGGTACTTACCAAACAGCATTGTTACCGTAATTGTCAAGAGCAGATATATATTGTAAACAAAGGGATAAGTTATGTTTAACAATACCGTAAGTTCAACACATCACCACTAATAATTATGGCATTGCCTACACAGTATTTACATTATCTATGACCCACAAATGCCACAAAAACGTAAAAATACAAGAAACAAAAGCCTAATTACATCAGCAACATTACTTATTAATGTTAATATTTTAATTATTATGTGATTATTGTGATTGAAAGATTATACTGTAATACATGTCAAACCAATATAAAATTAATGCAACTTCGCCACTGTTGTGCTGATATATTTTTTAAGTCAGGCTAAATCACCTGAAGCGATATTTGTAAAAGTGAACACATTTTTGTATATATTGCAACTATTGTGCAACGAAGAATTATTTCCAATATGTATTTAAAGATGTAATTTTTCAACGACAAATATTCAAATCTCCCTCGTATCTTCAAAGCAATCAATAAGTCACATTTGTTTCTGCTATTTACTAATGCATATAAACCAAATTTGTTTATAGTATGCAACATTCATCGGATCAAACAAAGTTGTTGCTTTGCTTCTATAACTAAATTGAAATGCCTAAGTTAGTGGTTTTATTAACTTAATTGTGGCATTTTTTAATTCATGGAGACACTTCAGTTGGAGTAAGTAAATGTAGTATAGCTCAGTGAACCGAGGAGACTTGTGGAGTAAATATTATCGACGAAATTCTTCCAATTTGCTTTTATTTTGTCCATCACATCACCACTAATAATTATGGCATTACCTACGCAGTATTTACACTATGACACACAAATGCCACATGACTAAATCCTCTTTCCGGATACGAACCGTACTCTTTAAAATAAAGAAATTTCAAGACATTCTTCGTACACTCTCAATAGTTGCAATATGACCTATAAAACGGGAACCATACTATCGAAGCATATTCAATTTTAGATCTAACGTAGGAGTAATAGAGAACCTTAAAACTTTGTGCATTACGAACATTTTTACAATTTCTAATTAAGAACCCTAACATCTTTAACGCTGCTGATACGATTAAGGAAATATGTCCATTAAACGACCATTTGCTATCAAAAGTTATGCCCAAATCTCTATTACTATTACAACGAAATAACACTGACGAATTTAATCTGTATTCAAATTCAATAAATTGTTTCTTCAAAGAAATACTCATAATTTTACACTTGCTAGCATTTAAGTATAATTTATTAATGGTCCACCAAGTCTCAATTTTATTAAGCTGACCTTGAATAAATTCACAATCATTCACTGATTCCACACTATGATATATTTTTAAGTCATCTGCAAATAAAACAAATTTGCAGTCTGTTATACTACTAATATCATTTATAAATAATAAGAATAGTAAGGGCCCCAAATTGGCTCCCTGGGGAACACCTGAAGAGTTACCATACTTAACTAATTTTGACAGCAATATTCCGTGGTCTATACGGTCAAAGGCTTTACAAAAATCCGTGTAGACCACATCAACCTGCCCCTGACAATTTACTACCTGGGCTACATACTGAGAAAACATAACCAAGTTAGTAATAGTCGAACCGCTTTCCACAGATCAGTGCTGGTAAGGAGAAATCAAGTGACTCACTGAATTATAGATACGATTGTAGATACATATCTCTAATACTTTTGCAAAATTGCTCAGTATTGAGATAGGTCTGTAATTACTTAATACTGATTTAAGTACAGGACAAATTCGAGCAATTTTTCATAAATTTGGAAAGGTAGACGTTCGAAGCACTAAATTGAATATTGTAAGTAAAGGTTGAACAAAAACAAATCTACAGTCCTTAACCAGGAAACTTGGTATTTGGTCAGAACCCGATGACATTTAATGTTTCAGTTTATTAATAGCTGTTAATATCTCATTCTCAGTAAATTCCGCAATATACAAAACAGGTATGTTTCCCAAGTCAACAGCAGATAAGTCCGGATCGGAAGAATTTATATATACGCTGCGAAAATAGTCATAATAATACATATAAACCAAATTTGTTTATAGTATGCAACATTCATCGGATCAAAGTTGTTAATTTGCTTCTATATTTAAATTGAAATGCCTTAGTTAGTAGTTTTATTGAACTTAATTGTGGCGTTTTTTAATGTATCGAGACACTAAAGTAAATATAGTACAGCTCAGTGAACCGAAGACACTTGTGGAATAAACGTTATCGAAGAAATTCTTGCAATTTACTTTTATTACCGCAAAGAAAACGAAATGCAACGCCCGTATGCAAATTTTATCAAGAGATAGTTTATGCGGAGGCATCAGGACCGAGGGAAATATAAATTTACTGCCGCTGGTTTTGTCGCAAAATAATCTATGTAAAACTGTAAGTAACATGGGTAATACATTTACGTTAAGGCGCGGCTCTATCGCGTTTTTATACTAATTAAGAGGGTGCTCTCTAATTGAAATATATACCGATGATAGGATAGGCAGGATAGAGGAGCACCATCTTCCAAGTCCATTAAAACGTCCTTATATCAGTGTCTTTACATCTCTTTTTGTTTGCTTTACCTAGGGGACTCGCAAAACATTTATTTTTACCTCATTATCTCATTAATGAATATACGCCGGAACGTACTGAAACATTCTAAATAATGAGGTAGATTGTAAAACGTCAAGTAGGTACGACAAATAATTTAAAAGAAATTACAACTCAAGACACAAAGTTAATGATTCTCAGCAATTGGCAAATTTCTTCAATGAATATTTTGTTAACTTAGCTATAAACCTTAATAATACAGAATAATGTGGCTGCTGTACCTAATATAAATTAAAATGTGTCCACAATATTTGTAGAATATGTTACCGAAGTTCAGGTCCGTTTTCTTATGCAGGCAAGCCCGCCGTTGAACTGCATCTGGGAGTGCACGCGGCCTGACTTCTTTTTTATCCATCAGTTATCATTTTCGCGTGATAGAGGTTGGTGAATTTCGTGTGTTTTTGTCGCCAGTGTAGTTTATAATTATTAATAAAATTTGTTATTTACCTAAACAAAAATTTAATTCAAGTTCGGTAAAGGGAAGTAGTGAAAAACCGCGGCTGAACAGAGCCGTGGAAAATTTTATAAAGGACATTTTAATAGACATGTGCATCTGTGTTATTCGGTACCTACCGAACTAAAATTTCTCCCCCACGCGAGTTGTAAGTTCTTTTTTGTTCGGTACAACTGTTGATGAGGTCCGTTCAACAATCCTTAGGTTGAAAAAATCTACAACAACTGATGCGTAATATGGTCTAAATAATATATTTCTAAAAGAAACAATTCACTGCTTGGCTGAGCCACTGTCTGATAAACATTTGTTTTAGTCGCGGTGTTTTCCCTGATATTTTTAAAATATCAAAAGTATTATCTATACATAAGAAAAGTGATTTAAATGAAATTGGTAATTACAGACCTATTTCCATCATTGCCATGGAGGTAATGCTAAAAAATAGGTTACTTGAGTATTTTAAAAAATACAAACTGTTACATTCTGCCCAATTTGGATTTCGTAGTAAAAAGTCTACTACCAAAGCATTATTAGAGGTTGTAGAGAGGATAGTTAGTGGATTTGAGAGGCATGAGCATTCCCTCTTGACAATGTGCGATCAGTCGAAAGCTTTCGACTGTGCCTCACATAAAATTTTGCTAAACAAGCTTTCATTTCATGGAATCAGGGGAACGCCTCTGAATTTGGTTTGATCTTATTTAGATGGTAGAACATAGGGTGCCTCAGGGTTCTGTCTTGGGACCCTTGCTCTTCATTATTTATATAAATGACTTATGCTATTTTGGGCAGAGAAATTGTAATATTGTACTCTTTGCGGATGACACCACTTTTATAAGCTCATATGCGAATGTTGCAGATATAAATCAGTATGCAGCTCATTTACTAGCAAACGCGACGTGGTTCCCGGCAAATAAATTGCAGCTTAATAAAGCTAAAACCCAATATTTGACTGTATCCAGCAATAGGCGTTTTGTGAACGGTAGCCATTGCAGACTGCTAGGAGTTGCTCTAGATGACACCCTAAATTGGTATCAACACATAACCGACCTTAGCACAAGACCATCTAAAGTGCTGTTTCTCTTAAGACAGCTTCGTAATTTGTTGAATCCACATATGTTAATAAATGCATACTTCGGTTTGTTTCATTCTCTGATCAGCTACGCCACTGTTCTGTGGGGCAATGCAGTTGATTCTAAAAAAATGTTTTGTCTTCAGAAACGTACAGTAAGAATCTTAGCTAATGTGGGTAACAGTGAACATTGCAAACCACTGTTCAAAAAATTTCGTATATTACCACTGCCCTGTATATATATATTACAAACTTTAATAGAAATACATGCTCGCAGGAATATCGTTCCCCAGGTGTCTGACCGCCATAATTATAATGCAGCAGCCGCTGTGGCGGGTTAACTACTTGTACCTCGATCCAGAATGGTCAAATCGGAAAGAAATATTTTAAACATTAATTTATATAACAAACTACCCTGTCATATAACGGATATGAATGAAGGATGCTTCAAGGTTAATATTAAAAAAAAGTCTTTTATCTCACTGTTTTTACTCTGTAGATGAGTATTATCAATCTAATATTTTCTAGATTAACGTCGGTTCTGCTAAGTTTGTCTATCTTTTTATTTTGTTTGTATTTTTATTAGGTGTATTTTATTAGTGTTCTAAATCACTTTACTGTTAACTGTTGTGTGTTGTGTATATAAAAACTATACCTTCTGTTTTCTTGTATTGATTTGCGATAAACAATGTACTTGTGTAAAATAGTCAAATAAACTATCTATCTGTCTATCTAATGAGTAATGGACTTGATTCTGATTCATATTCATAATCTAATGCGATTTGCATCATTTGGGAATATCAGCGTACAAGCTCAACTTGATTCTGCTTTTATTTTTCTGTTTAATGACATTGTCCATTTTTTATCACTGTTTTTATTTATTTGTTTTCAAATGTTAGTTAATTAAACATATTTATCGGCTAATATAATTATATTGTTAAAATTATGTTTTCGAATTATTATTTTACTGCTGTATTACCACGTATTTGCCACGTGCTTCAAATTAATTCTAAAAACAATGTACCGGTTTAACCGAGAAATTTATGCAAATTTATGCGGAAAAACAGCTTTCTCACCTTCCAATCAAAGTAGTCACTCTCCATTTGATTTTTCGAAGCTTCAACCTTAAGCCGTAGGATGGCGGTTGTTAAAAAGACAATAAAAACCAATCAATCATAATTAAAACTGTTAAATTGAGAGCGAATAAAAAGCGTATTTGGAACCAGACCTAATTATAGCCCAGTTGCAACTCTTTGTTGCTCATAGTCTCCACAATTACTATTGTTTTAGGCCATTAATCATTTCGAATTTTCCCGACCTCAAGTCCGTTCATTAGACGTACCTATTCACTCAAAGATGCACCTAGAAAACTATTTTTTATAGCCACTGCCTTGCTTACATATTACCCTCGTCTACGACATCTCTCACACGTTTCTGTAACTTCAGCGTAATCTTTTTTATCGAGATGCGAATAAATTCGTCTTGCAGGTTTTCCCTAATCTCATGGACACGGGTTGAAACTTTAGCGAGATACTATTTTCCCTTTCATTTTCATACAACTCAGGATAAGTGTATCTGGAGTACTGGCCGGACATCCTATCTACCCCTCTAGCTTTATCAGTAACTTAAGAGGACTTTTAGACTACTGACACGTTTCCTAATGAAGAGTCCAAAGGTTTAAATGACATGAGAGAAGACCAGTCTCTTGGAAATTTTGCGTGTGAAAGCTGTCTTCGTTATTTTTAATTGTAAAATTTTATACATTTCTTCTTCGCCTTCCTAAATGATAGTTTTATTTATTAGAAACTATAACTTCAGTTACTTTTCGAATTTATCATACAGGGTGCGCGAAATATGTTATAACACGAATACTTTTTCTGCAAAATCCATGAAATTCTATACGGCAGGCTACCCGGGAATTGAATTTGGATAAATCAACTGTTCAACGAATTTTAAAGACCAATGGGTATCATGACTACAAAATTCACAATTTGGAGTATTTGCCTGAGGATCACATTGAAAACTGACTTAATTTTATAGCTCAAATTATAATAAATGTAGAAACTGTTGATCAGAACCTTTTTCGGCATGTTCTTTGGATGAACGAAAGTGGGTTTGTCAGTAATGGTTTGCCAAACAGACGCATTGAACATTTCTTTTAAGACTCTTTAGGACGATATATATATAACTTTTAAGCGGGAATTCAGAAAAAAATTTCTAATAAAAGTTTATTAGAAAAAAGAGAGCATTTAACAGAAACAAAGTTTGGGTATGTTTATGGAAAAACTTAATTGATGACGTCACTAGTTGTTTCTGTTAGTAACCATAACATGTTAATTTACATCTGGGCAAAATTCCAAGAAATAAATTGATGTTAAAAATTCGTTACACTGTTATCGAATATTTGTAGAAGTACTATATACTAATATCGTCGATAAAACTGTTTTATTTATAATAAAAACCAACTTATAAACAACTCGAAAATTATATAATTATGTGTACTACTGATTACCTTCACATTTATGCCGACATAAAATTTCCTCATAATGTTATTTTAATAATCACAAATTCAAGTACAAGAAACGATAAAAACAAAAATTCCCGATAAACAGATACAGGGAACAAATATTCGCTTGAAATTTTTTAAGTGCTGTAATCTCGTCATTTATTTAGAATTTATGAATCAAAATAATAATAAATATCTACGCAATAGCACCGTTGTAGATTCATATTAAATTACTAATTAGGTACCACATTATCACTAAACTCGGCTAATGTCTGGAACGAGCTATTATCAACGTTTTGTCACAATTTATCATCATTTCCTGAGCCTACAATAATACTTGAGAGGTTCCAAAAATGTTTTCCAGAACAGCGAATGTAATTAACTGCCCAAATTAAAACATATTACTTAGAGGTGACAGAAACTTTAAAGTGTTTGTAATACACACAACGTCAAAATTCTTCCCCTGTATATAAAATGATTCGATTAAACCTAGTGATTTTTCTTAGTGTGATAAAAAAAAGTACATGTACTTAGGGAACAAAAAAGACAATAAAAAATTGCAGACCATGAATTTGATACAGTGGAAAACAGACCATGGACGTCCTTGAATAACTAATGAAAGGAAGGATCGGTATTTGGATCAATATGCCCGTAGACACCGCACATCTTCAGCTTCAGCTCTCAGAATTCACTTTCAAGGTACGTTTCGCCACCTACTATTCGAAGACAACCCTACAATTCAAATTTACATGCTAGAAGACCATTACGGGTCCCAACTCTACTTCCAAGGCATGCTGCCCATCTCGAGTGGGCGCGAGAGCATAGGGGTTGGCTTTTACGCCAGTGGCGGTGGGTCTTATTTACAGACAAAACCAGAATTGGGCTGGCTGATGACAATCGACAAAGATTCTGAAAAGAACCAGGTCGTCAACAGCGATCTCATTTTCCCCTTGAAGTTGCTCCGTATGAAGGGGGTACTGTAATGTTTTGATGTAGAATAATGTTCAACCGCCGCACTCCATTAATCCGAATACCACAGAATATGACCAGTCAAATTAGCATAGAACAAGTTATTACGGCCATTATCTACCCTTTACGTAATGAATTGGGTGAAAATTTTGTGTTTATGGACGACAACGTTCGATCATATCACGCAAGAAGGGTTCAAGAGACACTCGAATCAGGACATATCAATAGATTAGATTGGCCAGCCAACTTTCCTGACATGAATTCTATTGACAATATGTGGGATTTCGTTGCTAGACCCATTCGTAATCATATTCCTCCACCTCAGACTGCAGATGAGTTAGTAGCGGCAGAAGAGAAATAGAACAATATTCCGCAAGAGATCGTTAACCGCTTGATTATCTCAATGCACAGACGTGTCAATATGCTATTGGAACGTGGTGGAGGTCATACCGACTATTAGTCAAGTAGAGAACTTGCTTTGTTACTTCTTTTTGATTTAATAAATTTTGTCAAAAATGTCACACATTTGCTGGTTTTTAATTTTCTAAGTACTCAGTTTATCGAACATATTCTTTTCACAAAAAAAGATTCAGAAAACAATATACTTTTATAAATGTATTTGGTTTTTCTGACAAAAAGATTTCTTTAACAAGAATGAAACAAGAATGCATATATATGCATTGTATACATTATAAATTTAATTAATATAATGTGTGTAAGCGAAACTGTTTGGTACCGCTGAGTATAAAAATCTTCCCCAACAAAACATGCATGATCTCTGGGGATGAAATGTTATATCAAAGACAAACTTGTGCTAGGCAATAGTTGACACTAACGTTAATTTGAACAAATTTTAAAAAGTCCCTAGTGTATACGAACCACATGTTATAAATGGATACACGCTTACAAACAGAGTCAATTATATCCAAAATAGAGAGTTAAAATCGTCGATTGGTATTTCCAATCCAACCTGCTGCTAGTAATTGTTTATAGTGGAGTGCAATTGTATTTAGAATAGTGCCGTTTGGATTTTCTTGTGGTGAGTATATTTTTTAAGATAAATTGTAATCAATTAAAGATTTATTTTTCAATTTTTAAACACCTACATAAATATAATACAAAAAATTTGTTCGCTTTATTTTTCAATCAAAATAATAATAAATAAACTTTATTTACACTTGTATCATTAAAGTGTGTAGAAACAGCAACAGCATATAAATTACAGAAACACTATAATTATTTGTATATGTTTGAAAAAAAATAAAAATAATATAATTATTATTTTATTTCGCAAGTCCGGATCTGACTTCTTTATTTTTTATTGATATCTGACATTATTAAATCTATTTTGTTTTTGTTAAAAAAAAAATAGAAAGTCCTCAAATTCCAAATTGAATTATATTTAAAACAATTAGGCACTTTTTGGTAAATTATTTTAAAATTTGAGGAAGTATAGCATTTAATGGAACTTTCTTAAATCAAAAGCATCTCGGCATTTCTATGTTGATGTCACACGGAAAGTAACATTTTTGATCTGAAATATTTAAAAAACACCTTACCTATTGTTCTTTTAGTATTCATAAACACCAACATCATGTCAACTAACTTGCATTTTGAAATATTTATGACATTACGCTCTTCAAACTCGACATATAAATTTTAGAAGGGCTTTTTGTTACATATAATATACATATAATATACTACGACAAGTGATATGTGATTAGGATTTCCGGTTGATTCACAAATGATTGCATCTATCGTAGAAATCTTTTATGTATGAAATGTATCCCAACTTGCTCACATGTCTGTCGAAAAACTGTAGTGAATAAAAATACGGATGAAGTCTTTTTGTGCATACGGTGACTTAAGATGTAGTGAAATTGAGTATGAATATGATGTATACTTTGAAATTTTTATGGTTTATCAACAACTGCAGAAAAAGTTTGTAAGTTTCCATTGTATTAGCGAAAGTGTAGCTCTTTTAGTTAGCATGAAGAAAAATCGCGAATGTTTCGAATTAAACTGAACTCAGTTGCAAATTTAAATTTTGAAGTATACAAGGATAAAGAAAATCTTTGATTTGTATACAGGGTGGTTTATAAGGAATGGATAATATTTTCCGTTATAAAATCTGCAGATAAAATATTACGCATTTCTTATGAATCGCTTTATATATACCTAGTTAATAACATGATCTAAAGTTCAAATACACCCTACTTACCTATATACAAAAATGCCTCCCTTAAAAGATAAAGTGTTAAAGTTGAAATTTTAAAATAGTTTTTTCGATATAATTTTTGCAGATCTATTTTTATAAAATTTCAGTGACAGGCGAAAATCTGAAGAAATTATAGTAAAAAAACTTCAACTTTAACACGCTGTATTTTTTAAGGCAGGTATTTTTGCATATAGGTATGTCGCGTGAAATTGTCATATTTTGCCGCCAAAAATACATAGTTAATACGATAACCTGCTTGTTTGTTACACCTTGTATGCAATTATTACGTTGTTGAGTATGAATATGATTTAATAACAACTACAGGAACATCAAGTGTATTTTGGTTTTTTGGTTCATACATATACAGGGTGACAACGGAAAGTGGGAACACGCTGTAACTTTTTTATGACTGCTGATAAAAGTTTGAAATTGGGTGGGTACTAGATGGTGCCATGAATTCTTTGAGGTCATTTCGGATTTCTTGACATTTCTGGTTTGACCGGAAATGACCGGAATTTTATATTTTTAAATGGGACACCCTGTATTTTTCGACATTTTTGGAATCAGCGGATCATTTTACGTATGGTAGGACCAATTTTCTGACACATTTTCTGGATGTAAGTAATTTTTTTTAATTTTTAAAAATAAAACTAGAAGGCCGCGACTGGCAGAAATTGTTTTCTTTTTTGTTTGTAATTATGGGAAAAATTCTAAATTTGAATATTTTTTTAGTTATTACCACTAAAAATTTCTATTTAACGTATTTCCTTAAAAACTCATTTTTTTCAAATGTCAAAATATACAGGGTGTCCCATCTGAAAATATAAATTTACGGTCATTTTCGGTCAAATCGGAAATGTCATGAAATCCGAAATGACCTCAAAGAATTCATGGCACCATCTAGTATAAACCCACCCAATTTCAAACTTTTATCAGCAGTCATAAAAAAGTGACAGCGTGTTCCTACTTTCCGTTGTCACCCGGTATAGCAAATTTTTTAAAACAAACTGAATTTTGTTGTAAATTTAAATTTTGGAATACATGGAAAGTCTTAAGCCCTTAAGATATGTCATTTGTTTATTTTTTTTATATAATCAAAATACAGCGATCGCAGAATTTTAGTTATGAATTTATTTATAAGATACATCTAGCAAAAATAACGTTTATTTCTATTAAACATTTTCAGAAAAGCAAACGATGTATTAAAAAAGTATATTCATATAGTTCTTTCCCTACTTATGAATGAGAAACGGCCTTCCCCTGTTAGGAACAGTATTATGCAACCAGTAATACTTCAAACGTTAAGATTATTTTGTTTGTTATCATGTTAGGATCATTAGTCGCGAACAAGTAGTGCTGCGAGATCACAATTCAATATAAATGTTATCCAAAACTAAACATGTTTTCTATACAATTCCAAAGAAATCAAGTTAACTTGAACGATTCTTAAAACATCAGTATTTATATTTAAGAAAAGTAGTTTCACAGCAACAGTTAAATGTTTCAACTTCTGATATTAGATTAATTTTATTTATTTCCACTTTTCCAGATATGCAAAGATGCCGCCTGATGACATGGTTGAATTCGCGCTAGAAGCCAATATCTTAGAAAACACAACGGAAATGCGTTCTCTACTAGATTTCCTACCATTCGGCAACATAGAATCATCGAATTGTTCCAACTACTACGATTTGAACAATCCTGACAACGAACATTTTAAAAAGGAATCTGCATTAAATGGCGATGACAAATTTTTAGATAGCATAATAAAAGGCCTACTTAACAGCGACGATTCTTCACAAAAAGATCTTGATAACACCTTGTTTGAAATAGACGAACTCAATCTATTAGACACAAACTCGAATTTTGATGACAGCATCTCAGTATTAGGAGTAGATCTGAATTTATACCCACATGAAACTGTGAATAACTTTATGAGTAATGACTTAGACCACATTTTAAATGATTCTAGCAATGAATTGGATCCAGAGTTGTCCATAAAGGTAAATGACATATTTACAACCACCTTCGACTGTAACCTTTTGGTGGACCACAACAACCAACAACTAGAAATTGCAGCAGAACCAATGGAGATAATACAGATGTTCCCTCACATGAACGAAGAGAAGAATCGCAGAAGGAGGAATTTGCTTTACGAAACCACTTGTAAAGTTGCTAAAGAAAACTCAGCTAAGGTCGACTCTAAATCTTCAATAAACTACAGGAAAAATGAAGTATTTTTGAACCATGACTACACACAGAAGAAAGAAGACGAAAAATACTTCACTTGCCCTATTACCAACTGTGAAAAGGTATATGCAAAATCATCGCACCTTAAAGCTCATTTAAGAAGACATTCTGGAGAGAAACCATTTGTTTGCAACTGGCAAAACTGTACATGGAGGTTTTCAAGATCTGATGAGCTTGCAAGGCACAAAAGGTCTCATTCTGGAATTAAACCTTATAAGTGTGAGCTTTGTGAGAAGGCTTTTGCAAGATCGGACCATCTTTCCAAACACCGGAAAGTTCACAAGAAGAAGATGTCCATGTGTGGAAGTTATTATATTAAGAAAAGGACGAAAAATTGATGGAGAACTGAAAACATTGTAATACCTACATTCAATTGAGTGTTCTTGAGATATAAGTGATTTCTCATATTCATATTTGTGTGTTTATCCAATATTTGGATTTATTCACTGAAAATATAAAATAAAAATTGCAAAGCTATTTTATCAGTTATTTTAGTACCCTCCAAGAGAAAAAGACAAGAATAACTCAAACACTGAAAAATTATAACAAAAAACGCTCTTTACTTTGATTTTGTTTAACTATCATTTATTAATTTGTACCTTTTAACAATTTTGAACAGTGTTATTTTTTGTTTTTCAATTTTTCCAGTTCATATTCTTTATACTTTTACACTGTAAAAATATATACTTACCTATTTCCAATGATGTACCTCTATATCAAAGCATGATAATGCAACCAATTAATCAACGTACTTGTATAGGAGGCTGCCTATTTTCAACTTGTAAACTCTTTTTTGATTGACATTGAATGTCATTATTTTAACGTTATACTATACTAGTGTTTATAAAAAACGGATGCTACATTTTTTTCTATTTCAGAATTATTGGTACTGGTCGTTGAAAACGCTCGGTACTAACACAAGTTATGGCGCCTTAACTAGTTAGATTGTATACCAAATATGTCTTATTTATCTCTACAACTTTAGCAATTACACAGGAAAACTTTAACACCCTGTAATTCACTTAGAGTCCCCAAAATAAAAATTTTAATTTTTCTGCAATTTTGGTGGCATTCCCTTAGGAGGTTGAACCTTTAAATTTTTTGGAGATACTGCCAACTGCCACTGGTGACTCTATTGATCTATTTTTACCTAGCCAATTTGCAAACCAAAATATGCAGAACACAGATGGCCGAAACTAGCACATCTATTGTTAAGTATATCGTCTGTATATATTGCTCGTATAGTCTTATTACATTATTTCAGTCAATGCAGAAAGCTTTAACGCTTTAACTGTAATATATCCCGACGTCAATAGATGGCAGAACATGTTTATTCTTAATTTCCATTACTTCAGAGAGGAAAAAAGAGTTACTCCGAGAAAAAAGTAGAAAGCATGTACAATCTATGCAAGCGAATATTTATCGCAGGTAAAAAATCGCCCCAGTTTCAGAAAAATTATTGTACCCACTTAACTTTGTATAATTTGAAGCTTAAGCTGGCGGAAAACCTATTATAGATGGAAGTTAATTCAACAGAAAAAACAGAAGAGGTAAGTTTAGATTTATCGGAGCGAGAAGTGGAATATGAGGACTTCAATAAATGCGCTTCAGCCATGTAACTGTCAATGTCAGATATAGTAATGTGAAATATAACATTTATATGAAAAGGGGAGAAGTAGAAAGTTCGCAACGTTGGAAATTTACCAAGTTAATGATGAATCGGCAGTTATATTTTGAAGTATAATTTCAATGGTCACACAAAACGCAAAGTTCAAATAAAATATCGCTATTTAGAATTAATGGGTAAATATTTAAGGCTTACGGTGAGCGCTCGATCCAAAGGGATATAGTTTTCGCTCAGTAACTTCTCAACGAAAAATGATGAAAATATGCGGTTTTTTTAATAGGCTACAAATATTATATTACGTCGACGCTGTGTTTTGAAATTTTGAAAATATGCAAAATTCATTTAAAACATAATAATTTTACACATTTTCAAAATTTCAAAACACAGCGTTGACGTAAAATAATATTTATAGTCTATTAAAAAAAAACTATATTGTTATCATTATCCGTTAAGGAGTTACTGAGCGAAAACTATGGGTTTGTTCCACCACAGCAAGAATCGATTCCGAACCGTTCAGAATTAATCAGTCAGTTCAGTTGTTAATGTATTCTCGGCGAATGCGACGTAAGACGGTGTTGGTCAAACATTTCTCACGGTTCTAAACCAGTTCTCGACGGTTGTTGGAACACACCTTATATATCGTTTGATAGAGCGCTCACCGCAAGCCTTAAGTGCAATTTTTTGGCACCGGTTATTTCAACTTACTACACTTACTGATTTCACTTCAAATTTAAGTCTACACATGATATTTATTAATTTGATACTCTACCAAACGGATGGTAACATGTCGTATCTCATAGTGCAAAGGTAGGTACTACTAGTTAAATATTTTTTCTGAATTTCCAAGGCTTAGGTACTTGATTTTCCACAAACAGTGTCGGCAATCTTGTCTTGCTTTACGTGAACATTAGCTGAAAAAATAAATATGGCAATTTTATTGTAGGTATATACTTTATTTAAAGGACATCCATCCAAAGTTTATTAAGTCTAGGTTCAGTTCTGCTAAAATGAACTAATTCTAAATTTACTGTCACTTGACTGAAAAAACTTCGATTCTCTTTCGCCTATTTCGTCTATTATTTATTACTTATTATTAAAGTCCGCAGTTCGTTCACAGATCTCAGGTCTGGACTTGACGGCAACCTTAGAATTTGAATATACGTTATTTATACTAAAACAAATGTAATCTTGAGATAAAAGTGGTCTGTTTACTTCCTGCTCGGTCTAAGCGGCTCGACTTGCAGGTAGCGACCTACATTGCAGTAGATACTTAACACAGACATCTCGCCCTGGGCGACGCGCCATGAAATCTATAAATGATACTGCAGGTAACAACAACAACTACTCCGCGGACTAATGCCCTGACCGGCATCGAATTACACCTGCAGTATCTGTGTGAACAGCCAAGAACCCTTGTCGGCCACTCCACCAGACATAAACCGGTTTTGGGCTTGTTAGCCCTCATCAGTATGCTATAGGTGAGACGACCAACATTGAACTGGCTGCTCCTTCATGTATTTTCACATATAAATCAAGTGAAGGTGATAATTTATATTTTGTTGAGAGTTATTAACGCACAGAAATTTATTTACATCATTATGACCATTAGATGTTAAGTTTAAGCTTCACTACATTTTTACAATTTATTTTTGTACGGGGGCTCATACAGTGCGTTGAAATGCAAACCACGGACAAATTTTCTTTCTGTCACTTTAATTTTAGATCTGTTTGGACTGGTTTTGATTTGTTTTTAGACTTAATTGGTCGGGAAAAGTTTTCTGTGATAGGTATTTCTGAAACCTGGTTGGATAAAAAACGTTAGATGATAATTTTATTATAGACGGTTATAATTTTTGAGAAGGGACAGAGATGGAAGGGGTGGTGGTGTTGCCTTTTACATTAATAAATCATTTAAATTTAAAGTACTTACTCCGCCTGTTTGTGATGGGGTTGAGCAGCTGTGGATTTCTCTTAAAATTGGTGGAAAAAATATTTGCCTAGGTACTTTATATAGGTCGCCCCAGGGGAAACTGTCAGATAGCCTTGATTCATTAGAGAATGTGATAACTTATTTGCTACCAGACTTTGACTTGATTCTCTTTGGTGGTGATCTAAATGTTGACTTTTTACTTAACAGTTATGAAAAAACCAAACTATGCAACTTGCTTAATAAATATGGATTACATCAATTGGTTAAGTCACCAACACGTGTTACTGCTTTAACTCAATCACTAATTGATATTTTAGTTACATCTAATTTAAATTTACATATACAATCTGAAGTTTTAAATATGGAGGGTATTTCGGATCATCGATTGGTTACTTGCTGCTTAAATATTAATAGCCCTAGACCTTTACCGACTTATAAAACCTATCGTGATTTCTCTCATTTCTGCGGTGATGATTTTGTTCGGGATCTACATTTGATTAATTTTGATTATATTTTTGAATTACAAAGTGTTGATCAAATGGTGGACTACTTCAATGCAAAACTTCTGTCTTTGTTTGATAAGCATGCGCCATATAAAACTGCGAGAATTTCCAAAGCCCCGGCCCCTTGGTTAACTGACAACCTCAGAAGTATGATGCGCTTTAGAGACAAAGCTTACTTGAAATATAAAAGAAACAGAACTGACGCTAATTGGGATGCATATAGAGACCTCAGAAATCTTGTCAACTCCGCAATTAAGGCAGAAAAGAGAGGATACTTACACCACAAATTTTCTACTGATCCTAAAACGCTTTGGAAGACCTTGAAATATTTAAATATTCATGACCATCATCTTACTCATTGCGCCTCAACAATTGCCAATGCTCATGAATTTAATAATTTTTTATCAATGCCCTCCCTAAAGTAACTGTAAATGACAAAGTTGTCGAAAATTTGTATCTAAACAAATTTCAACCTAAGTTCTCACAATTCTTTTACCTTCGTCCAGTCTCCTCTGCAAGGGTAAGCAATGCTATTAATTCGTTAAAATCTAATGCCAAAGGTGCTGATGATATTAACTTGAAAATGTTTGATTTAATTTCTGTTTACTTGATTGAACATATTACTTTTATTATTAATAAATGTATATCTTCTTCAGTGTTTCCTAAATGCTGGAAAGATGCTATTGTTTTTCCCGTTCCTAAGAATTCTAATCCTTCTATCATCTCCCACTTTCGCCCCATTAGTATTCTCTGTACTTTTTCCAAAGTCCTTGAAAAAATTATACATGAGCAACTTACCAGCTATCTAGAAAAGTTCAATGTATTACCTTCCACTCAATCAGGCTTCCGGGAACATCACAGTACTTCTACAGCCCTTTTACACGTGACTGATGAGCTTTACAGAGCTTGTGATGTTAATGAAGCTGCTTGTCTTGTCTTATTGGATTATAGTAAGGCCTTCGACACTATCCATCATGCTACCTTGGTTACTAAACTCAAATATTTTGGTCTTCATCATAGTGTCCTTACTCTCATCAATTCATATCTATCTGGGAGGCGACAAAAAGTGGCCGTTGATGGGGTATTCTCTGATTTTTCTGATGTTGATAAGGGGGTGCCTCAGGGTAGTATTTTGGGTCCCCTATTGTTTTCTGTTTACACTGCTGACTTCTCCAATTTCATTAAATTTGCAGGGTCTCACCAATATGCTGATGATTTTCAGGTATTTTTTAAATTTTCGATTGATAATTTGGCAACTTCCGTGGAAAGCATAAACACTGATTTAAAATCCATTTCAGAGATTTCACAAGCGCATGGACTGATTTTGAATACATCTAAAACACAACTACTTGTTCTTGGTCATCATAAAACGTCATCACTCAAAATCCCGCGTTCACTATTTTATTAAATGGAGTTGTACTTGTTCCTACTAATTCTTGTAAAAACCTTGGGGTTCTTTTCGATAGGGATCTCCGATTTTCCGAACATGTTAGCTCGTTAATTCAAAAATCGTTTATGAAGCTCCGTACTCTTTACTTTCACCGAGATTCGCTAAGTACCAACATTAAATTAAAATTATGTGACTCACTTATTCTTAGTAGTATCGCTTATTGTGATTCAGTTTACTGGCCGGCTATCATTAATAGGGACAAAGAAAGCCTTCAAAAGATCCAAAATGCTTGCATTAGATTTTCTTACGGTCTTAGAAAATATGATCACATTAGTTCTAAGCTCAATGAATCCAAATGGTTAAATCTCAATGAGCGTTATTATTTGCATATGTCTAGTCTAATTTATAAAATTAACATTCATAAGACCCCCAAATATCTTTTAACAAGTTTTTAAAAAAATAGCGATGTACACAGTTGTTCTACTCGTCACAAAGATTTATACGTAGTTCCTAAACACCGCACCGCTTTATTTCAAAGATCTTTCTCTTATAATGCTGCTGTACTTTATAATGAAATACCTTCCAGTATTAAATCATCCAAAACTGTACATGCCTTTAGAGCGCAGGTCAAAGCCAGTCTATTTGCAAAACGCCCTCACTAATATGTCTGTCTGTGCCCGAGTATTTAATATAAATATTATATATTTTGTTAATTTGATGCAATCCTTTGGGTGGTTAGGTGGAAGAGCAACTTCGTTGAACCTCGCCATCCATAATATTATTTTTGTTGTATCTTTTCTTCTTTTGTAATAAAGTCATTTTATTATTATTATTATTATTATTATTATATAAGTCGAGCCGCTTAGGCCGAGCAGGAAGTAAGCTGACCACAATTAAGTCATATGTACGCTCTCTGATAGGAATTGTAGGAGATTTGATATACAGGGTGAGTCAGTCATAATGTCATTAATTTTAAGAGGAGATAGGGAATAATGAGTATAATGAGAATACGCGATTTAAAAAAATTCTAAATGCATATTTACGCCGAAAAAAAATATATTCAAATCATTATTTAAACCCCTTTTTCAGACTGTCACTGACCGTTCACAGCCTTGGTCGGTTACAGCTCACAGTTCAAGTCGATGTCGACCTGATGCAATGTTGCCAAGTCGAAATATTTTTCTAGTACCTACCTACCTAGGCATTAGACATCATAAATAAACGATTGTATTGACTATTTTAGTATCTCATATTATTTCTTGCTCAGTTCAGCCAATAATAATTTAAAATGTTAATGTTTAAAAAATATTTAATATTGAAATTACAAAACTCCAACGTATCTAATAATAAACTGAGTAATAAACCATTTAGGTACATTACATAAAAAACGTATACCCAATGGGTAGGTAAATTATTAAAAGAAGCTGAAAAGTGTCCCGTGTTTGAATACAAAGTAATAAAAAACCCTTGTGTTGTCGACAAAACACTGTCCAAGACCGGAAAGAGCACGCCTCTGATCTGATGCTCATAAAAAATTATCGAGAGTAAATCTGACCTATCGTATTATTAGGTCAATAACCTAGTTACCCAGTTTTTGTACTGTTATTTAACGACAAGGAGTAAAACTAACTTTTTTTATCTAGATACATGAATGAATTTTCCTTAAATATTGATTTATTTGTTAATAAAAATAAATGTAGATAATAAATAAATGTTTTCGAATGTTAGGTTATTTAGTTTTAATAATTTTGATATTACGTTTTCACTACATTTTACAATTGAATATGAATTTGTAGAATTAGTCGTAAGTATAATAATTAATTATTCAGTTTGTAGTTACATACATCTAGCCTAGAAATGTATTGCTTTTTAAGTAATATGGTACTAACCTATTTAAAATTCCACTTCGAGTAAAGCTACACTCATCCGTCCATAGCACTTTATTAATAAAATTTTGGTCAGCAGCAATTTAATTTTATAACCAATTCCAAAATTCAAGACGACTGGAGAAATCAGCAGGTTCTAAAGATTGAACTTTCTGAAATTGATACGGGTGCAGGAGTTTTCTCGTAATATTCTGCAGATGTTGCTTTGGGATATCTCCAATCGCCTTGAAATGATTTTTGTAGAAATTGTAGGTTGCTCCTCAACTAAATTTAAAACAGCTTCAATTGCATTTAAGTCATTTCGAGGATGCCCAGCAAGTTCTCGGCGCGGTTTCACACATCCCGTATCGCGAACACGTTGAAACGTCTCCGGTATTTGGCAGCAGCGGCATTCGCATTTCGTAAACATTCCCCGTATAAAACTAGCATTTCCGCATATTCTAAATTAGTAAAATTAAGCATTGTGATGTGAATTTACGACCAATACACGACCGAAATAAATAAACGTCTGCTCGTATTCTCTCCATCCCCCCTCCAAATGAGTGGTGTGATCTCTAAATTTGGGGGGAAAGAAATGCGGAAAGTGCGACTAAATGGTGGCAAATTTGAATAACACGCACGCTGAAGTGTTAGACGACATTATGTATGTAAACATGATGTGGCAACGATGTTTCCATCGACATTAGATTATCATATGGCTGCGACATCAGAAAGTTTGTAGCGTACCAGGAGCGTCGTGTTACCGATTTTTATAGGGTGATTTGTTTATTTTTTTAAAGGTCGAGTAAAAAATTTTTTTTTCGATTTTCTGCTTTTATTAGGCCTTCCGGATACGTGGTTAAAATTAATGACATTATGACTGACTCACCCTGTATATTAGCTTAAAATACCTTTATAATACAGTAAAAAATGTTACAAAAGCTAATACTAAAGAATATATGGGTATATATTGTGGGTGTAATTCAACGCTGGTGGGGGCTTTCACACAATATTGTTAATACCTAAAAATATATATAAAAAACAGTGAATACTACCCACAAACAAGCAAAGCTGAGTTTCATCCACAGCCTGGTTTGGTTTTCTTGGGAATTGGATTCGGGTGTCTCTTTAAGAATGTGTCTACCCTTACTTTTGATGAAACCTGTACAATATAAAATTTCAATTGCGGAAACTACCCTATTACTGCGAAATGACGAGTTGTCTTGGGACATAAACTTCGAGGCAACATTAAAAATGGATGTGACACATACGTTCCCTTTTTTAGGCGTTTAGTAATAATTATTTTATTTCTTGTCCTGACCAATCAAACAGAAAAAACTATTCCCACCGTCATTAATACTGTTTTTTATTATTGTACGTGAGTACGAAGTTCTAGCCTATTTCTACGTTGGTAGACAGTAGAAACCGTAGAAATACAAAGCGTGAATAGATATGAATGACAGCCTATAATTCAAATTTTGCGGCTCAAGACGTACTCTAATTAATTGAAAATCAATCTCATTTTAAGATCGGCATGGGGTAACTTGATTATGAGATAATGTAATTTTCAGCCGATATCGCTATTTAGTCAAAATTTATGCTCTAAAAATGATTAGAAAGTTTCGGAGAAACGCGAAGGGGCTAAAATGGGAAGAAGCCATGCTTTTATTATTTATTTTTATACGAAAAGAAACACCAAGAACTGGGAAACTTGAAAGATAAATACAGTTTAGTAAAAGTGATAGCTCAGATGTCACAGCTTATTATTGTATATAAAGCTCTCACATTTTTCAAATTCATTCGCATACAGGGTGTCGAAGTAACGACATCGGTCTTTTCGATTTAGTTAGGTACAATCTATTGCAACAATAATAGCACTTCAAAACAGTTTTTGAACTACTAGAAGTTCTGAGTAGAAATTTCTTTAGATTTCTATTATTACTGAATGGAAATATGAACTAATGTTGAAAGTTATAAGTAGATGTCATTATGACTGATGTTATTTATACGGGGTGAAACTTAAATAAGTACAAATATTTGAACCAGCCATACAGTTCACTGTATAGAACACATAATTAATAATCTTTTTATAAAAAAATCAGGAATAAAAAAGGCAAATTTTAAATAAATTTCGTGATTTTTCAAAAGAAAACTTGTTGAGGACCGCTGCTTCGGAAGTCATGGTAGAAATGTGCATTCTACAGCGTTGCCAGTGTTACACTAGAATTTTTAGACATGTCAAAGAATTATTGAAATACTTTTATTTATGAAAATATTAATGGCCATCTCCTCTCGTTTGCCATTTCTCTTTCTCTCCAATAAATTGAAAATATAAACCAGATTCTCTACTCACAATCATATCCAGAATTTGTTCATTATCCATTTTTACTATACTCCACTGATTTATCACAATACGTTATTTTTATCACTATCACTGAACGCTACTTAACAAATATGCTTTTAGCATGTCAACCTTTTCACTGTTTGAATAATGCGCCATATTTTATTTAATCGAACTGTATTTCACGAAAATTTTAATTAAATACAGAAGACACTTAAGAGAAAAACACTGTCCGTGAAAATAAGACGATTTAAATACGTTTTATACGTTAGTGCGGCAACTCTTAAAACAGATGCGTCAAGCGGTGCATTACTTAAAGAAACTATTAGCTTAATTCGGTTTCAGAAGATGCAAAAGTATCTCATATTAACTTTCAATTTACGGGTATTGCAATTATCAAATCCTTTTCCACAAATATTACATGTTTTTATTGCACTTGCCTGTGCCACAGCTTATTCCTTTGTCCTGAAACATACTAGTGCACCGGTATTAACATCAATATCTATCTATCAATCCTAGAGCCTAGAGGATGGGGCTTGTGCGGGACAATTCACCTACTGCTCCTGACACCTACCTGTTGTCTGTGCCTACATCAGTTTCTTTGTGCATGCGATTGACGCTGCTTTTAAATATTTTACTTTGCCTTCTCTTGATATTGAACGCATACATCAAGCTAGTTATTTTGTTATTTCATGTTTTGTGTTTATTTTTAAAATCTGTTTCACCCACTACGAAACTACGAGGTACGAAATGGTTAGCACTGACACGTTGTTTGAGGTTATGTGGTGGAAATTAACTCTAAGATGTTGTGTGAAAATTATAGTTTTTTGTTATTCTTCATAAAATAATTTAAGGGGATAATTTGAGATAATCGTTCTAACAGTGTACAATGGTATTAACTGAAATATCGATAACTGTTTAAATAGTTGGTTTTTCAGTAAGTATGCGAGCTTTTATGCACGTTTATGGATATTTTTTTGAAATAATTTAAGTAACTTCTTAAACTCTTTAACTGACAGTATCGAACTTGAGAGACATCATATTTTAATCGTTTATGATAATTTTACTTAACTTACTGTTAAAAACGAGTGTTTTTAAACTAGAAACAATGCTAAAAATTAAATTTACTTTAAAAAATTATTTATCTTACAGAAGATATGGCAACCTCGCCTTCGGTAAATCATATGGTTTATTTTATTAGGTTAAGTCAGTGGTCTATCAGGTCAGCGGTCCTCAAAATGTGGGTATTTAAAAAAAACAGTATCTCCGTAAATATTTGAAATTTTTAAATATGACTCACTAGACATATATATGACAAACTACACCTGCAGCTAAAATATTTGTACTTATTTAAGGTTCACCCTCTATAAAGCTATGACACTGAATATGATAATTTAATTAATTTCAGTAAGTAGGTATATGGAATTTGCGCAAAATAAATTTGATTTCACTAATAGAATGAAAAATATGCATACAGTTAATTGTCCCTATGGAACCTATTTATCTATAATATTAGAAATTGATGTACATTAATATTTTAAATAGCAGCTATAGCGAACACATGATGAGATTACAAATATTGCTCTAAAAAACAATTACCTTAAAAATATTTATAACAAAATTTAAAATTAAAAGTAATTAAATTCGCAATTAATATTTTATATTAAATTTCACAAAACAAAATGTTAAAGACAGGCACATTTTTTTAGCTCCCAACCTCACATTATTTCCCTAAATATTACAGATTCGAAAGTTACGTGAAACTTCTTATTTTTAATAATTGCAAATTCCTTAATTAATTAAATACCTTTAATTACACGATAACCCCTTTTTTTCATTATGAAATAATTGAAGTTTCGATATGTACCAGATTAAATTTCCAACCATTTTTTTGGCAATTATGTTTTCTTGTTATCTGTTCCCTGGCAGGCCAGGGAATAATTCAATTAAAGCCAATGAATTTAATCATTCCAATCTAATTATGACAATAAAAATTAATGGTACGGAATGGAAGCCAAAAAGAAGTTCCTTTATTATATAACAGAAATATCAACTTCAAAATTGTCGATTATCCCTATTAAGGAAAAAAATTAAGTCAGTAAGGAGGAATCCTTAAATAGATTACGACTGCCTCTTGTGAAGATGAGCCGTGCAAATTACAACTCGAGTAAATTGAGGCTTAAAGGATATACGGAAATAGGTATCTCACGTAGGATACGCGAAACAATACGTTTTCTCAAGTAACGTTGAGATATGTTTTAATTGGAGATTACCTATATAATACGTACTTCTAACATTTATCAGAAAATTGTTTCGTAAGCGCTTTCCAATTGGGTAAATACATTTAATCTATATACAGGGTGTTTTTAAAAGAAGTAGCATCAAAGGCACCGGTGAATCTGCAGCTAAATAGAACACGTTCTGCATAAAAATGACCAAAAAAGAGATTGTCAAATTTTTTACTAATGCTTGTGCAACTTTTCAACAATTTTTTAAAATTCCTGCTTGTAGCGGTCACCGACCTACATCTGTGATCCCTACAATTACAATTTACGACATTTGCACTAAAACAACAAACAAATCAATGCCAATAAAATCATAAAAGTACCCTCTGACCTCAGCCCATTTATGATAAAATAAACAGACGGTCAGAGATTAGCCCGAGACCTTCCTCGAGAGGTCCAGTGAAAACCACGGCAGTTACTTGTCGCTCGTCTTCCGCTGAACATCCGCCCAGACTTCTGTATTGGTGGAACATTCTTTCCCAGTTGTTATATCTTTATTAATATATTTAACGTGTTACAAACAGTGGAATAGTTATTTCTAATCTAACAACCCCACACTGCTTCTTAAAGGGGGTTGAAATAAGCATTTCTTAAGTTATTTTTTGCTACAACTAATTTGTTTGACAAAAATTGAATATTAAAAAATTTGTGTCGGGAAAAAATAATATTAATTATTCTTAGTAGCGTTATAGTAAAAAAAATTGGTACCACAACTACATTTAAGTGGCTATTACGTAGCGTTGCCACCACCTTTAAGTGTAACTAAAAAGTGGTATTGATGGCATATTTCTAAATAAAAAAGTACGCCGCGGCTATATTGACAATTTTTATTTTGTTTTTGTTTTGACATTTTATACATTTTGTGGCATAAGAAATACTCTAAATACGAATCACCCAGCGAAAATAAATGTTAACTCAACGAACTGTTTAATTCATTCCCACACAAGTTAAAATTAATGTTACATTAAAAATAAAACTTTTAAGCATTATGTCATGTATGTAAATGACTACAACAAGCACAACACATTCCATTCCATTACAATATTTTTATCGCACCTATTAACAAACAAAGATAATTAAGTAAGATAGCGAAAAATTAAATGCCGTTTATGCAAAATTCGACACTTGAGTATCACCATTAACAGTGTTACAGCTAGAGCTTCATAGAAAAAGAAAAGAAGAAATCCATCCAGTTACTATTAGCTTAGAGATGTAACAGGTTCAGATTTTCTGAAACTGAATAATTTCCTTTAACTTTGGAGGAAAAAATGGCTAGTCATTTAAAGGCAGTTGCACTGTTTCGCTTTGTAACACATTGACTTGACAGTCTGTAAAGTCTTCTATACGCTGGAGAATTACATTTAATACGGCGCCCTTAAGCTAGACCGATAATAATCTTTTTAGAACTTGCTCTAGCCAAATATACATATATTGGTAATAAAGAATGTCTATTCATTCTTATTACATTATAATTAACACAACAATGAACTTAAACGTAAAAACAAATTTAAAATAAAAAAATAAAAGAAATTCATTAACGCCTTATAATAAAAAACACTAATATCTTTTCTTCATGGCTCGAAATTTTTTTTATGACCATGGCTCAACAATACCCCTCGTAGTTACGTATCTGGATGAGTAAGTGGAACACATAAACATGGATTCTTCGTAACGCCACTGTTCTAAACCCATCGAATAAATCTTGACAATATACCACCAAAGACATCAGCTTAATACAAAGCTAGAAGGATCTTTGCTGAAGTCAACTTTGATACCTTCTATACGTCAGATTGTATCTTTACGATTAAAAACTACATCAATTTTTACTACATTTTCGAATATTTACAAAATTGCTACACATTTGAAATTTTTCTACACGTCTTGAACCTTTATGACTATAAACTAGAAGAATCTGTACTCCACTTCGGAATATTTACAAAATTGCTACACTTTTGAACATTTTCAATATTCCTACACCTGTGTAGTAAGCTATCCTATGAATAGTTTTAGTTTAACAACGTTTTATCAAAATTTTCACTACACATTCGAAAATGTTCAAAATTTTCTACACTTTCTAAATGTAAATCTGCAAAGCCTATTCAATTACATTAATACTCGCAAAGTGTAGCAATATTGAAAATTTTGCAAAGGCCTTGATTTTAACATAAAAACTCTTGATCTGATTATTTATACCTGTAAAAACATCAATATGTTGATCCCTTTATACGTCAAATTGTATATCTATGCTTAAAAACCTAAAAGAATTGTTTACTGCTCTTTCGAAAATTTACAAAATTGCTACACTACCGATCTTAATATCTCGAAAATTTAATCATTAATTTTTTAAACACTTCTGTGTTCCAAATTGGAAATTTATACTAAACATGTTTATTTCTTTATCGAGCTGTGTTCGCTTTCTGGGAAATTTAGGGGTATATAAAATATACGATCATCCGGTGTCGAGTAAAAAAATCTTGAGCAGGTCTTTGGACCTTAAAAACAGTAAACATGGGAATGAAGGAAAAGTGAGCTTTAAATTTCCGAAGGAAGCCCGTCGCATCGTAATATACAACAAAACCATGCAACCGAACTTTGGGATCGGGAACAATAGGCATCCAATTCACACAGAAGGCTGATGTTCGTCTCTACCGTCGGAAAATAGTTCAGCATAAAACAGATTATTCAATAGTCACGAACAGAATTAATTAATTTTAATAAATGAACAGTCTGATTTGAACATAATTTATTTTTTATCGTGCTGTGGAAGATGAATCATTATTACAGGGTGACAAGGCCGTCGAATGAAAAAAATCCCGCGGAGATAAATCTGGTGAATGTGCCGGACATTCAGTTCAGGTCCATTATAGGGAACTCAAATATGCAAAGCTCATATTATGTATGTTATATGAATTTTTTATTTATTGCATATTGAGTGGTTAAAGCATATTATTACGTGATTTTCTAAGTTTTCTGTAGTGAAACGATGACGTATATCATTTAATATTAACTAGTGCAGCGAAAATGACCGTTCACCGTCTACTATTGACAGCGGACAGTATTAGAAATTGTTGAGGCAACTATTATTTACTGGTAACTCCTGATATCTACCAGCTAAAACTTTACCATATGTTTTCAAAAATGATAGTATTACAAGAACTTTATCTGAAGTATCTTGGTCAGGCCTTATACAGGGTGGCCAGATGATATAAATTTAATATTTCTTGCGTTACATTGGTTTATGGCGATTTGTTATCACTTTCGTAAAAAACACAATTGTAAAAAACAGAAATGAATACAATACACACACAACGAACGTAAAATTAGTAGCTACCAAATTTATTTTCTAGTATTATTAAGTGTTGGTTGGTAGTTTATTTAATTGTGTTTCTGAAAATTAAACACTCTGCGCGTTACTTTATGAACAATAAATACCCGAATAGAACAGCTCAGCTATTTAATGAACATCAAGATCGACATATTAGAAGGAAGTATGTTCTAGAGTTAATAAAAAAATTTCAAGAGAGAGAACGTAGCTAATAAAAAACGAGAAATTGAAAAACCGATAGTTAATGAAGCTAGTGAAGTTGCAGTTTTGGGACAAGTTCATCTTGATCCTACATGAAGTACGAGGCAGCTGGCATCTGTTGTCTGGCATCAATCGAACTAGCATACAAACCATTTTGAAGAAGAATAAATTCCATCCATACAAAATACATTTAGCCCAGGAACTTGAAGAGGATGATGATGACCGCCGTTTGCAATTTTGCGAAATAATGAGTGAGCGAGCAGGGAACGATCCACAGGTCTTTTTTAACATCTGTTTTTCTGATCAGTGCAGTTTTTTCTTGAACGGGGTGGTAAATCGTCTCAATTGCCGCTATTGGTCAGATTCAAATCCAAGAGTTTTATACCAAATTTTTAATATCTACGTAAATCTATTCGTATAAGTTTGTCAATGTAAGGTTAAGGGAGTAGCTTATGCTAGACTTTGCCTTTTTATAATCATTGTACTTTGATATACAATTATTTTAAATAAAGCCATATTATTATTATTATTTTCCAGTTTTCCACGAGGTGCATACACAGCAACCGGATTATTTGATTTTTCAACAGGACGGTGCTCCTCCGCATTATGCGTTAATTGTCCGTCAGTATTTGGACCAAAATTTGCGTCAAAGAATCGTCGGCGAATGCCGTCGAATCACTCCGGAAATGCTTCAGAATGTGCCCGAAATCTTTATTTTTGTATGGAAGCGGGCGGTCATCTGTTTGAACATTTAATCAACTAAGTAGCAACTAACTAACTAACTAAACATAATTTAAATTTTAAAATGTAATTATTTTTCAAAGTATTGAGTCAACCCCGAATGCCATTTAAATATTTTGGGGTGATGCTGACCCTTGCTTGGGGGTGAAAGTGGCGGAGTCAAAAATGCTAGCAAAAAATGTCCCCCTTTAATCTAAAATCGACAAGTCTGAGCGTTTTTCTACAATCTTGACGTAGTTCCCGAAAATGGCTGTTTCGTTTTAATTTGGCCGCTCTCTATAATGAAAACTGTCAATTTCAAAATTTATAACAGTTTCGTGATTCGTTTTGTCCAGCACCTTAGAAGCCAGTAGGTGGCTGTCACTAGCAGTTTCATTTTTTTACTCACAAATTAAAAAATGGGCTATTGAACGCCCACAGGCATCAGTAGCTTTGTATATAAACAAAAAAAAACGATGTACAGGGTGAACCTTAAATAAGTACAAATATTTTAACTGCAGAAGTAGTTCGTCATATAGATAAGTCTAGTGAAAGTCATTTTTAAAAATTTCAAATATTTACGGATATATATTTTTTTAAATACTCACATTTTGAGGACCGCTGACCAGATAGGCCACTGACAACCTAATAAAATAAACCATATGATTTATTGAAGGCGAGGTTGCCATATCTTCTGTAAGATAAATAATTTTTTAAAGTAAATTCAATTTTTACCATTGTTTCTAGTTAAAAACACTCGTTTTTAGCAATAAGTTAAGTAAAATTATCATAAACAATTAAAATATGAATTTTCTCAAGTTCGATACTGTCAGTTAAAGACTTTAAGAAGTTACTTAAATTATTTCAAAAAATATCCATAAACGTGCATAAAAGTTCTCGTACTTACTGAAAAACCAACTATTTAAACAGTTATCCATATTTTAGTTAATACCATTGTACACTGTTAGCAAGATTATCACAAATTATCCCCTTAAATTATTTTATAAAGAATAACAAAAAACTATAACTTTCACACAACATCTTAGAGTTAATTTCCACCACATAACCTCAAACAACGTGTCAGTGCTAACCATTTCGTACCTCGTAGTTTCGTAGTGGGTGAAACAGATTTTAAAAATAAACACAAAACATGAAATAACAAAATAACTAGCTTGATGTATGCGTTCAATATCAAGAGAAGGCAAAGTAAAATATTTAAAAGCAGCGTCAATCGCATGCACAAAGAACCTGATGTAGGCACAGACAACAGGTAGGTGTCAGGAGCAGTAGGCGAATTGTCCCGCATAAGCCCCATCCTCTAGGCTCTAGGATTGATAGATATAGATGTTGATGTTAATACCGGTGCACTAGTATGGTTCAGAACAAAGGAATAAGCTGTGGCACAGGCAAGTGCAATAAAAACATGTAATATTTGTGGAAAAGGATTTGATAATTGCAATACCCGTAAATTGAAAGTTAATATGAGATACTTTTGCATCTTCTGAAACCGAATTAAGCTAATAGTTTCTTTAAGTAATGCACCGCTTGACGCATCTGTTTTAAGAGTTGCCGCACTAACGTATAAAACATATTTAAATCGTCTTATTTTCACGGACAGTGTTTTTTTCTTAAGTGTCTTGTGTATTTAATTAATATTTTACGTGAAATACAGTGTGATTAAATAAAATATGGCGCATTATTTAAACAGTGAAAAGGTTGACATGCTAAAAGCATATTTGTTAAGTAAGTACTGTTCAGTGATAGTGATAAAAATAACATATTGTGATAAATGAGTCGGAGTGTAGTGAAAATGGGTAATGAACAAATTCTGGATAATATGATTGTGAGTAGAGAATCTGGATTATATTTTCAATTTATTGGAGAGAAATAGAAATGGCAAAGGGGAGGAGATGGCCATTAATATTTTTATAAAAAAGATATTTCAATCATTCTTTGACATGTCTAAAAATTCTAGTGTAACACTGGCAACGCTGTGGAATGCACATCCACCATGACTCCCGAACCAGCGGTCCTTAACAAGTTTTCTATTGAAAAATCACGAAATGTATTTAAAATTTTACTTTTTATTCCTGATTTTTTTTTTTAAATAGACTATTAATTATGTGTTCTCTGCAGTGAACTGTACAGCTGGTTAAAATATTTGTACTTAGTTAAAGTTCACCCTGTATATATTGGTAAAAATGTCTACATTTTATTTCTGATTGTGCTTTTGACGTTATCACGTCGATTGTGATTTGTGTCTAAGTGAAGTTGTTTTTTATTTGTTTGTTGTTATTGTAGTTGTATTTATTGCTTATTTTTAAGTAAAACAATAAATTTGTATTTTTCAAATATTTTGTGCATATTTGAATGTTCAATATAAATTAATATATACACATAACAATATTTTTCCACATTCACTGGTTCAATAATAAAATAATTCATATAATAAAATTCGGCGTTATATTTGATCACACCAGCTGTCACTATTAGTGCTATTAAATTTACATGTTTCTGACGTCAGTAAATACGACCAAATTGATTTTTATCCAACTATATTTTTACAGCATTCAGTGTTCCATGGTTCACTTTGAATAAAATAAAAAATCCTGCGTCCTAATATTTGCATTTGAAAGAGGTCAGTTATTAATGAATCATTTTTTTCGGTTCCCTATTTAGCTTCGCTATCAACGGGATCAAAAAATATTTTATATCTGACATAAAACGGTGTACTGCAGGTTAATTTAACGCCATTTCAAATTAAATTAAAACGTAAGTGGCAAGCAGGGTAATTTGATTAACGGGATAATTAGAGATGTATTATAAAAATACCTAAAATATTCGAGGTAAATAATTAATTTTTCGAATTTACTCCAAATACTTCGACATCAAATAAGAGCGACTTTTAGGCCCTTGAAGCGCTGTCTCTTTAGGTAATTTCGCATTTTATGGTTTGGTTAACGTTTCGCCTTGTAAGGGAGAGCAATTTTACAGTATCATTTGAAATAGAAGACTTTGTAAAAACTTAACCTCTGACATTTCCCAGCAATCCTACAGAGTACTTACGACTACATTGTTATGATGATTTTTATCTCTAATCCAAGTCAAAAAGCAAATATACTTAACATTACTCAAAGGTTGACCGATTTCAAGACAAAGTCAACAACTGAATGCAACTTTTAATTAAATCACAGCTAAAGTAAGTCTTCACTAAATCAAAAGTCAAAGGCTCAAAACTTTCACGTAGATTCAACTTGAATAATGGATTAACTATAAACATTCTAAGTATAAACATTTTATGTGTCACTGCACTTTCTAGTAAGACACAAGTTAAATCAGTGCTGCAGAAGCTTCATTTGCATGCACCGTATATACTATCTAATTTGATGACTCATTCTCCCTCTATTTTAATCTAATACTATCAAAATAACCTCTTCTTAAATTTGTATGAATTTATAGTGACAGCATCAAAGCTATACGAAAAAAAAACGTAATATGTATTAAAGTATATTAATATACAGAGCCTTCATAAATGATTACAAGCCACGTGACCAGTAATTTTGTTTGAAACGGTTATTTGATTTCCTTGGTGTTGGCAATTAAATTCTGGTAACTTTATAAGTTACTACAAGAATAAGACCAAGGTTACATTAAAACACAATATTACGCGGCTGTGATTGGTGTAATTTATTCTTGACATTTTATTCAACCAATCGGCGATCGCACCATCTCGCGCGTGACACAACCGTTTCGCATTGTTCATTGTAAACGAATCATTAGGACGTGTGACGCAAAATTGGCATTTCTGTATCTTTCAGTAGCGTTCGATTTCCCGCGCCGCTGTTGATTTATTTTATCCTTGCGATTTTCTAGTGTGTTATGGTTTTCCTTTGCCTCATTAATTAATCATACATATTTCAAACTAATCAGTTGTTTTCATAGCTAAACTTTTGGTACTTCGTCGTATTACTGGTAAGTTCTAACAAAAACAAAATTTTGAGGTTAATAATATTCTTATTTCAGTTCAGAACAGTATGCCTTTTACTGTTGAGCAAGATGCCTTTATTTTAATGGCTCATTTTCGGAGTGGGACTAGAAATGAAGACGGGTTGTGGACATACTCCTTACAATCTTGCATTGAGCAATTTATGACCGAGTTCTCAATCGCAAACATTGACTATGACACATTCTCATACCGAAATTGTAATTATTGTCAAACGATTTGAAAATAAACATTGCATTTGCAAATGAAAATCTACAGGCAGACCAACTGTACTGACAGAAGATGTCGTTGATAATATACAGCAACGAATAACTCAAAGTCGTACAAAATCTATATCAAAATTGTCTGCTCAAACAGGTAATTTTTTTGTAAGAAGTATGTAAGTATCCAAAAATTCATCTCTAAAATATATCAATTTTGAAATTTTTATTTGAAACCGGTATCGAATTATAGTTAACAACCAAACATTTTTATTTTTAGGACTTTCAGTTGGACCAGGATACAAGGCTTTAAAAAAACGGTTGCACTTACACCCATACAAGGTAACTGTTGTGCAAGAATTACTTCCCATTGACGATTACACTATTGTGAATGGTTTCAAGAAAACAAAACTTATTGAACTTATCACTTTTTGACTGACGAAGCATGGTTTCATTTATCTGGTTATACAAATAACCCAAAAACTATCAAACCTGGGCTGCAGAAAATCCTCATACATTTGTAGAAATCAGTTTACATCCCGTAAAAGTTGGTGTTTGGACAGCGACATCAAGAAGACGTATAGTAGGGCCTATATGCTTCTACGAAACTAAATGCTGAAAGATATCGAACCCTTATTTTAGAGCCATTTTTAAAACATGATGAAGAGCTGCAAGTAGGTTACTTTCAGCAAGATGGAGCAACTGCACACACTACAAGAGCAACAATTCAATTTTTAGAGCAATTTTATGGCATTCGACTGATTAGTGCAGGTTTGTGGCCAGCCAGGTCTTCGGATTTAACTCCGTTGGATTATTTTTTTTTTGGACATTTGAAAAACACTATATTTAAGACAACGATACACACATCGAAGAATTAGAAGCGGCAATTATTCGAGAAATCAACATTACCAAAGAGCAGCTACAAAATGTATTTGAAAATATGCAGAGGAGGGTAAATTTATGCATAGCATGTGAAGGGCGCCATTTTCAACACAACATGTAATTATTTTGTTAATTTTTATTCAAGTGGCAAAATACCCAAGCGAAGATAAATAACTTAGAAATGCCACAAATAAATTATTTTAAACACTATAATATGTAATGTTTTTATCCCAAATATTGTAAATAAATCTTAGTACAGTAAAATATGTTTATTTTACCCTGCAATACAATAAAAAAAATCAGTTGTGTTCACATTATATACTCTTTGTTTTAATACAAATTTTAATTTGTTCATTAACAAGCGAAGATTAGTAGTTTTCTCTTTCTAATAAAGTTAAAAACATTTCCAACGAAACAAATAAACATTCTTTTCGTCAATAACTATGTAATATTAAATTGTATGTATTAAATTTCAGTAGTCGAGCAATTTATTAGGTTATGTACTCAATTTCAAAACCAAATTTATTTACATCAGTAATCCCTTCAACCACACCACTGATGTTTAGGGATTTTCTTCAATGTTGGTTGCATATGCGCGTAGGTCAGGTGGCTTGTAATCATTTCTGAAAGCTCTGTACTTAAAATATAGGTTTCACTCAAGTTAATTCAGCAATAAATTATATTTGGCATAAATAATCTTGACGTTCAATCATTCTTTTACTTAGAGAAAAACATTATGTAAATAAATGAATAAAATAGTATTTCTTCATTAAATTTTAAGTACATAGACTTGCAAAATAATAATATATAATATAATAATAATGTTAATATTATTATTATTATTATTTATTTAGCACAATACATTTTTAATATTGATTTAAATAGTTGTTTAGTAGGTCTTTATATAGGGTGTTCGGAATATAAGTGTCAATACTTAACTTTCTCTAGTGCTTGCTCGATATTTGTAAGTGTACAACAAAAATGGAACAATTTATAGTAACCATCATCAGTTGCATTACATGTTAATTTATGGCGAATTTCGGCAAAACTCTCTGGCTACGAAACGTTTGTATGGCAAACGCTTTTCGCAAGCCACATAACTCATTTTGAACACTTATAACTATTTCACATTTTATTCTGTTGTGAAAAGAGTTTTAAGAAAACAGTCACAGTAAGTATGTATAGGTGTATTTGTAATTATTTTGTACAATCACCTGACATTCCTGACATGGTATATGAACGACGTTGTCAGATGTCCAAGATCTGTTTGCTGTCATAATTCTGTTACCGTTGGTCAGAGAAAAAAAAATTGATAAGCCAAATATGTTTTTCCCTAAGCAAACACTTCTCTCAGTATACAGAAAAAGAAAAAATACCTCTATTAAACCTTTCTTTAGGTGCACGTTTATATACAAACTGTGTATGAATGCCTGATTAGATTAAATAAATATTCAATATTTACTGATAAAACGTATTTGATAAATACATATAATAAATTTCCCATAAAAATATGACGAATCAACATCGCTGTTATAAATTGTATAAAACAATTAAAGAAATGAAAAATTATTAACATTAATATTGCACCTGGAATGATGCATATAAGAACATCCGATATAAAAAATTGCCAAACAATCCAAAACCACACGGTCATATGTCCTTCGTTGCTTTATTGATTTTCCGATGCTTCAGTGTGTTAAAGCTAACTGATATGCCAATTCTCGAAAGGATTTTCTTGTCAACTTGATGCAACCGTAGATTCATTAAAATCTAAAGGCTTCCAACAACTAAACTCAATACCTATACATTTGGAACGCTTGTAATTGTATGGTTCTTATTACTGCGTCGAAGAATTCTTAATGATGGAAAATAGAAACTACAAGAGTTTCAAATAATAAGTTGGGCAATTTAGACTACAAAATAACAACGCCAATATGAGTTTGTATTTCCATTAAAATAATGTAGAAGGCATTGGAAAATTATGGTTAATCTAAAATATGTTCCTCTATTTACTCTAAATTAAAATGGTAATGTAAAAACAATACTATTACAACAACTAATAAACAAATTACATTAAAAAAGGTACTTAAACGAAAGTAATAATAATATTGAAATATTCGAAAATAAACATATACAAAGTGGTTCACTACTTATCTAAAAAAAAATTGAATGTACAGGGGACTCTTAGAAATACAATTTTGTAAAAATAAAATCAAAAGAGTAGTTCAAAAATAATTCAAAAAAAACCCTCCGCACGGCACTGAAAACTGATCCACTGTAAAACCTGATAAGACGCATAATTGGCGACATGACAAAAAATTGCAAGAAATTACCAAGGAAAGAAATAAATTACATTTTACAACACCCATTTTTATACAGCAAATTCAACTCCTTTTGCCGCTATAGTTATTTTAGTTTCATTAGTGTCAGTTTATTGGTGCTATATATACAAAAGCATTTACACAAGTCAAAAAAGATGAAAGAGAGAGAGAGGAAAAAAGAGTGGGACTTTCCTATGGTGATCAATAATACAGAAGTTTTAAAAAACACATAGAATACAACAAAATGATGTGTAAAATTCAAAAGATACAAAGTTAAAAATGTAAAATACACCATAGGTATATACTTACATATACTCACATACATACATATAATAATGTTAAGTGAATAAAAGCACAATTATGAATCATTGAGATACAAATACAATATAAGAAAAAAAACAAGGACAGGCTGGAAACATGTAACATACAGTTATGATAGTTTTGTATTTAGAAATTCATCTATGCTATAGAAAGCATTGGTTAACAAAAACTGTTTCACTTTGTGTTTGAAACAATTAAAATTAAATTTTTTTGTTTCAGCTGGTAAAGCATAATAAAATTTAATATCCCAATATACTGTTTAATTTATTATTAATAGAATTCATGATTATGATTCATTATGATTTTAATTAGTAAAATAGTTTGACATACCTGACGTTACAACAACATTTTGGGCCCGTCATACCCAGTCTCTACAAACTTCTCGACCGTTTTGAACTTGTAAGTTACTGGCAGCAGCTATGATACGTTTGCGTAAATTAACAATAGTGTCTACTTTAGTGCAATATACTTCATTTTTTAAATATCCCCACAAAAATAAGTCCAAATGATTTATAGTCCGGAGATACTGGCGGCCATGATACCGGTCCTTCTCGTCCAATCCCTTGGACATTAATGCTTGAACACTCTGTACATGGTATATGGATATAATTGAGCCTGGTGTATGATACGCCACACATGCTGCAATACGCCGTGGACACTCTGGACCTCCATCTCTTCCACGATTCGGTTGCAAATTTCCCACGTCACGCCTGCGTTTGCACTACACTTGCACTCACTGCACACCGTTGCAAAAGTAGCTGCATTTGGCACATGTTTATTGGGAAATCGGTCTACTAAAGCATTTTTGCTCCACTATAAATTAAAAGTTGCTATAGACGTAAGTCATATTTGATATTTGAAAAACTAATGCAATTACTTGCGTCACAAAAAAGTTAATACGATAAGTAATCGGATATTTGAATTCGCTTAGCTAGACTACAGTAGCCCAGCGGTGTAAAGGTTGAAACTACTAGAATATAAATACTTCTTTTTCCCGGAAACTATAAGGATATTACAAAAACTTTTTAAAAAATATTGACTCCATTTTTCACGACGCATCTATTCCCAAATTCTATTAGATAAGTATAAAAATGTATGGAACATTGAATTAAAGCCCACAATTTTGTTGCTTTGATTTAATTTTTTCTTATTTTGAACTAAAAAACTGAGCAGCATATTAGTATCATTTACATATTTGGAACGATTCAATTTCAGGTGCTTCTTTACAGACCCATTTTCTTTTTATACGTCTGGCGAGGAACAAGGGTATAATCAAGTCTAGATACCTATCAATGAAACAGTATTTCAGAAAATAAATAGATTTTCTGTGTTCTTCTCGTAAATAATGAAATGCATCTCAATACACATGTTTTCGTAAACATAGATATTAATTTAAAACCAAATTCCAAGGAATAATAGGAATTAATAATATAATATCTCTATCCCTCATTCTAATCACGAGGATTAGCCCAGAAGTCGGAGACTTGTGCGGGAGAGGAGCGGCATATTATTATTAAGCAGGTCGCATTTGCGCCCAGGAACGACTTACGTTGGTAGGCCCTAACCACCATTCAGTGCAGGAATGAGGGAAACCTGGAAAACCTCATTAATTAGGGGGGTAGTCAAATGTCAACCGGTATCAATCTCTCACATTGATCCAAGCCAACATTCTTCCACCATATCATACCCGCAGAGAGGGTGCCAATCTCTCCACGAATATAGCTTATATACGGTCTACCGGCTGCGGGGGTCGAACCACACAGCGATCTAGTCACCTTGATTCAAGTACTGACGCCTTAAACCGCACGACCACCGACCGATCAATTGAAAGCATAGATGGCCAGCAGAATCACCAGACATTTATCTATTTCCGATATGTCCATTATCAAACAAAGAAATTCTGGATGGCAAATTTTGTACATACAAGTAGGTCGTGTGAGCTCACGGAAGTTAATGTGGCATAACACGCGTGACATAACAACAAAATATCTGTGTTTACCCACATAATCAATTGAAAAAGCAATACCTCCTTCAATAAGTTTTAATTCGCCATCATCATAATTTATTTAGCTTTGCCTCTGATTCCTTGTCACAATCAATACCAATTTCGTATCAACTCTACTACAGGAAATAACAAAAGAAACTAGATTATGTTTTACATTAATATCTGAAATGTTTCTTCCTGCTGTCACTTATCAGTATAATTTTTCAGACTTAGTATAAACTCACCATCTGACATTTCACATTACAGAAATAACTCTAGAAATAACATTTCAATTTTGCTGCTTAGATTTTAATTCGAACGTCAAAAAATGTTGGCGAAATCGATACCTCTTAGTGTATAATTTTTTATTTAAGGGCTCCGTATTCTCGAAATATTGTGTTTTACAAATAATTTTAGACATTTAAGAACTGAATAATATAGAGTTTAGCAAATAACAGCAATGCTATCTCGTGCCATCTCATGAAAATTCAAAGGTACTGAAGTAAAACGAATAATAACAGCATAAAGCAGTCTAACCAATAAATATTTAGGTACAGAAATCTTTCAAAATATGTATTTTTTCAATTAAACTCTATACGGGTGATTGCCTGAAAACTGCAAAATATAGAACATCAGTGGTACACTGTGCTTGGGTTTAAGCTCATTTGATTTTTATATATTTTTTAGGTATTAATAATATTGTGTGAAACTAACTACTATGTGGGCCAAAGCCCCAACCAGCGCTGAATTACACCCACAATATAGTAATAGTAATAGTAATTTATTATTCCAACAGGAAATATCCCAATTACAGGAATAAACTGATACAAAATTCTAAATAATACATCGAGTAAGTAAGAACATTATACATAATACAATAACAAAAGCAAAATATATTCTAGAACAGAGAGAAAATTTTAAACTAGTTGCGAAGCACATGGCTACAAATTGCACTTACATATATTATCATTAAAGTAATAACAATCCGTTGCGCCCAAGAACGACTTACGTTGGTAGGCCCTAACCACCATTCAGTGCAGGAATGAGCGAAACCTGGAAAACCTCATTAATTAGGGGGGTAGTCAAATGTCATCCGGTATCAATCTCTCACATTGACCCAAGCCAACATTCTTTCACCCTACCATACCCGCAGTGAGGGTGCCAATCTCTCCACGAATATAGCTTATATACAGTCTACCGGCTGCGGGGGTCGAACCCACAGCGATCCAGTCACCTCGATTCAAGTACTGACGCCTTAAACCGCGCGACCACTGACCGATTATAAATACTACACATTAGAAATAACGGAGATTTGGCTAGGACGTTGGTTGGAGGTACACTGCAATAAAACAGTGTCTGATGTCTCAAGTCCAGGTGATACCCGAAACCATATTTTACTTAAAATATCCGAACAGTCAATCCTATGATTCAGGATATTAAAAAGATATCGAATCAAGGCAATATTGCGTCGTACTTCAAGAGTTTGGAATCCAAAGCGATTTAAGAGATTAGCATGATTAAAACCTATTGGCGGATAAACACCATCTTTCAAAAATGCAAAAGTTTTTAGAAACTGTCTCTGTACCGATTCTAGTCTTCGATTGTGTACATCGTAAATTGGATTCCATATTATGGAACCATACTCCAACCTAGAGCGAACGAGGGAACAAAATAACATCTTTAAAGTTTGTACATCCAAGTCCCTACAATTACGATAAATAAAACCGTAAGTCTGGACAGCACTCGATATTACACTATTGATATGCGGAACAAAAGTGAGTTTCTTGTCAAAGATAATTCCTAGATCTTTCAGTGATTCAACACGGCTAATGACATAGTCATTAATAGAATAATCATAAGTTACAACATTGGTTTTACGGGAGAAAGACATAGCCTTGCATTTAGATGAGTTAAGGGATAGTTGATTGCGTTTACACCATAGGGACACCTAATCAATATTAAGTTGAAGCAAGTAACAATCTGACAAAGAATTAATTACTGTATACAGCTTAAAGTCATCAGCAAATACCAATTTTTCACAAGATACCATATCAGGAAGATCGTTAATAAAGAAAAGAAACAGCAGGGGTCCCAAATTCGAACCTTGGGGAACCCCTGACGAGGGATAAAATGAATATCTACCCAATATAGGTCAGATCTCATCTAGTGTGGTTGAATTTTCAAGTTCCCACTGTCAAAAATTGAAGTTAGATATATAGAGTGTTTTCATTAAACCAGGTTAGTAAAGTTAGATTAATTTCTTTAGATAATTATTGAATAGAACTTTGTCTGTGGAATTGTTCATTAGCATTCCTAGATGTTTGGTATCAGAGAGCATACATATGACTTCATTGATAGGAATTGTAGAAGATTTAATTTATATTAACTTAAAATACCTTTCTAATGCAGTAAAAAAATAGTTCTATTTGGTCGCTAATTATATTTTTTATAATTATATAAAAAAATGTAAATTGAAAGTGTATTAGGCATGCTTAAACCACTATCAATTGAGATGAGTGTAAAAAAAATTGATAACCGTGCTCACAATCTACGTGCAATTCCCCTGCACTTGACAAAAACACCATTAATGGCTAAGAAATGGGTCCAGTGGTTTATTTTAGCAGTTTGAAATAGTGTTAGTATTGCTCAGTTGGATTCCAATAAATGTTTGTTCTATAAATGCAATTATTCTTATGTTAAAATATAAGTTACTTACATAGTCCTGCATATAAAATTGTTCACTTTTGTTTATAAGTAAGTGAAAATAATTGTAAAAATGTGGGGTTAGAATAGCAAAATAATGTCTCTTTACAAACGGTTTTTAAAAGTTATTACTAGTAGTCCATTGAAAAGTAAATTTTTTTTTTTTTTAATAAAGTTGCGTCCTCTAAAAAATGCACGCTAAGGCCAAAATAATGTAACATTTCAATGGACTATACTTTATTTAAGAATTTATTTATTGATCATTTTACGGCGACCTAAAGCAAAATATTCTAAATATCATGTGATACGATACGATACTGTCCAAACTTATACCAACTCAACGCCTTCGTCATGTATTTTTACAAGTACGTTGCCTTCCTTTTTTCCACTTATCGCTTTATTCCAGTAGTTCAAAAGGTTTGCCGCTCTTCAGTCCTCCCTTCTCTTATTTTGGCAAGTGAGAACAGTTTTTAATTAAAAATTCTAAAGTAGAATAAAATTTACTGAAGGACTTGGCACTTACAACTCCCTTTCCATGACAATTCGATACATAGGTTTCGGTAAGTACGCATTTTGTCTATATCCTTAATTTATTTATTATTATTGGATTTGCATGATCGGAAAATGATGGGAAACAAAACAAAAGTAGACACTTCAAACAATAGGATTTACATTGATGCATCATTACAGTTGAAACCAGATATCAAAGTTGGCCATTATGTGCGCCTACTCAGATCTGTAATAAAGCTGAATGCAGAAAAAAGTAAATACAAATAATCCTCAATTTAACGTAACATTCCCATGTAACTTCAGCAAAATGTAAATAAGAGTAATTTTGAATAAAAAACTTGAAAACAAATAAAATCCCTCGTCTATATTGATATAAGCAGGCTCTGAGCACGCCACACGCCAAATTTTATGTCTTCATTCTGATACTACCTCGCCCACACAGTAATTTATTTTTTAATATATACAGGGTGTTCGGAACATGAGTGTACTTATTTTGCTGAGGCGTTATACATTATACAATGTATAAACATTAAACAACTACAGCTTTCTGACGATATTTGCGTTTTTTTTGGAAATTAAATTTCAATTGTCCATCGAAAAATTGTCACTAGGACAGTCCTGGAAGCATAATTATGTGAATTCTGATGTTGATCTTCTACAACTTCAGAATTCTCATAATATTCCAGAATGTTCGGGATTGTCATCATTAAAGTCCGCACTTCGTTCGCAGATGACGAGGTGCAAATATACTGGATGACAACGGAACACGCTGTAACTTTTTTATGACTGCTGATAAAAATTTGAAATTGGGTGGGCTTATACTAGATGGTGCCATGAATTCTTCGAAGTCATTTCGGATTTCATGACATTTCCGGTTTGACCGGAAATGACCGTAAATTTTAAATGGGACACCCTGTATTTTTTTACATATTTGAAATCAGCGGATTATTATACGTATGGTAGGACCAATTTTCTGATACAATTTCTGGATGTAAGTATTTTTTTAAATTTTTAAAAATAAAACTAGAAGGCCGCGACTGACAGAAATTGTTTTCTTTTTTCACGGAAAAAAAATTGTTGTACCACAAAATTCAGAAATACATTCTTTATTAAAAAATCAATAGGACCCACCCTCTTTAACACATTGAAAAAAATTAGTATTTAAGGAAATACAATAAATCGATATTTTTAGTGGTAATAACTAAAAAAATGTACAGTGCGTCTAAATAACTTTGATAACATTTTGATCAGCTGTAACTTTTCTGTTTTTAAAGATATCGGAATGAAGCAAAAACCATATTGCATAGTGGACTAGCAACTTTTTTTCTTGTTTGAAAAGAAACCGAAAGAGCGATAATTTTGAGAGATCCTAACCTAACTTATATTTTTTTAAATGGAACGCCCTGTATATTATTGGATATTTGGATTCTACTCAAAATTCCAAGCATATTTTAAAAAGCATATTTTATACCTATCTTCAACTGTTTCTGAAAAATAGTTTTACAAACATGTCAAATTATCATAAAAATTGCTCTACTTGTTCATGGCACACTTTGCACTGAGCTAAAGCTGAAGTTCAGCATTGCTTGAGCCGTGCTGGTAACAATCGAGCCTTGGTGTTTTGTTCTGTTGAGGAAAATGGCAGACAAGTAGAGCGATTTTTATGATAATTTGACATGTTTGTAAAACTATTTCTCAGAAACAGTTGTAGGATATGCTTTTTAAAATATGCTTGGAATTTTGAGTAGAATCCAAATATCCAATAATATACAGGGCGTTTCATTTAAAAAAATATAAGTGAGGTTAAGATCTCTCAAAATCATTGCTCTTTTGTTTTTCTTTTCAAATAACATAAAAGTTGCAATATGGTTTTTGCTTCATTCCGATATCTTTAAAAACAGAAAAGTTACAGCTGATCAAAATGTTTTCAAAGTTATTGAAACGCACTGTACATCAATATTCAAATTTAGAATTTTTCCCATAATTACAAACAAAAAAGAAAACAATTTTCAAATTCAACTTCTTGAGTTGTCAATCCTTCTACTTTAAAAGTTGGTTGATTGTTTAGAAAGACGAGTACTATTAGAGTCTATTTCCATAGGTGTGGATGTGTGAAATACCTATTCAAAGGTTCCAAATTTCATTTAAATATCTAAAGTAGTTTTAAAAATATTAATAAATTTGGCACTTTTGATAAAAAAATTTGACACCCTGTATTTTTGTAACGAAGAATTTTTCTAATATATTTTATAATACAAACTGATATTATTTTGTGGTTCTCTGTCTGCCTCTAAAGTTTCCGTTTTCGAAAGTGGACCACCCGGTATAAGCCTATATCTAAGCTCTGTTCTTTTCCGTCAAAGACAGGATCTATAGATAGATGGTAAGCTTTTCAGCATCAGATAATATCAAAAAGTAATAATCTCTCGTACCGAATATGATTAACCTAAAACCTACAGGGTCTTCTGCGAGTGCAGTGCCCTCTGAAAAGATTTCAGAAATATATTATACTTATATCTAATTTAATATCTATTCTAATTCCGGCGAAGCCCAACAACAACATTAATTTTTTCGTTCAATACATCTTCAATTTCATTATAAAAGAAAAGGTATCGCATATTAATATCTGCAGAACACAATTCGAAGGGTGGGAGAAATATGCATTAAAATAATAATTTCTGATATTGAATATCCTGAATTAGAGGATATTCTGAAAGCGCAGGATTCTCTGGATAGAGCCAAGCTGGCTCGCTATGTTGGAACTTCAGTTCAGTCGTTCGCAACGTGTATTCCGAATCAGCTTCATGCCTGCAGCCGTCCTCACTAGGGCCAGCGAGCGATCACCATCAACACGCTCTCAACTCCAAAACTTCTAAATTGTTCTCAACTACAAAATGGTGAGTGCACATTTTCTGAAATTGTTTTAGTTTTTCCAACAAGCGGCGTCCCCTTCCGAAATATTCTCCATTACCATTCACTTCTCTGCTAGCTAATGAAGTTAACTGAAATCATTCTTTCTTTATCCGTTATTTTCAACTCGATTTATTCTGGATTTGTATTCGTCTCGCACACGGGCCACATTTCCGGTTTATAAGTGATACATCATTTTGAAGTTATCGTATATATGTAAAATACAAGATCATCTATTTCATTCGGACTTCTATGGACATATTTAAACGGGTACGATGTACGAGCTTGGAATAGAAAATGCGGTAGAACCGATTTTGTTGTAATTGCTATTATTTATTTACGAAAACAACTTCTGATGCCAAAACTCGTACATTGGTTTTAGATAACATCAAATTCACTCTAGCTAGCGCGGAGCTGTTATGTAATTGACGATTTTTTAAATTTAGATATTTTTAATTTAAACTATAGGCTGTAGAATAAACTGTGATGCGAATAATTTAATTTAATCTGAACGTAAATTTGGATCTGGTTTACGTTTATATATATATAACTGTCGTTATACTCCATAAACGATACATAATTTGTTTATATTTTTGGTCACATAATAGATACAGGTGCGTGACCAATTATATTTTTTATTTTAATGTCTTTTATATGTACAACTGCTGTGTATACAATGCAAATATGTATTTATTTTATAATTTCAGGAAACAATTACTTAGTGAAAACCGTTTAATTCCTATAGTAAAATATTTATTTATTAGTACCCAAACTGTTCAAATTTCATAATTATTACATACAGGGGCATTTATATATCACTGTATTTTTCTTGATATTACTAAAACTTAATATATTTCTTAAACATATAAAAATAAGTGTTATTTTTTGGGATTTCAAGTAAAACAAAACTTTGGTCTTAAATGTACAATACAGAATAAATAAATGTGAATATGATTCCCAAATTCTATGCGAATTTCTTCTGTGTAATATATGTGACAAATTTCTCTTTTTTTCTCGAAATCGATAGTAGATATTAAAATTACTTGAGACCAAGTATCTTGTGAAATAAATTAGTCATAAAGATTTCATTTTATCAATGATTTGACATTTTTACAATTGTAACTAAAACAATTAAAAATATTCTAAAAATGTCTAAAGAAATAAACAATACCAAAGAAGTGTTAAATTTAAGGAATAAGTCTCGAAAAATTAGATAACAAATTAAAGTAAAAAATCAATTGAAATTATTAATTAATAAAAAATCGTTCTAATAGGACATATTTAAAAACATTGCTCCACATTACTAAAGGTTCTAATTATACTGATATTTTTTGTTAAAAAATCATGTTGGACTATACAGGGTGTCCTACAAGTCGTTACAATAATTTTAGGAGGTGATAGAATACTTGATTTTGAGTCTATTGAAACAAACATATCTATATACCAAGTGCTACAATATTTGTGGTACTTAATTTTTTAATATTTTTTAAATTAACCGAGCTTTTCTACAATTATTTAAGTGTAGAAGAAAAATAAACCTTTTTAAATATTTCTATACTTATTAGTGAATGGAGTTAAATGATTTAACCATTAAAATCCAAAGTGCTTACCTAGAACTTCATAAACATGGTTTTCTACTTTGTAAAAACGAAGAGTCAAATTTAAACATGGATTTTATTTAAATTTTTTTGTGCAGGTTTATTCAGATATTATTAAAAACTTACCTAAGCAGTTTTTAGGAAAAGTTTCTTGATAAACATTCTAAAAATTAGGGAAATAAAAAAGTATAGAAATATTTGTTATAAAAAGGTTTGTTTTTCTCCTACACTCCAATAGTTGTAGAAAAGCACGTTTAAATAAAAAAATATTAAAAAAATAATTATCACAAATATTGTAACATTTGGTATATAGATATGTTTGTTTCAATCGACTCAAAATCAAGTATTCTATCACCTCTTAAAAGTATTGTAACGACTTGCAAGACACCCTGTATATGTAAATCTAAATTATACAGGGTGATTAAGTCATAACGTCATTCATTTTAACCACTTGTTCAAAAGAAGAAACAAATTTTTACTTGACGTCATAAAAGAGAAACAAATCAACCCATACTGAAAATGAAACTTAATTTTTGGTAGAAAAAATGTCCAAATGCATCTGTGATTGAATTCGCCTTTTTATTATTTTCAGTGATATATCAAAATCAAATATGGTGGCCATAAGATACTCAAAAATTGACTGAAAATTTGAACATCTAGTTGGCATAGAAGTTTTTCACCTTCCTGGAAAAGCTTATGCCGAACAATATAAGAGCACCAAACTTCAATAAATTTCCTTTAAAAATAAAAACGTTTTGAAAGGAAAATATGTACTGTCAGTTGTCAGATGCCATTTCAGAAACTATGCACAATATCTCTTCAAAAAATTGACACTCATATAAAGACACGCCAAAGAAGTGTTTAGCTAAAATAGTTTGAAGAAAACATTGTTCGATGGTATCAATTACATTCAATTTGCTTTGGCTTTATATCAGTAACTTGGCCTAATTCAACTTTTTTTGATCTCAGACATAATTTGGTTACTTTTTGGCATCCCTGGTATATTCAGGTAGTTATATAAAAATTTGTCTTGAAATTTTAATCTTTACAAAGACATTATGTCTTCTACAAATAATTTCTAGCTTTGCTCAGTTTTCAAAGCATTCTATGTTGGTATCAGGAGTAAATGAAGGAATTGCGTACTAGTTTTAAATCCCGTTCAGTAAGTAATTTGGTTTTTATGTCACCCATAATTTATGGATTAGAATGTAGTTACTCATCGTTGTACTTTGCAAGATGCTGTCAAAATTTGGAGCTCTACAATTTATATCATGAAAAATATAAGATAACATCAATTATGTACTGATTTAGCTCGAGATGGGAGATTTACAGCCTTCAAAGATTTTCTTTCGCTTTAAATGGATTTCTTCCGATAAAAGGATGTTGTACAGTTCGGCATTAATGAACCTTTTCCTCTCTTTGATACTTCACTTTCAACCGAAACATATCTTTGTGTACATAGTTAGCAGTTTATTGAGGTTTCCGCTACTTTACTCAATTTGAGTTAAATTCAATGTTTAAATAACCCGAATAATGAATAAATCTACCCTGGAATCCTAAATACCGTGAAATTTTTCACTTCGCTTTCTAATTATGGCTGTTAATACACAGGGTGATTCGGTCATAATATCACAACAGACAGAAAATTGAAAAACATTTTTTACTTTAACCCTCTTTTTTAACTCCCCCCGAAGTGTTGAAACTGCCCGATAACGCATTGATTTGAGAGCTGTGAATGAATCCAGGCTGCCAGCGGTAACTAACAGTCTGAAAAGGGGTTCGAAAATATATTTTTTTCAGAGTAACTGTGCATTAAATGTTTCCGACCTCAGCTTAAAATTAATGGTATTATAAATCACCCTGTATATTTAATCAGATTTAACGATAACCTAATTTCACAAATTACTAGTTAAAAATAGCTTTAGATAATTAAAAAGTATGTGGTAGAACAAACAAATTAGAAATATTACAAAAGAAAAACAATTTCTTAATTACTTCTTTATTGTCGAGAAAATCCATGTCGGAAAATAAACGTCACAGAGAGTACGATACTGATAAAAACATGATGGTAAATGAAGAATGCTTGTAGCACATTCCGACGAAAATTGTAAATATAGTAAAGTAGGTGAAGTATGTTCTCAGTTGTAATAAAACTAAATTATGATTGAATTTAATATACGAGTTGTAATTATTTAGTTAGGTACATAGATTTTCCGTACAAGGTGTCTCAAACTTGATAGCATGGGGACACCTAAAGGGTCTCAAAAGAAATACCATCTAAAACTCACAGCGGTGGAAGGATTAAGTAGTCGTTGGAAAATAATTGAATGTTCGTTGTTTAAAGTGCATAAATGTCACAAAATACTTGTCACTACTCAAAATAATTCACCGAAAGGTAAGAAACAATTTTAATACAGCTAAACTGTTACAGTATTTAAAACAAAATCCACTAAATTCTATACCCAGCTAGCAAAGTAGTTCTGTAAATTTACAGTAATAGGAGTTTTATATTCTGTTAATATTTTATAGTTCTATTTTGAATACTAAATTGTTGAATTAATGTGGCACATGAGACTATTTTGCCTTCAGAAATTGAATTGTTTTTAAATTTGTTGCAAGAACGTTCTTAGAGCATAATTTATAGAGCATTTATAACATAACTGCTAATGCAGCCCTATAAGTGTGTACAATAACACAATTTTACAGCAACGGTGCTTATAGAATCAAATTACTGTAAAACTGATTTACAGTTACAAATATGGCTGCTATCGAATTTAAGAAAAAAAGCTTTTTAAAGCAGTTATAGAGAATAATAATACAGTTGTTATAAAATCATTATAGAGTACTTAAGTATTAAAAGCCTTTTTGTCCCATAATGAAACGCTCTAGAACTATCAGTATGTAGGTTATGTAGGGTAGGTAGGTATACCCCCATCTGATGAGACCAGCCTGTAAATGTACGAGATATTTTGAATATTAGTAGTATAATGGGAAATTTGTATAACATAGTCGTGACTTGTAAAAATATTTATCTGTTTGCAGAAAGAAAATTTCATTACGATAGAAAAGATTTATTTGATTGCTAATAGAAATTGATTTTCTTATAGAAATTTAGTAACATATTTTATTTAGACCATTCCAAACCTTCTCCATTTGCACTTCTAGATGTTGAAGTTAAAGAATTTTATTAGATTTATTAAATAAGATTGAAATACCACAATAAAATATGACAACACTGTGGATATTAAGTGGCATAGATCTGTTACAGTAGTTGCTTACCAAACATATTTGCTCCATTATCATTGCAATCGAGACAAAAATGTCATATTAGTGAGAATCCATTGGAAGTACAAGATAATGCCTTTCTTTCTGTCGCCATATTATGAAGACAGAGAAAAATCTTAATTGAACATATATACAATATATATATAGGTGAAATGATAACAATAATACGGATATACTTATTTTCTGACAATTTTATATACAGTTGGTTGTTAAATTCATCAATATAGAAAACATTTTTTTTAATGAAATTTCGTACTACATATTTCACGATAAAACTTTTTCCGCATTAAAATGTACTGCTCCTTGATGGACAAACCAACTAAGCAATTCGTAATGTGAGTACTCCTATACAGGCTGATTAGGTCCATCTTATTGGTTCTTATTGACCCATTCATATTATTTCTAACATGTGCGATACAGAAACATTTCGTTTTTAGAAGATACAATTAAACGATTTTAAAGTTCTCTAAATAGAACATCATGCAATACAATAGTATAACGAAGATCTATAGAATTTTTATACGATTGCTTTGCAACTGTGTTATAAAAATTCTTTAAGACCTGTGAAAACGTTTATTCAACAATTCTATAAGTATTTCCTGCAAACCTTATAGAACCGCTAAAGAACTAAAATGTTCTATAGAAAGGTACCCATTTTATGATATAAGTGTTGTAAGAACGTTTTGAAAATGTTCTTAGAACAAACATTGCTCTATAAAATTTGCTCTGGCAACGTTCTTACGATTTTTATAGAACAGGAAATTATTAGCTGGGTATGGCAGGCTTATCGGTAATTAAGTTTGGATGAATCAACAGTTCAACGAATTTTAAAGACCAATGGATATCATGACTACAAACTTCACACTGAAAATAGACTTAATTTTATATCTCAAACTGTAGTAAATGTAGGATCTGTTAATCAAGACTTGGTTATTTTAAGGTTATGATTTATGTACTGAAATAAAAAAACAACTGCATGTGGAAATCCACTAAAACATTGGCCTTCATGCAGTTTGTGTTATGTACCTACTACTCAGGGTGATCATGAACAATGCGAACATGAATTTCGAAACTAAGGTGATATCTGATAAAGACACTTTATTATTATTATCTAGATGAGAGTGTCGAGATATTTTGGGACGAGTTTTTAAACTTGTTTGAGCTGAAATGTCTGTGGGGTGTCTTTGTGGTTTCTTTACTTTTACAGATATTACAGGATTAATTCGGGATAACGCTTTTGGTCAGTCATCAAAGAATTTACATGCCGAGTTTCTTGAAGTATTAAACAGATATCTGGAATTATATCTATATGAATAGCACACAATGGCGTATTATGAGTAAACACAAAGAGATATGGTTTTTATTGCTTTGTGGATTCCAGGTCGACTCAAAGGAATCTTTGAAAGCTACAGATTTGCTATCACTTCTGTCTACTTTTATAAAACCGTATATTTCTCCGCTAAAAATGTACATACTCGTAAACAAAATATATCTTTTAAGTCTTTTTCGCTTGTTCCCCCCTACCTTTACAATTCCCTTCATACAATAGCGAATCAAGTATAAGTTTGCCTATTTATTTCTGTTTTCTGAATATATAATAGACATCCAACATTCCAGCAACAATACCAAAGCACCTGTTTATTTATTGTATTAAGTCTCGTCTGTTTTTTTGAGAACGCCACTATTTTATTTCCTTTCAATATCAAGAAAGAGACTGTTTGAAAGTGAAGTTAACATTCAAACACTTTTTATTCATTTATATATTACATTTCAATACGCAGACTATACAGGATGTTCCGCATAAGAACCGACACATGTAGGTGATCTCAAAATATTGCAACTGCATACCTATATACAAAGTTGCACACAGGCGGAGCTATCGGAATTCAAAGTGGGGCCAAACTTATGGGGAAAAATATATCTCTGAATTACTTTAACTTGGTCCATGATTTAGATTTATTATTGGTCTTCTTTGACCATGAGTTCAAGTAAGTTGAAACACTACAAGGTGTTCAGTGAGGGTGAGTCACCCCAGTGGCGGCTCGTGGTAGCTGCAAGAGGTGAGGCCCAAATGATACCTAAATAGGAATAAATTTACGCGTCTCCCCTGAGATAATATTCCTTGACGCGTTGACCATTTTTTTTATGGAGGTTTCTTCGCCAATAGCCCTACTATAATCATAAATTAAAAAACTAAATAACATCAGAACTCCGATTTTTATTTACAATATAAATAATAGAAAAAAATATATGTGTAGCATCTAATAATTAAAAAAATTGTTCCTAGGTGTTTAAACACAAAAAATATGAAAAAATATAAAAATCAATTTTCAACTACTTATCTATTTACATACAAAACAAAGCCACTTTTACGAAAAATGTTTTAATACTTTTACTTCTTATAAAACAAGTTTATTTGTCGGTCTTTTAAATTCTCAAATTTATTTATAATGTCTTCATAGAATTGGGAATCTGGAGACTTTGCAGTTCTTTTTCTATAGCCATCATTGATAAGTTGTTTAAGCGCTCTTGTGTCATCGTATTTTTTAAGTAAGTCTTAATGCGTTTAAGGCACGAAACGTTTCGTTCTACTGAAACACATTGCAGGAATTGTGAAAACTAAGCAAAATAATTTGTATGCTTCCGCAAATATCATTTTAAATTCCTTGTATAATATTTCTACCGTTTTCTGAACTTCTAAATTATAAAATTATCTATATCAAATATGTTTGGTGGATACATTTATAGTAAACAATCAAACGATATTTCCGGAAATTTGTTTACATATTTGAGATATTTTAAAGCGTTGGCCGACTATTTGTCTGTTCTCTAGTTCATTACGCATTGAAAAAGGCGTTTCAAATAGAGAGGGATTCATTATTATAAATAACTATCGACGAGCCTATCAATAATATATATTTAAATTAGGTTCCTATTCTATGTTAAATTTAGTTTTACCTGGTAAGGAAGTTGTTTTATATTTCTTTAAATTAATCCTACCTGCCTTGTCTCTAAAATTTTACCACCGCGCTTACCACCTAATGTTCAGAATATTTAAGTCACATTCAACGAATCAACCACTAACACTAACCACTGGAAATTCAAAACACATAAATAAAAGTATTTACACTTGAACAATTGATTAATCGCGTCACACACGTAAATAATCTACAGTTCACAAGTTACCTACGGTCACTAGCCACTATCACATCGTCCATTTGCCGTTGAAGTAAAAACTTGAGGCGCCAGAAATCTGGCCTCAGTCTCGAGCGGACATGGAGTGAAAAAAATTGATTTAATCGGAAACCATAACGTATAGACATGTGCAACGCAATTTGAGGCTCGGAAAATTCGGCCTCACTGTGGTGGGATTGGTGGGTAACCCGGACTCCCCACAGGGGTAGAAACAGAAACGGCGGGATATTGAAATGTAAACCAGAGGTACGTTATAACATACGAGGCTAAGATCAAAGCAATTATTTTAATTCGTTACATTGATTTTTGATAAATGTAGTAGACAATCGGATTGGAAATTATGGGGTATTAAAATATACAGTGAAAGCCAAATTTTACAGTGAGGCCCGGCCTCAGTTGCTTCATACGACGAGCCGCCACTGAGTCACCCATAAAATTATATCATATTTTTTTCCATCGATCGAATTTAAACATAATAATAATATTCAACACAAATTTGGTATAATTGGCTCACTCTCAATAAACACCTTGTAGTGTTTCAATTTACTTAAAATCACAGTCAAAGAAGACCAACAATAAACCTAAATCATGTACCAAATTTAGTTATTCCACGTTAAAGTAATTCAGAGCTAGTAATTTTTTTCGACATTTTTTACGTTAGTTTAGGCAAAATATGGAATATATATTTGTATCAGTCCATCCCAAACAATTTTGAACTAACGAAAAACAATTTTGAAGAGTTTTAAATACCAATTCTCACAATAAAAAGTGTTTTTGTGTGTTTTTTTTTATATATTTCTAATCCTGCATAGTGCTGATGTGAGAACAGCGAAAACAAAAGAAAAATGTTATTGAACGTAATGACCCTTTATGTTTTGGTGTATTTTCGGGATCAATTAGAACATCCCACTTCTGATCGATCTCCCATCAACTGCATTTACTGTAGTGTTTCCGAAACATCGAATACGTCATCGTTTAATATTTCACAGTTTGGAACTTTTGGTCCACTTGTGATTCATGGAAGAATCCACCAAGTGTATGACCTAAATAGCTGCTCTCCGAAATTGGTTCGGAAGTTTAGGAACGGTCAAGGGGGACGCAAATTACTTGATTATTAAAGGCAATTTGAAAATGTTTTATCCAGATACGAGTATATCAGTATTGCTGATACAATTCTAGTTCAATTTCAATTGCAACGAAAAACCTTACACTGTCATGTTCACGATAATATAGTAATTTTTTTACATTTGTCGTTTTTTTACTATACTTTTCAGAAAATTGATTTACTTTTGCATTACCCTTATTTTTCACTACACTTTCGAATAAATAAAAATAAATGTTGTAAATGATACTGCAGGAAACAACTACTCCGCGGACTACTGTCCCGACCGGCATTGAATTACTCCTGCAGTATCTGTGTGAACAGCCAAGAACACTTGTCGGACACACCACCAGACATAGACCGGTTTCGGGCTTGTTAGCCCTCATCAGTATGACATAGGTGAGATGACCGACAATTGAACTGGCTGTTCCTTCATATGTATGTTCACATATAAATTGAGTGCAGGTGAGATATAATCAGTATATCTCATAAATAAATGTTTGTTTTTGTACTGACTAATGAAACTGTTTCGGTTTTAGTTAGACAGAGTGTCTCAAAAACCGTTTATCGAATAAATATACAGGGTGATTCAGTCATAGTGTCATTAATTTTAAGAGAAGATGGAAAAATTGGTATAATACGAATACTGATTAAAAAACCTATAAATGCTTATTTGCGCCAAAAAAAAAATATGTTCAAACCATTACTTAAACCTTTTTTTACTCGGTGTAGGCCTGACGCGACGTTGCCAAATTTAAAAATTATCTTAGTACTTATGGTAATGTTAAAATACGTAATAAAATATCTTTTTAAAGTATGCAATTAACATATTAAGTTTTAGTTTAAAAAATAATTAATGTTAAAGTTACAAAACTGCCACGGATCAAATAATAAACCATTTACATTTCATTAATAAAAATTCTAGTTTATCAATAGAAAAAAATATATCCTTTCAGTACCGAACTATAAATGAATATGCTATTATTATGTGTGTCCTGAATGGCAACGATGTGTTGCTTGAATACTCAACAAATTTTTAGACGATACTTACTTTTTACTACACTTTCGAAAATTACAGAAATTACGCTGTTAACATTGACTAACATAGATGCAGCGACGAATTCAGCGTAAAAAATTTAAGTTGTATGACGCATGCAATTAAATGGTGAGTAACATTAACCCAGAGGCAAATAAATCAACTTATGAGGAAGTATAAATTATTTGAGTAACTAAGTATACAAGCGTTTAGCATTAAAATTAGATGAGCTGAAGCGTGTTACGTTTTAAACATTATAAGAGAGAAGAGGAAGTTTTTTTTAAATGGAAATTAACCCGTGGTTGAAGTCCGGATACATCATTTCCAGAGGAAATCTTAGCAATAGAACCTCTCCATTCGTATCCCTCCTTAACCAGGATAAATTAGCTGATGTTCTCTCATTATGCTAATTATATATCACTAATTAAGAGCCGTTTCTCGAAGAAATCAGGATTTTTCGAGAAGACCATGTTTTTTTTATTTGTAAGCTGTAATTTAGGATCCTATTTTTGAAATAAAGTTCAGGCCCAAAAGCAAATTTAAATGTAAATAATAGACACGTGAATCGTATTGTTTTTACATTAACTTGAAACATTCGAAAGGTGATTAGCAAATTAAGATATAATTAATGAACACGTGGATTTCGTAATGTTTTTACTTTAAATTAAAACATTCCAAAGGTGACTGAGTCTTATATAATTTATAAAATACATTTCACTCACCGGCTACCGCCGTCAAAAGTAGTTTTAGCAGCTCCTTGATGTGGTTTGCTCAGTCTGAAACAGAAGGAAAGTTGTAAAATAGCTCACTACAAAATATTTGACCTGTAGAGATTGTTGTGGTTTGTGTTTTGCGGTACTTTATTTAAATGTAAATTAATCTACAAACCGCATTTTAAACAGTAATATCTAATTTGAGAATATACAGTGACCAAACACAGGGTGGCCAGATGAAAACGAAATAGAACCATTTTCAGGAACTGCGTCAAGATCGTGGAAAAACGCTCAGACCCGTCGATTTTAGATTAAAGGGGGACTTTCTTTGCTGGTTTTCGTCTCCGCCACTTTCCCCCCAAGCAAGGGTAAGCATCACTCCAACATATTTAAATGGCATTGGGGGTTGAGTAATATTTATTTTGAAAGTTCTTACAATTCTCTTTACAACAGACTTTAAATTTTATAATTCCGTCCAATACTTAATAAGAATTTCGGTTTTAAAGTTTAAACTTATGTAAAAATAATTAGTAATGTCAGTGAATCGAGTTAAGTACGCCAAAGGTATACATTTAGTATTTCTTGCATTACATTGGTTTTTGGCGATATGTTATCACTTTTATAAAAGAAACACAATTGCAAAAAACAGAAATGAATATTATACACACACAATGAACGTAAAATTAGTGGATTCCAAATTTATGTTCTAGTATTTTTGGAAGCGTTGGTTGGTAGTTTATTTAATTGTGTTTTTGAAAATTAAACACTATGGTTTATTTCATTGCGGAAAGGGTAGATATCATTTCGCTTTACTTTATGAACAATATATGTGAGAATAGAATAGCTCAGCTATTTAATGAACAACATCAAGATCGACATGTCAAGAGGAAATATGTTAGTAGAGTTAGTAAAGAGAATTGTAAGAGCTTTCAAAATAAATATTACTTAATCCCCAATGCCATTTAAATAGTGAGTGATTCTGTGTCTGGGATCAATCGAACTAGCATACAAACCATTTTGAAGAAGAATAAATTTCATCCATACAAAATATATTTAATCCACGAACTAGGATGATTATGATCACCGTTTGTAATTTTGTGAAATACTGAGTGAGCGAGCAGGGAACGATCCACAGTTCCTTGTCTGGCTGATAACAAGCATAATCGTGGACAGATATTTTCCAGAGCAATATTAGATAAATATGTAATGAAAAATTAAATGTACAGGATGATTACAAGCTGGTGATATCATTTTTCTACCTGGTATTTAAAACAACAACTAGATATATTTGCATTGTAGCAGAGACGCTACACATTGACTGATATTATTGAAAATTTTCCAGAGTATGATGAATATCATTTGATTTTTCAACAGGGCGGTGCTCCTGTCAGTATTTGGACCAAATTTTTCCACAAAATTGGATTGGGAGAAGAGGCAACATTAAGTGGCTTCCACGATCACCGGATTTATCACCCCTTGATTTTCTTTATGGGGATACCTAAAAAGTAAAATCTGTAAAACACAGCCAGCTTCATTACAAGATTTGCGTCAAAAAATCGTCGAAAATGCCGTCGAAGCACTCCGGAACTTCAGACTGTGCGCGAATAAAATCTTTATTCTTGTATGGAAGTGGGCGGTCATCAATTCATGTGTCAACATAATTTAAATGTTAAAATGTAATTTTTTTCAAAGTGTTGGGCGGAATTATAAAATTTAAAGCATGTTGTAAAGAGAATTGTAAGAGCTTTCAAAATAAATATTACTTAACCCCCAATGTCATTTAAATATGTTGGGGTGATGCTTACCCTAGCTTGGGGGTGAATGGCGGTGTCAAAAATACCAGCAAAGAATGTCTCTCTTTAATCTAAAATCGACGGGTCTGAGCGTTTTTCTACAATCTTGACGTAGTTCCTGAAAATGGTTTTGTTTTCATTTGGCCGCTCTGTATGTCAACTCAAAATCAGTATATTAACTAATTTGTAATCAGTTCTGGTCACATCAGGATTCTAATATCGGGTTAATTAACCAAAATGTTCCTCAGATTAAATACTATTTTTCGTTGAAGGTCAAACAAGCATAATCGTGGACAGATATTTTCCAGAGCAATATTAGATAAATATGTAATGTAAATGGAAATGTAATGAATGCAACGTTCATGGAAAATTGACTAATAGCCAAACCATTCAATTTCAATAAAACCCCAATATTTACATAATACCCACTACTGTGTAAATATTTATTTAGCTACGGTGATTACAAGCGGGATATCATTTTTTGCTACTTTATTTAAAACAACAACTAGATAAAATGCTTGTGTAGCAGGATCAGTACACATACAAAAAGCTGAATGTTCAAAAAATTATAATATAGATTGCGATACACATCCCAATCAATATCTTTGCTTACGTAGATATTACTTTATTCGCTTTGTTCAATGCAGGCTAATAATATAATTCAGGAAAATGTTCAAGCGACGTTATACCTTGTCTTGCAGAATCAGGCGATGAGAGATACCTGTATATTGATATTTCACTGGTCCTAAACATTTCATATGTTGTGCTTTGTACAGAGTGTGGCATATATATATAGTATATAAAAATTTAATTACAGCTTATTGACGATCTTTGTAACAGAAAAGGAAAAAGTTCCATCTCTTAATTTATTTGAACATATAGTCAAAGAAGACCAATAATAAACCTAAATCATGTACCAAATTTGATTATTCCAAGTGAAAGTAATTCAGAAATATTAATTCTTTTCGAAATATTTGACCCTATTTTGAAGACCTAAGATGAAGAAAATACGTTCATTAAAACATATCCATGATATAACTCTGGAATGCATAAGTGAGATATGTGGGAAATCCAAGCGCCTAAACAGTAAATCTGTCTCCCTTGTGTCTTTGAACGTCTGTAAAACAAATATAAATCCATTTGCCAAGATGTGGATATCAGACATCTCGTTTTTATTTTCTTTTAGCATGTCAAGTGTTCATTTATAGCGACATTGCGTATAAGGGAATTCTGATATATTAACTAATTTGTAATCAGTTCTGGTCACATCAGGATTCTAATATCGGGTTAATTGCCAAAAAATGTTTCCTCAGATTAAATACTATTTTCGTTGAGAGGTCAAACAATTCGTATTTCATCTGTTTTATAGCATCCAAACACGTTTTTTGGATACTCATATTTGCGTGACCGTACCCTATTACATCTTTTATAATAAAATTTAGTCAATTAGCTAACCATTACAAGATATACTGGGTATTCGGACACCCTCGTCTACAACTAGAGGGAAATGACAACTTGCTTTTGATAAATTTTGAAAAAACTAACCCGGACGTGAATAATTTGTTCTATAATTGTTGTTTCTGAGGTCTATGTTGTGTTAAAACAAAATGCCTGACTTTTCAGGTATCTTGAAACTAATTTCAAAATAACTTGTAATAATAACCCGAATTCGATACGACTTGCACCAGTTATCATATGTTTTGATACGAATAATAATCTAATGTTTAAAACCTAAAGAGAACAGGATAAAAACTTTGTTTAAGAATTAAGAAAGTGCAACCGCCTTCGTTCAAACAGAATCAGGCGATGAGAGATATTGATATTTCACTGGTCCTAAAAGCGGATATTACTGTATAGAATGCAGAATTCATGTAAATACTGATGGGCGACATTATTTAATTTGCCTAAAAAGTGTCCTATTTGTGCATTAACCGTGAAAAATAACCTCAAACGAGAACAATAAATAAAGCTATATAGCGATAGTTAAGAACAGACCCAAGTGTAAGAAAGAAGGTAATAAAAAGTGCTGAGCGACCCTTGCCCCTAATATCTTAATGTGTGTCTTCAGGCCAGCGCTGAACTTCTGAATTTATGAAATCTTTCAAACAAGTGCGGCTGTCGAATTAGGGTGATAGTATTAAATACAAACGGTTATCTTCATCTCCTGTTTGAATTCTTGATATCCTTATTACGAGTTGCTCTCCTGCCGTTTTATAAGCGTGAGTTCGTTGCTTATTGACTGTTGAAGTTCGGTCTTGTGTCGATACGCGCAAAATACAATTATGTAAGAATTTCCAATTACATATTTCATTTACCTAAGAACTTATTACTTTGAACGCAATTGAATACGCATTATATTCATAAAGGTACGAATATATATGCCATTTTACTTACATAAGTTGTTGAAAAGAAGTTGATATAGACGTTTGCACAAGATATATATTTCCATATTACTCCTTATTATTGTTGAGGTATTTTACATGAATATAACGTGAACTTCGTATTTTTTATTTTACTTTTGTTCGGCATGTTTTTTTTAGATAAAAAACACCACAATTTTTTTTTACATTTTATGATGTATCACAAATTGTAGAAACTGTTTTGATGTATTTTGCATACCATTCAATAAATGATGTAAAAAAATATATTATTTTGTGCAATTATAGTAATTTTGTCATAATTCAATTTAGGTAGTTTCAGTGACTCTGCTATAGATTTCAACAAGCATTTTTTAGATTCTGTTCAGGAGATTTGTAAAACTGACGTTAATCCTGACGAATATGTAATTTTGAGTAATCGCATAGAAAACACCTTAAACCTGTTGCCTATTACTCCAGCAGAAGTGGTTGACATAATTAAAAAAGTATCGAACAAAGACTCTAAGGGATTCGATGGCATTCCTTGCTCTGTACTTAAACATGTAGCGGACAGTACTTCATTTCGTATTTCTAAACTCATTAATATTTTGTTTGAGGAAGGGTCATTTCCTGAGATCATTAATTGTTCTAATTCATAAAAAATGAGACCGTGATAAAATAATTAATAATAATAATAATAATCCCTCATTGTAATCACGAATATTAGCCCAGAAGTCGAAGAGGGGGCGGCATATTATTATTAAGCAGGCCGCATTTGCGCCCAGGAACGATTTACGTTGGTAGGCCCTAACCACCATTCAGTGCAGGAATGAGGAAAACCTGGAAAACCTCATTAATTAGGGGTAGTCAAATGTCAACCGGTATCAATCTCTCACATTGACCCAAGCCAACATTCTTCCACCCTACCATACCCGCAGAGAGGGTGCCAATCTCTCCACGAATATAGCTTATATACGGTCTACCGGCTGTGGGGTCGAACCCACAGCGATCCAGTCACCTCGATTCAAGTATTGACGCCTTAAACCGCGCGACCACTGATCGATCCAGAATTACAGAAGTATTTCACTACTTTCAGTTTTTTTCAAAAATGTATGAAACTGCGTATTCTGAAAATTAAAATTTTTTTTTTGAATGAACATAAGATACTCAGTGATAATCAATTTGGATTTCGTAACGGACGGTCTCCACAGGACACAAAACTCTCTGTGTATAAATTTATATTAAGGAGTTTTGAATCAAAAAATAAACCGGCGTGTATTTATTTTGATCTGAGTCGCGCTTTTGATACTGTGAATCATGCCATGCTTTTGAAAAAGTTAGAACACAACTGGGTAAGATCTTATTTGTGTAACCGTTTGCAAAAAGTAGTGATTCGAGAAGAAAATAGGCACGCAATTTCCGCCAACAGAATTGTTCCTTTAGGAGTTCCTCAGGGGAGCATTTTGGGTCCAAGTTTATTTATAATTTTCATCAATGATTTAAAATCATATTTCAATACTAGTTGTTTATCTCTTTTTGCTGATGATACTACTGTTCAAACGGAAAATATAAACCAGTTATCACAAAAAGGCAAAGAAAGTGTGAAAAATATGGCTGAATATTGTGATAGAAATGCTCTATCTTTAAATGTTTCAAAAACAGAAATTATTTCTTTTTCCATTCTTAAGTCAAACTTCAGTTTATACGTACCCATAAATGGTAAGTCCATTACTGATATACTTACTGTTACTTCTTTGAGCATTTCAATTGACAGGAATTTGAATTGGGGCTCACATATATCAATCCTTTGTAGGAAATTAGCTACTCAAAATTATGTGATTTATAATTTAAGAGAATTCGTCGGTCTTGACGTTTTAAAAATGTACTATTTCGGACAAGTGTATCCAATCTTGAACTATTCAATTGTTTGTTGGGGTAATTGTTCTACCATTTACAACTTACTTATAGCACAAAAAAGAATTATTCGTAGCATGCTGTTTAAGTCAAGATTACAATCTTGCCGTCAATTGTTTAACGAATTGGGAATATTGACAGTTGTGTCCATGTATATTCTTGCATGCGTTTCATACGTTAAGATTCATCCTGATGAATGTTTACAATATTCTGACAGACAAATTGGATACAATCTCCGAAATCAAACTAATATTATTTTTCCTCAACATCATTTGACAAAATCAGCAAATAGTTCAATGGTTTTGGCTCCAAAGCTATTTAATCATCTCCCAGCAAGGGTCAAACAAATTGACAGTATTCCGGGTTTTAAAATAATTGTTAGGCGTATGTTGTTGGCCAACTCATTTTACAATTTGCAAGAATATTTTGAATGTCATATTTAGTTTAAATATATTTTGTTGTTTGTGATATTACTGTATTTTAGTTTGTTCTTTATCATTTATTGGTTGACAATGTGATATATTACTATTTTTATCTCTTGTGACTTGTTCTATACACTGTAGTGTGTCTACGGAATAAAGCTTATTATTATTATTATTATTATTATTATTATTATATTAAATTTATAACAAAAATCACACAATATTAATCTATAAATTACACAACCATACTACCCTACTCCAAGTATGTGACAATTTGCAAAAAATTGTACTGTCCCGAATTTAAACCAGTCTGCAGTTCCGCTATGCACAATTGCAATAAAATTTAAATCTTTCTTTGTGCTGGCCTTCCGTGATCTTTATATTTCAACAAAGACCGTAATTCGTTTCTAAATTTCTCTATGAGGGGCATTAACCCGAAGTTTTTTTTTGTAAAACCCGCTTAATAAGAAAGTATTTATAGTTTCCTTTGGAACAGTGCGACAGAACATTTCACTTTAGTGGCTTGAAAGCCCTTTGGGTTAGAGTTGAATTTAATTGGACGCTTACTCCAATTGCGGAGGATAGAATTTTCTATTATGCGTTTCTGTTTTATTACCGCTGATCTCTAATAAATGAAATTTCCATTTCCTTTTTAGATTTAATTGCGAGTAGCACATAGGGCCGTTGACTGGTGATCATCAAATAAAAGCGTAGTGTACATTCACATGAAAAATTAAATGTCGAGGGTTATTGAAAATGACGCGCATCTTTAAAGTTTGACAATGAAAAATCGACGTTCGATTTTCCTAGTATTATTAAGCGTACAATGGTGTCTATCGTTTTAATGTACAGGTTACATTAATGAAACGCAATTTAAAGGCGTCCCTAAGGTAATGCCATATTTCGCGTGCGGTAATCAATATTTATCTTTTGTTTTCATGGGTATCCTAAAATAACGCTGCCGAAACAACAAGTATTTTCAACAGGTCACAATGCAAATAATTCTAATACTTTCTGAATAAGTATTAATACATACAACGTCAAAAGTCTTGGACCCCTATATATAATATGATTCGATTAAACCTAGTGGATTTTGTTAATGTGGTAAAAAAGTACATTTACTTAGGGAACAAAAAGACAATAAAAAATTGCAGACCATGAACCTTTACTTTATTACCAATGCTTTTACAAATCTGGTTAGTTTGGCAGTGTATTCAGCCCAGTGTTTCTTTGAATTTTTGTACATTCTAATGCCAGGACCTGAAATTTCTGCGTTTACCCGATCAAGAAAGACTGCTTTACACGATGCAGGACATTCTAATCATCAGTTATCAAACATGTCGGGCATTCCTAGATCATCTGTTGTACGGATAGTACACAGCTATGAAGAATTTGATACAGTGGAAAACAGGCCACGTAGTGGACGTCCTCGAGTATCTAATGAAAGGAAGGATCGGTATTAGGTGCAATATGCCCGTAGACACCGCACATCTTCAGCTTCAGCTCTCAGGGCCCATTTTCAAGGTATGTTTCACCGTGTTATATCGACACCTACTATATGAAGACGACTCCAAAATGCAAATTTACGTGCTAGAAGGCCATTAAGGGTCCCACTCTGCTTCCAAGGCATCGTGCTGCCCATCTCCAGTGGGCGCGAGAGCATAGGGGTTGGCTTTTACGCCAGTGATGGTGGGTCTTATTTACAGACATTAATTATGACCAGTCAAATTAGTACGTAATGAATTAGGTGGAGGGTTCACGAGACACTCGAAGCCATATCAATAGATTAGATTGGCCAGTCAACTCTCCTGACATGACTCCCATTGAAAACATGTGGGATTTCGTTGCTAGAGCCGTTCATAATCATATTCCTCCACCTCAAACTGCAGATGAGTTAGTCCTGGTGGCAGAAGAGTAATGGAACAATATTCCGTTAGATCGTTAACCGCTTGATTATCTCAATGCACAGACGTGTTAATATGCTATTGGAACGTGGTGGAGGTCATACCGACTATTAGTCAAGTAGAGAACTTGCTTTGTTACTTCTTTTTGATTTAATAAATTTTGTTAAAAATGTCACACATTATATATACGCAATATATGTATTTGGTTTTTCTTTAACAAGAATGAGGAGGGGTCCAAGACTTTTGACGTTGTGTGTACAATGGCACTTATTAAATCTCAATTTACTGTAACCCTTTTTATTGATGTGACAACGTCGCACACATATCAGGTTAGGTACCACATAATAATCACATGTGTCTAAACAAACGACCGAAAAAGAATGATAAAAATGCATCCGTTTATCTTCAAATTAAAATTATTTCCTACTTTCAAATTTTACCGGTAGATGGCGTTTAGAAGTTACAATATATTTTCGTTCATAGCTTAAGTTTGGAAAAAGATAACTGCTTCCGGTTTGTGTCATTTTTTAAACAATTTTACGAGTAATAGGATAGAAAAATAAAAAACATAGTCTTCCATCTAACTTTTCGTAGAAAACAGTAAACTTCTCAATATATCAAATGACGCAATCTAGCGGTGCAGGCTTAAACAGAAACTTCAGTATTGTTACACTTTATGATTCGGCTATTAAACAGCTTTAAAACAAGACCAAGTTTGCTAAAATCGGTTAACATAGTCGACAGTTTTCCAAGTTTTTCTGCAATATGATTCTACCGTCCCCCTTACTTTAAGAGATCGCGTGGAAATTTTTGACGAAATTTTTATAAGAGAAATTTTTAAAAAGTAATTCTTACTGAAAGCAGATCGGGAATGAATCTCTCTATACATTCCTCCCGATGTGTTTATGAGACCTCTGAAGCCATTTTGCTCTAAAACGAACGGTTTTCGAGATATTTGGATTTTTTCAACGTCATAGGCGATTTTCGGGACGTCATAACTTCCTTATTATTCGACGCAGGGAGACACGGTTTGTTTCAGCTGAGAGCTCCCTCGAAATGCTAAATTGACTGATTTTAGTTCTTCCGTATCTGCAACCGTTCGAGAGTTACTGTCGATCTAAATTTTTGAACTTTCCGACCAACTGCAGTCGTCGAGGGAAAACCGACGCTGGAACAAAATGTCAAAGAAACAATTGTGAATATGAAACCCTAAGATCGTTCAACATATCATATATTCACTTTGATTTTATGGAAAATCTCACTTTTCGCCATCTAGCGGCAAAATTTGAAAATGGAAGTAGACAATCGGAAATACAGTCGCTGGCCTACTTTTACGAGACACCTGGTATACCCAATTATTTCCAAGCAACCTGAATTGAAACGTACTTTTATTTATTCTAACCCGAGGTTTGAATTTGCACAGCATTGTTATTATAACATAAATTTTTAAATTTCCCTTTTGTGTAATTTACGTTGCCCAAGGGATTTACTTAAGCATTTTATTAGTCCTTGCGTAAGCTGAAACATTCCCCTGTATATTTAGGAAACAGATAAATACAGACTCCACGATAAAAATTGTGTTTATCTTAGCAGTGTCATAATGAGGATTCCTCGAAAGATTTAATTAAATCTGGAAAAAGAATTGCGGTAGCAACGGGATTGATTTGCTTCAAACACGAATCCAAAAATTACTCAAATTTAAAAGTATTAAAGGAATGGGGTAGATTTTTTTTTAAAATAGTCAATACGGCTTCAGACAATGCATTTATATCTTATTTGAAATACTGTAGGAGACAGGCAAATAATTGTCATATCATGAAATTGTGTTGATGGTTGCATAACTAAGATGCAGGATAATGTCCGACATTTTGATTGTCACAACACCAGAATTTGTAGAATATTTAATTTTGATTTCACGATTTAAACACTAAAATTTCCTTGTTCACTAATTTGATATACGTGTTCACTTGAGAGCTAACATGGTACCATTTGGTGGATATCCATCCGTCCTTCTTCGTCAAACGATTCGCTGACGCCTTGGAAGTATTAGCAATAGAAGCAAACTAGCGTATCTGGAAATCCCCAGAATAATAGAATTCAAAGCCTACCCGATTTCGTTTGGTTTAATCCTGAGCACAATAACAAAATGGAATTATGTTTCAATTAATATAAACGCAATTATGAATTGTGCGCGGATATTCAGAATAACAAAATCCTGTTTTTACCCTTTTATATTTTTGTGACCTGTTTACGAAATCATTCGACAAAATAGTTAATGCAAAGTTTTATTACAACATTCCGCATGTCACATATTTTAAAAACTGAATGCGTGCTAGGCAGATGATTTTTGTTAAAAAATAAATCATGACAAACAACGTGCAATGTTGTTCTCATTTTTTAGTAAACAACTACTCTATTAATGAATATTTTTGTGACCTATATGAACTATGTATAAGGAAGGAACGACAAAAAACGTGCAACGTTGTTCTCATTTTTTAGTAAACAACTACTCTTTTAATGATTATTTTTGTGACATATATGAACTATGTATAAGAAAACATGATACTCGATCAAAATAGAAGGTATTAACTATAAATATTCAACAATCTTTCACAACATATAAGTTTTCTTTACAAAATGAAAGAAAAGTAAGGTAATATTTTCTTTCAATTTCACCTGACTTTCGATAATCTACATAAGATAACTTTGCCCTATTCAAAGTTGTGGCCATCATTGCTAACGAAACTGTTATAATTCGATTTGCGTTTGTTAGAAATAGAATTACAAATTTAAACTAACCGCAATTGTCATTCGAGCTAGTTTCCCATTATCTCTAATAGCTTGAGTAATCAAAATATCTTAATTCCAAGCTAAAGATCCATTAATACGATTTACATTTAGATCTGAAACAGGCAATATTGATGAAGATAAACGGTAAGTTTATAACATACGAAAACTTCTATAGTCAGGGGCCGAAAATCTATAGAATGATTCATGTTATAAACCTGCTCACAATTTATAGCAGTCGACACAAAGAAACATACATGCAGTCCGTAGTTTTTTCTATAAAATCATGTGCCGCATATCTCTGAGAGCATACTCGATTACACAGCTTCTGCTGCAGTAAGTACGCAAGCGTTCTTAAGATTGGAGAATAATTCCTGCTCTACATCGTATTCTCAATATCGTCCTAATTTAACAAATGAGGAATATCGGATGATTTTGTCCACTGAGTAGTTAGTTTCACACAATATTGTTAATACCTGAAAATATATGAAACTGTACATAAAAGGTACATTTTTATTTATTTTAGTAGGTCGTTATTGTACTTGACAGTTAATCAGTTTGACGCTGTCGACATTATTTAATTTCATTTTGACATTTAATTTCAAATAATTTTAATTTATTGGTATAATAATTTTTATAGTTAGATATTTGACTCAAGTTAAAGGAGGCCACCTGATGAAGCAATCCAAAAAATGCAGAAATAGATCAGATCTCATCTATTGTGGTTGAATTTCGAGTTCCCACTTCATATATAGAGTATATCAGGTTAGTAAATAGAATACATTTTTTAGATAATTATTGAATAGAGTTTTGTCTGTGGGTGTTCATTAGCATACCTAGATGTTTGGTATCAGAGAGCATGCATATGACTTCATTGATAGGAATTGTAGGAGATTTGATACATATTAGCTTAAAATACCTTTCTTAAACAGTAAAAAAATGTTACAAAAGCTAATAATAAGGAATATATGGGTAGATATTGTGGGTGTAATTCAACGCAGGTTGGGGCTTTTGTCCACTGAGTAGTTAGTTTCACACAATATTGTTAATACCTGAAAATATATGAGAAAAAAAAAAAAAAAATTAAGCCATCTCATGCTTTTTTCTCCAAAGCTCATGCTTCTTTGAAGTTATTCTCATGCACTGAATTTTTCCCACCTGGCAACACTGCTTGATGCAAACACGCTGTGGTCGAAGTATGCGTGTAGCATGACACAAATACACGCAAGCGGCAAAATACAATTCACCATCAAGATCCTCACTTTCCAAATCTGTATATATATATATATATATACAGCAAATAAAAAGTGGTAAAGTACAACTGTGAAACGGAAAATAATGGAAACTCGCGGAAGGAAGATGGCATTCGTATAAATGAAATCGAAAAGAGTATACTGATAGAAAAAGACGAAATAGTGATATGGCGAAGAAACTATTTAAAATAAATATTAAAAGATCAGAATCTGGATCGAAGAATATATTAAATTTTGACGAAACATGGATGCATGAAGGTCATACGGAAAGCGGTACGATATGATATAATAAGTGTTAATGTGTGACCGTTATAGTGACAGTGCTAGTAACCAATAGTGAATAGTGTGTATGTATTCTAAAGCCTTTTGTCCTTTTGAATGCGGAATTCGAAAATATTTGCGCGATTTATTTAATGGTGGGAAAACCTCTACTTGTAACAACGTTTGTCAACTATAACATTTTCTATCATATTCATCATGAAATTACCATGGTAGATTGTCAGAAGCCCAAAACAAATTTATTAACACCACATAATAATTAAAGTAGCAATAATATTTAGTGTTAATTCGTGCAAAAATCCGTGAATTTTGCGTTCATGAGACAAGGCTTAAGTGTAATACCCGCGGAGAGCGCATCAGGTAGATGTGAGAGGGTGGGCAATCGCCGTCCAAAAGGGCGGCACTCTAATTTGTAGAGAGAATGACACAAGGGACACATTTATGTTATGTAATTCAATTATTTTTCTCATTTTTGTATATTTTTTATATCTAATTGCCTTTAAATTTAGTACGCCTATAAATATTGATCCTCGCACGCGTCGCCCGTCGCACTTGTCAACAAGCTAGCAATTAGTCACTCTCTAGATTTTCGACCGCTGACTAGTACATAAAGATAAAACCTTCCGACCGAATAAATGTTTAGCCAAACTGTATAATAAAGAAAATTGTAAAGACATAATAATAGATAATAAAAGGTAAATATCGATATAATACTTTATAAAAATAATATTATAAACAGCGCTTAAATCAAATATAAATCATTCAAGGAACTTTTCCAGCTGGATATAAATTCAGTAAGTGGCTTAATAAAATCTTATATAAAAGAATGTAATAAACTGGGGAACGTTATAGAATATAAGTTGCCTACTTTTTTAAAACAGCCTCTTTACTGGACGAAAATTGCCTTGTATTCACTGTAATGGCTGAATGAGAAAAATAAAAACATCATTTTGTAATAAATTACATACCTTGTTGTGTATACAAAGGATGAAAGTCGTAGTTAATTGATATGTGATGTTGAGTGGATCTATTACATACGATTTTAGCCTCAGGATGAATGGGGGGAAGGACAGGGGTTGGCAAGCAATACTAATGAAAATTTACTCAAAAATATCAGGTAACACGTAATATCTATATCCTGCAAATTTTGCACTTTCTTATTAACAAATAAGTTGGGAATAAATACGAAATACTTAATTAGAAATCGTTTCCACTGATATATTGTGCTTATGTAATAAATATACCCAATGTGTACCAAATTCGAATCAGAATAGTTTGTGAAAAGTTGAATCGAAGGCGTTATTTCTAAGAGAAGGAATAAGAAATAAGCTCTGGATTTACCAGCTGAAAGTTTTGCTGTCAGATCGTATTATTATCGATACTGAGGTTCGTATTAGATTTTCTTGTTCGTGTGACGTTCGTTTTCGTACAATGTGTTCGTCGACAGAAAAATAAACACATGGCAAATCGAAGCAAATAAAACATATTCCCCAAGTGTAGCTCTTATATACAAGGTGGATGTTCTTGGAAGAGATCTTGAGCATTGTTGAAAATCACTCTGTCTAATAAATGATGATCGTTTCTTATCACGTTATATTTATTGGTAATACGATTCCATAAATCTTCTCGGGATTCAATTGGCGAGTAATAAATAAAATCCTTCTATGTTACTCAAAGAAAATAATCACATTTGCTGAGGTCTGGCGATCGTGGTGGCCATTTTTGAGGACAATTATTTCCCCATTCCAACCATTTATTTGGAAACTTAAAATCGGAAAAGTCCCTTAACAGTAGCACTAAAATGAGGCGGTGCCCCATCATGCATAAACCGAAACTCGAATCTAAGATGGAACGGTAAATCTTCCAGGAAAGTATTTTGCAGAAATTCCAAATAACTTTCGCCATTTAATCGACTTGGCAAAATAACTGGTCCAATCAAATAACGATCAATACCGGCCCACACATTTATCTTAAACTCGGGCTGAAAATGTCTAGGAGTTATTGCATAGCGGTTTACATCGGAATATCCATGAAAGTTGTGAATATTTTCTTGACACTTTTGATTAATCCGTAGCTGCAGCTCTTCCAGGCTATTTACAGGAGTACCATACATTAATGTCCTCAAATATCCCCGAACAAAGAAATCTAGAGGGTTCAGATCAGGCGATCTTGGAGGCCATAAAACAGGTCCGGCCCTTCCTACCCATCTATGTGGAAAAGTTTGGTGTAAATGCTCTCTAACTGCTATGGAAAAATGAGCTGGAGCACCATCATGCTGGAACCACATTTGTTACGTCTGATTCAAAGGAATGTCTTCCAAAAACTCATATAGTGTGTTCTGCAGAAAGTTGAGGTAAGCAGCGCCTGTTAATCGGTTTGGTAAAACAACAGGACCTAGAAACCTGTCACTTACAATGCTCATCCAAATGTTTAATGAAAAACGTGCCTGATGTCCAGATTATATTAGAGCATGAGGATTTTCGTCGGCCCAAATATGCGTATTGTGAAAATTAAACACTCTATTTCATGTGAACCCGGCCTCATCAGTAAAAAGAATGTTTGCAAGAAAACGAGGGTCTTCAGCATCATGACGTAGAAACCAGCGGCAAAAGACCAAACGTGCTTGATGATCATTTATTATATTTAAGGCCTGTACTCGTTGCACATGGTATAGATAAAGCAGTTGCTCGTGAAGGACTCTCCAAACAAGAGGACCACTAATTCCTACCTCGACTGATATTCTCCGCACACTCGTACCTGGATTCTGCTCTACCAGTGCTAGAATTTTTCTTCTGCTCTAGGAGTGGATACCGACCTTGGTATTTCGGATAAATGACACTGTTTGCTCAAGGAACCAGTATCACACAATCTTTGGTGAATTCTTCCAAACATGCGTTGTGAAGGAATCTGCCGATTTGGATAAGCGTCAACATAAAGACGTCGCGATTCGGTGGCGTTCCCATTAGCACGACCATACATGAAATGCATGTCTGTTAATTCTGCGTTATTGAGACTTTTTTGCTTATTTTGGTTCAGACTATTACCTCCTTAAATATTTTACACTCTTTTTTTTAACACCCTGAATTTAAGAATTCCACGTACAGAAGTTCTTGATAAGTTCCTCGAGATAAACGTTTGGTACTTCTTTGCGGTTCATCTTCAAGTGTTTGCAAAATATTTTCTTCATACACTAGGACGTTCTCGGATATTATTGAAAAACTTTCCTATCTCTCGAGCCTGTTTTTCAACATTAGAAAATGTTTCTCTATGGGGAATCACTCGATTTAGAAATCTCCTACGATATTTTTTCGAAATATTTGGCATCACTTTGAAGCCCTGTAACTCCGCCTATGTGCAACTTTGTATATAATTTGGTGAAACTGCAATATTTTGGGACCCCCTACATGCACCTGTTCTGTCAGTTCTTATGTGGAACACTCTGTATATTTTAAAAGTATTTTAGGATTATTAACTTGCATATTTTGCAGATTCGATTTTTTAGAGTTAATGAAAGTTTTTAAAATACGTTGTTCGGTATTACTTTTGAAGTGATTATAATGGATTTCGAAGTAATCTTGTTACTCCGCTTAATTGAAAAATTTAATAAAAAGACCTGAGAATGGTGTGTGTTTCCCAGTAAACTAGACTAGAGCCAAAACCGTGGGCATTATCAAAACAGTATCTTATTAAAGAGATTAAATTAAACATCTACCGCAAACTCTGCTGCTCTCTGCATTTAAATTTAAAATTGTGGAAGTTGGAAGGAAAAACAACATTTCACTACTTTATATTCCAAACAATTTGTTTGTTTCGAAAAGTTGAAGCGACATTAATATGAGAAATAGTTATTCAGATAAGCTGCAATACTTCAAATTTGTCTTGATTTAACTTTGTTGTCACTTAATGTGGAATGATTCGAACTACGTCATCCGAATTCCTCCACACTCGAGGATTATATAAACACAATCGTAGACGTAATCTCAGCAGTTAATCTTAATGCTGGTTTCGCTGTACTTGAATGAGCTGTAAACCATATTTTCTCGACAGAATGACTTCATTTTTGTCTGTCTATTTAATAATTATCTATGACTTTTTCGCATTAGAATAGTGATAAAAATTTAAAAAATAATTTTGAAAATAGCTCGACATTTGTAAGGCAGTATGCTTTAGCAGCTTCTAGTCTGTACGCAGAACGATTTCCCGATGGACATGTGCCAAATGCAGCTAGTTTTACCGCGGAAGCACAACGCAGGCGTGACACGGGAAGTTTACAACCGAACCATGGAAGAGATGGAGGTTCAAGGCATCCACAGCGTATCCCAGCTGCTGAGGAACACATTTTAGAGATTGTTGAAGAAAATCCTCGAGTAAGTCCCAGGCAAATTGCTCAACAAGTACAAAGAATGTCCCAATCAACAGTGTGGCATATAATAGAGGTCCAATCATATTAATACCAAGAATTATTCCTTACAAATTAGATTTTGTGAATAGTTCCTGCAACAAAATGCTCAAAATCCCAGACTTACAGCTGATGTACAGATGAAGCTATTTTACACGGAATGGGATGTATAACATTTATAATACCTACTCATGTTTGGCATTTTGCAAATTCGCACGCGATTCAAATGTATCATTTCCAACAACCCTTTTCCTTAAATGTTTGGGCATGGATTGTTTATGATCGCTTGACTGGACCATTCATATTACCAAATCGAATGGATGGAGTTCAGTATCTCGAGTTCCTAGCAAATGATCTGCCTAGACTTCTGGAAGATGTGCCCTTGGAGCTATCCAACTCCGTATGCGGTTCTCACACGATGGTGCTTCCCCTCATTTTCCAAAAAAATGTTTGGGAGTACCTTAAAGAAGTTCCAAAGGTAGGATGGATTGGACGAGAGGAGGACCGGTACCATCGCCGCCATCCTTTGGACTCCTTTTTGAGGGAATAATTAAACATTGAACTGTAGCCCACCGAAGTGGACACTAGTGATGATTTACGCAAACGTACCACAGCTGATGCCAATAACTTACGAGTTCAAAATGACAAGAACCAGAAACATTGTTCCATTCGTAGAAACTGGGTAAGACGAGCCCAAATATGTTTACAAGTCGGTAGACAAAATTATGAACTGTTATTGTAATATCAGATATTACAAATTTTTTATTAAAACCACAAATTAGTTTTTTTAATTAATCATAACAATAGTGACAAAACCAGTTGAATCTGATGATATAAACTAGATGTTATAAAATTGTATTTATTTCTCTCCTTAACAGTTTTTGGAACTTCTGGAAGATCTGAATAGAAATTTCATTAAATCTCCATTGGTGAGTGAAACAACTAAGAACTAATGCTAAAAATTTAAATACGTCAGAAGTTCAAAATAAATCCCAAATTAATCTTAATGAGTGCTATTATTATTGTAAACGATTGTACATTCAATTTTTTTTCTGAATCACCATATAGCCAAAGAGAGCATATGTTCATCAAAATATTAAAGAGAAATATAAAACAAATGTGGTTAGAATTTCAACTACTAAAAAATATGAATTTTGTTCCATTATTTTATTTATTTAATATCTGTATTAACGCAACAACGTACCATATTCCCTATTTACTATAGTCAGCGGTCGAAATTGTGGACAGTGACTAATCGCTAGCTTGTAGACAAGCGCGACGGGTGAAGCGTGCGGGGAACAACATTTCATAGGCGTACTAAATTTAAAGACGATCAAATATAAAAAATATACAAAAATGACAAAAATAATTGCATTACATAACATTCATTATTTTTAGAGTAGAAACAGTGATATAACAGTTTTTACCAATTTCGAGGCGTTAGATAATGAAAATAATAAGAATTATTTCAAAATTTAAAGTTTTTATCTTGTATTATCAATTACCCAAGATCGAAAATAATAGGGAGTGACTAATTCATAACACAGAGATGAGTACGGAAGGTACGGGTAAATTATCAAAAATAAGTTGACGTCGGCTTTACTTTAAATGTGCCCCTGTCCTTATGGACGGCGATTGCCCACTACCACCCACTTACACCTACCTGATGCGCACTCCGCAGATATCACACTTAAGCCATGTCCTCATGGACGCGAAATTCAGGGATTTTTGCATGAATTTTTCAACTTCTGTTTTAATTATTTATGGCGGGAAAATCTCAACTTTTGACAATTGCAACTTGCGAAACTGTCAAACACTACAAATATTATTAACCCTTTCATTATTATGTGGTGTTAATAAATTTGTTTTGAACTTCTGATAATCTACCATGGCAGTTTCAAGATGAAAATGATAGAAAATGTTATAGGTAGTTGACAAAGTTTGTTACAAATAGAGATTTTTCCACAGTTAAATAAATCGCGCAAATATTTGCGAATTTCGCATTCAAAAGGACAAAAGGCTTTAGAATACATGCACACTATTCACTATTGGCTACTGGCACTATCACAATAACTATTTAAAATTGGTTGCTAGCACTGTCACTATAACGGTCACACATTAACACTTATTATATCATATCGTACCGCTTTCCGTATCACCTTCATAAGCCCATGTTTTGTCAAAATTTAATATAATCTTCGATCCAGATTCTTATTTTTTAATATTTATTTTAAATACTTTCTTCGCCATATCACTATTTCATCCTTTCTATCAGTATACCCTTTTCGATTTCATTTATACGGACTAAGTTTCATCTCGTAAGATATAGCAATAGAATTTTTTTTTGGAAAACTCATTTTAAAAATACAATATTCCTTCCGCGAGTTAAGCATCACTTTCTGTTTCACAGTTGTACTTCTTTACCACTTTTTTATTTGCACACATATGCTATTCACGTACAATTTTGTTAATGCAATATATATTTCAAAATCACTTACACTCATATTTTGACCTCGCGCATTAAACTCTTCATACATGTGATCATCCGATATTCCTCATTTCGATCAAATCACTAATAAAGTTAATTACATAGCCGAAACGCCCGAACGATATACCCCCATGATAGCGCTGGAAATGAAACAGTTGGATCCGACAATTCGTCGCAGCCAATAAAATACCTGCAGGGCATGCGTAGCAGAAGCTGTGTAATCGGGTATGCTCTCAGAGATATGCGGTACACAATTTTGTAGGAAAAATATAAGGGCTGCATGTATATTTCTTTGTGTTCACTGCTATAAATTGTGAGCAGGTTTATAACATTAGTCACTCTCTACAATTTTGGACGTCTGGTATAGTTGTAAATACTCAATATAGGGGTGTATTTATAAGAGCCTTCTGCACATTTTCTCAAGTGATTAATATATTTAACGCGATTGTCAGACTTCGTAACTGTTTAGCAATTTACAAGGAACAGCCTTAGAAATCCATAGTGCTACTGCCTCCCACTAACACTATTGATCTGTTTTGATACTTACGATAACTATAATAAAACAAAGGGGTTAGTAAATATAACTTGCAATATATCTTAAATTGAACTTACTTTAGATTCCTTTGGCATTTGCTATAGCTACAGAAAAACTGCAGTTATTATGGAACAATAGATTGTTCCGTTTTGTCTTGCAAAAGATAATGGAAAATAATCACTAAATGCCAAGAAACCAAAGATTTTTAGCTCGTACTGAAATAATATGTATTTAATACATGTTACATAGATAAGGGTGATTCAGAACTTATCTAAAAGAATTGTGGAATAGATGCTTCATGAAAAATGGACTGTATTTTTAAATCATTTTCGAAGTGCCCTTTTTGATTTTTCTTTTTACAAAATTGTATTTGTAAGAGTAGTGTAAGACGTATACATTCCTGTATATGAAACATACTTGGCACTTACTTTATCAAATAAAACTAGACAATCATATTATTATTTTAATAACATTTAAATAGCAAATTAAAAAATTGCACTATATTAATTCAGGAACACCGTTTAAAAAAATTAAAAATAAAAATTAATTAAATTTTCAAGAAAAAAAATGTAACAACCATGATACTTTCCGAGCTTTTAAATAAGGATATCAATCTGCTTCTTCTGCCAAAGCCACTGATATATCAAGGGATGTACAGAATGAATATTGATCACATTTTATGTAGTTTCCGGCGTCCAAATAGATAGACCTTATTTTAATATGACAGAGTTTGAAGTAGTTTCTAAAGAAGTAGCGTAGAACCTTAAAAGTAGATAGTAACTTTAATTTATCAGGCAAAAAAATTGATAAACGTGACCTAGATATTATACATACAGGGTGTGGCACAATGAAATACAAATTCCTGGGAATATTCGGAATAAAAAGTCTTGTATCAAAGTGCTAAATTCACACCAAATGTTACTGCTTGACAGCTATGAAGCGCAGATTGTCTATCTAAAGGCCAGTGTGGCCAGATCGTATAATTTTATGGAAATTTGTAAAACCAACAAATACTCTGTAGGTGCGACGGTTAGGACCAAGATAAACTTTTCGCAACAGGGCGACCAAATGAAAACGAAACAGAGCTATTTTCAGGAACTGCGTCAAGATTGTAGAAAAACGCTAAGACTCATCGATTTTAGATTAAAGGGGGACATTCTTTGCTGATATTTTTGACTTCGCTACTTTCACCCCCAAACAAGGGTAAGCATCACTCCAACATATTTAAATGGCATTGGGGGTTGAGTAATATTTATTGTGAAAGCTCACCTGGTCAGCCTGTCTATTTTTTATGACTTATTTTATTTCATTTGCTGTCAGGAATCTAGGCTTTTAAAATTCTGCATTAAATACCCTCATATGAGTTCCCATCACAAATTATAAAGAGTTATTAACGTTTGCGTGACGTGCTGAGTTATTTATTCGACTAAATGCATAGCTACCTACATTTTTCAATCACGCTAATATTTACCCAACTTTTACATTAAAAGGAATTAATTTTTAAAAGGTATGTGAAAGTAGGACATTTAGATGTTTGACTTGGAATTGAAAGTTTTCCTAAGGTAGGAATAGAAAACTGCAAAAGCAAACATGCAATTTCTTGCTCTGCAGGGCGCTTCTACAAGTAGGTCAAAATTTTACACCAGAAAATGATTTATAAAGTACAAAGTTTAACAACCTTTACGTCCCTGATATGTTCAAAGTAACTCTTTATATTTTGCAGTATTGGTAAATATTCCGTTTTGGGGTCGTTTTCAGGAGGTTTTATTAATTAAAATTTGGTTCAGGAAAATGATAGAAAGATGTGACCGAACGATCTCTCCAACGAGAAAGAGGACTGAGACGCAGTAATCGTATTACAACTTAAAAATTCGCACTTTTAAATATTTTACTTTTATCTTCTTTAAGGGGTAGGCAGATCGAGACTCTCAAAGACTCTCTAACAGTCTCTTTAGAACCGAGGCAGATCGGTGTGAGATCTGAGAAGTAGGCAGATTTGTTCTGTCATTCCCTTCCATCCTTAAGTAAAATTTAACTAATTTTAACCTCTTCAAAATGGCTGTGCACGGCACACACACTCATGTTTGTTAAAAAGGTGCGGGGTTTTAAAACTCACGAAACTATGTTTGATTTTCGTAAATATTTTAAAAAAATATCTCGGAACAAAATACAACAATTTCCAGAATAGTTAATAGTGGTTTAAAACCACATTGACATTTTCTGTTTTTTTTTGCATATCGGTATTTAAGAGAAAGAGAAAGTGAAATCTGCATCGAAAAAATCTAATCTATATGGAAGTATTATAATATATTTAAAATTTTACACTTCATTCAAGTGTCATATGCATTAATTCAGTGATAAAGTGTATTTGATGTAAATATTTACATATTTTTGACATCCAAGCATTCTTATACTTAATTGAACACTTTTCTTTCTCAAAATGACACTAAATTTAGGATCTTCTTAAACAATAATATTTTGTTAAAATATGAATAAAATACTATTAATTATGGAATAAGTTATTTTTACTTAAATTGTAGGTTTATTGATTTGCACGAATTAAAATTATTAATATTTTGTTATAAACCTCACACTGTAAAGTGCGGCTATAGTGCAAAATAATAACATTTATAGATGATACACAACGCCAAAAGTCGTAAAAAAGTACATGTACTTAGGGAACAAAAAAGACAATAAAAAATTGCAGACCATGAACCTTTATTACCAATGTTTTTACAAATCTGGTCAGTTTCGCAGTGTATTCAGCCAAGTGTTCCTTTGAATTTTTGTACATTATAATGCCACGACGTGAAATTTCTGCGTTTACCCGAGCAAGAATGACTGCTTTACATGATGAGGACATTCTAATCATCAGATATCGAACATGTTGGGCATTCCTAGGTCATCTGTTGCACGAATAGTACACAGATATGAAGAATTTGATACAGTGGAAGACAGACCACGTAGTGGACGCCCTCGAGTATCTGATGAAAGGGAGGATCGGTATTTGGTGCAATGTGCCCATACACACCGCACATCTTCAGCTTCAGCTCTCAGGGCCCACATTCAAGGTACGTTTCGCCGTGTTATATCGATACCTACTATTCGAAGATAACTTCACAACGCAAATTTACGTGCTAGAAGACCATTACGGGTTCCCACTCTTTTTCCAAAGCATCGTGCTGCCCGTCTCCAGTGGGCGCGAGAGCATAGGAGTTGGCTTTTACGCCAGTGGCGGTGAGACTTATATACAGACGAAACCAGAATTGTACTGATGACAATCGACAAAGAGACTGGAGAGAACCAGGCCCTCAACAGCGACTTCATTTTCCCCGTGAAGTTGCTCCGTATGAAGGGGGTACCGTAATATTTTGGGGTGGAATAATGTTCAACCGCCGCACTTCATTAATTCGCATACCACAGAATATGACCAGTCAAATTTATATCGTACAAGTTATTACGCCCATTATCTACCCCCCTACGTAATGAATTAGGTGAAAATTTTGTGTTTATGGACAACAACGCTCGACCACGTCCCGCAAAAAGGGTTCAAGAAACACTCGAAGTAGGACATATCATTAGATTAGATTGGCCAGTCAACTCTCCTGATATGAATCCTATTGAAAACATATGGGATTTCGTTACTAGAGCCATTCATAATCATATTCCTCCACCTCAGACTGCAGGCAGTTAGTCGTGGCGGCAGAGGAGGAATGGAACAATATTCCGCAAGAGATCGTCAACCGTTTGATTATCTCAATGCACAGATGTGTCAATATGCCATTGGAACGTGGTGGAGGTCATACCGACTATTAGTCAAGTAGAGAACTTGCTTTCTTACTAACATTTGTATCTAATAAATTTTGTCAAAAATGTCACACATTTGCTGGTTTTTAATTTTCTAAGTCCTCAGTTTATCGAACAAATTCTTTTCACAAAAAAAAACATTCAGAAAACAATATACATTTATAAATGTATTTGGTTTTTCTGAAAAAAATATTTCTTTAACAAGAATGAGGGGGGGGGAGTCCAAGACTTTTGACGTTGTGTGTAGTCCCATGTTGCATCACGTCTACTCTGATCAGATAAGTCGTCAATTGCCACGCTTAATAAGCGGTATATGTCTGGTGTGCCGCTAATGGATAACTTTCATAGTTTGCTGGAAGTCTTTCATTCCTTATAATAATTACATAATACTGACTGAATATTATTTAATTCATTACATAAGGCGGGTAGAATAATAACTAATCTTAAAAGAAATACAAAATAGCAAGAATACTGAAATACTAATTATATATTTCAGTTTTATTTTTTCTTTTTGCACTATTATTTACTTCAGTCCAAATTATTTAATATTATTTCAAATATTTGCAGTAATTCATTGAAGTCACTTAAACAAAACAATTCTTTAAACAAACATAACTTTGTCTCATATTAAATATAACAGTTTTCTTGATTTCAAGTGACTTATACTCTTAAATGAAGAATATGTAATCTTATTATACAGGAATGAGTTAATTTTTGAATGAAGTATTACGATACTTGAAGAATGGTGTATTAATCTTGATATTAGTATAGCTTTCTTTCCATGTAAGGTGACTTTGTTTCTTCAGTCTCTTACCACATCTCAGATGTGGATGATATAGCACTTTGCATAGTTCTAATTTTTTTTCTCAAACACTGAAAATAATACGAAATTTTTTAAAGAGGTATTTGTGTGTGTGCCCTTTACTTTATGGGCTGTTTTCATCATCAGATGATCAATAACTTACAGGTAAAACCAAGATAACGTCGAATTAGAGACATAGTTGAACGTATCTGAGAAAACAAAGGAAAACTTGGCATTATCCGCAGATTCTAAGCAATAAATTAGGTCGCGCAATGTCAAGCCGAAGGGAGAAAAACAAGTAGTTTCGGGTATCCAACAGAGATTCTTTCTTAAATAATAATTCAGTCGCCATCTAACGAATTGATACTTCTAGGTGTCCAACAGAGATTTTGAGTGAAAAATGTGAGATAATCCGTATTGATAAAGCAAAGCGTTTATTTCTCTACATACCAATTTGAGAATTTCATCGGCCTGTTTAAAAATCAGCCCTCAAATAAAGTTAGAGTAGAGTTTCTCGAGCAGTTTGAAATTTATACTTGCTTTGTGTGTATAAACGTCTCAAGCAGTGATTTTTTATTTTAAAATGTGGATTTTAGCAGCTGCTTCTTTAATGTATATATAATGCTAAAGTTACTTCGAAGAGCATAAAGCAAAGGCCGTTTTTATCGCGCTACATATTGTAAATTAGAGTTTAAACTTTACATCACTTCGTCAAAAAACCGTTTATAATTAAGCTCGAAAACAGACGGCTGTAATAGGTGTACTGAAGCAGAAATCAGAAACAGAATCCTTTGTGCTTAAGCAATATGAAATACCAAAATCGAAACACTATAAATTTTACAATATCTTGGATCTCTTAAAGCGGACCTCTAATTCTCTGTCAAGGATATATTTTCTTCGCACAACCTACTTGAAGCGTTATATTCAATTTATGATAAACCTTAAATGATTGATAAAATATTTACGTTTCGAACTACCTGCCTAACTTTATAAACAAATATATCCTACATCAACCAAACAAGTTACAGGTAAATATTCTAATCCTAAACTATAACTCAACCTATTGAAACCTGCTCTCTAGAATATTAATAATAATGGACGGAGTTGCTTAATATGGTTTGAAAATCGTTAATCATTATTGATTCAATTTTGACACAGAGTAGTAAGGATGTAGGTATAACATACTGGAGCCTCTTCTGAATATTACTTGAGTGTTTACTTCTCTCGGTGAAAGTAAAAAATGTTTCAATTTTGAGGTTCAACTGTTTTTATGGAGTTTGCATAAGTCGTACTTTGATAACGCAGCATTCTACAGGGTGTTAAAAAAAGAGTGTCAAATATTTCAGGAGGTAATAGTATGAACCAAAATAAGCAGAAAAGTCTTAATAAACATGGGTTCGCAAAGTAACGGTTGCGGAGATATGGACCACTATTCGTTTTTCAAACATTTTATTTTATTAGGAATAAATCGATAAAAAAAGCTTTTAAGAAACAAAAAACAAAGTTACAGAAGATGTTTAAAGTTCCCTCTGTCCATTTCCAAGCAGGCACGACATCTTCGTCTCAACGATATTCGAACTCTTTCGAAAACACCCTGCTTGGTTTGGATTTCTCTTGATTAATCCGTAGCTGCAGCTCTTCCAGGCTATTTACAGGAGTACCATACACTAATGTCTTCAAATATCCCCAAACAAAGAAATCTAGAGGGTTCAGATCAGGTGATCTTGGAGGCCATAAAACAGGTCCGGCCCTTCCTACCCATCTATGTGGAAAAGTTTGATGTAAATGCTCTCTAACGGCCATGTAAAAATGAGCTGGAGCACCATCATGCTGGAACCACATTTGTTGCCTCTGATTCAAAGGAATGTCTTCCAAAAACTCATACAATATGTTCTGCAGAAAGTTGAGGTAAGCAGCGCCTGTTAATCGGTTTGGTAAAACAACAGAACCTAGAAACCTGTCACCTACATACCCATCCAAATGTTTAATGAAAAACGTGCCTGATGTCCAGATTCTATTAGAGCATGAGGATTTTCGTCGGCCCAAATATGCGTATTGTGAAAATTAAACACTCCATGAACCCGACCTTATCAGTAAAAAGAATGTTTGCAAGAAAACGAGGGTCTTCAGCATCATGACGTAGAAACCAGCGGCAAAAGACCAAACGTGCTTGATGATCATTTATTGGATTTAAGGCCTGTACTCGTTGCACATGGTATGGATAAAGCAGTTGCTCGTGAAGGATTCTCCAAACAAGAGAACCACTAATTCCTACCTCGGTTGATATTCTCTGCACATTCGTACCTGGATTCTGCTCTACCAGTGCTAGAATTTTTTTTTCTGCTCTAGGAGTGGATACCGATCTGGGTCTTCCGGATAAATGGCACTGTTTGCTCAAGGAACCGGTATCACGCAATCTTTCGTGAATTCTTGCAAGCATGCGCTGTGAAGGAATCTGGCGATTTGGATAAGCGGCAACATAAAGACGTCGCGCTTCGGTAGCGTTCCCATTAGCACGACCATACATGAAATGCATGTCTGTTAATTCTGCGTTAGAGTAACCAGTCATAGCAAAAGAAAACTTGTGCACTGAGAACAACTGTCAAATACGTACTGTTTATTTCACTAAACATCAACCAACTATTATAAGAAAATACACAACGTTTTTGCAAAATAAAAAAGGGGCTAAAAACATAAAACATTCCATATCTCCGCAACCGTTACTTTGCGGACCCATGTTTATTGAGACTTTTCTACTTATTTTGGTTCATACTATTACCTCCTTAAATATTTTACACTCTTTTTTTAACACCCTGTATTTTAAAAATTTCTGCTCATGTTTATTTTGCAAGTGTTGTGAAGCTTGTTGCAAACGACATTCTTTTACAGCTGATTATGGCTATAGTACGTAGGTTAGGGAAGATTTCCCAGCTTGATTACTTCGATAGGAGGCGGATTGTTGGGTTGCGCGAATCAGGTTTGTCGTAATGACAAGTACTTTGTGACATTTATGTACTTTAAACAACGAACACTCAATTATTTTCCAACGACTACTTGATCCTTCCACCGGTAATGTGATTTTTAGATGGTAACTCTTTTTAGACTCTTTAGGACGATGTTGCTTATAACTTTTAAACGGGAAGTAATACAGAAAAAAATCTATAATAAAAGTCTATTAAAAAAAGAGAGCTTTTTAACAGGAAAACAATTTGGGTATATTTCTGAAAAAAATATAATTGTTGACGTCATTAGTCGTTTTTGACAAATCTCAAAGACAATACTTCCGATTGAAAAAGGAGCTTACCTCATCCCATTTAACCCCACGCGTCCCAAATTTTATTTAAATTTTTTGTATCCTGTACTTAGGTATATACGATTTTCACAAAAATATTTTTTAGCAGTTAAAAAAAGACTTGCAGGATATTTGCAGATAATTACCAGCATTTGAAAGAGATATAGAGCAGTTGCGGTACGATAACTAAATTTTGATGAGAAGATTAATGATTTCAGAAAACCATTCATCTTAATTGTCAGTTCAGATATTAGAGAAAGTTGAAAATATTTTCGGAAGGATGTCAATCTACCCGGTTAATATTTCTCACGACTTCATTAACTTGCCACGAGTTACTTAGCAAATTGTTTGTTACAACGCGAAGACATTTTTTCACTTGTTACCCTGAGGTTCGATTGTTGCTATATTTTTGTGTTATTTGTCGTAAAACTTGAACTTATAGCTTTTGTTTCTATAGGACAAATCCCTATTTATTTAGTTTTATCAGTTCCCGGCGCATTTCTGGCTTATTTCCGGGGAAACAATCGATTTATAATTTGGAGAAGACAAATTGGGGAAAGTTTTAATAAGACTAGTCTTGCTATCTGCCAAATGTGATTCTAAATAATGCAAGCTTGGATTACATCGACAAAATGTCAACGAAATAAACGCCAATTTTAGGAAAAATAGTTCACCGTGTCTTAAATGGAAAATACATTTTATTTCACGTACGTATAATAACCTAATATATAAAAAGTACTGCTTTATCTGCTGTAAAATTATGCTGCTATCTTGGTAGTTGCATTTTATAGCATTCCCAACTAACATTTAAGCCTAATAGACTACTACACAAGAAAAATAATCCTGAATTGATCAAGATTTACTACTTTCCTCCATAAAAATAGTCTTCAATGTTACAAAATCTTATAATACCAAAATTTTAGTAAACAATTTGTTAACTAAGAGTAATATAATGCCTTCCAAGTAAAATGAAATATATGTCAATTTATACAGATCGAAATTAAATATTGTTTACCTATTTTATGTTTTCAAATGTCGAAGTTATAATTTACTTAATTTCGCCTAGAAATCTGTCTTCAATATCCAAGGATTTTTTAAATTATTACAATAGGTAAATATTTACATATTTATTACGAAATTGTAAAACTTATTTTGTCTTCAACTAGTAGTTAAAAATAAGGTAATAACTAGTTATTTTGCCCTATTAAATCCTTCAATTGGTTAAGTTCTATTTTTATTACAATATAATCCTATTTTCAACTTTGTTGATAACTTCTAAAGAATATTTGACCATTTCAATTAACCTAATAGAAATATTGTTCTATATTATGGTACAAATTTACTTGTTAATAATACTTCGACGTAAGTGTGTCTTATAAAGGTCTTTTAGGGAACAAGCTTCTTGTTATATGTATTCCGACATATCTTCATGTAATAGCGCGTAGAAATTGTTTTGTGTTTTGGCAATCTGCAGTGAAAACTAAGCCCTACACAATATTAGAGAGTTGTAAAAAACGAATTTAAGCCAACACTGCATATTAAATCAATCTAATGATAATATATCGATAAACACTTCATATAGGTATAAGTATTCTTATGACTGTTATCGTGTCATATGAATTCAGCAGTAGTGCACGTGAATTCAAATTCGAATTGAATTCCGTTAGAAAATATTTATTTTGTTTTTGTTATTACACATACATAATATTATTGGCTTTAATTTGAATTTTCAATCACAATAAATCCAAGAGTAGAATTTTATATGTAGGTACCTAGTAATAATTTAATTGGTAATAAATTACCATAAAATATCTTCATTTGGAGTAAATTTCAACCACAAAGTTAATATTTTCCTGTGACGTCAACATTGGCATAGGCAATCTGCCCTATAGGTTAAAACTTACAGACAAATTGACTTCAAAGTTGATTTTGTTTGAGCGGCCATGTTGTAATAAACACTAAATGTTTTGTTCATTATTTCTAATTGATTACTCATTAAAATTATGTTAATACAGATAATATTAGTTAATACACTTATGACGAAAGATTATTAAACACATTTTATCACGAAATGCATTGAGTTTTTATTTTAGGTTATTTTTCAGTATAGTAATATTATTAAAAAGCAATAGTAAAAATGTATATTTATAAGGCGCGTTATTTTTATGAAAGTTTGGTCATGACATTATACGAAAAAATATCTATAAATATACTAACTCCTACTCTACTTGTAGCTTAGTAGCCTGACATAGGTAGTCTTTCTTTTTCTTCCTATCCCTGTTCGCTATTAGAATATATAAAATCAAACATATAATGTTGTCTCTCTCTGGCAAAAGTATGTCATATAAAGGGCATAATTAGGGTATATTTTGGTAATAATGTCTTTTATATTTCGAAATTTTAACATAAAATTGGTCCGTATTTCTTTTAGGTCCAATTATCTTATTGGAATAAAATTCTTGCCGACCAATTATTAACTTCCATATTACTTTAGTTTTTTCCCCACATAAGGAAAAAGGCCAACGAATATAGGTAAACTTCCCTTATATGGAATTGGTCATGAAAAGTTTTTGACCAATTCAGAGATCAAGTTAACGTAATTTTAACTTTAATTGTTTGTTGGGTTTTCAAAGCGATGACCCGAAAATAGTGCAGTATTCGATATTTTTTAAGAGTACTTTCTGTATGTAAAAAAAATATAAAGTTTTCATATTTTTCATTCAGAAATTAGAAAAATTCACGCACAAAAAGAGTGAGTCAGTTGTACCCTGGATTAAGCTATTTTCTCACACTAAAACAATACCCATCATCTGCGAGCTGCTATACGTAAGTCATTTTTGATATTTGAAAAACTCATGTAAATATTTGCATCACAAAAAAGTTAATACGATAAGTAAACGGATATTTGAATTCCCCTACAGACTTTAGTAGTCCACCGATGTAAAGATTGACACTACTAAAGCTTCAATAATTTTTTTCTCGGAAACTATAAAGATTTTATAATTTTTTTTTTATTGATATTGACTCCATTTCTTATGACGCATCTATTCCCAAATTTTTCTGGATAAGTTCGGAATCACCCTGTGTATTAGAAATGCGAGGTAATTCGAAACTTACGTAAAAATTTGGGCAGGGGTAACTAGATTGATTTATGTGTACAAACTGTCCAAAGAGATTTTCATCCGCTTAGTGATTTCCTTTGTGATATTAATATGAAGTGATTAATGTCATGGGAAAAGTTGCAAATTTTATGCATGTTGATTAAGGTTTAGCTTACACTCCCGTCCAAAGTAAACCAAAGTACACTGTAAACTGTGTGAAACTTTCTCCGAAACTGATATTAATAAAACCAAATTACTAACTCACATAAGTTATTTTAAACTATACTAACATAGTTATGCAGCAAACTCTCTTAATATAACAATATGAGCAAGGCATGTACTGCCACTGTAACCAAAATACCCTGTATTACTTTGTAGTTGAAATAATTATAAATAATTCTGCCCGATAAAAACATTTCATTACTTCAAGAGCACTGCAACGTCTTCCTTAATATATGTAATAGATAATATTTAGCTATCAATCACCTTTGCATTAGATAATTCAATCTGATGTTAGCTTCAACGCCTTTCAAATTTAAATATCATCGATATAGAGCGTTTGTACACATTTCCGCAGTATCCGTTAGCAACTGAATCGAGTGTCCGAAATACCACCATCTTCCACGTCAGGTCCTACATAATAATTACGAGCACCCATAAATACAGGGATGTCCAGAAGTAACGGAATAAAATTCATATCTTTTGAATGAGTTAATTTTTTTTAAAACGCCGAAACACCTTAACTGATCTTGATTTTTTCCCATCTTTCGGTTATATAACAATTCATTTTTCTTCAACCCCTTAAGCCCCAGCTACTCCTACTTTTATTTTCAAATGGAAATATAAGGCATGAGGGTGCTCGTTGAAAAGCTTATAGAAAACCGGATGCAGCCATACTAAATAAACAAGTTTTATGTTTTCAATAAGAAGTTTTTTTCATTTAAAAATTGAAACAACTAGATAATTTACAAAAATAAACTCAATGCCGTAAAAGCTGAAAATGTCCTCCATTCACTATTTGGCATTCTCCAAGACGAAAGTAAAACCTGTCCACAGCATTTTGAATGACTTCAGCTGGTAAACTATGCATCTCCGCCCTAATCGTGTTCTTTAAATTTTCAATATTATCCGGTCTGTCCTGGTAGACTATTTCTTTCAAATATCCCCAAAGAAAATAATCCAGGGGCGTTAAGGGGATCTTGGCGGCCACTCAACTGTACGCCGTCTACCAATCCAACGATTTGGAAATATCTCATCTAAGTATCTTCGAACATCAATACCAAAATGTGGGGAAGCGCCATCTTGTTGGAACCAAATTCTTTCATTCGGTATATCTGGATCAATATCATGAAGAAAAATCAATGAGCATATCAGGTCAAATGTTAGGAAATCCAGGTAACGTGCGGCAGTAAGATTTTCTTCAAAAATAATGGGCTCAAGATTCTGTTGTTGATGATACCTGCCCATACATTAACTTTCTGTGGGTGCTACGTATGCGATTCGCATGTCCAGTGTGGATTTTCCTGGGACCAAAAGCCATAGCTGTGCCTGTTAATCACTCCATTTAAATAAAACGTAGCTTCATCCGAAAAAATTACGTCTCGTTGAAAACTATTATTGTCGTCACACCGTCTGGTCATCATTTCCTCACAAAATTGTAATCGTCTTCCAGAAGCTCTTGGAGAAGGCATACCTTATAGGGGTGGTATTTCTCTTGTTTCAAAAACATTCGAATTGCAGTTCGATTGCGGGCCAATGACACAGTTGAAGTATAAGCATTTTCAAGTTCTAATGCAATGTCTAATTGTTTTTCTTCATGCAAAGCACTTGCCCTTCCAGTTTTGGGCAAAGTCTGTACTGTACCGTGTTCCTCAAATTTCTGAAATATTTTACTAACTGTCCCTTGCGAGATTTAGGAAAGTGGTACCAAAAAAAAACGCAACATAAAAAAATTTTCTTTTTTTGCGTTAGCAGTGATAGGTACAGTTTCAAATTCTTTATTTTATTCTGTGCAAATTCATGGAGAATAACACTAATGATAATGAAATTTTATTACACTTCTTGTTAAGTAGGTGTTTTTATACAACCCTAAAAACCTTGATATTGAAAACATAAAACTTGTCTATTTGGTGTGGCTGGATTGGGTTTTCTATAAAGGTCATCCCATTTGAAATCGTCTAATTGGCAAAGCCGACCCATTTTAGATTTTGGTGTAACTTTGAAAATCTCTTCTCTAAAGTTGAAGGTAAGAACAGTAGATTCTGTGACTATCAGATTTTTATCTCGCAGTCAACACGCTCGTTTCATAGCCTGAATATTGGGCTAAGAGTGGGCTACTTAGGTGAACTTGTGGCTGAATTTTGTCTATGATGTGTATACATAATTCCCGCGGAGCATGAATTTTTAACTCTCAACAGTTAAGACGCTAGAGGCGATTGAAATTCACGAAAAATGACTAAAAACACTCATTTTCAGCCGGCTGCTATTATTCAAAGAGATCGTCCGTGCCAATTATCTTCATTTACACTGAAACTACTATCTTTCCCACTTTGAATTCCGTCTTGATCATTCAAATATCTTCAAACAGAAAAATTTGACAGCAAAAATTAATAAAGCTTAAAAATAGCAATTTTTAAGAGTCTTTATTTAAATAGGCGGAAACAAGCGCTTGTAAAAATCAAACTCGTGTAAATTTTGTTGTTTGGGACCGTAGAGTAGAGTTTTTCAAATTTACACCAAAATGGGTCGGCAACAATTATTTTTATTATTTTCAGACTATTTCAAATGGAATGACCCATAAGCTTTTCAACGAGCCCCCTCATGCCTTATGTTTACATGTGAAAAAAGCAGGGGTAGCTGGGGGTTAGGGGGTTGAAAAAAAATTAATTATTATCTAACCGAAAGATGGGACAAAATCAAGAAATCAAGTAAAAAAAAACTCATTCAATTCTGGCCATCCCTGCATACTGTTAATGGCTTCTTAAAGCTTCTCTCACATCAAATAGAGCCTGAAATGCTTATAATAAGTATTCAATATGACTACTTGACTTACAAACAAGTGTTAACAATGCACAGTTAATTTGATATAAGTTTGAAGTTAACACCAGGTAATAGAGTACAATATTGTCGCACGTTACAATACGTTAAATGGGTTTTTACTTAACTTTAATTGCACCTTTTCTAACACAGTTTTGCATTTTATTGATGTCGCACTTTTATTTTTGAAATGCACATAATATAGTGAAACTATTCGTTTTAAACATTTTTTTTTTCATAGGAGTTCCCTTTTTTTCTATGAAACAAGTTTATATTATAAAAATATAATCCAGCTTGAAAAGTAATATAAACTGACGTATTTTAAAAAGGGGTATAATTTTTGTTTTCCTTAAATAATTACCGACAATGAAGGAACACTGCCACAAAGAAATCAATGAATTGTGAGACAATAAAAAAATGAATGTGCCTGGCAGTAAAAACAGGCAGAAACAGTTAATAGCTATAAATATATCAAATTAAACGTCTTCTTTACGCTTCATGAGGCTTTTTCTACTTAGTCAATTTGAAAATCCAATTATTCATAAGACATAATAGAAAATGCATTGACCTTACCAAACAATCCAACTAAATTTAATTATTGTTATTGATAGGCTTTTGTTGTATAATGCACAGTAAATAACGTCAAATGTTGTGGATAAAGCACTAAATTTATACAGTGCAAACACAATACATTTTTTCCCTCAAATATAACAGCTTTACTTTATCTCCATCCATAAATAACGTCCGTTTCAAACGCGTCCCATAAAGAATGTGGTAGTGTCATGTTACACCTATATCCGCAATATTCGAACAAATAAGGAAACCAAAGTCTGAAATAGAAGGGCAGCGAAATGAAAAAAGGTTAATATGTTTGTTTCGGGGGATGTAAAAAATTCGTTACACATTGTGGCCGTTGTAAAACTAAACGATGTTGCATAACAAAGACTCATCGTCCTATTGACCGACCAGGTTGAAATCCATTTTGGCATAAATCACCTTGTTATTCGTTGATAGCGGGCAGTTTCGCTGTTAGGCAATAAAAGGGTTGAATTTTGAATAAATTTTAAACAGATCTTTCGTATACCGCATCAAGTACGTATACAGGATGGTCCGTAATTAGAGTAAATAGCTGTAGATTGTATACATCAAAATGTTAAGATTTAGTCAAACACGAGGATTCTAGGCTTGTTGAAAAAAAAAACACTTTTAAACGTTCTTGAGCTTTCGCAATTAATTTTTAATTAATTAATTTAATTATTTTTTTTAAATAGGCTAGCCCTGAAGAAACTAAAAATATGAGATGTTGGTAAGGTTGTACTAGGTTTTTATCAGCAACTAGCCTAAATTTTCGTAAAAAATCAAGTTTAAAATTAATTAGTGTATGAAAACTCTTTGCTTTACAAATTTCCGTAAAATGATGATGACCATCTAAGAACACTGAATCTTAATCTTATTTATAATAGCTAATCGACAGAAAATGCCATTTATTTACCTGCAGGGGCTTGATTCTCGAATTTAGTGGAATACATTCCTTCTGAAAGTGATGTAAATTCTCATGAGAAAATGTAAATCCGCACAGTAACTGTTGCGGAGATATGGACCACTATTCGTTTTTGAAGTTACAGAAGATGTTCAAAGTGCCCTACGTCCATTTCCAAGCAGGCACGACATCTTCGTCTCAACGATATTCGAACTCTTTCGAAAACACCCTCCTTGGTTTGGTTTTCTTGACACTATTGATTAATCCGTAGCTGCAGCTCTTCCAGGCTATTTACAGGAGTACCATACACTAATGTCTTCAAATATCCCCAAACAAAGAAATCTAAAGGGTTCAGATCAGGCGATCTTGGAGGCCATAAAACAGGTCCGGCCCTTCCTACTCATCTATGCAGAAAAGTTTGGTGTAAATGCTCTCTACCGGCCATGGAAAAATGAGCTGGAGCACCATCATGGTGGAACCACATTTGTTGCCTATGATTCAAAGGAATGTCTTCCAAAAATTCATACAGTGTGTTCTGCGGAAAGTTGAGGTAAGCAGAGCCTGTCAGTAAAACAACAGGACCTAGAAACCTGTCACCTACAATACCCATCCAAATGTTTAATGAAAAACATGCCTGATGTCCAGATTTTATTAGACCTTGAGGATTTTCGTCGGTCTAAATATGCGTATTGTGAAAATTAAACACTCCATTTCTTGTGAACCCGGCCTCATCAGTAAAAAGAATGTTTGCAAGAAAACGAGGGTCTTCAACAACATGACGTAGAAACCAGTGGCAAAAAACCAAACGTGCTTGATGATCATTTATTGGATTTAAGGCCTGTAGTCGTTGCACATGGTATGGATAAAGCAGTTGCTCGTGAAGGATTCTCCAAACAAGAGGACCACTAATTCCCACCTCGGCTGATATTCTCCGCACACTCGTACCTGGATTCTGCTCTAGCAGTGCTAGAATTTCTTTTTCTGCTCTAGGAGTGGATACCGACCTTGGTCTTCCGGATAAATGGCACTGTTTGCTCAAGGAACCGGTATCATGCAATCTTTGGTGAATTCTTCCAAACATACGTTGTAAAGGAATCTGGCGATTTGGATAAGCGTCAACATAAAGACGTCGCGCTTCGGTGGCGTTCCCATTAGCACGACCATACATGAAATGCATGTCTGTTAATTCTGCAAAAGAAAACTTGTGCACTGAGAACAACTGTCAAATACGTACTGTTTATTTCACTAAACATCAACCAACTATTATAACACGACGTTTTTGCAAAATAAAAAAAGGGGCCAAAAAACATAAAACATTCCATATCTCCGCAACCGTTACTTTGCGGACCCATGTTTATTGAGACTTTTCTGCTCATTTTGGTTCATACTATTACCTCCTTAAATATTTTACACTCTTTTTTTAACACCCTGTATACACAGAAATTTTTGAAGTACAATTAGTTCTCACTCGAATTTATTTCACTGCATTCGAGAATCGATGCCCAGGTGTTTTATTTTTATTTAGACATGTTTATACCTACACCAAGTGACTTCGTAAAACAAAACATTTGCAATGGAACCGTGCGTTAGGATACGTAGTTAGAAGCAACGTCATATTACTACGTTGTGAAGACAAAAATTGATGCCATTTTGTAGAACAATCGAGATTTTTAAACTTTATGCCGTATAGTAGACCTTTTTGATGGCAAAGAATTAGATTTTCGACCTACACAATTTGTGTAGAAATAAATCAACACTTATTTTAAAGATGCTAACGTAGTTTATACACAATATGATCGTTAAATTAAGTTTTTATGATAAGAATGTTCAGTTATCAAATGAGAATTAAGTAAAGCAAAATCTCGAATGTAATAACCCACACTCATTCGCGTTTCCGGTTTCCTTCCCTAATCCAGCAATATCCGAAACGTCAGTGGAAAAAGTGTGGGGTAAATCTCGATTCATCGATAAATATGCGTATTTACACGGTCACCAGCGTATGATACCACCCCATTCAACATCGAGTTAATATTGAAGACAAATAAACGCGAGTTCCGCTGGATTTACAAAAATTTTCATGCAGAAAAACCAAATAAATACCTCGAAAAGTTCATGTTCAATGACCACTCGAGTTAACTTTAAACATCGCGTTGTCCATGAGAGATAACTGGTATAACTTTGTTTTAACATATTTACATTCATCCATCAAAACGACCGAATTGGTTCGTTCAAGTCAGTAGTTCTCAACTTATTTTAGTCAGAGTGCAATTTAGAAAATATACAGATATTTTGGTGTACAAATTCGCACGAAGCATATTATCCATACACATATTTTGGCAATCACTGGTATTAGGAATAAATAGAATGATTGACAAACAGTGACCAAAAATTCTTTGGTCAATTTCAAGGGGGGGAGGAGTTGAAAACCAAGAATTCGCCATTTATAAATCACCCCGCATATTATCCAGTGACTCCAAACAACAATACATCGCGGGTACTACACTTTAACCATAAAAATCCAACTTTATTGAATGGCCAGTAAAAATAGAGCCAGTTCTTATACATTAAAATGTTAACGCTTTGCAAAAGTATCCCTTATCAAATTTTATGAGCTACTATAAATCTAGGCATCGGGATAAGTTAAATCTGCGGTATACGTCGTAAAAGCATTCGTAGTTTTTAGAATTATCAATTTTGTCGGTAATAAAGCGTACAAATCTCGCACTTTGACATTAAAAACTTCCCCGCGCTTTCGGATACTGTCAAGTCAAGAGGTTAAATAAAAGTTTACAAAAGAGTTACAAATGCGATAAAAAATTATATGGTGGCATCACTCCACATATAATTTACTGTTCTCTAAAGAACGGACACTGAGAAAAAAATTTACTAGTAGTAGGCAAAAATACACTTGTTCCATGAAATACAGGACAGATAAACAATTCAACTGAAGCAGCTAAATCAAGTTTTCTGAAAACCAATGACTAGCCACAAATGAGCAGGTCACCTAACTACTTGTATAAATAGAAAATCCATAAATAGTAAATAGGTCATACCCATACGCGGAATAACGAACAAACTCACGCACTTGAACTAGCATGGTGACGGTCATAACCATTCTTGAATGAATTGACGGATCGGGCAGCAAGATTATGAAATAATGCTGAGATATTAGCTATCAAATAATGACATAGTATTTTCAGAACTCTCATTTAAGAGCTTATGGTTGAATACCATTGATTCAATAATGGTATTTCATAATTAAAATTACATAAAGCACATAAACTTTGGGCTTTACTTGGAGTGTTTTCCTCAGTGTAATTATTGCTTGTCTTAACTACGTTTGACACCCTGTATATTGTGACTGATGCACCTGATAATACGTGAAGGACTTTTCTGTTTCATTTTGGTAAATCCCTTCTTTTCATCCGACACAAAGCAAAAGCAAACATGACAGTAATTAGCAGAAAGTTTTTAAACTAATTATACTGAAACGGAATTTTCCAGATTTAGACGACCTCACTTTTCAGCTGAATTAAACATATTTCATTTTATATATCCCCGATCAGGAAGGAATAATACAAAGTTGGACTTTCTAATTACCATAATTTAATTTTTAACAAAATTTTCTACTTCCACTTAACAAAGTTTGAAACAAAAAACATTAAAAATGATAATAAATTTCTGCTTTGTCACGCGCAACTTGACGAGGTTTTTTCGGTCGACTAGAATTTTTATACGTAAATAGTGTAATATTCCCAAGCATATTCGTCATTGTATTATCTTTTTGTTTCATTACATTTTTTGTATTCCAAACCGATTAGCAACAAAATTGATTTATTTGATCAAGTGTATTTTTACAGTTACTTAAATTACTTAAATATATCTTAGGGAGGTCCTGCAAAACAATAATTATAAGAAGCCGCCATCTTATTTAAAATTGTGTATTGTAAAATTAAGCTTGTTTTTTAAACAAAACATTGACTTTACCGCTGGCATATTGTTTACCGACAAAGCTAAACAACAAAACCCTAATGCCATACTGGATTCTCGATTTCAACATCAGTTTTCTTTGAATATATGAGTACCTAAGTGTTTTTTACTGTTTTAGAAAGGTATTCTAAGCTAATATATATCAAATCTCCTACAATTCCTATCAATGAAATCATATGTATGTTCTCTGATACCAAACATCTAGGTATACTAATGAACAATTCCACAGACAAAGCTCTATTCAATAATTATCTAAAGAAATTAATCTATCTAAATTTACTAACCTGGTTTAATGAAAACACTATAGATATCTAACTTCTGACAGTGGGAACTCGAAAATTCAACCACAATAGATGAGATCTGACCTATTTCTGCATTTTTAGGATTGCTTCATCAGGTGGCCTACTTTAAGTTGAGTCAAATATCTAACTATACAAATTATATACCAATAAATTAAAATTGTTTGAAATTAAATGTCGACAATGTCAAACTGATTAATCTGTCAATGAATTTAAACATCATAACGACATACTAAAATAAATAACAAAATGTTTACCCTTTATGTATCGTTTTTTATATATTTTCAAGTATTAACAATATTGTGTGAAACTAACTACTCTAAAACAGTAAAAAATGTTACAAAAGCTAATAATAAAGAATATATGGGTAGATATTGTGGGTGTAATTCAACGTTGGTTGGGGCTTTAGCCCACAGAGTAGTTAGTTTCACACAATATTGTTAATACCTGAAAATATATAAAAATACCTAAGTGTTATTGGAAAATTTTTTGTTGGCCCTTATTTTTAGCAACAACTTTAACCGGTGCCTCCTATAGACATTTTCTTGAAAACGTTTTACCTGAACAAATTGACGATATTTCCTATGCGTAAGACCAAGAATATGATTTACACGGCGGGGCTTCAACACATTTTAGTTTGACTGCTCGTCCATTTTTAGTTGAAAGATTCGGTAATAACGTGATTGGACGACATTAAAAACCAAGTCAACCTTGGCCACCTAGATCACCCGATATGAACCCTATTGATTTTTTTGTTTAGAGACGTGTCAAGACATTAGTTTACAAAGTTAACATTGAATTTGAGGAGCACTTACGTCAAGAAATTATAGCTGGCTGTTTTGTTATCAATGTTTCTTTTTTCCGGAAGTTGTAGGATGAGTAGTTTAAGAGATACAGCCGTTGTCATCATGTCATACAATATAACTTATGAAATATGATGTCTTTTTAGAGATTTTAACTGTTTCATTAATTAGTTTCTGCAAGTTTAAAAACACAACACCTACAATTTGAAGTCCATACCGAAAAAGACAAAAATATTGCAGAAATCAGAAAGATTAAAAAGCTATTTCTCTGTCTGCTCTTAGTCTTATGTAATATAAATCAAAGGAATGAAACATCAATCAACCACGAATTCCTGCACATCCCTGGAAAGATTGATACAGTTTATAGATGACTTATTCATTTCTTTCTGACTTTTTAACTTATAGAGAAATTTGAAACAAAAATTTTGTTCTCACGAGATTTTGAAGTAATATTACTTTATTAATAACATAATCGTTCGATTTTTTCATGTAAATTAAATTTCTTTACAGAAAAAAAAATTACCGTTACTGTAATATATCTGGCAATGGCTACATTTTATCAAACCATTGTAATTTCAAAGTGTGTTTGTTTAGTTCTTATGTAAAATTAAGTGCGTTGAGTTTAATATCTAGGAAATAAGACAGTGAAAAAAGTGGATGAACTTCATCTTGCATAAAATATCGTTACTTTGTATTAAATTTTCTTCTCTTGCATTTGCATGTTTTCTTGTGTCTCTGCGAAATATGGTTGAAATTCCGAAATAAAGTGTTCCGCCACCCTTCTTTAAAAGAAATCGAATTCAAAGAATGCTCTTGACACGGTTTTCAGCCCTAGCTTGAATCACTCAGAGATGATTTTTCGTGATTGTGCTACTTATTCTACCTTTTCACTTAAGAATTATTATTTACCTCTTAAAAATATGTCTTTGGAATTTAAAAATAGAACGGACGAATATATTTGAGGTTTTTCGAGTTACTGCTTCACAAGATTTATACAGGGTGTTTTTAAATGAAGTAGCAAAAATGAGACTACAGATTTCTTAGATGAAAATAAATCGATTTAACCTAAAAAAACTGTTTGTTTTTTTTTGTAATTCTTGACACGTTGCATCTGAGCAATGGCTGTCCTAAAACGCAACATTTATATAAAAAAAAACTCTTATAAGTTCCTTCCACTCCTATACCTTTCGTATTTCAAATAATAAAGGAGAAAAGTGGGGAAATTTTTGTGTAACCACCCTGTACATGCAGAGTATAGTGACGCGACTGGTCATTGTCAAGGACAAGGACTTGAATGCTCTAGAAGAGAAAACTTTATTATTATAATCTTGGTAATAATTTCTGAATTAAAACTGTAGGTGGAGCTGTCTTTACAGTTAAGTTGGGGGAACGTTTATTCAATTTACGTTTAATAACCAGTTATCTGTTTCATCGCATACGAAATACTAACGGTAAAATTTCAATTTAGTAAATTACTTCCTAAATTGGAACAAATAAAAAGAGGAAAAGGCGGGCACAATAGATGCAAACTTAGTAATTTAATAAAGTGCGAAATTAAAGTAAATAAAACAAAGCCTGCCAACATAAATGCCAACTTTGTAATTTAATAACAAACTAAAAGGAATTTTCGCCTTACTTTTGAATATAAATATTACAAAATTTTGTTCTTTGTTGTACCGAAGGAAATGGCTCCCTACATTACATTGTTTCATACCGTCCGTAAAACATTACATGTTATATATAACGTAAAAACCTGTTATTATCATCATTTGAGTCACGCTAATCACAGTACTATGGGCGGTACCAAAAAAAAAGTAAATTCCCACCTACGTGTGCCTTGCTCGCCTTCATACGAGATGGGTGACCAACGATGAAACAAACACAAATGTTAAGCTAAAATTTTTTCACGTTTTGTACCACGCTAAATGAAAAAAATATATATTCCAATACGACAACAGCAATAACAATATAAGTAATTAAAATGTAGTGTGTGTTAACTGTCGTAAAACCTAAAAGAGATATTTTTTGTTACAGGTCCCAAATTTTCAGTCAACAACGTCGACATGTAAGGTATGTATATACGTATACGTAAAAATATATTTTTTGTTACTTTAATTTATACAAGATGTTATCCTTATTATAAGTGTATTTTTGTACAGATTTTATTTGTAACAATGTTGAAAGTGTAAAGATATTTACAAAAATCTTAAACCCTATTCTCTTCCCAACTATAACCGCCGTTTATTATCCAATAAGCATGCGAGTTGCGATCACGCGACTAGTGAACACTTGTTGCAGTTGTTCACTACATTTCGTACGAGAACGAGACTTAATTCGCTTAATACAATTAAAACAAAAATTGTTTTAAAAATAGAGAAGGTATTTAGTTCGAAAACGTTAACATTTACCTTTTTTGTTTATTTACAGTTACGTACGGCTAAATATATACCAGACACAAAATATGGTATATTTTATGCTCTTGTAATATGGTTTGTTTGAATGGAATATCTTTAAAAACCAAGAAGGTACAGCGTTTAACACAAACCTATGTTAAATGCAAAATAAACTGGCTGACACATCAAGACAAAAAGGTGGCTCAAAAAAAGAACTCAACATCTAAGAAATTAATTGATTCCGGTTTGTTGCAACCATTCTTATTTTAAATAAATATACTAGTAACTTTTTCCATCACTTTGATTTGCTTACTGGTACAATGGTGGCAATTTTGAGAAAGATAATACTATAATTTTGCTAGGTTTTGACTAGGTTTAATCTGCAGAAAATATACTTCAATAGGAGGCTACAAAATTGTGTGTAGGAAACTTCACGTCGCTTGTAGTTTTCTAAATATAAAGTAGAGCCATTATACTCAAGCGGAGGTTAAAATACGGTTTGTAGTAGCCTTCATTTCGATTATAGATCCTCGAAATCTAAAGTAGAGTCATTATACTTCAAACGGTGGCTAAAAAATTATTTGTAATAGCATTCATTTTGTTTCTGGTTCCTCGAAATCTAAAGTAGAGGCATTATACTTCAAGCAGAGACTAAATAATTGTTTGTAGTAACCTTCATCTCGTTTGTAGTTCCTCGAAATCAAAGTAGAGTCACTATACTTCAAGCAGAGGCTAAAGAACGGTTTGTAGTAACCTTCATGTCGTTTGTAGTTTTCGAAATCTAAAGTATAACCAATATACTCATGCGGAGGTTAAAGAACGGTTTGTAGTAGCCTTCATTTTGTTTGTAGTTTCTCGAAATCTACAGTAGAGTCACTATACTCCAAACAATGGTTAAAACATATTTTGTGTAGCATTCATTTCATTTGTAGTTCCTCGAAATCTAAAGTAGAGTCATTATATTTCAAGCAGAGACTAAGAATTGTTTGTAGTAACCTTCATGTCGTTTGTAGTTTTGGAAATCTAAATTATAACCACTATACTCAAGCGGAGGTTAAAGAACGGTTTGTAGTAACCTTCATGTCGTTTGTAGTTTTCGAAATCTAAATTATAGCCACTATACTCAAGCGGAGATAAAGAACGGTTTGTAGTAGTCTTCATTTTGTTTGTAGTTTCTCGAAATCTAAAGTAGAGTCACTATGCTCCAAACAATGGTTAAAAAATCGTTTGTAGTAGCACTCAATTCGTTTGTAGTTCCTCGAAATCTAAAGTAAAGTCATTATACTTCAAGCAGAGACTTAAGAATTATTTGTAGTGACCTTAATTTCGTTTGTAGTTCCTAGAAATCAAAGTAGAGTCACTATAATTCAAGCGGAGACTAAACAACCATTTGTAATAGCCTTCATTTCGTTTGTAGTTCCTCAAAATCTAAAGTAGAGTCATAATGCTTCAAGCAGAGGCTAAAGAATTGTTTGTAGTAACTTTCACTTCGTTTGTAGTTTCTCGAAACCAAAGTAGAGTCACTATACTTCAAACCATGGCTAAAAAATCGTTTGTAGTAGCATTCATTTCGTTTGTAGTTCTTCGAAACCTAAATTAGTCATTATACTTCAAGCGGAGGCTAGAGAACGGTTTGTAGTAACTTTAATTTCCTCTGTAGTTCCACACTATACCTTAGGAACTACAAATGAAATGGTAGTTAGTCTTACTTTATATTTAGAGAGAGAGAAAACCACAAACGAAATGAAAGTTACTACAAATGATTCTTTATCCTCCGCTTCAAATACTAACTACAAGAGATTTTGTGGAACTACAAATGAAATGAAAGTTATTACAAAAGACTACAAACGATTTTTCAGCCTCCGATTGAAGTATAGCATGTAAATTTTAATTACAATACCGAGACATTTTTAAAATTCTTCTGTGCTCATTATTACTCGTGTAATTAAAAGCTAACTCTTTTAAAGTAAACAAGAGTTTCATATTTTCCTACCAACACGTTAACAGTATTTTCAATTTTATTTATAAACCCCTTACAATGTTTTAATTACCAGTGAACAGTGAATGCAATGTTACATCTATTCTCTTTGACAAGTTTTACTATAAGTTTTACTTTACAGAAACCCTGCATGCATAGCGAAATTTAAATGACGTAAATTCATACGCCATTTAAATAAAAAAGACGACACACTGCACTGGAATGTAATGGCCTATTACCCTAAAATGAATGGTACTGTGTGCATTCAACAAATACCCCATATATATATTTGGGATATACGTTCAGTAAATATATGGTTGAATTTGTCACGCCACAAATGGAGTTCTAAAAATATTTATTTTCAATGCCGTTTATTTGTCAAGAACAGAAGCATACATCACACCAATGCACAACATAAAATGATATACCACAACCATTTACGTATACAGTTGTTGCTAAAATCGTTCCGGTGTAAAATAACTTGTTGCTATAAAGATCTGTTCCAACACCTTCGATTTTTCTGAATTGAGGTCAGTTACAAGCGAAGACGAAGCGGTTACTTCATTACTATACGAAAACATGCCTATTGATATAAATGCCCTTATTTATAAAAAAAACTGGTACAAAGAAGGCATCTTTCTGAAGTACGTTTTTCTCACATCCAGACTCGATTATATTCACATTTTGTTCCTCGCCAGACGTATAAAAAGAACTGCGTAAAGAATCACCTCAAATCGAGTGTTTCAAATATGAAAATAACAAATACAGTAAAAACGTTTCTTCATTTGTGGCACAACAAAAGATATAATGCCAAATTATGGCATGTCTTTGAAATGATGTGTCAATGAAAGTTGATGTCCTGGCCCGATTAGAAATAGAGAACTGTTTATTTAGAAGTCATTCGAACTAGATATTAGTCACCAATCGCTGGATTTTAGATAAACATTGTAAATTATTTAAATCTCACTTGCACCAGCACATCAAACTTAGGCAACCAGCTACTGACTACGCACGTCACTGTCACCTGAAAGTAATATATAAACTTCGCTTATTTCATTAAAAGTTGCTGTTCTTAAAATAGAACCACTTATTCCAGCACGCGCACAGCACTAATCTTTTGTTTTAAATGCTTCGCAATATTAACTTTGTTTTGTTAGCGTTATCTTCGAACTTTGTTGCAAAAAATAAAATACCAGATGTTTAAAAATATAGGCCCGGGTGCAAGCAAAATTAAAAATTCGGAATATTTCATTTCGCGGTACATATCAAGGGATATTAAAAATGTTTCCAGTGGCTGAACAAATATTTGAGTTAATATAGATTATATTACGAACATATATGAATTGGGCCAAAGCAATACATTTAACATATTTCTGTGTTTTATTATTATTAATGCCAGTAAAGTAAATGACACATGTTGATTAATTGTATTAAACTTCGTTGTCGTTGTTGAAGATATAATATACAGGATAATTAATTTAGAATAGACAATCCGCTTCTCTATTATTAATATACTTCTTTTCTCCATCATGCGTTTCCTGTAATTGGATGTATGTGTAAGTTCTCTTACTTGCTTACATTAAAAATTGTCATTGCAAAGATTTTTGTACTTGATGAGTGTTTCCTGGAGACCTCTCCTTCCCTCAAACGTTCTTTTTGTTTAAAGCGAGGTACTCGGTCCGACGACCACGATCAGATGGATTTCCGTCGGCAAAAACCACAAAGGGTAACAAAAAAACACGCAAAAGACTGCTGCGGATGTATTCCGAGTTTTCTATTAGTAGGTATTTCTTACATTAACTTTCAATTTAATAATAAATGGCTAAAGAAACGAAGAACGAATGGAAAATACTGCAGCAAACCGGATTAACAAGTATTTAGGTATTGTTATCAATAAATATGTTTATTTTGGTCGTTTCTGCACTTGACAACACTGAAAAAATTACCATGGTAGTTGACAGATCTAAGCCATTTAAACTATCTCCTCGGTAAAATTACAGTTCCAATTTAAAAATAACAATGTATAAATCAATACAAATTATTTCTGTATCAGTTACAGTATTTGGTGATATTCGATTGACGGATAATGATTTCATAGTTCAGCTCATCTCAAATGATTAAGTACCTCAAGAGTTTCATCCGCAGTAATATATCACCTACAACTTCTAGCATAAAACAACGTCAATTGCATAAAGCAGAAATCTCTTAGGGAACCGTTGTCGCTGCCATCAAACTAATTTCATCATCGAAACGGTTGCAATTTGCCATGCACTGCATGAGAATACGTCGCCTGGAAAGATTTAGGTAGTTACTTAAAGAATAGCAGACACCTGAACACTTGGTACACACATAAAACTGTTATAATGAAATATTTTATGTATCCTTAAATGTAATGCCTCTCGCATTATCATAAAATATGGGGTCGTTTACGCGAGATGTTAAACAAATAACGTTTTACTAGCTTTCGTGTAAATCATGTACCTGATTTTGCATTTTTACTACAGTAAACTGATGAACATTTTATACAAAGTTATAGAATATTAATCGGAACATATTTTACCCAAAAAGGGTGACTGTTTTTTACAGCATAGCATATGGAAACTGGCATACAGATTACGTACGTTAAAAAGTGAATGCTACTAGCATCTAGACAAAACTCTAGTATGTCACTGGATAAATATGGAACAAAAGGCGTTCTTTAGATCTGGCTCGACTGATACTCAACCTCACAAAATGTTTTAAGAAATTGGGACAGGTATGCTGGCTTTTTAAAATGTTAAATATTTGCAAAAAAATTCAAAAGGAACTTGAAGTCAACCAATTCAAAATGCTGAAAGATTGTTACTTCGCATAGTTTCTGACTATGTAGGGGAGAGATAAGAATATTTATGTATCAGTATAATAATTTCAATTATTATTTCTAGTTACTAGGACGGATGACTAAAAACTATGTTATATATACAGGGTGTTTCAGGAACAGATGTACAAACTTCAGTAAGTTATTTTCGTTCAATTTTAAGCAAAAAATTTCCTATGAACTTAGGTCTGGAAACGCTTCGTTTAGGATATACAGGATGTCAAATTTAAAGAAAATAATTACATTTTCTTTAATAACTCCCGACTGCTTTGAGTTAAGCACAAACGGCCGTTAGGATCTTTTAAATCGTTTCAATTTTTTTGTGCCACGTTGTATGTTATTTTGGAATAGAAAAACATTTTCTCTTACCTTTTCTACTTAAGAAATGTACACCATATTGAAGTCCCTAGTAGCAGCCTTTTCCGTTAAAAACTCATTTAAAGTTATTGTCAGGTTTTGCACATTTTGTTTAGATTTTATTTTTGCAATTCTCACAAAAAATCAGTCTGTTTTGATTAAAAACTACTAGTTCTTACACTTTAAAGTGTTATGTCTTGTCTTTTAGATAAAAGTAAGGTAGCACTCTAATACATAATTTGCATGCATCATCATCTTGATGAGTTTTTAACGGAAACGGCTGCTCCTAGAGACTTCAATACAGTATACAGGGTGTTAAAAAAAGAGTGTAAAATATTTAAGGAGGTAATAGTATGAACCAAAATAAGCAGAAAAGTCTCAATAAACATGGGTCCGCAAAGTAACCATTGGTTTATAGGTACTATTACCTCCTGAAATATTTTACACTCTTTTTTTAACACCCTGTATTTAATCTAATCTAGTTTAGGAAATGTTAGGTTTAAACAAATTCAAAGCAATTCGAAACTATATTGCTTTTAAAATTTTCAAAATAATAATAGTAATTGATACTGGACTTTAACATTGAGTTTTTATTACTTATAGCCGTTTGTCACTATACAATATTATCTGAGAAAAATATTAAAAAATTCATTTGAAAATTATTTTTAAAATATCCTGTAATTGCAAGCGGGAGATTGGGTATGAAATTCATAAAATAATTTACTAAGAAAATATTTTCAACTTGTTCTACTTTTGCGGTGAAATCGACGCAGAAATATGCGCATAAACGTATTTACATAATTTGGAATTTTAAATTTTCAACCTAACTTTAACCTTAGTTCTGTCAAGTGTGAGAATAAGTGTCGTGCTATTTATTTTATTATATAAACTAGTTATTATAGTTAATGAGTTGTTAATCGTATTTTCAGACTACTGCGCTTGCGCATGAATGAAAAATAGAAAATAATTTATGGTAGTTGCATACAGTGATATTGTATCGTTTTTAGATTTAAATATAATTATTTTGTAAATTTATCAAATAATATTTACATAAATTTTACCATAATTATCGCATAGTGACAAACGGCTTTTATGCTTTATTTTGAAGGTCTTATTTTATCAGATATGAAATTACTATATCCAGCGAATACATATTTCTTACCCGAGCCTTATTCATTGCTTCTGCGTTCTTGACACGAAATGAAAATATATCCTCGTATATTCTCGCATGTATTTCAGTATGTAACCGGTGTTTGAACACTTCCATTTTGTTATAGCTTTGTTTTTCTTCTCCAGAAGTTGTCGTCGCACTATTACCCGGATTGATGTAATAAGGATTTTTCTCCTTCGTGAAAGAAGCGAGCCGTTAAGCCATAGCGTTACGAAAACGGATAAAACCTTGCACGTCTATCCAAGGCTTCATTTCCCAGTTATCATTTACCAAAAGCAAAAGTTCCATGTATGCCTTTACTACCCCTGTCTTACGTATTTGTAATAATTTACAAGACTTAATAAATAATTAGATTGTCTTATAACTTGTAAGTAGAGTTAGTGCCAGCGCGGACTCTTAACAGGGTTGGCCTTCACAGCGGACTCCCATTTCGAACAGCGCTTTTAGTTTTTGTTATTTACGGAACCCTGTCATAGTCGGTGTCGCGTCGATACGTTTCTATTTTACGACTGCTGTAAGTTGTATTCGCCATGTGTATTTAAATAACTATTTATAAATAGTAACATAATTTACATTAACAACTATTAGTTGAGGGGAGAAGTGAATGAAATAAAGTAACATGCCAAAGGAGAGAAGAAATTGACGGGAATGATTTCAAATGTGGTTTGAAAGTGATCCCGAAGATTACTGGGACAAGAAATGACCTAGTTTGTACTGTGTGTGAACGCATTAGAAATTCTTCTTACAAAATTAAAGCGACAAGACATTTGAAGAGCCATACCTCGTCCAGCGCTGAAGACTGTATTTTTCTATGGTCTACAGAAGAGAGATACAGAATATAGAGTGTTTTCGAAAAGTAACGAATAAATTAATTAGTTTTGAAATTGAAAAGTTTACGAAAAAATCCTCTGGCACGTCGATTTTGTTTTAAAAAAAGGCGCTTTTTGACATACGACCCATATTTGTGACGTCATCGTTGTTCGAGATATGACATCATCGACAATTTTTTAAATAGGAACCCCCAATTTTAACCATGCCATTTGAAAGAGCGTGTCATTCTACATACATACATCATGAAAAATTATGGTGTTCCATAACAAACATTGCTATTTAAAAAAATTATCGATGACGTCATATCTCGAACAACGATGACGTCACAAATGTGGGTCGTAAAAAATGCCTTTTTGAAAAACAAAATCGACGTACCAGGGTATTTTTTCGAAAACTCAATTTCAAAAATAATTAATTTATTCGCTACTTTCCGAAAGCACTGTATATATTATTTTGCAGTAATACATTTTGAGATATTATTAATTCAGTAAAATTTTGATAAGTTTCCCATTTCTTAATTTAATTCTTTTTAAAATAAATCGTTTACACTACACAGATTAATCAATAGACGTCGCTAGAGGGCAGTTTACAATCGAAAAACACTTTAAATTTCAATTTTATTATTTTTATGAATTCTAAAAATTTCTGATATTTGTTATTATTATTTTTTTGACATTTAATTATCATTAGCCTTTATCTTCAGCTATAAATTTGTATGTATTTTAATTCGGCAGCACCATACGCGACAGTTGAAACAGTGCACATTTTTTATCTGAAGACATTCGCAAAACTAATTTCACGAAAATAGGCCGCAATTCCTCCTAGTTGCTTTTGCATGAGTTACTCCATCAAGTTTGACACGAAACGGAAATACCCTTTGCGCATACACCGGAACTCTCCTTCATTTGCGATCAAACGGATTAACTATGTTAACGAAAACAGATCCATTAAATTGGTATCGAAATGGTACATTCGAGCAAACAATTAATTATACCCCATTGGGAAACCTCAGCATTTCGGTATATACATTGTAACGAGATAGCTGAAAACTTTTACGTTATAGTTTCTGTTTCACTAAAATGTTCATCGCAAATGAACTGATTTTCGAGTAATTTAATAGTTCAAGTTCAACTTGTAATTATATATACTATACTATGCTAAATGTAGAATATACTGAATTTGAACGCATATGGAGCAGCGGCGGCTGGTCAGGTGCTGCCATTGTATTATCTTCACTTTTTGTTTTTTTACACTTTTTTGCATCGCAAACCGATTAACAATAAAATTGATTTATTTGTTCAAGTGCTTTTTACAAAGTTACTTAAATTACTTAAACATATCTTAGGGAGGACATACAAAACAATATTAATAAGAAGCCGTCTTATTTAATGTGTATTGTCAAATTAAACTTATTTATTAAAAAAAAATAAGTTTTAATGATGGCTTATGCATATATAGTAGTAAAAATTTTAAACGTATGTCAAGTTTTACAGTTTAATATTTTTACTACTATTTTGAGAACGACAACAGAGAGTTTTTCGAAACGTCAAAAATAACGGACGTCGCGATAGTGATGTGATTTTTGTTATTTTTTACTTATCTGCTTTTTCAGTGTGATATTTTTTGGTTAGACAAACTTAGTTTCAAAAATAAACCTTGACTGATTCATTTGGCGCAAGGGCTTATTTAATTAATCTTCATTTTTTTTCAAAAGTGTAGCAAAAAGCCTATAAAACTAAAGAAAGAACGAAAATTATGCCACAAATAAATAGCTTCAGACAATGTGTTCTTCAATGTCTTTCGAAGTCAGGCCCATTTCAGAAAGGTTCAATTCCTGGAAGACCTTTGAATGTTACAACGCCTAAAGTGGAAGAAGGTATTCTACATAAAATTGAGGAAGACCCAAATAGAACAATTTTGTTGTTAATCGATTTGGAATACAAAAAAGTGGAAAGAAACAAAAAATGAAGATAATACAATGGCGCATTGATGGCCTATTTTATTTGTAAAATTATGCAGAAGGTATATATATATTTTTTCAAATAATGAACGGTGATATCCACACCTCCGCCACAGGTAAGTTCCTAAGCTGATAATTTTTTGTGCAATACCTACTGTCATACCAAATATGTACACCGAGTTTGAATAACACGAATATTACAGCGTTTAAGTTTTCTTGTTTCTACAGAAAAGCTTTATACTAAATTTTCTTCGACGGATTTATAGACGAAAGTTTTTATTATCAAGCAATACTGCTCCGCCATTGTCTACCATTGTGTGACACAAATTAATTGAAAATTTTATCAAAGATCTACCGCTTTCTACCATACTGATTAACTACAATCTTCGCAATATCTTGTAAAGGCCTTTCAGTGGAATTAAATGACTCGAACTTAAAACTTACGCAGAAATTTACTTTTCCCTTTGAATGTTGATTTATTAACATTTTGTTCGACAGGAGAAGCACTTTGTCACCGCTAAAAAAACAAGCTGTGGCTATGCCTGAATCGAATACAACATTTTAGCTTCATTTCCACAGGATGAATGGAAGGCACAGAAAAGACCAATTAATTATTTTAAATGAATGAGAACAGCGTGCCGAAATTTAATATAATGAATTGCATTTCAATATCTGATGGTAAACTAAAATGGTGTATTTTTGCAACAATAATAATCCAGGAAATTCTGAAAACAATTTTCCTTTAAAATGTGCATATTTTCTTCGGCTTGTAAGAGATAAGATTCTGTATGAGAATGAAACCTAGTAGGAAAACGCTGTGCATACAGCCTGCTAAGGTAGCAAAAGAAAAGCACGGTAATAAGGAAAAATGTAACAGAACAGCAACAGCATTTGAAAAGCTTGGTGTAGCTAAAATGGCAGCAGCAAATTCAGTTATTTGAATAAATAACTACAGCGAAGCTCTGCGAATGGCTCTTAATTCGTGATACTTCTGATTAAACGCAAACTAATTTGCAATTTCTTTATAAACTCCGATGTCCCGGGCCTGATTTAAATTCAAATTTACGCGGAAAATATAGGTAATGTAAGACGGCACTGTATTTTAGCTGAACCCTTGAGCTCCGGCTATCATTGCAGGAAATCCAAGAGATTTTGGATTCTTTGACGTATGGAGAAAACGGTAAATAGGGGATTAAACGATGCTCACGTATTAAATGACACAAAACGACGTTTGCGAGGCCAGTAATCAAACCGCATCAGGGATAAGGTTAGTTCGAAAACACTAGGGTTGTTTCCGAAAATAGATTCATCCGAATGGAAACTTTCTTCTATTGTTACAGCTCCCTGTATAAAACTTCACCTGACACGTATCTGCTTTCAAATTGAAAATGATGTTGCACGAAATCATTATAATGGAGAATTTGATCCTCCACTTTACACATACACAAGTTTATTCAAGTTATTTGAAAAAGGGATAGACTGCGTTGCTAACTGGTTATTCTCTGTGTCATATATACTAAGTGACGAAAGGTAAACTGCCATTAAATATCATTTTATTTTGATATTTTTTTACGTTTACTTCCCTTGGTGAAAGTAAAAAATTATTAAATTTTCAGGTTTATCTGTAGTTTTTCTGGAGGATAAGTCATACTTTGATAACGTAGTATTCTGTTTTAAAAATTTCTGCTCACATTCGTGTTGTGAAGCTTGTTGCTAATGACATTTTTACAGCTGATTATGCCTAGAGTACATAGATTTGAGCCAAATTTGCCATGAAAAATTTCTAGAAGGACTAACAAATCCTTACGTATCATAATACGGTTTTATCAGGCATGGACTCCGGAAGGCCGTGGATACAAAGCGAGACGCACCGGCCATAGAGGAACCATAGAGCGTGAAGATAGTCGATTGCAATTTTTATCTTTCAGAGACTGATTTAGTAGCAATCGGATCATTGCAAATCAGTGGTTTGAAGAATATGAGGAGATGATCCGTGTGCGTACAGTATATCACCGAATACGAAGTTTTGGCCACTTGTCTTAGCGTCCACATTGGCTGCTACCTCTTACTCGTCAACATCGCGCTAACCACTTACAATGGTGTAGAGAGAGGATTCAGTTGAACCAAGAATGGAATCAGGTGATGTTTATTGACGATTCCCGTTTCTCCCTGGGGATGCATGATGATCATGCAAGGGTGATAAGGTGACGTGGTGATCCACAATTTGATAGAAAGCGTCATGTCTATCACATAGAACGCGTTATGGTATAGGGTGTCATCGTGTATGGTAGCAGATCACCACTAGTTTTCATTACAGGCAAAATAACAGCCCAAGTGGTGGAGCCATATGCCCTTGCACATCTTTTTCACGTGTTGTGCCAGTGGATATAATATTGTTTGGGTAAAATGTCGAGCTTATCAGATTACGTACCTGCTAAACGCGTGAAAAGATGTGCGCTGTCTCAGAATGAGAAGATTATTATATTAAATGTATTTAATGCGTTGAAACACCAAAATCCTACCAACAGTGTTGACATCGTGGAAAAGTGTTCCAAAATGACAGGGATTGGAAAATCGACTATCTACAGACTTTTAAAGGAAACAAAAAATGAACAAGATACTGTAAATCCCCCAAAATCATCTACAGGAGGTCAAAAGTCGTTATAGATGATTTCTTCAAAAATGTCATTCGCAGAAAAGTACACTCATTTTATTTTAAAAAAGAAATACCAACGCTAAACAAACTTTTAAGTAAACTTTCAGAGGACAACGATTTGTCAAAAATCAGTAGAACCAAATTATGGGCCGTCTTACGAAAGTTAAAAAGTTTTCGACAAGCATTTTTGGATGGACTTTCAACAGGGTTCAAGGCACCTTCAGGTAATAATAATAATAATAATGCTTTATTGCCCAACAGTACAAGACCAATAAATAGGACAATTACATATATAACAATAGGTGAAGTAATATTAGTAATAAGGAAGGTAAAGGGCGAAGAGTAATAGTGACACATATAGGTAGTGCCAGTGGTTTTGTAGATGGCGGTTTCCTTTTATTTGAATCTAAAAATACAGGTGACTAACACGAAGACATGAACGCAGATGTTTTCGAAGATGTTGGATCTTATTCCTCCGGGGTCTGCAATTGTCATGGATAATGCCAGTTACCATTCACGGCAGACCGAGCGGACGCCTACGACTGCTTGGAGGAAAGCCGATATAATTCAATGGTTATCCGGAAAAAACATTTCTTTTGAAACAAATATGGTGAAAAAGGAACTTTTGACACTTGTCAATCTTAATAAAGATCAGAAAAAATATGTTATCGATGAAATGGCAACAAATCACCAAATAACGGTACTACGGTTACCACCTTATCACTGTGAACTTAACCCAATCGAATTAGTCTTCTACTTTGTCTTCTTCGTTCTTCTACGACAGTCGGTGCCTCTCGTTCTGTGCGGACGGACTTCCTGAGTCTATGCCTAGTACCACCCTACTATGGTACGTAACGCTCGGTTAGTCCTTCTAGAAATTTCTCTCACCGACAAACCTGCTTCACACAACCCAATAATCCGCCTCTTCTCTTCTCATTAAGCTGGGAAATCTGCCCAAATCTACGTACTCTAGGCATAATCAGCTGTAAAAAACTGTCGATTGCAACAAGCTTCACAACACTTGGAACACAAACATGAGCAGACAATTTTTAAAACAGAACACTACGTTATGTAGTGTGTTAAGGACGACCTATGCAAACTCCAAAAAAACTTAACAAATAAACCTGAAAATTTAATCAAGGTTTACTTTCACCGAGAGAAGTAAACATGCAAAGAGTTATCAAAATAAAATGATAATTAATGGGTGTTTACCTTTCTTTGTCATGCAGTATATTTGAATAGTCGGACCTTAGGGCTGCCTTTTATTGGTATTTTACTACATTCTGCGTGCCCTATAGAGACGATTAATGTAATTAAGGATCCAATTTGGTCACCGGCAAAGCACCGATTAGTGAGCTTCCAATTAGCACTTCAAGTTGGGGTTGGTAATATCAAGCCGTAAGAAACTGTGAAGAGTTTTCGTTTCAACTAATTATAAGGATTTAATTCAGCAAAGCCAGGAATGGAAATGATGACATATGGGCCGTTCCGAATAAATTTACAAATTCAAAGCCGTGCCGTCGCTTCATAACTAAATATATTCAATTTCGAACCGAATATATTTGAATATTTAGTTTATAAAAAATTAGGAATTAAAATTTTAACACTCTACGCCTTCTATATACAGCTGTATTTTAATGAACTACAATGGAAATATTTGTTATTTACAGGTTTCTACATGGACGGAAAGAAACCTAATTTGTATTTAAATGTATTAATATCCTTAAACTCCATTCAAGTGTATATGTATTAATTCAGTAATAAAGTGTATTTGATATAAGTACAGGGTTAACTATGACTAAGTACAAATTTTTTAAGAGAAGATAGAGAAAAATAAAAATTAACGGAATCGTCCATCAAAAAAACTTATTTATAAAGCAAAATAATTTTTTTCAAAGTATTAAACCTCTATTTATCGTCGACTGTGGCCGCCTGTTAGCCGCCAGGTTAGGTATATTCTGCATAAATCGAAGATGTCAAGCATAATGAGAAACACTACAGGGTGTTAAAAATGAGTGTAAAATATTTCATGAGGTAATAGTATGAACCAAAATAAGCAGAAAAGTCTTAACAAACATGGACCCCCAAAGGTTGCGGAGATATGAACCACTATTCGTTTTTCAAACATTTAATTTTATTAGGAATAAACGGACAAAGGAAGCTTTTAACAAACAAAAAACAAAATTACAGATGTTCAAAGTGCCCTCCGTCCATTTCCAAGCAGGCACGACATCTTCGTCTCAACGATATTCGAACTCTTCTGAAAACACCCTTCTTGGTTTGGATTTCTTGATACTTTTGATTAATCCGTAGCTGCAGCTCTTCCAGGCTATTTACGTCTTCAAACATCCCCAAACAAAGAAATCTAGAACGTTCAGATCAGATCAGGCGATCTTGGAGACCATAAAACAGGTCCGGCCTGATCTGAACCCTCTAGATTTCTTTGTTTGGGGATATTTGAAGACATTAGTGTATGGTACTCCTGTAAATAGCCTGGAAGAGCTGTAGCTACGGATTATTCAAAAGTGTCAAGAAATCCAAACCAAGGGAGTGGCGAAGATGTCGTGCTTGGTTGGAAATGGACGGAGGGCACTTTGAACATCTTCTGTAACTTTGTTTTTTGTTTGTTAAAAGCTTCCTTTGTCGGTTTATTCCTAATAAAATAAAATGTTTGAAAAACGAATAGTGGTCCATATCTCCGCAACCGTTACTTTGAGAACCCATGTTTATTTAGACTTTTCTGCTTATTTTGGTTCATACTATTACCTCCTGAAATATTTTACACTCTTTATTAACATCCTGTATACAGGGTTAACTATGAGTAAGTACAAAAATTTTAACCACGTGCTCAGGAAGGTCTAAAATACAATAAAAAATTTATTTCGGAATTCCACCTCGATGTTGGGGGAAAAAATGGGGCAAAACCCTCTTTTCCTACGGAAAGTCGGCGCCTATGACAATAAATCATCGTCCGTCATAGCCTAGATATGTCAACTACTGGTCGTTTTTTCAACAATTGTCAAGTGTAGAAACAACGAAATGAAACATTTGTAATAATCATAATAATGTCTAAGTACCTGGTAGATAACCGCTAATCCGGTTAGCTGCAGTATTTTGTATTCATATTTAATCTGTGTTGTATTCGTTCTTTCGTTGCACACTGCCAAAACTACATTTTCACTCCTTGCAGATTCATAATAATTATCCACTAACATATCCGACATAAAATACTTTATTTAATTACTATAACACATTTAAAATTAGTCACTTAGCTGATTTAAAGTAACAGTAAATTCTAGGTTATCTTCTTCTTTCTTCTTCTTCTTTTTATGGCCTTCGTCCAGAGGACATGCATTGCTAATTACATACATGCTCCAAACCATCCAGATTAGCGAAGTTAGTTATAATCTAAGGGTCATTTTTACAGAACACTGAAAACATCTTGGGATGTTATAGTTTAAAATATTACTAATTATTTTATGCAAACATCGACGATTACTGTTAATATTGTTGCTATTATTAGTATTACCAGAATTATTTTACACAACAACTCATGAAGTTTAAAAATTTATCGGCGAGAGCACCTTGCATTAGTGGCCTACAAATATCATCAGATGTCGTCTGTAGATGTCAAATAACGTAAATATATGGTTACGGTACTCTGATTAGTTTTAAATAATTTTTCAGTACTTGTTTTTCGCAAATTTAATATTTCGCGTTTTTTCATGTGTATTTACAAACATGTCGTATTCAAATGTCTAGATGACGGATAAGGTGCTGATTTATGAGAGTGTGACAAGTGCATATTATCGTGCGGCAGCCTCAAAGACGTTTCCCGAGTATACAAAATATTTTGCTGAATACTTTTTGAACCACATCGAACAGCTCTTTTATGTCGTGGCGGTAAACGTGTGGCAGTGTTTTTATGTATTTGTGTACATTTACGTGTATTTTGTTGTTATCCTTTGTGCTTTTTCCCGACGTAAGTAATCGACCCGGTCAAGACCGCTAAACCAAGTAGGTACCTCGCTTTACACAAAAAGAACGATCGAGGGAAGGAGAGGTCCACAGGAAGTACACAAATCTTTGCAGGTTTTAATTTAAACTAGTAAGAACACAGAAGATGATTCAACATTCTTAATATCTCTCCAAGTATCAATCCTGGAAATAAATATTAGTAAAGTAGATGCTGCCTCTGTGCTACCATGCCGTATTTCTCATTAAATAATAATCTACATTTTATAAAGATTTTTTTTCTTTCAAAGCGGATTAAACTGATACACGTGTCAATGGACCTGTCACTATATTTGACACCTTTGACTGGCAGAATATACCTAACCTCGCAGCTGACAGAAGGTCAGTGACGGCGATAAATAGGGATTTAATATAGTTTTGAAAAACATTTTTTTGGCTTTATAAATAAGTTTGGAATTTTTTTGAAGGGTGATTCCATTAATTCTTATTTTTCCCTATCCCCTCTTAAAATATTTGTACTAAGTCATAGTTAACCCTGTATGATAGCACCTACCTTACTGATATTTATTTCCAGGATTGGTATTTACAGAGATTTCAAGAATGTTGTCTGTTTTCTTACTTGTTTACATTAAAACTTGTCTTTGCAAAGATTTTTGTACTTGTTTTATTGACAAATAACGATTGGCAATTATTTATTTTGTATAAGTATAATAAAATAATTATTACTGAGGAACTACGGATTTTATAGGGATATTCTATTTGGTATCAATTTTATTTATTTAGTGATGTTAATATTTCTTGATGGTGATAAACAAAACTGTAGCGATTTTTATACTCGAATCCCTTTATATTTAATTTCAGTTGATTTTGTAATTAATTAATCCAAAAGATTTTTAACAGCTTCGTGACAGCATCACATCACTTGTCAGCAGCAGACATAATCAAGTTTTAGCTCAATACGTGGAAGCTGTTTTAATATGAATTTATAGTTAATATTTGGTAACGGAAATCATTACTATAGTCGCGAAATTTAATCAAACGGGATTATTGTCCCATTCTGAGAAACACGTCAGCGGAGCGAATGTATTATACCGTAGTATATAAGTAAATATACGGTATATGACCATTTCATTTTATGCAAACGATTTAAAAATATCTGAGTTTCATTAAAATTTGAATATTGTTTCAAATTTTAAGGGATAATTGCAATTAAATTGACATGCATTATGATGAATTGTACTTGAAATATATTACTTGAGAACACACAAAACAGTGCCAGTTCTTCAATTCCATTTTCAATTCAATTTTTGCAGAACTACTTACTAAAAATCAGAGCACTCTACACAATGGACTGGAATTCGTTTGATTCATTTCGTCGTAGTAAAGAATTTTATAGAACGTTAAAATGTACAAGATATCGGCATTGCAACTATACAAGTGTATAGGGCAAAATATGAACATGCATGCGTATTACAGCTCAAATCGCTGCACTTCTGGATTATATAAAAGTATCTTTAAAGTTGCTGAATGGTATGGCTAAATATTGGAAAATGGTAAATCCTTTTTGTAAATACACACAGATATACAATTTTTAAGTAATACTATTATTACTATAATTTTCGGGATTTGAGCGACATGTAAGTGCCTGCATCTAGTGACCATTGAATTATGTTATGGGTGTTAAAAAGGAGTGTAAAATATTTCAGGAGGTAAAAGTATTAACCAAAATAAGCAGAAAAGTTTCAATAAACATGGGTCCGCAAAGTAACGGTTCCGGAAATATAGACCACTATTCGTTTTTCAAACATTTTATTTTATTAGGAATAAACCGACAAAGGAAGCTTTTAACAAACAAAAAACAAAGTTACAGAAGATGTTCAAAGTGCCCTCCGTCCATTTCCAAGCAGGCACGACATCTTCGTCTCAACGATACTCGAACTCTTTTGAAAACACCCTCCTTGGTTTGGATTTCTTGACACTTTTGATTAATCTGTAGCTGCAGCTCTTCCAGGCTATTTACAGGAGTACCATACACTAATGTCTTCAAATATCCCCAACTCCCCCTAACGGAGCTATTGCTCTTTAAAGGGGGACCCCAAAATTTTATTTTCTTCAAATATTTTTAAAACGGATAGAGATAAAGTAATCACATTTGAAATTTAATATCACAATTAGATTGCGAATCTAATGTTCTGAAAATAATTCCTCATAATTGGTCATAGGCGTGCCAAACTGGGGGGTCAGTGGGTAAATATTGCTCTAACTTTCTTGTATCTCAAGATTTTCGTCGTCAGATTCAAAAATAAAATTTTTTATTTTACATGAAAAGGGTACTCCTATTTCAATCCGATAAATTGCTCTGTTTTCGTGTAATCTTAATTTAAAAATGTATGACATACCACAAAAGTTTAATATGGAAACTATAAATAGGCAAAATATCCCTAGTAGGCTCTGAGAAAATACTGTCGACTTATTTAAAATACTTTTAAAATGTGTATCAGTAATGTAATTATATATAAATTTTTAATTTTTAATATAGCCTATTAATACTCCAAAAAATTTTAAAACCATATGTAATATGTGTCAAATAAACTGAGAGATAACTTTTCAAAGCCTACTAGACAATTTGACTGCTTGCATATCATCTAATATTTTTTTGGTGGCACAAAATTTTTAAATTAATATTACTCGTAAACGGAATAATTTATCGAAGTAAAACAAGAGTACCTTTTTTTGTAAAATTGTTCAACATTTTAAATTATTTAATCTGACGGCAAAAACCTCGAAACATGAAAAAATTAGAGCAATATTTATCCAATAATCCCCCCAGTTTGGCACGCCTATGATTAATTATGGTATTGTTATTAGCACATTAAATTCGCAATCTAACTGCGATTCTCAATTTTAAATTTGATTACTTTATCCCGAGCCGTTTTGAAAATATTTGGAGAAAATCAAATTTTGGGGTCCCCCTTTTAAGAGCAATAGCTCCGTTAGGGGGCGTTTACGGACCTATGTTTATACAACTTATTGTTCTTATTTTTGATCGTAGAATCCACTGTTCAATTTTTGCAGGATAATTTTGGGACACCCTGTATATTATACATTTATATACAATGTGTCCAACTTTTCATGGAGCCACCCTGGTATCTCGCTCACCTGATATCCGAATACTTTGAAACTTCGGTGGTGAATATATACCTATAAAGTGAGTCTTAAGACGTAGCCATATTTGATTATAGTCAGAGGTGTCCGATTCTAAGGGATCGATTTTTCAAAAAAAAAAAACAGTATTAGCGATTTTTTAGAAGAAAACTAGTATGATATTCTTAATCAGCACCTTTAGAAACCTCCTTCTACAGGATTACATCGTTGTGGGTTCAAAGGTGTTTGAGATGTGGGCCGTCGAAAAACAATTTTTTTCAACTTAAAATAATTTGTATCTGTAAAATGGCTCTCGAATAAATAAAATGTATTCTTTATTTTTTGTTCAAAATAATGGTACGCCAAAAATATGCAGTTAGCGAGATGTCCAGCTGTTTTGTTACACCCTGTATAGCGTTTGCTGGAAAGGTGTTTAAATACAAATAGGGAAGAGTAATATAAAGCCATATATGAGATAGTCATTAAGCTAAAATTATGTAGGATTTAAGGCAGAACATTCACACTCTTATGCCAAACTTACCATAATTTACAAACTTTCCTAGTTTGACACTTGTATCATCTCACACTGTTCATTAAGTGTTTATAGCACGCTCCTTGTCCGGAATAATAATAATAATAATAATTCCAAGGTTTATAAGGTTTGCACTGCATAAAGTACCTATAATATCACATATGTGACCTTGTCAGTTACGTAAAACCATTAAAATTAATTTTGACTGACTGAAATAGAGTGAAGACCAAATATCGACCTTAGACAGACGTCAGATATGGCACTGCTAAGTACCATATATTTTAAGTATGTACTTAAAATTATTAGATACATTAATTCTACTTTAATGAAAACTGGTATAGGTTGAAAGCCTAATGTCGACCTTAGGTAACGTCTAATTGACGTTTAAAGTATTATTTGAATGTACTAAAGCAGCTTATAGGTATCATAGTATACAATACTCGTATATATTTCAAGGGTAATACATTTCCCCGAATTCCGTGCACTTCCTCTATTTTAAAAGTTGATTCTACGTAATGAAAGCACCAATTTGTATAATGATGTGATGTTACACCACAATAAACGTTTGTGTTCGTACGAACGTTTGTCGAGTAGGATGAAAGCTAAGCTTAAAATGGACAACAAAATTTAATTCTACGTAACAAAAGCACCAATTTTTGTAATGATGCGATGTTATGTTATAATAAACGCTTGATCTACGTATGTGCGTAGGTATCAACTTATAATAGACAACGGCAATTTATAGTACTATTCCGATAAATTCTATCTATGAAAATAAATACTCGTTGGGACGAAAGTAGCAATTAGTAACGTACTGTAAGAAAAGCAACAAAGAGCACAAAGCATACAGAAGTTTGTCGTAGGCAGAAAGAAGTAACGGCAGCGTGACATTTTCTAAAGCTTCAAAAATCATCGCTCATTTCGACTCGAAAAAAGTGTATCATTGCCCGTAGAAGCACAATCGGCCGCATCCGACCAAAGGAGGAAGAAATGCTTTCCTGTAGTAAATTTAACACAAAAGCTCTGGTGTATATAATGGTTTACATTAGGAAAGGCAAGATGAGAGAGGGAGTATCACGCGAGATAGAATGCAGTCGCGGCACCCGGTTCAAATTATAGGTATCAAGCAGTGGCGTCTATTTTATACAAAGCTGTATCTTTATGCAAATACTTTGAATTACTTAGAGGAAACGACCAGGGCTCCAGACTTATTTTAAACTGGATTTCCCGCCTGACCTACAAATAGGTAACTCTAAATTTTTTAATCAGTGAGACCTTTTACAATACAGGGTGATTCAGAACTTATCTAAAAAAAATTGGGAATAGATGCATCATGAAAAATGGAGTCAATATCATATTTTTTTTTGTAAAATCCTTATAGTTTCGGAGAAAAAAATTAAGTTCTAGTAGCTTCAACCTTTATATCACTGGGTTACTGTACTCTAGCCAGGAGATTTCAAAGATCGATTACTTATCGTATTAACTTTTTTGTGATGCAAGTATTTACATTAGTTTTTCAAATATCAAAAATAGATTATGGAAAATGCTTTACCAGAACGAATTCCCGGTAAACATGTGCCAAATGTTTGTACTTTTACAACGGTGTGCAGCGAGTGCAAGTGTAGTGCAAACACAGGCGTGACGTGGGAAATTAATGTCATGCCTCGTTGGAAGCTCATGTTTAAAATGCCATCCAGGAATAATTGTTTTACGTATCCCGTATTCTGTGTCGTCATCAACCTTTATTTTCCACTATTTTCCGTTTCGCAGTTGTATGTTTGCCACTTTTTGTTGCATGATATACCTACACTGCTAGCGGACATTCTTGTTAATATTCCATACTTGTTAGATTCGGGAATTTACGATTTCGATAACACGCTGTAGAGCTTGAATTATTCTCCACAAACACAAAATCACTAAGATATAGAAAATTATTACGGAGTACCATTTTAAGATCAGATTCTAACCCAACATATTCTCTAATTTAGAATATTAAAAGTATTTGTAACACCTTTTCAATTTAATCATCATTAGTTGAACAATGTATCATTCAAGAAGTTGTAGCAGTGGAAAGTGGCTGATTAAGACTTCGGCGTTGTTTTTAAAGTTTAAAGTACACAGATTTTCTAGATCAAAAGGAATTAAGGAGAAAATAAGATTTAAAAACAACTGGCCTGAGAAGTATCAATTGTGTTCAATGTCAGCAAAAAGATGAGTGTGGAAAAGTTTCGAACGTTTTAAATCGTCAAACGAACTGAATTGTGAGATGCAAACAACCATTTCAACGACAAAAGTTAAAATCATTGAAAGAAAGCCGAAGTTGTTTCGAACAAATCAAATCTAGTAATTACGATATTTGTCTGTACATTGTCGTATTCAAGTTAAAATAACTTTTCATTTAACTAACTTTAAACTTTTTTATGTAGATATAAAATGTTTTTAACTAGAAGTTACAAAAATATACCGTCACTTATGTTTTGTACATAAATTTAAATTTCGCTTGACATTGTCGACCAGAGCCCTTCTATCTAAATAACGTATTATTCCTATGCTACATAAAAGTTATATGAACAGAAAACACATACAACTTTCTTTGAAAGGTCATGTCATACCTTTTCCCACTGAATTTTAGAAATTATTAAGACGTCAAAAATAGAAAGAAATTTGAATTTCTTGCCCCCAAAAAACCCCATCTCCAAAATGTATGCTAATATTTGGATTTTTTAAATGTTATTTATAAACAATGAAAATAAACTTTGACACCCTGTAGATCGAAAAGGAGCAACATTCGGATAAGACAACCTGCCACTAAACTTTGTTCCATTATTAATGTATCACCCTGCATACATAATACATTATAATTATTTTAATGTAAAAGCAAACTGAACTTTCAAAGTAAACATTCTTTTAATATGTATTTAATTCATTTAATGACACTTTTAATAAATTTTGGCCACCTTTGCAATTTTCGTAGGTACCTTGAAAACTATTATTTATTATTAACGCAATTGGCCAAACAAATGAAATGAATGTAATAACTCATTGTTTTTGCATAATTAATAATACACATTCATGTTTCATCAATTCATGAATATATCATTGAAAGCAATTAATTAATATACTATAATTTTGTTTGAACTTAAATGTAGCGGATATGTATATGCTAAATTAATAGTAAATTAAAATTTATTAGGAATTTCAAACACTACAACTTGTATATAAAAATTTGTTGTCAAATAGCAGTTTGGTTATAATTAACTGACAATTTTTTTATAAATATGGCTACAAAGTTTTATCTTTACGATATTCTTTTTTTTCACATAAATTAAATTTCAATTATGCATTTTAGTCATAAAATATAGATATTTTCAGTTAAATTTAAAAATCTAGAAAAACATATTTTTAAAGGTTGTGTAAAAAAATAATTTCAAAGGTGTAGCGAAAAAGTAACTCACAAAAGCTGAAATATATGTCATGGAGAAAGGCTATTCAACTTTAAACCAACGATTCAAAACAACGTAAAATCGCCATAAGATTGGTACACACATAAACTTTGATCATGATTTAAAGACAACAATAACAAAAACTTAAAAAGTTTTAGTTTTTTGTGACAATATTTATTTTCGTGTGATATAACGCAGAAGAAATACAAACTTTACCATCCTCGTTGACGATGATTTAACAACAATATACATTAACAAAAACTAAAACGTTCAAAATAAATAAATAAAGTAACTTTAACAAAAACTGAAGTATATGTCTAACGAACCTAAAATCGTCATAATATTGGTACACACGTAAATGTTCATGATTTAAAGACAATATACCCTAATAATTAAAAAAACTAAAAAGTTTTAGTTTTTTGTGACAATATTTGTGTCCGTGTGAATATAACGCAGAAACAATAGAAACTTCACTATCCTCGTTGACGTTTGCATGGAAGAGACGTCGTATTTCAGAGAAATTCAGTCAACAATTGTGTGGCAAAAAACTTCTGGCATGACATTGAAACGAGAATATTACACCGCCAAGTTTATGGAGAGGAAATTTAATTATGAATTTCACTTTCCGTGCCCTATTCTTTAAACATTATACCAGCCATCGATTCCCAATAACTCGACAGAAAGATGTCAAGACTTGGCGGTAAAGTCAGATAACATTCAGGATGTCCATGTCTCGAAAGAACCAACTAAATTAAAATAACTTAAGAAAGGTGACGCTTTTTGTTGTTCGACTTTTCATGGTCGCATCCAATCAAATTTTCCTTGTAACGTCAAAATTATTGACTTCGAATAACTTCATTCCATTTTGAATATTTGAGACGTAATGGATTTTTTCATATGAGTAACCGTTTTTCTCTGTGTTTTATACGGTACAGATTTGAGGATGAAGGCTCGGAAAATATTATTATTTTTCTAACATGTTATATAAATCCTTATAAAATTAAACGATGTACTGTGCTTTCGTTTTATTTCCGCTTCACTTGATATAATTACCCCAGACATAACCATATCCTTATGTTACATAAAATATACTTACGCTATACAAAAGGTAAAAAGTAAATAGATGTCTGCAGAAAATATGGCTTCTTTTGTGACCGCTCACGCATTTCAGTACCGTTTATATACAAAACAAAAAGCTGAGGTAGAGCAGCATTGTCCCTTGAGGAATTCTGAACTTGTTTTCCTTTAGTAAATGATACGTTATTTCCATATTTTTATCTTTCCAAACTACAAAATACCGTCTTGTTGAAGAAATTTAAGACTCTCTAGGGGTTATTCCTTTTATTTCCAGATATTAAGATACTGTCTAAAAAGCACTTAATAAATTAATAAATGTGCTGAAAAAGATAGCGATGGTTTCGTATCTTTTTTATGTTTGAATTACAGAACATGACGATAAAACTATTACTCTTGGCAAATAACAGTTTTTCCATAAAAATTCGATTATGATAGGAAATAAAGTCAATCTAACGCACCGGATGATGAATTAGTGACTGCAAATTGTCCCTGGACTCGGCCAAATGTCAGGCTATGACCAATTTACACACTAACTTCATTCAACGATTCCACAAAATGTTCAGGACGGACCAATTTCGATTTAAAGGCAAAATACTAATTATTAAAAAACTTATAATCGTTTATAATCGTCAATAATAAACGAGTAGTAAAAAATAACAAATGTAGTAAAACATAATTTGAAATGTAAATACACTAATAATAATTAAAAATAAAAGCGTAGTAAAAAGTACTTTCAAAAGTGTAGTAAAAATGTAATTTCAAAAGTGTAGCGAATATTAACAAAAACTGAAATATATGTCATGGAGAAAGGCTATATAACAATGCAACACAATGATGCAAAACGAAAGTAAAATTCGTCATAAAATTGCTATACACGTAAACTTTCATGATTTAAAAACAATATATCCTAACAATTAACAAAAACTAAAAAATGCTGGTCATAAGAATATAGACACTTTTCAGTTAAATTCAAAAGTGCAAAAAAGTATTTCCAAAAGTTGTGTAATTAACAAAACTGAAATTTATGTCATTGTGAAAGGCTATACAACGTTAGAACAATGATTCAGTGAAGGTAAAATCGCCATATAGTTGGTTGGTATATATATACGTAAATTTTCATGACATAGACAATATACCTCAATAATTAACAAACACTAAAAAAATTGTCATAAAGGTATACATTTTTTCAGGTAAATTCAAAAGTGTAGTAAAAAGTATTTTCAAAGGTGTATTAAAAAAAATAATTTCAAAAGTGTAGCGAAAAAGTAACTATGTCATGGACAACTTTAAAGCAATGATTCAAAACGAAGGTAAATTCGCCATAAAATTAGTTATTTCATGATTTAAAAACAATATATCCTAATAATTCATAAAACCTAAAAAGAGCTAGTCATAAAAATATAGATACTTTTCAGTTAAATTCAAAGTAACTAATAAAAGCTGAAATATATGTCAAAAAGAAAGGCTATAATAACACTTTAAAACAATGATTCAAAACGAAGGTAAATTCGCCATAAAATTGGTTTACCCATACATTGTCATGATTTAAACACAATATATCTTAATAATTAACAAAACCTAAAAAGTTTTACTCATAAAGGTATATATAGTGTAGTACAAATTATATTCAGACGTATAGTATTTTTTTTTCAAAAGTGTAGTGAAAAACTAACAAAAGTTGAAATATGTAATGGAAAAAGGTTATAAAACTTTAAAAAAGTTGTATTTGATTCGAAACTAAAGTAAAATCGCTATAAAATTAATATACACGTACATTTTCATAATTTAAAGTCAATACCTTACAGTATCTTTAAATTATGAAAATGTACGTATTTTATGGAAATTTACGTGTTTTATGGAAATTTACGTATGTTATTTACGTGTATGTATGTTATTAACAAAATTTAAAAAGTTTTAGTTATAAAAATACATATCAAGTTACATTCAAAAGTTTCAGTAACATTCAAAAGTATAGTAAAAAAAATAATTTCAAAAGTGCACCAAAAAAAGTAATTTTAACAGAACCATGATTTTAATGTGAAATCAAACGTAAAATCGTCAATTAAAGAGTTCAAAAGTATTAATCGTAAAAATACAGATATATTTTAGTAATACGAAAGTGAAGTAAAAGGTGTAGCAGAAAACTGTTTTCAAAAGTGTAGCAAAAAAAGTAAATAACAAAAACTGAAATTTATGCCACGAAAAAACCCACACAAGTTTAACATAACGATTTGAATGTAAAACTGAATGAGAAATCGCCTAAAAGATGCATACATACGTAATTTTTAACGTAAACGTTCTTTTAAAAAAGATTTTAAGTACCTACATCTTTCAGTAAATAAATTATACAAATAAGTTGAGGATGCGGAAGGTGATACCCCTTATCCGTGAAAAAAGTTCGAAGAAAAATTTGTTTAGGCCTAACTTTTCTAATTTAAATAATAAATGAAATTCCCAAAGTACGTAATACAGATCTACAAGAACACATTCATGGAAGAAAAGTAGGGCAAAGGCCATTGCCACCTGAATTCGGAATGAGGGATTTCGTACCTTTGGAATATAAAATAAGTACGATTTTCCATAATAAGGGAATTATAAATACTATATTAAGTCCGCACAATTTGTTTTACATTCTAGTTCATTATTCAGCTACCTGTTCTTTATCGAAGCTTAGTAATATGTAGCCTAAGCTACATTTCGGGTCCAACCCTCGTTCCAATTGAGCACGTCTGGAAGACCTTTTCATTTATTTACCGCAATTTAATTATTAATAACCTCCATCACTTTGAAAGACCAGCGACCAGTTATCATTCCTAAATATATGTAGATTATGACATTACATTTACAAATATTTTTGTGTTTATGATAAAGGGAGTAGAAACTACAACTTAACTATTCAAAAATAGAAACTAAAGTAACACTGTATTTCATGTTCCATCCTTTTATATTTGAAACGCAAAGCTCCGTAAGTGATATGATGCGACCAGATATGAATGTACATAAGACGGTATTACAAAACCCGATTTCAATTTATATTTACCATTTTCATTCATTTATACACGTGGGACTTGGAATAAGGAAAATTTACCGTCACATTTGTTCATCCTGGCGTATTAGATATTTCACGGTTGTTTACCCTGAAACACACTGTAATGTCTGACTGTGACAGATGCTTGCGAAAGAACAGTTCTGATTTCGCTAATGGATGAGCCTTATGGCCGTAAAATATTTTTTATATTTACATTTTCGTATTTTAAAACCGAATACTAAACAGCGAACAATTTAGAGAATTTTGCATGAATATAATCCAAATATAAACAATACATTAATTATTCATTCATTAACACAGAGTGTTTAAAAGTGTATAACCTTTTCTTTTTAAATGTAACGTAAGAATTCTTAACATAGAAAAATAAAGATTATCCTTTTATTAATTTCTAAAGTGACAGTTGGTATGCCTACCGCAATACAGGGTGTCTAGAAACTAGTGGTCCAAAATTATAGGGCATACACTGACAAAAATGGCATAATGTTTACAGATAATTTTTAATTTACATATACAGGGTGAACCTTAAATAAGTACAAATATTTTAACTGCTGGTGTAGTTCGTCATATAGATCAGTCTAGTGAAAGCTATTTTTAAAAATGTCTAATATTTACGGAGATATTAATTTTTTTTAAATATACCCACATTTTGAGGACCGCTATCTTAACCAACCTAATGAACCATATGTATTGTTGAGAGGTTGTCATATCTTCTCTAATATAAATATTACGTTTCCCTTAAAGTAATAGTAATTCTATTTAAAAATTCTTGTTTGAAGCATAATTACAGTAAAGTTGGGTACGTAGTATGATACGCAGCAATATTAACATACATTTTAACTGCTTAACTGACCTTACTATAAACGATTAAAAATGAATTTCCGCAAGTTAAATACTACCGTAAAGTATTTAGGAAGATATTACATGATATTACTATGTCCAATGTTCAAAAATTATACATAAACGTGCACACAAGCTTACCTATTTGTTAAAAAATTAACTATTTAATCAGTAATCCACATTTCACAAGTTAAATGCCATTATACACTGTTAGAAAGAGACACAAGACACAATTTCCTTAAGTTATTTTATGAATAATAACGAAAAACTATGATTTTCACACAACATATTAAATTTAAAAGTTTCTTCAAGCAAAGACATTTGTGTAACACTGGCAACACTGTGCATTGCACGTTCAATCTGAAGCGCTATTACTCATAAATGTATAACAGTCAGCGGTCCTCAGCAAGTTTTCTACAGAAAATTACAAAATTTATTTCAAATTTCACTTTTTATTTCTGATTTTTTTATAAAAACATTAATTATGTGTTCTACACAGTGAACTATACTGCTGGTTAAAATATTTGTACTTATTTAAGGTTCACCCTCTATATTAAGGAAAAATCAAGTATGTGTGTTTTTACGTAATAAAATTAGAAAATTTCAGGAATAATGTGGTAATTTCGTTACTTTTACTCAACTTTACTTTCGTTAATTTTACAGAATTTTTCCATGTGGTTTCTACCCTCTAACCTAATGCGTTTTAGTTGTATTAAGGTGTGGTAGATAAACATTTACGGTTCATTAAAAAGGACTTTTTGTAAGGTATTCGTAAAAGAGTACAGCTTTTGACTTAAATGTAATACAATTCACAAATATAAGAAACTGAAGTGCAACGTTGTTTAGATACTTGCATCAAAACTGTGCTATTACCTGTGCCTCTAAACATACAACATCATTCATTTCAGACATCTTTATCTTTGTGAGAGTAAAAATAGTAATAGTTTACAACAAATACATTTTTCTTTACACAGATATACGTATATCTACAAAAATGTACAAGAACCAATGGATATATATTAATGTTTCAAGAATAAGATGTCATTTTCAGCGGAAACATTTCAACACATCTTCTAATGCGAATGAAATAAATTGCAATACATTTCTAGATGACATGATGAATGAACAATACACTTTTAGATAAAGGGATGGCAAATTCATGTTTACAGGATGGATGGATAAAATCCACTACACAAATCTTCCTACAAAGAACAAGGCTTTCGTAACTATTTAAAAATAAAAATGAATCCCGCAGTGAATTTATTATTGAATTATAATAATAAAATCGACTGTATTTACAATAATTTGTTAGTAAAAGACTCAATTAAATCTGTATTTATATACATTTTAACACAAGCAGAATGTTTAACCTGAGTAACTTTTCTGCACGACATTAAAAGTAAAAAGTTTTCCCTCTTTTCAAATTCATCTATCGACATACTCTTTATATAAGACCAACAGTGAAAGTTAGATATTTTCAACACGTTTGAAATTTTCAATTAATGTGTGGGCAGGTATAATTGGAAATTTTATTGTTGGTCCTGTCATTTTACCACAGAGATTAATGGGAGAAATTTATTTGGAACATCTACAAAATACGTTGCCAGACTTGTTAGACGATATACCTTTACAACTTCAGAGATATGTGGTTTATGCATGATGGGGTTCCACCACATTTTTCATTACCTGTTCGTAACCACTTAAATCAACAGTACCCAAACAAATGGATAGGTAGAGGTAATGACGCTTCTTTAAATTGGCCACCGCGTTCTCCAGACTTAAATCCATTAGATTATTTCTATGGGGTCATCTTATCAGTGGTATATATGACATCGGTAGAAAACGAAGAACAACGGCAACGTCTTCAAGATGCTACAAATACTCTTAGAGACGACGAAGAAAGTATGCAAAAAGTATATTTCAATTTTCTTCGTCGTGTAAATCTTTGTATGCGTGTAAATGGTGACCACTTTGAACAGCTACTGTGACATCTTCATTTATTTGCATTCATATGTTCCTAATTTAATTTTAATGTCAAAATTGCTGATGATTAAAATTACAAATTTCGAACAAACCACGAGAGTAATCGAGTCTTATCAAGAGTACCTTTTTTGTAGAAAATAATTTACTCAATCTTAATTTTATACCGAAAAATTTTTTCTTCCATTGGCGTAGAATTACCGAAGGTGTAATTATTCAAAAACCCAAGTTCCACGCCAATGGAATGGTAAGTTTAGCTAAATCGACTTATTTTGAACCGCACTGTTTCTGGTGGAGCGTTGTAAGACTTTTTAGGGACACCTATATCTGACTAAAAGCAATAAAAAAAACTCGTTTAAAACGAATAATTTGTCTACAAATACATTTCAAAAATAAAAATACAATCCAATAATATGCAAAACTATGTTACTATGATGATAACCTTAAAGGAATATTAGTCATAATAGTGCGTACAGTTAGTGCGATTAATTTTTGCATAGTCTTTCTTTGATGTTTGTGGGTGTACATAAACAAAAATAGAACAATTTTAGCAACCCAAAACTCTCTGGCTATGACACGTTTGTACGTACTTCTTGCAAGAAACAGAAAATTAAGGCTCTCATATTCCGGACACCCTGTAGATTGAGAATTTCTGGCAGATATTTCTAAAACTTACTTATTGCAGCTTGACTGAAATATCCAAGCAAATGCAATTTTTAGCATTTGTATTACAATTAGTATGCCTATTAATAGAATAACTAATAGATACTGGCATTATTGATCTTGTATACCCTACCATTTTTGACCACTAGTTTGTGGACACCCTGTGCTTATGCACTGACACTGGGTGATATTTTTCCCTGATGCAAAATGAATAAGAAATCTACGTTAAACGTTTCCCGAATGTGTTTGCAATTTAAGTGATTGAAATCCAATATAAGCGAAATACCATAAAGAACGGCGCATTCTGAGGCTCCGGAGCTGTCACATTTTATAAAAAATAACATCCGGTTGCAGGGACCTAACAGTAATCTGAAACAGCTTTTGCAATTGATTGCAATAATAAAAGTTTTTGATCGAAAACTTATAGGAAAGTCAAGAAGAGATTGAATCTACCTAAAGCTGTTATTACTGTGTCACTGGTAACATACGACTTCACTCTATCCAAATATAACAATTTTATTTCCAACCATGTGAGCCGCTCTCGCATTAGTTTTCGCATATAGATTGCTGCAACCTCTAACCGCACTTTTCAGAAAGCATTTATGCCGTTTGGACAATGATCACACCGAACTGCTTTCAGTTGAAACAATGAAAACAAATACACATTCAAATATTAATTTTAATGTATATTTTTTTTCAATTATGCTAATTATTCAATTTAAACGACTTAACAGGTTATGTTTCAAAAAGATTTTCACTCTAAAACCAACTAAATTCTACGCCAATGGTGAAAATTATTTCTTTTTTCAGTACAAATATTAAAATTGTATTCTATTCGCATTTTTTAGATAAGTTCTGAATCACTGTATATTCGTTAACAAATTTAGTTAATTTGTCTTTTTCTACGTGATGTTTTCCTAGCATATTGAAGGTTGGAAAAATAATACTAATCTATAAAAACGGTGATCTATTAAATATGCAAATTGATATCCATTGCCTTCAAAATATTTGAGTATTGTTATCTACGTATTCTAAAATTTGTTGCACAATATAATTTATTTACAAAAAATTCACATGACTTTAGAAGCAACTGCAGTACATGGATTTTATTCCAGTCTTTTGCAGTCCTTCTATTTTTTAGTTTCATAATTCTAATTCTGTCTAATCCGCCATTTATGAATTATTAAATACAAAGTAGTCTATACCGTCAGCAGAAGACCCCATGAATGGTACATTTCACGATTATAGATCGATTGCCTTCAAAAATGAAATGATAAACTCAAACCCTTTGTCGAAATTCTTTAAAACGGAAATACCCTCACTATAATTTATCTACTGTCAAAAAGATTTTAATGGAATGAAAACGTGGCGTAGTATAAGGTGAGATATTGCTATATTTGTATAGTATGACTGAAAATGTACCCAATCTTTCATTTTATTACAAGTTACACATTACCATTAGTTACAGTCTGAGGCATTTTAACGCTTTGGTAAAGATTTAGGGTATATTCGACAATAACAAACCGTAATCGTTCAATTAAAGTTTTCTAATTAAGTGAAACCCAAAGTGAGTAACAACCACGTTGTGTGCTGAGAAAACAAATTAATTTAAATATTATTGGCATCGTTTGTTCAGATTACTGTGCTAAATACGTGCGGAGCTCCATCTAGGTTGATCAATTTTATTATTTGTACAACTCGCTGCGGCAATGAAAAGTATAATCAGTTTTTAAGTACAGGGTGATTCACAAATGGTGACCAAAAATGAAATGTCTTCGGTGAATTTTAATGTTTCTTTTATATAATACTGTTATCTAAGATGTTTCATTAAAAATATACATATGCAAACGACTCTTTAGCCTCCGGCTGAAGTTTAGTGACTCTACTTTAGATTGCGAGGAATTACAAACAAAATTAATACTACAAAACTGTTCTTTAGCCTCCGCTTGATGAAATGAATGTTACTACAAACGATTTTGTAGCCTCCCGTTAAAGTATAGTGTTGTAAGGTTACTACAAACAACTACAAACGATTCTTTAGCCTCTACTTGAAGTATAGTGACTACTTTACATTTCGAGGAACTACAAACGAAATGAAGGTTACTACAAACGATTTTGTAGCCTACGGTTGAATTATAGTTACTTTCCTTTAGATTTGAAGCATGAAGTATAGTGGTCCCATTTTAGATTTCGAGGAACCACAAACGAAATGAAGGTTACTACAAACAATTACAAACGATTCTTTAGCCTCTACTTGAAGTATAGTGACTACTTTACATTTCGAGGAACTACAAACGAAATGAAGGTTACTACAAACGATTTTGTAGCCTACGGTTGAATTATAGTTACTTTCCTTTAGATTTGAAGCATGAAGTATAGTGGTCCCACTTTAGATTTCGAGGAACTATAAACGAAATGAATTAAGGTTACTACAAACGATTTTGTAGCCTACGGTTGAATTATAGTTACTTTCCTTTAGATTTGAAGCTTGAAGTATAGTGGTCTTACTTTAGATTTCGAGGAACTACAAACGAAATGAAGGTTACTACAAACAACTACAAACGATTCTTTAACCTCTACTTGAAGTATAGTGACTACTTTACATTTCGAGGAACTACAAACGAAATAAAGGTTACTACAAACGATTTTGTAGCCTACGGTTGAATTATAGTTACTTTCCTTTAGATTTGAAGCATGAAGTATAGTGGTCCCACTTTAGATTTCGAGGAACTACAAACGAAATGAAGGTTATTACAAACAACTACAAACGATTCTTTAGCCTCTACTTGAAGTATAGCGACTACTTTACATTTCGAGGAACTACAAACGAAATGAAGGTTACTACAAACGATTTTGTAGCCTACGGTTGAATTATAGTTACTTTCCTTTAGATTTGAAGCATGAAGTATAGTGGTCCCACTTTAGATTTCGAGGAACTACAAACGAAATGAAACGATTTTGTAGTCCTTGGTTCAATTATAATTACTCTGCTTTAGACTTCGAGAAGCTATAAACAAAATGAAAGTCAATACAAACGATGTTTCAGCCTTCATTTAAAGTATAGTGACTCTACTCTAGATTTCAAGGAACTACAAACGAAATGAAGGTTACTACTACATTATTTGGCTTCCGCTTGAAGTATAGTGACTCTACTTTAGATTTCAACAAACTACAAACGAGATGAAGGTCACTACAAACGATTCTTTAGCGTCTGCTTGAAGTATAGAGACTACTTTAGATTTCCAGGAACCACAAGCGAAATAAAGGCTACTACAAATGATTTTGTAGCCTCCGTTAGATTTGTAGCTTAAAGTGTAGTGGTCCTGCTTTAGACTTCGAGGAACTACAAACGAAATGAAGGTTACTACAAACGATTTTATAGCTTCGGTTAAAGTATATTTTCTTTAGCTTAAATCTAGTCAAAATTATAGTTTTTTCTTTTATAAATTTGTCACCTCTGTAATAGTAAACAAATTAAAGTGATGGCAAAGGTTACTGTTTAGTATAGTTATTTAAAATAGGAATGGAATTATATATTTTACACACGAGAATATATTGAAAATATTAAAAGTAGCTATTACTTTTTTCCTTGTTACTACAAACAAAAATGTTTTCATTACAAACAACTACAAAAGATTCGCTATAAGAAACAGCACTCACATTTTAGAGTTGTAAAAGTCGGGGGATAATTTTCTTTTGAAATTGCTACAAACGAAAACAATTTTACTACAAACAACTACAATCGATAATCTATACGAATCACAAAGAACAATTTTTAAAACTCGGGTGCCAGGTTTACATAGCCTCATGACACTCGATTAGATATTTATACAAAAACACCCCTTTCGATGTTAATATAAAAAAAAACAACGTTCCGAAATTGAATATTATAATTAACCAACAAGAAGGAATATAGATTTTTTGTTTAACTTCTGTTGAGGGAAAATATGCGACATTCATGATTAAAGCCGTTGCTAATACCACGTTGGACATTGGAAATAACAACAACGGATTATCCACGACGTTTAAAATCCATTTTTATCATTTAGAGTGCTTGAACTGGATCCACAGGTATGGGCTGTAGACGAGAAAAAAGTTTTCTAAATTAAAAAATGACATCCATTCGTACTTAATATATCCCGAATATGCTATTTCCTCCCACTTTGAATATCAAAGAACTTTAATCCATTCCCACAATTACCATACTTTTTTAATTGTCAAAGTTTAGTAACAGATATGAATTATGTATTAGTAATTTTGTAGATTACGGGAAGCATTTACATCGTTTTGCAGTCTATTGAAGCCCCTGTTTGAGAACCAAAACCGATTAAAATCTAAATAGCTAAATGGAATGTAGAGAAGTTATACAGTACAAAAACGGCCAACGTAATTTGTCACCCTCAAAAGAGAATAAACTAAAATAAATATAAATTATATTGTATGGATATTTTTTCAAATAATATGAGATAACGTTCTACGTAACGTAAATCCTTTCCTATTTTTTATTTTGCTCCTATGTATTCAATTCTCTGAATACAATTTGGATCAAATGATATTTGTGCAAAAGCGTAAACTTCACTTAAAAAGAATTTTTTATACAGGGTGATTCTTAAACCTATACGCATAAACTAGGAATTTTTTATAGCTGAGGACAAACAATGAGTGAAAAAATATGAAGTAAAATATTTGACAACTTTTGGCACCATCTTTGCGCAAATTTTTCGCATATTCAAATTTTCGTGTAACATCTTGTGAACGGTTTCTTTGTTAACGTTTAACTCGTCAGACAACGCACGAATGCTTAGGCACCGGTCAGACGTGATCACTGCATGCAAACGGTCAACATTCCCGTCAGTACGAGAGGTGACGGGAGCTCCTTCACGTGGATCGTCTTCTACTAATTCACACCCCTCCTTGAACCGTTTTGCCCATTCAAACACCGAGGGTTTTTCGTCAGATTTCACTAAAAATTGAATCACAACACGTTGCTTGTAATATGAGACACTCATTTTCACGACGCCACTAAAAAAGTTACTTAAGGAAGGTCACCCCTCTCTAGAAAAACATTGACGAACGATGCAGTGTTGCCAGTTTCCGAGTTATAACTAAATTGCCGGAACTTAATTGCCGCACCTCATATAATAAAAACACTCAACAAAATTTATAGTTGCGTGATTGGATTTATCCATTTTGTAACTTATGTCACTGTTTATAAATAGTGATTTAAATACAACTTACAGCAGACGTAAAAGAGAAACGTATTGACGCGACACCGACTATTACAGTGTTCCGTAAATAATTAAAACTACAGTAGAGTAGGAAAACTACACAAAACAGTATGGGTATTTTTGAAGCACTACCTCTCTTGTTTATGCCCGCCTCTGGACAAACTGTATTGATTTGCTTTTAGATTTTCAAAGAGAGCATAAAAAGTTGTGGGATTGTACCAAACATTAATTTATATCTACATCTATTTATATCTGGAAAATATTAAAAAAACCATCATCATATAAAACTAACCTTTCACATCCTGTATATTGAAAACGAAACGTTTTATTTTAAGATCTAGATAATGCATTTAAATTTATGCGTATAGGTTAAGAATCACCCTGTACTAAAATGTAGCTGCATTTTATAGGGCACTGTTAAATCCCGGAGAAAAAACTTTCAGGAAAAATGTAAGAGCTATATATTTAAAAAGGGTCATAAAATATCTCCTTAAATGGAAAGACGACGCTGTTTTGCATAACTTGTGCCGAAGCAAAATTAATTTGTACTTTGTAAGCAAACTACGCTGCAAAAGTAAAATCGCATTGAAAACTGCATTCGAAACATCAGTAAAATATTGTGTATCAGTGAAAATTAGTAAACTTAATTTTCATAAAATTTTAGTGATAATATTTTTCTTTCGCAAATTTATTTCATTAAAATAATACAGTTATTGTTTAACGAAGCCATATTTTTATATAACATCGATTCCATGAATAAGACTAACTTAAAGTAGTATCTGTAAACAAACAAAAACGTAAGTTGTTTGTGTGGAAACGTCAATATTATGTAATTCCTAATATTTTTTATTGAAAATCAATGGTCCTTATAATGCTTACGTAGATACCTAACGACGATTTTGTTCAGTTTACATGAGCATTAAACGAGGAGGAAGTATTTCTTTGAATTTGTTACAAATATTTATTTTATACTTTATTATAATAAACATTTTTTGGTTGCTTTAATAGTGAAATATATAAAATTCTTTTAAATAAAATATAGAAAGGGTTTCTAATTCGTTTTATTATTATACAAACTTCAATCAAAATATACTGTCCCTGGTCATAGTGAATAAAAGGAACAACTTTTTTATTTTATATTTTACGGCAAAACACTCTTGATAAAAAGTTTTGTTTGTATTTACAATGAGATGGCCATGGACAAAATTATGTATGGGTCCAGAAAAATAAAAAGGTCAGTGTTATTAGCTGACTCGCATTTCCAACTGCGCTTTTAGTTTTAGTTATTTACGGAATACGGAACACTGTAATAGTCGAGGTTATAGGGGCATACATATCAAATTAGCCTCCCCCCCCCCCAAAAAAAAATATTCGTAAACAATTCACATACATTTCAGAACCGAAATTAGAATACAGTCCACCCGGGGCTTTAGCCCCCCAGAATTGATAACCAAACTTCGCCCATGCTGTTAGTGACAGCCACCTACTGGATCCTAAAATGTTGGACAAAACCAATCACTTAACTATTATAAATTTTGTTATTGACTGTTTTCATTACATACGAAGTGTGGCATTCCGGGAATTTGTCAATGAAAAAACAAGCAACTCTAACTCTACACAACGATTTCAGGAAGCACCCTTGGTAATCCTTCGCAGTTAACCCGTTCAGCACCACGGTTACAGCTTCTTTGACCTCCTGTACGCCGCCATGATGAGTTCCCTTGAGGTGCGACTTCATCTTGGGAAATAAAAAAAATCACAGGAGATAATATCGGGGCTATAGGGTGGGTGCGGCAACGTTGGAATCTCTTCTTTTTTGCCAAAAACTCTTGCACAATGAACGAGGAATGGGCTGGCGCGTTGTCGTGCTCCAAGATCCAGCCGTTCTCAGCGAATTCGGATCGCATACGGAAAACGCGGGCCCGCAGCCGTTCCAGGACGCCAACATGGAACTGTCCAGTCACTGTCTGGCCGACAGGAACATATTCACGATGAATGATGCCGTGGATATCGAAAAAACGATCAACATTGCCTTCAGTCGTGACTTGGACATCCTCGCTTTCGTTGGCCGCTCTCCACCCTTTTCCACCCACTGCTGACTTTGTTTACGGGTCTTGGGGTCATACTCAAATATCCAGGTCTCATCTCCAGTGACTACCCGACTCATCCAGTCTCTACCGTCGCTCCGAATGCAAGACGACAAATCTCTTTCTGTTCACGGGTGAGAACTTTTGGCACCATCTTTGCGCAAATCTTTCGCATGCTCAAATTTTCGTGTAACATATTGCGAATGGTTTCTTTGTTCACGTTTAACTCGTCAGATAACGCACGAATGCTTAGGTGCCGGTCAGACGTGATCAGAGCACGCAAACGGTCAACATTCGCGTCAGTACGAGAGGTGACGGGAGCTCCTTCACGTGGATCGTCTTCTACCGATTCACGCCCCTCCTTGAACCGTTTTGCCCATTCAAACACGCATGTTTTCGACATGCACTCGTCTCCATACGCCACCTGCAATTTTCGAAGAGTTTACGATCTACCTCTGCCTCTCAAACCAGGTGTAACTAGATGGATTACTTCGTTAGAAGCTCATTTCTATGGCACAAAAGATTAATCCTATGTATGGCAGCGCCATACACACACTGCAGGACTTACTGAAGGATCAATTAATTCGCGATGACATACGTTACATTAATAGATACTTTCTTTCTTAGTGCAATAAGGAAATTGGAATCGTATGGACTATCACTAAATGAACAATTTGACATAATGAATGATGTACAAAAAAATATATACGACGGCAATAATATACAGTCAGTGGTACGATAAAAGACAAAATGCAAAGTAGTTTGAAAACAAATCCTTATAAATGAAAATTTGCAAATGGTCGTGAACATTTCCGAAATTCTCGGAAATTTAATATAACTAGCCATTCTGCATATTAAGAGTTTAATTCAAGGTACACCTACAGCCGCAAGATTTATGACTTTTTTGGTGGAATTAGAGCCATTGTTCGTAATTATACTCTCGTAATAAATTACTTCTGTTTAGAAGTATGCGCCAATGGTCATTACCTGCAGAAGTACGACTTCTCATTTTCCCGCTTTCGCAGATTACAGAGGCTTTGTCGCCTGTGCTGATTATAAAAGCTTTAGCAAGACCTGCTCGCTAGCTGCTCCCCTTACCTTATATCTGCTTCAAACGAGGAATTATAACAATGAAACTGCTGTCCTTACAGCTCAAACCAGCGGCGCACGTCCGCAAGGTCTCATACAACTAAAAAATATCACGGCGCCAACCGTACTTCTATCTGTCAACGCGGTAATATCCTGGATTTATGCAAAAATGAAACAACTTAATATATATTTCCTTGAAAATAAAAACTAATTTGTCCAAAGCTGTACTTTTGGAGTAATAGGTAGTATGCAAAATCACCTCCCAACTGACAATTTGATATTTTATAGGAACTACAATAACACTTCAGTTTTATCAGCTAATATATTGTATAAAATTGTCACGGAAACATACAGGGTGATTTAGAACTTATCTAAAAAAAATTGGGAATAGATGCGTCATGAATGGAGTCAATATCGTAAAAAGAATTTTTGTAAAATCCTTATAGTTTCCGAGAAAAAAATTATTGAAGTTCTAGTAGTTTCAACCTTTACATAGCTGGGCTGCTGTAGTTTCTAGGCGATTTCAAATATCCGACTATTTATCGTATTAACTTTTTTGTGATGAAAGTATTTACATTAGTGCAGTGAGTGCAAGTGTAGTACAAACGCAGACGTGACGCGGAAAATTTGCAACCGAATCATAGAGAAGATGGAGGTCCAGGGCGTCCACAGCATATTGCAGCAGTGCGGTATCATACAAGAGGCTCAATTATATTCGTATCATGTACAGTGTGTTAGCTAGCATTAATACCAGGGGATTAGACGAGGACGACCGGTACCATGACCGCCACGAAATTTTGTTAGATAAGTTCTGAATCACCCTGTATATTTGCCGTATAAGCTGTTTTATTATTTAACGTTCTTGTGATAAATTTATATATTTCAGTTGCTGACAACAAAATAATGGTGCTTACAGCTATAATAAAACAAAGTATTTACAAAGTAATAATAATACGGCAATAAAACACAATTAATTGTTTTATAACCTGAAAATTATAAAACTATTTTACTCATTGGACTGTCAGTATAAACATACCTAAGTAAAAATGAAATTTGTTCATTATAATAAAATCCCTAAAAACTATAGAAATATCACTAAGAGAAACACATTTTAGAGAAATTCCAAGATTTATTTAATCTGGATTTAATTTAATCGCGTTTTGAAATTAAATTATTTAAAAAAAAAAATTGATTACAGAAATATTATTTTGGTTTGCCAAACAAATTTTTAATATATTGTAACCATCAAACTTGATTTAGTTAAATCGCAGTTAAACTTCATTTAGCGAACCGCCCGTAAGACTGAGACTCAGTTTCCACCAATTCTTTTCAAATAAAAAATGTAGTCTGTTCATTAAGAATTCTACAGTGATACCATATCTTCTTATAATTGAGAACCTGGAATAAAGTGGAGATAAAAGAATAAATCCTTTAGACATGGAGTGTAGATAACAAGATAGCTATTCGGGGGCTACTCTAATTTAGTGACGCAAAAGGTTATTAAGAAGCCGAAATTGTATAAAATGGGAATAAACCTCAATATACTTCAGATGTGATTTTTTATTAATATCAGTTCCTCCACTATATTGTTATATTACCTAAAGTTAATTTTAATCATTAGGATTTGTTAAAACGCAAAATCGGCAGCATATACAGGATGTCAGAGGTTTAACTGTCATAAATTTAACAAGCTAATATACATCAAAATGAACAAAAAAAAACTTATATGACAATAATTTTCGAGAAAAAAAAAATAACAAATCTCCAATTTCATATTTTCACCAAAATTTAATATAAAAAATCATTAATTCTACCATTCTCTGTTAAAAAATAAACTTGCAAAACAGTTGTCTAAACTAAATTCATTAATTTTCACAAAAGTTGTTTATCCTTGGATTTTTTGTCATCACTAACTAAACAAGCTGACACGTGGTAGGCAACTCACAAACCGCTCGCCTGACGCAGCGTGTATGCGCATTGTTGCCACGTTGTGATAAAATTCCTTAATATAAGAACTTTGTGAGGTCATCTCAAATCCGCTGTTTATGAAACAACAATAGAAAATGAAACAGATTTAAGACAGCGAATCATACATGAATGTCCTCAAATCAGACAAATATTAGGAAGGTTTGAAAGTGTACGACAGTCGCTGAGGCTTTTCTGATATTTTACTAAGTTAATTTTGAAATTAATTAGATATCAAAAAAATAGTTCGGAGAGATCTTAAAGCCGTCAAATCAGAGAATCATAAAAATCTATATCTAAACACGCTTTCTGAACTGCTTACTTAAAATATTCAATAATAGTATTAATGTTAGACCAGCCATCAGTATATTTAATCAAGCTGATATTATTATTAACGATATGGGATATAACAATTTTTGTATACATTATAATCTGTGAATTATATTTTTATCTATTTAAATGTACTAGTGTAACACTTTTTTCAGTGTATGAAGTTGTAAAGTAATACAAACAACAAATAATTTTACACGTGCGAACGAATTCCCTTCAGCCTGTTTTCCCGTTCAGGCCTGTTTTACGTGCAGGTCCCAACAAGTCCTAATGCAGAGCACTTCCTTGAAAATTATTCATTATTTATTACACATGGCAGGTTAAACAGAAGCACAGTTAAAAACACCGCGAATCGCAATTTCATCCTCCACTGTCCTCGCTAATTCGTTTTCAAAATGTTGTTCCCTTTTCTTATACTTTTTCCGCGATAACAGTTATACATAAATATTGCATTAAAACTCTTGTGGAACTGTGGCTTATAAAATTGGTTGGGTAGCACCATCGAATTCATTTATTTTTATTGTAATATAATTTACAAGGGGATTCGAAAGTGGCGCATTTTTGTATAAATAACTGCTTCCTGAATTACGGGATGGTATCTTCAAATGTGGTTCAATAAAAGAGCCTGCTCCATGTTGTAGCTTTAAACATAACAGCCTCGGTACAGAAATATAACTAGTGACATCTTGTGGGTTTTATATGAAACACTTCCACGATAATTTCTCTTAACCTTCGAAGTACAACTAGCTCCTGATCGTTACGATCTATAATATAAACGATGAATATTACCACGTTTACTTTTGTTATTCTAGATTTCTTTAAAAATTCTCGTCCTATGTCCGCGTACACCATGGCTTTATGGGCAATTTAAGATCCTTGGGCAGCGACATATCACGTATTGTGTATAAAATGTTGCAATTGGAGATCTTTTGTAGGTCGCTCAAACGTAGCCGGTATGAAGTGGCAGTAAAAAGCGAAATAGGAAATACGGCCTTAACAAAAAGAAAATCGATAATTTTATCAGTATTAAAGGAATTTTCGGTAACGAGGATCCCCTTATCGAATGGAATCGAGGATAAGCTTCAATACACATTGGGATACATGCGTTGAATCCTTGAAAAAAAAATCTTTGTAGGAGCTTTCGCTTTCTATACGTTCCAATACAATTTCAATAAAAGCAATTATCCGACCTACATCGTCAAATCTCAAGTTCAGCTCACTTATTAACTAACAATACATTTCAGGCCAATCAGTAAAATATACGCTTCTTCAAAACAAGGTTCGATATAAAAATAGTATTTTTACTGCAATCGTCTAAATTTTTCAAACGTCCTGTATTTAAAAAACAATTCATTATTATTTGATATACAAGCGATTCAGTTATAATGTCATTAATTTTAACAGCGCATTCGGAAGGTCCAATAAAGTACGCTACAAATTTTCTGATGAAGCGTTCGAGTATTGAAGGGAAAAGCGTTGCCATTCAGGACCGCATATATAACAACAGTGATACATTTTTTTTTAACGACAAATTTTTAGTATGCAATGTAAAATGTATATATTTTGTATATTTTTTGAGGTCCCTTTAAAAATTATTGCATTTTTAAGGTATTTCTTAAGCGTTTTTTCAAGTTCTGACGTAAAATTCACAAATCCGCGAAAAATACCAGGACTTTCAGAAGTCTGCGATTCATCTAGCCTTGTAATTCAAATGCTTCGCAAAATTTTATATATTATTAAATAAAATATACCTGTTTTTTGTCATCTCTTCGTTTTTGGACCAGTATGGAATAACACAAAAATATATTTCACTTTTACACCGTTTGACCCTATAGTCAAAGATTCGCCCTGTATATAATAATGTACTTCTAGTTGTTCAAAACAAAACACTCTTATTGCTTGAAACAATTCCTTCAACTTTGCTTTTAGTAATTCATTACATTTAATAACGAAGTTGTGCGGTATCGATAACCACTCGAGAAATTCTGTTCCTTGAATTTCTCAAAGTAATATACTAATTAAGTAGCAGTAATCACGGTATAAATCAAAAACTTTACCCTTCAACCTTGCGACTCCTGCCTCTAATGCGCAAAACAATAAATTTCAGTCATGTTCCCAAATTTTATTTCCCAATGATATAACGCCATGGAAGATATATCTATTTTTTGCCATCACCAGATATTACTCCGTCTTGAGTGATTTGTGTTATTGTAAGTTTCTTTCTTCTTCGACGGATTTCTATTTTTTGCACACTGGAAGACAATACTGGTAGAGAAGACTGGTGCTATTTGTATTGAATTTGAGATAGTGTCACAAATCACTCATCTTTCCATTTTAACGAAAATATAAGACGCGGACGCCTAACCACTCTAGCTGTATTATCAAATCCTTTATTATAGGGATGTAACTAACCATATAGATTTATTTACACAGGACTGACTGTATTAATACAGCATTCTAAGAACAATATTTCCACATTAGTTTCCCTAATCTGATTTAATAGCGCAGCTTGATTATGTTAATAAAATAGATAAAAGTTGTTATGGATGAAAGCTTTTATATGATATTTTTCTTAGCTCTTCTAATCAATCAAACCCAAAGGAGACAACAACAACATCCAAAATTGTTTCTGTCGTAACATCTTTAAGTCTACTCAAGTTTTAGATTGAAGACTGACAATAATTAACACTTTGTGCACAATATATTAAATTAATGGTGATTTTGACGTCACAAATATTCATATAAAATTAACTTACACTAGCAAAATCACATTGAAAATATTGTTCGTGCAGATAAAATTGCATTGAAACTATTTTGCAGCAGCGAATTCCAAAATGTAATGTAATTTTGTTAGTACATTTATTATTGTTACTCATATTATTTACTATTGTTAATGTTTTTTACGCAATAGTACACATTACACTATATACAGGGTGTTAAAAAGGGTATAAAATATTTCAGGACGCAATAGTATGAACCAAAATAAGCAGAAAAGTCTTAATATACATGGATCCGCAAAGTAACGGTTGCGGAGATATGGACCACTATTCGTTTTTCAAACATTTTATTTTATTAGGAATAAACCGACAAAGGAAGCTTTGAACAAACAAAAAACAAAGTTGCAGAAGATGTTCAAAATTGCCTTCCGTTCATTTCCAAGCAGGCACGACATCTTCGTCTCAACGATATTCGAACTCTTTCGAAAACACCTTCCTTAATTTGGATTTCTTGACACCTTTGATTAATCCGTAGCTGCAGCTCTTCCAGGCTAGAGGAGTACCATACACTAATGTCTTCAAATATCCCCAAACAAAGAAATCTAGAGGGTTCAGATCAGGTGATCTTGGAGGCCATAAAACAGGTCCGGCCCTTCCTACCCATCTATGTGGAAAAGTTTGGTGTAAATGCTCTCTAACGGCCATGGAAAAATGAGCTGGACCACCATCATTCTGGAACCACATTTGTATGAGTTTTTGGAAGACATTCCTTTGAATCAGAGGCAAAAATAAGTGAATCTTTCAATAAAGTGTTACTGCACTTGAGGCATAGTAAAACTAACCTAGTGTTGGAATAAGTGTATTAATCTTGATACTCTAGTATAGCTTTTCCCGTGTAGTTAGTATTAAAATCCGACGTTCACCTTTAACGGTCTATCGACCTCTACAGATTTCCGTACACGGATTGAATGTGAAGGTGTCATTCTATTAAGTTTCTATCAGATGCTAGTTAAGTAAACCCATTAGAAATGGAAGGGGTCCGATTTTACCCTGACTATCCCAACATAATTTTAACAACTTCCTTCAAACCGTGAATATTTCTAGACAGACAGCTTAATGCACGCTAAATTCCCCGTTGAGTTCCGACACGTCCTAATTGATGTAATTAATATGTTTTCTTTTTCTATCGCGCTGTTTGGCAGGAAACATCTCCCTTTTTGTGTAATATAGAGCCAATTATTGACTTGACATGTCCGTATAATGGTTATATGCGGTAATTCCTTGACTCCAGCTTTTACACTGCTCCGCTTAGCGCCATATACGGGATGTTTAAAAAAAAGGAAACAGACTTTGGGACACTTAAAACCTTTAAAGTGTAGTGCTAATACCATATGATAGAAACGGTTCTATTACGTGGAGGTGACACTTTTTGTGATTACGTGACGAAAACGGAGAGATGTGGTTGCCGCCTCTAAAAGAGAAACTGGAGAAACAGAGAAATTTTACTAGATATGATTGTTTTTATTGGCTAAATATTAGTATGTAGCTCGATCTCTTTCCTACATAGCATTTCTGCTTTTATATCTGCTTCCCCTGTTACATTTAGGAAAATAATAGTTATTATAATAGTGTAACATACAGATTTGGAAAGTGAGGATCTTGATGGTGAGTTGTGTTTTGCCGCTTGCGTGTATTTGTGTAATGCTACACGCATACTTCCACCACAACGTGTTCGCATCAGACAGTGTTGCCATGTGGGAAAAATTCAGTGCATGAGAATAATTTCAAAGAAGCATGAGGTTTGGAGAAAAAAACATGAGATGGCTTAATTTATCAAAAAACATCTCTTGACACAGCTTAATTTTTAATTACTTTTGTAATGCCATTTTTATTTCATTAAAAAGCATTATGTTCTGCTATTTTATCATAATATTACATTGTAAGTAGGTACTTACAGGTACTTACTTAAAAGTTATTAACCACGTAACCTTTCTAATTTATTTTATTGTTAGGCCGGGCGAACGTTGAGGCACAGGGTGACTCACGGGTCGTAAAATCTGTTGATTCCAGAAAATGTAGGTACTCTTACGGAATAGAGTTAAGAATCACTGCAATACAGCGTGAATACAACACACACACCGCATATCCGTAGACTGTCATACCCGTTTATGTATTCATTGCTAATTATTAAGAGAGCAGTCTACAATAAAGGACATTTCAAGTACCCAAATATTGTAGATACCTACCTCTATCTATTCAATTTTGCCCTCGATTTTGCCTTTATTTCTCGTTAGGTCTTTATTTTGGTAGATTTCAAAGAGTAATTTTAATAATTTTATTATTTCTTTTTGTTTCTATTAAAAAGCATGAGATTTTGTAATCAAAATATGAGAGCATGAGATTTCCTCGGAATGCATGAGCTCTTGCAAAAGCATGAGACCTGGCAACACTGGCATCAGTTGACCGGACAGTTAGATTTGCAATGGCGAATTGGCGTTGGCGATACGGAACCGATTACCGTAGTAGTGGGGAATGCTAGACCAATGCACGTCGCTGCGTCTGTTATACTTCGTACCTTCCCTGGGATGAAGCGGCAATTTCTACTTTCTCTGTAAAGATCCGCAATTTCCGAATCTGTATAAACATGTATTATAGAATAATCCCAAGGTATAAAATTAGAGCTATTGAAACTTCTGTCAAATATGAACGTTACAGTTCAAAATATAAAAAAGCGCCTTCGAAAAATTTGATTTTAAAAAGTAGTTGAAATAATCCAGGAACTAAAAAATTATGTATGTATGCCTCAATTTTTGTTTTTAATGAAACTAATAATTTTTCTTTAGTTTTATTAGGTTTTTGCCACACTTCTGAAAAAATTAAGATTAGTTAAATATGCCCTTGCGCCAAACGGATCAGTCAAGGGTTATTTTTGAAGCTAAGTTTGCCTAACCAAAAAATAACATAAATCACATCACTATCGCGCACTTCGTATTTTTGACGTTTCGAAAATCTCTCTGTTTTCGTTTTCAAAATAGTCGTAAAAATATTAAACGTATGTCAAGTTTGACAGTTTGAAATTTGTTTATTTGCTTCCATAGAGATGTTAAATGATTTTTATTTTATTGTTACTTACTTCTTCTTGATACAATTGTAGCCAACAGTGATCGATGTTTACTGAACAGTTTGATACACACTTTCTTCTCTTTTAATTTTCTTTTTGTTGCGTTATCTTCTTCTCTAAAATGTTTGCCGAACCCCATTTAATCAAATGACCGTTTTCCCAAGCATGTTCGCAAATTTTGGATTTTTCAAATTCGCGTCTTTTTATATAATTTTAATTTAATAGACCAAAATTAATTTCATCAAACAATGACATTTTTAATACTGTCTGTCGTTAAAGGCTGGTTGATGTTTTCAACCGGTTATAGTTAGTTTACGTCAGCAACTGACGAGTAGAAATCGCCTGGCGACCATTTAAATGCAGGACAGTATCCGACTTAGGAATGCGATAAACACTGCTGGTGTCAGCAACGAGGGAAGCTACCCTATTAAACAACGCTCTGTTCCTACATTACTTCGCCCCCCCAATAAATAAACCGGCAAGATAAATGAACCTGCGTAATGGCCTTTTAATTACGAACCACTATTTATTATATCAACATTTGTTCTCTTACCTCCGCCGAATTAATATGGTTGCTTGCTTCTTCAACTCACACGCCTCGCTCTGTTCACCTTCAACAACTTTATAGTTAATCGAATAGCTGTTTGCGCCATCATCAAATCTCCATAACTTTCCAATTAGCTTAGGGGATTCAGCGCCAGATTTCCACCTCCTGTAAAACTCCTATTTCACCTTCAATACGGAGTGTTTCGACGGTTACAAGCCTTGGGACCTATGAGGAAGTTAAGACATGATAATACAAGATAGCAATTCCTGTTCCAAAATGAGCAGGTCTAGAATCAGAAAATTGACACTGAGGAAGAGAACCTGTTTAAATTATCTAATAGAGTTCTTAGAAGAACAATGCAGGATATTAATTTTCAGTATTTGACTGGAAATCGTAAAAGTATGCTTGTTGAAGAAGACAAAATTGTAGTACGGCTAAGAGAATACTTAGAAAGAACTAAGAGAATTTGCTGCATCTAGCATAATTATATATTAGATGGATGACACATGGGTAAATGAGAGTCATATTGTATCCAAAGATTGTCAGGATGATGATCTTCAATACAGAGTGTTTCAAAAGAAGGTTACAAACCTTAGGACCTAGTTGAGGATGAGCAGGTTAAGACATGATAATACAAGATAGGAATTCTTAACCCAAAATATGCAGTTCTGGCATTAGAAGATTGACACTGAGGAAGAAAACATGTTTAAATTATCTGATGCAGTAGTTAGAAGAATAATGCATGATAAGAATTTTCGGTATTTGAGACGAAATCGTAAAAGCATGCTTGTTGAAGAGTTGTAGCACGGCTAAGAGAATACTTAGAAAAATCTAAGAGAATCTGCTGCATCTAGCAAAATGATATATTAGATGGACGACTATGGGTAAATGAAAGCCATATGCTATCCAAAGCATGGCAGGATGATGAACTTCAATACAGAGTGTTTCAAAAGAAGGTTACAAACCTTGGGACCTAGTTGAGGATGAGGAGGTAGGTTAAAACATGATAATATAAGATAGGAATTCTTGTCCTAAAATGTGCAGTTATGGCATCAGAAGATTAACACTGAGGAAAAGAACATGCTTAAATTATCTGATACACAGATATATAATGAAAAAGAACTTTTCATTTAGTAATATTAATACAGGTTTAAGTATTTGTAAGTGATTCGAAGTTTTCATGAAGTGTTAGAGAGTCCAAACGTAGATATATATCAAGTTTCATTTTGTACGTTCAAAAATCGTAGATTTATGGGCATCCGGATATTACACTCCAGTTACGTCACTGGCCAAACTGAATCCCACAATATCAAGAACTTAAAAAATTGGATCCCAATAAAATTGAGGCAATAACGTCGGGGGAGCAGCGCCTGTGCTGGGAAATCCAAGATTGCGAGTCTGCCCAGCGGCAGATTTAGAAAAACAACGTGTAACAGATCCTCCGGTCCAGATCATCCCTTGCGGTTAGAGTCGAGAGTAATTTGATGCATAGCTATTAATTTTTAATTCGGTTAATGAACCTTAAATAATTTTAAGTACGCATTAAATTAGCTGCTACTTTATGGAAGTAATTAATATTTCACGTAGGATCATCTAACTTGTAATCCGTCAAACAAAACAAAGTTAAAACCTCGTTGTTCAATTATTCAAAGTAATTAATTTTTAAATTATATCCAAATAAACACATCAATTAAGTAATTGCCATTTTAAATGTATTAATTTTATATTTAGATTAAAATCCTTTTCTTGTATTTTAATGTTTGAATTTTTCATAAGTACAATAACATCAACAGCGCTGAAATTTCTTTCTATTTAATCAAATTTTAAAAATATAATTACACTTTTTTAAAAATATAATGATACATACATTGTTTCTTGTTCACATGCATTTAGTAAAATTTAGGATAAGTGCGTACATGTTTGAAAATAACAACACTTTATAAAAGTGTGTCCTGTTTTTTATTTAAAGAAATACAGGGTGGTGAAAGTTAATAATTAGAATCATTTTAATATTATTTAATCTTAACATTTTTTATTTCTTCGTTCGATAAGAAATTCACTTCAACAATGCTCATCTGGTGTTATGACAATCAAAATGTCAGATTTTATCCTGCACCTGTAGCCATGCAACCATTAACACAATAATTTCATATTGTGTCTTGCCAACTGTAGTACATATTAACAATAAACAATTTCAATTTATATTTCTCTACTATTATTGTTTTTATAAGTTATAACGCCAAAAAAAAGGTAAAATGTACTGGAATATGCGATCGTATATGCTATAAGGATACATCCTTTGAATATCACTTCAGAAAAATTTGTTTGGTAAGAATTATCAAAGGCAAAATCAGGATTGAGTACAATATATGTACATATCTAGTTTTCTATAAAAAAATCCTTAGTAGGTACTGCAGCTTTGCGAAATTCTGAAATATTCCGGGAATATTTCGTTTGTCTGGTATCGATTTCATACATCCCAAAGAGCTCATGCTTCAACTGAGTTAAATTTTGATAGATTCCGATATTATTAACTTTCTCCATTTCAACTACACATACCGATATCACCGACTGGTCGACCCTTAAACTGTAATTCAACTTTTGAATTTATTAATGTCAAAAGCATGCATCGTACATTTACTGACAAGTCGTGTTATCATGAAATATTTGAAAGGGCCAAAGCAAAAGAGATCCAACATAAAAGACAAACTGAATGTGAACTAAGGGGAAATTTTGAGGGACATTTTCGGTACATATGAACGTGTTTTATTTCATCCAACATCTGGCGGCATTTTTTTATTTGTATGTCTCCTCCAAACTGTAAATATTGGAGATGATATTTCATCACACCCCTCAAAGAGAGCGTCAAAGGAGGCGGTTCCTACAGGCGATGGCAACTTAAAAATTTTAACTCGATGATCGAAAAGTTTAAAACTATGAAAATCCATTAGAATTATACTCTCTACCGAGAAAAAACTCTCCCTGAAACGTCAATCACAACTCCGGGATTAATGGACCTTTTTTAACAATTACAGGGTGGGACGCGATATACAGGGTGGCCCTCCGGAAACTACATCTATCGCATCTGAGAAAATACTAACCGGAAAAATTTGAAGAAAATTTAGTAGCATGGTAGAACACAATTAAAATATCTACAACTCTTCAGCAGTTCCAGTTATAACGGAATACAACACTAGCATTGTTGGGACCGTTAGATTCAGCATGCGGCCACAAGATACAGCTAAGTATTGCATCACGTCTACTCAGGTTCCCTTCTGTCGGATAAGTCGTCGGTTGCTTCAACTATGGCATACTGAAGAGAGCCAACAAGCTCGAAAGCGGCATATGTCTGGTGTGCCGCTAAGGGATGACTTTGACAGTTTGCTAGTACCTTCAGGTGTTTACACATATTAATTTTATAGACATCTGTTTCCTGTGAACCACCTTATATAAATAATTAAATACTACTCTAGAAAGGATTACAATACACAAGAATATTAATTATATATCTTAATGCAATGTTATTATTTACTCTATTGTATGATTTTTCTTCTAAAAAAAATGTTTTCTTTTTATTCACTTAACCGTGCACATGTTTGTATAATAATTCTTAACATCTCGATCGCCTTTATACCTTTATACTTCATTACCAAATAGTAATTAGTACCTACATTAAATTATGTTATACAAACGAATTTGGGACTAATAGTCAAGCTGCAACTAGAATGCTGAGTACGATCAATAGAAAACGTCTCCGGCCGACAAAAAATTCAGGTCACATTCGAACCGTCCCCGTAGCTTCCATTCGAGTGCCTTATTGTTAGCCTTTGACCTTAGGGATTCGTTTAAGTTCGTCCCGGTCCCCGGATAGTATGAAAACGTAATTATAACAAATATATTTGTTCTAGGGTGCGAGTGAATGAGAGGCAGGAAGACCTGGACTGGCAGCTGGAAAGGGTCTGGGCATGATCACGTGGCTGCTGGTCTATTCTCTGTGGCTGATAGTATCTGCGGGTATCCAGTTGGACCAGCAAGTGGCCGTCAGTGTCCCCGGAGATATTCTCCTTGGCGGATTATTCCCCGTTCATACGAAAGGGGAACGATCGCCATGTGGCTCTCAGATCTACCACCGCGGCGTCCAACGGCTGGAGGCGATGATGTACGCGGTCGACACCATCAACAAGGACCCGAAGATACTACCGAACGTCTCGCTTGGCGTCCACATCCTCGACACCTGCTCTCGCGACACTTACGCGCTCAACCAAAGCCTTCAGTTCGTGAGAGCGTCCTTGAACAACATCGACACCTCCGCGTACGAATGCCCGGACCATTCCGTCCCCAGGCCGCGCAACAACTTCTCCGGACCCGTCTTCGGCGTGGTGGGGGGCTCGTACAGTTCGGTATCCCTCCAAGTCGCCAATCTACTAGGACTCTTCCACATACCGCAGATATCGCCGGCTTCCACTGCTAAAGCGTTAAGCGACAAGTCACGGTTCAAGTATTTCGCGCGAACAGTACCTCCAGATACTTTCCAGTCCAGCGCTCTGGTGGATATCGTCAAAAGTGTGAACTGGTCGTACGTTTCGACGATCTACTCCGAAGGATCTTACGGAGAGTATGGCATCGAGGTGTTCCACAGGGAAGCCCAGGAAAGGAACGTCTGCATCGCTACAGCAGAAAAGGTTCCAAGTGCAGCTGACGACAAGGAATTCGACAACATCATTTTGAAACTGAAGAAGAAGATCAACGCCAAGGGAGTCGTCCTGTTCACCAGGGCTGAAGATGCAAGGTGAGTACCATCTCCTAAACCTGCTTTTCAACTTTATTTATTGCTTTTATCTCAGTATTTCTCAATATGTTTCCGATTTTTCACAAAAACGTTGTTTGTTTTATTCGGAGCTCCTTAAGATTAAGGATGCCACCAACGTAAAAATTAGCACCATCGCGAAAAATGGTCAAACAGCTGTTCGCAGTTCAAAGCCTGTTCGCATCTCGAACGACGGTTATTATTGGCGCCAATTTTGCGAGAGAAGAGGGTTTTGCTCCATTTTTTGAACATCGAGCCAAAATTAGGTCTCCCAGAGCACATGATTAAAGTTTTTGTACTGTGATAATGAACTATGTATAATCAAAATAGAAGGAAATGGACAAAGTGAATAAAATCTAAAAATACGATATGAGTGTAATCTACGAAGCTAATACATCACCTTGTAACATTAGTGGAACAGTTAAATATGTCGAAGCATGATTGATAACTCTTGCTCATATAATTAGTATACGTTTTGTAAACAGGAACAGATTTAAGCGCATTTATTCGTCAAATAGACAAATATAAGATTACATTAGAACCAGTTTGAACGCCTACATGAAATATTGAAGTTAATATTACTTGAAATATCCCTTGGGTAAAAGTTTGTATAAGAAAATTAAGAAGCAGTAAACAATTCCAACAACTGTGAAGTGCTATAAGGTAGATTAATATCATCAGCTTAAAATTAAGGTATTTAACAGGTTTCCTTTAATTTCTTCCAAAGTCATTAATATGACTTGAGTTCTAAATACTCGCGTATTTTAATTTTGGCCTAACAAATAAGTAAGTAGATAGCGCCTTGATTGTCGAGAATTTAATAATGAGACTTTAGGCATTAAATGGTGCTTGCCCAATTTGAGAGATAAGAGTTAAAGATTACACCTAGGTTTTTAAATCGTGTCAATATATCATTCATACAATAGTCCTACTGTATAAATATAATTTTCTTTGTAAAACCTGCACATAGAAAGCATATAGTTCAGTGTCATATAAAACATCATTAATTAATGTACGAAATAGTAGAAGCCAGAGTACTGATCCCTGCGAAACCCCATCATTTCATTAAATAACTGGACTTAAGGAGTATGTCAATCCAAAGTTACACAATTGGTCATGATCAAGGCTGTACTTTCGACAGATTCTTGCAAAAAAACGAGTTTGATACTACTTTTATTTAAAGACTTATTAACTAAAACCAGAACTTTGCTTTAATCGAGAATAACTTTTTCTCGGCACACTGTATTTTACACGAGGACGATTTTATAATTGATTCAAAAACATTGCCGAATTTATTTAACTTTAAAAGTGAATTTGTTTTGCTCAACTTTCCGTCTTAAATGATACTTTTTCTCTGACACATACCCTGACTTCATCAATTTGGAATAAAATTCATGCGTCTATTCTAGCTCCTTCCGTAGACGTCTGAAGGAGCCGAATTAGCAATAAAAAGTTCCAAAAAAAGAACAAATAAATCTTCCCTGTGTAGTATAAACGAATCTGAGTAACTATTTATATATCATATAATTTTATAAAGGAACATATAGTTTCATATATCCACATATTGCTCGAGTGTAGTTGATTGATATTCTTCTCCAAACGGACTGGCAGAAAGGATTTGAATTTAAAGAGAAACAAGGATAGATAGGCTACATTATTTTAAAGTGACGATTTTTCGTTAAATAACAGTGAAAAGTTTTCGTTCACTGTTTTTAAAGAGTTGGTGGAAGAATAAAAATAACAGGAATTCTTTCAGTAACTAAACATTTCCCATTTAGAAACAACTTCGCCCATTAAATTTTAAGTTCTAACGGGATTTGCATATATAGAAACCGATTAGCTACTTATACAACCCGATCAATTTATACCGCCCTCGTATCCGGAAAAAGAAATTCTCATTTTATCTGAATTTGGTAATAAAATAAGAAGAACTTTTACCACACACACAAACTGTACTAAAGTGATTTCTATATATACGCTTTTATATTGTGATACATTCACAATGAATTATATATCATATGCTTCATAGAAGAGTAAGCAAATAATATGCATTCCTTTGGGCTCAACAATTTACTGAATTGTTACCGGTTGTATTTCAAAATCTAAACAAAATTGCACAAATACTCAATTAGAGAATCTAATGACGTTTCACCGTAGATACAAATGCCCCCACTTAGGTTTTTGGATATACAGGGTTAACTTACAATAAGTACAAACATTTTAATCACGTGCTCAGAGAGACCTACAGAGAATAGAAAATTTATTTTGGAATTCTAGCTCGATGTTTAATAAGGCTCTCTTTTACCCCGGGAAATCGACGTCTATGGGAATCATCAACCAAGATGGCTAGTAATATCAACTACCATGCTATTGTCTTTTACGGTGTTATTGTCAAACATTTTTGTTAATCATAATACCTAAGTACCTACTAGATAATAGTTAATCCGGTTAGCTGCAGTATTTTGTATTGGTTCTTCGTTGCACACAGCTAAAACAACATTTTCACTCATTACAGGTCCGTCAGAATTATCCACTAGCAGAATACACAGCCCGTGTTAAACAAAATACATATCTACTCTAAGAAATTTAATGTAAGGAATACCTACTAACAGAAAACTCATAACTTAATTATAAAATCTTGTACGATTGCCATAGGTCTGGATCTGCTCTTGACTCTAGGAAAACAAATAGCATATTAAATTACTATAAAATGTTTACACTTAAAAATTAGTCACTAATACTGAACCATAACCTAGAATTTAATTTTTCGCGTGTTTTTTGTGTATCTACAAACATTACTGAAATGTCGAGATTGAAAAGGTGCTGATTTATGGAAAGTGTGACAAGTGCTTATTATCGTGTGGCAGTGTAATACCAAAGACAATTTCCAAGTAGAAAAAATATTATGCCAAATCCTCTTTAAACCTCATTGAACAGCTGCTGCAATGCCTTGGCGATAAACATGTGACAGTGTTTTTATGTATGTATTTGCGTACATTTGCGTGTGTTTTTTGTTCCCCTTTGTGGTTTTTATCGATGGAGAAAATCCACCTGGTCGTGGTCGTCGGACCGAGTCCTCGCTTTAAACAAAAGCACTCAATTACAAAAATGTTTGCAATGACATGTTTTAATGTAAACAAGTAAGAAAACAGAAAATGATTCAACTTTCTTGAAATCTCTCCAAACATCAATTCTGGAAATAAATATCAATAAGGTAGGAGCTGCCTCTATGTGCTACCATATCGTGTTTCTCATTAAATCATTAAATAATCCTCTACCTTTTGTAAATAAATTTGTTCCCTTTACCACTACCTTTCACTTACAAAATATACCTAAACTCGCGACTGACAGAAGGTCAGAGTCGGCAATGAATAGGAGCTTAATATAGTCTTGAAAACATCGCTTTATAAATAAGTGGTAAATTTCCTCTGTCGCCTTTTAAAATATTTGTACTAAGTCATAGTTAACCCTGTATAAGGGCCTTTCATATGAAGATGTTTCCAAAAACGCTACGTCATCAGGATACAGGATAAGAGATACAATACCTACGTGCAATTTCACGTAAATATTTATGTAGCTTTGCTCGTCGTAGATGTAAATTTTATTTGCTTAATCCTGTAGCAAATTAGTTATAATAAATGAGACAAAAACACTTCACCTTCCCTACGGTGGAGCTAACCTTAACAAAGTCGATTCTGGCAGATTATAAAGAATAATTTACATCATTTGCACCCCGCAAAATACACAACCTCCGCACGTTTAACCTAATTAGTAGAACCAACAGTTTTATTTACTTAAGACTACTTTAAATTATTAATCGTAACTTAACACAAATATTTGTTTGCTCCATCCACAACTCAAGAATATCCTTACGAAAATAAGCTTGTTAATATTAGACCCTTGTTCTTAATTATGAAATAATTTATGTCTACACCCCACCCCAGAAAACACAACATTTTATTAACTTTGATTTCCGTGCACAATACATTGTTTAATATTTTAAGGTAGAGTGATATTCGACGGCTTTAAATTGCTTTTGCCTTGACTGGGGATTTATGCGAGAATTCTAGGTATATCCATAATATTATTCAGGATTACCATAACAATATCGTGAATCCATGCAAGGAATGTTAACGTCCTGTTGCAACAAATTTATGAAAGGAGACTGCTAAGATTTAAGATCACACAAGCTAAGAATTCATAATTACTAACAAACTAATTCACTAAAGCAATCCAAAAGGTACAACGTCTGTATATTTATTCGAATGCCGTAGACAGGATAACATCAAGCTAATCTAAACTTTTCTGGGGATCATGTGGTGTATGGGAGCATTAGTGTTATTGGGTTAAATTGTTAAGCACATGTGAAGGTGCTACGACGATGATGAGGCATATTATATGGAACTAGGCCGAAGTTTCGGACTCCTCAATTAAAGCATATAGTAGTTGCGATGTATGACTTTCCATACTGAAACAGGACATGGTTTGATGAAAAGTTTCAATGATTTAGGCAAAATTAGACAAAATGCTATGGACGAAGTTATATCCAAAATTATCCTTGATAATACAAGGCCTTAATGTCAATCAAAATAAATATAAGGGTACCAGATAAATATTTCACGGATTTAAAATATGAAAACACTTCAACATTCTGTTGTAATAAAATATTTACTTCTATTGATATGTGCTCAATTCAATAAAACAGATGCCTTACATTTTCACTTCAGTTGTAACTCATATCATTTAGTGTTTGTCAAAGTGCAGTAACACAAAATAAAGGTTATGAACTTTAGGTATATTTTTCCTTTATCCAGGATTTAAGGTTCAAACAATTATCGATAGGTGTTGACCTATAATTATAACTATTAAAACTAGTTTTGCAGTACGCTGTAAACCATTTTTCTCTGTTATTCTTCGACATAATGACTGCATATTTTAACTGTACGTCTATTTAATAATTATCTATGACTTCTTTTTGTTAGAAATTCGATAATAATATCTAATAAAAATGGAAAAATAATTTTGCAACTGGGTCGACATTTGTTTTCCTTATAAGAGAAAATTCGGCCTTGAGCAAGTCATAGATATATTTTTTTAATGACTGTTCACGTTTCTCTCAGTTCAATATACAGGGTGAGTCAGTCATAATGTCATTAATTTTAAGAGGAGATAGGGAATAATGAGTATAACACGAATACGCGATTAAAAAAAAATTTAAATGCATATTTACGCCGAAAATAAATATTTTCAATTCATTAGGTAAACCCCCTTTTCAGACTGTCACTCACCGCTCACAGCCTTGATCGTTTACAGCTCACAGTTCAACTCGATGTCGACCTGATGCTACGTTGCCAAATTGAAATATTTTCCTAGTATTGACTATTTTTTCTTGCTCAGTTCAGCCAATAATAATTTAAAATGTTAATATCCAATGAAATCAAATAATAATAATCAAATAATTATATTCAAAATTACAAGTAACGCGGTCCATTCAGGTTTTCCGGTAGAATATACGGTCCTCGTACACTCCTGCCTATACGTTGACAACAAATCGCCTCTGAAAGCAAAACCGACGACTAGCGTGTGGATTTTTGTCTAACCAAATGTGGTTGTTATGACTGCAAAGAAATTAGCTTGGTTACAGTTTAAAAAATATTTTACATTGAAATTACAAAACTCCAACGTATCTAATAATAAACCGAGTAATAAACCATTTAGGTACATTACATAAAAAACATATACCCAATGGGTAAGTTATTAAGAGAAGATGAAAAGTGTTTCGTTTTTAAATATTAGTAATAAAAAACCCTGATTTGATGCTCATAAAAGTTATCGAATCTTGACCTACCGTATTATTAGGTCAATAACCTAGTTACCTAGTTTTTGTACTGTTATTTAACGACAAGGAGGAAAGTTAACTTTTTTATCTAGATACATGAATGAATTTTGCTTAAATATTAATAATTAATAAAAACAAATTTAGATAATAAATAAATGTTTTCGAATGTTGGGTTATTATAGTTTAATAATTTTGATATTACGTTTTCACCACGTTTTACAATTGAATATGAATTTTTATTATTACTCGTACAATTAATTATTTAGTTTGTGGTTACGTACATCTAGCCTAGAAATGTATTATTTTTTTTAAGTGGTATGGTACTAATCTGTTTAAAATGCCAGTTCGAGTAAAGTTGCACTCATCCATAGCACTTTATTAATAAAATTAGGAACAGCCAATTGCAAAATTCAAGACGGCTGGGGAAATCAGCAGGTTCTAAAGCCTGAACTTTCTGAAAATGATACGGGTTCAATGAGTTTTCACGTAATATTCTGCAGACCTTGCTTTGTGATATCTTCAATCTCCTTGAAATGGTTCTTATAGAAAGAGTAGACGCAGTTTCACAGAACTCGTATCGCGAAGGTGTTGAAGCACTTGTACACTGTTGGGAAAACGTCTCCGATATTCAACAGCTGCGGCATGCATTTCGCAAACATTCTCGCATTCTCCGTATAAAACTACCATTTCCGCATATTAGAAATTTGTATAATTAGGCATTGTGAATTTACAACCAATACACGAGACCGAAATAAACAAACTACTGCTTGTGCTTGTATTCTCTCCATCCACCCTCCAAATGTGTGGTGTGATCCCCAAATCTGGGGGGAAAGAAATGCGGGAAATGCAGAAAGTGCGTAAATTTAATTACCACGCTGAAGTGTTAAGACGATATTATGTATGTAAACATGTGATGTGGCAACAATGTCTCCTCCGGCATTCGATTGTAGTATGGCTGCTTCATCAGAAAGTTTGTAGCGTACCAGGAGCGTCGTGTTACCGAATTTTATAGGGTGATTTGTTTATTTTTTTAAAGGTCGATTAAAATTTTTTTTTCGATTTTCTGTCTTTATGACTGACTCATCTTGTATACAAAAATAACAGAAAAACGGTCCGTAAGTTTCCAATATTCTTTAAATTTAAGTTGTAAGTGAGACGTATAGGTGGGACTTGCATTAAAGCTCCGCCTTTTAAAATGTCACAATTCATTCATGATAGCAGGTTTTGGCAGGCGAAATTTGACAGACTATTCCACGAGCTATACACAGTAGGTCGCGCTGCTGCGCTTCCAGCGTCGGAGGACTATGATCTAAATTATATACGCGTATAATAATAATGTCTTTACTCTTTATTCTGAACGCGAACCTTACAGAAGGAGGTGAAGGATATTATTATTCTGTATTGTCGCTACATGATCAAATGGCAAGGCGGACTAGTGCATATTTGATTTAAATTTTCTTGCACTTTCTTAGGACTTTACCGGAAATAATACTATTAAAATGTACGTGAAAACTTTTCTGTTAGTAATAATTTCATTTATGAAAAGAAGTGATTAATCGAAAGAATTACGTTTCATAATAAACCATCGGAGAACACAATAACGGCAAACCAACAATAGAATTGAACATAATACTAATACCTTTTGATGCGCTAGACACAATTCTTTCGCGTAATACAAATAGAGGTTTTCTTAAAGTAAATCATATTTCACTGAGACCCATTTTATTTTTGACGTATACTAAGTTACTTAATTTTGTTACTCAGGCATGTTCTGGACAGGATCATTAATGTCGAAGATTTATTTACACGTCGCTTTAAATATTTTTATTTTACAGGTTTTCATATGAGAACATCTTCATAAAGTACTTTAGCGTATGCGTTATTTTGTTAAAATTTTATTTGCAACTGAAAATCATTACAAAAACGCCAGCAATATACAGGAAAGTGACAAATGAAACCTTCGATGAAAAGATACAGAAACCTTATTTGTGGGACCTGCAGGTTCAGCACGTGGCCATACCCAGCTAGCAAAGTAGTTCTATAAATTTAGAGTAATAGGAGTTTTATATTCTGTTAATATTTTATAGTTGTATTTAGAATACTAAATTGTTGCATTAATGTGGCACATGAGACTATTTTGCCTTCAGAAACTGAATTGTTTTTTAAATTTGTTGCAAGAACGTTCTTAGAGCATAATTTATAGAGCAGTTATAAGATAACTGCTAATGTAGCCCTATAAGTGTGTACAATAACACAATTTTACAGCAACGGTGCTTATAGAATAAAATTACTGTAAAACCGATGCAAAATACTGCTTTATAGAATTATACCATCTCCTGTGACACTCTTATAAAATTATTTTGTAATGTCGCTTATAGTTTAATTATAGAACTATTGTATAAGGCGTTGTTAAGTTACAATTTTGCTGCGGAAAACAAATTACAAATATGGAAGCTGCTATCGAACTTAAGAGAAAAAGCTCTTTAAAGCAGTTGTAGAGAATAATAATACAGTTGTTATAAAATCATTATAGTACTCTATAATAAGTAACAAAAGCCTTTTGTTCCATAAAGAAACGCTATAGAACTATCATTTTTATATATGTAGGTTTTCCATAGCCACATCTGACGAGACCTGCCTGTAATAGTACGAAATATTTTGATAAAAGTATAATGGGAAATTTGTATAACATAGTCGTGACTTGTACAAATTATTATCTGCTTGCAGAAAGAAAATTTCATTACGATAGATAAGATTTATTTGATTGCTAAGAGAAATTGATTTTCTTATAGAAATTTAGTAACATATTTAATTTAGACCATTCCAAACCTTAAACATTTTCACTTTTAGATGTTGAAGTTAAATAATTTTAATAGATTTATTAAATAAGATTGAAATAAGTGAAATTACCACAATAAAATATGACAACACTGTGAATACTAAGTAGTTGCTTACGAAGCATATTTGCTCTATAATCATTGCAATCGACACAAAAATGTTATATTAGTAAGAATCTATTGGATGTACTATCCTATTGTCGCCATATTGTGGAGAAAGAAAAAAATCTGATTTAAAAATATATACAATATAAATAGGTGAAATGATATCAATAATATGGATATACTTACTTTCTGACCATTTTATGTACAGTTGGTTGTTACATTCATCAATTTAGAAAAAAATTTTTTTATTAAATTTCCAGCATCATAGGAAATATAAGGTTAACTGAGGGCGCGTCAAAAAATTACCATTATGTACCACATATTTCACGATAAAACTTTTTCCGCATTAAAATGTACTGCTCCCTGAAGGACAAACAAACTAAGCAATTCGTAATAATGTAAGTAAGTACTCCTATGCAGGCTGATTAGGCCCATCTTATTGGTTCTTATTGGCCCGTCCATAATATTTCTAACATGTGCGATACAGAAACATTTTGTTTTTAAAAGATACAATTAAACGATTTTAAAGTTCTTTAAATATAACACCATGCAACACAAAAATTGTATAGCGAAGTGCTATAGAATTTGTATGAGATTGCTTTGTAACTGTGTTATAAAAATTCTTTAAGACTTCTATAATTATTTCCTGCCAGCTTTACAGAACCGCTTAAAGAACTAAAAGGTTCTATAGAACGGTGCCCATTTTTATGGTGTAAGTGTTGTAAGAACGTTTTGAAAATGTTCTTAGAACAAACATTGCTCTATAAAATTTGCTCTGGAAACGTTCTTACAATTTTTACACAACAAGAAATTGTTAGCTGGGTAAGATGTTGCTACATGCTTCATCACGTCTACTCAGGTTCGCGTCTGTCAGATAAGTCGTCGGTTGCCTCATCAATGACATACTGAGGAGAGCTAACAAGTTGGACAGAGGTATATGTCTGGTGTGCCGCTAATGCATGTCTTTGGCAGTTTGCTATAAATCTTTCAGGTGTTTACAGTATTTACACTAATTTACTTTATAGACATCTCTTTTCTGTGACCCACCTTTATATAAACAATTAAATACTACTACAATATATATATATACAAGTTAAAATACTAATAATGTACTCCAGCTTTATTTTTTTTTGATGCAATGTCATTATTTACTTAATTTTCTACAAATTACTTCTCCATGATGTTTTTTGTAAATTAATATGAAAGGCCCCCATCAGAATTCACCAAAAGAAAATGGAGTTTCATTTTTGATCACCATTTGTGACTGGCCCTGTGTTTATTAACACCGAATCTTGCTTTTGTTGGAACTGTCAAGTATCCTTTATTAAAAACTAAAACCATTAATTTCCACTTTGCACAATAAAGTCGTCATATATATCATAATAACGCGAAGGTGGTAATTTCTGTGAATTTGCTGTCATTAAACATAAAGGCACAATGGTGGAAACGAACATCCTTACACAATAGCACGGTTGATTCACGTTTGCGAATAAACAGCGGAACAGGAAGCATATATATCTTCGTAAAGTCTCTAAAGCCTTTCTAATTACCGTTTGTTTCGCTTCTTCAAAAATATGCCTTATTACGACAGAACACATAGTTTAGGATAACTTAAAAATTCTCATTATAAACCTAACCTATCTTTTTATAACACCGTTAACAACTAATAACTATACAGCATGTATCAGTATTAAATGCATCCCTAATATATATATAAAAAACAGGAAAAATGTTACTTTTCAAAAAATATCCACATTTTAGGAACTGCTGTCGTTATAAGTATACAGGGTTAACTATGCCTAAGTACAAATATTTTAAGTGGGGATCGAGAAAATTAAGAATTAACGGAATCATGAGGGGAATGTAATTTATGTGCAATAATAAATATTATTTAATTTTGAGAAACAAATATGCAAATGTAAAATTTATATTGCTAATTTAAGTAAGTAGGTAGATGTTATCAAAATACGTTTTTTTAAGAAACTATTTTAAAGAAACGGAAATTTTACAATGCAAAATAAAAAACATATTGTAAAAGTACAACAAAATAATACCAAAAATTTACAATTTACTATAAAATCACACAGCAAATTTACAAAAAATAAATGAGGATTTGAATTAATGAATGATTTAATTTGATGAATGATTTAATGAAAAAATACATCAAAGCATCAAAATTGTAAAAATACAAGATTTTTGCCAGTGGTAAAATAATGTTTAATAATACACCCTTTATTTTAAGTAAATTGACAAATAAATATTTTCAGTGTACAATCAAAATCCCCGATTCACAAAAGGTTTACGATTAAAATCAACATCGCATCCAAAAATATTATTCAAACAACTATTTCGTCTATTCGGGAGCACTCTGTATATTGCCTCGTTCGTTAAGTACTAGACAAATCCGTCTGGTATCTTGACATTTCGCAATCGGGGAAGTCTGAAACTTATTCAAATGTCGAGCATTTCAAACCAGCCCAACAACACATCAAAATAAACAAAAAATAAATTTCAGAAGGAAACCGAGGGTGTCAGAGGGAAGCTAGAATAAAATCTGCAAGCTGCCACTTAACTTTGTCACCGTCAAAATGGAATAAGATCATGCCAGGTGGCGAAATAAGTCCCACATATTGAGCTTCGATGGAAATAAAGCACTGGAAGAACAGTTTTTATTTTTAAGTAGCTATTGACAAAAATAACATACAACATATCAGAAATGCGAAACTGTGTAACAAATGTAGGGTACAACTTCACAAACAAGTATTTGATTAAAAACTATCTAAACTTACGAATTATAATAAGCACAATTGATTATTAAATCCCAAGCAAGTTCCCATCAAACTTTTACAACACTTTAATGAAAAGAGGGAAAAGCCACTTTGTATTTATAAAAGTTTTACTGATAGAAAGTTAAAAACAATTTAACTGAAAACTTTAGGATACGTTTCTCCATATAACGCCAACTGCTGACAAGAAAATATTACACTTTGTAGAAATTTCATGGAATTTCTATATCAAATTTTAACTAATTAAAAGATACTTTGATGTTAAACTATATATTTTTAAAGCAATTAATGAAACTCACTTTATTCTAAGAGTAAACACCTTTTCAGTGCACCAAATCGAAACGGATGTAACAACGACAGTGTAACCCACCACAAGTTATGAAACATACAGTTTATGACAATAATATAACGACAAAATTATAAGGAAAAGCAAGTTATGAAACGTTAAAGTTATGAAATGGATAAGTTAAGAAACGAACAAGTTATGAATCAGAAAATGTATTAGGCGAATAAATTATTATTAAACGAACAAGTTATTAAAACATACAATTTATAAAACGGACAAACTATCGAGGGGGCAAGTTATAAAACGAACAAGTTACAAAACGATTAAATTATGAAATGTTCAAGTTATGGAATGGATAAGTTATGACACAGACAATTTATGAAACGGATAAAGTATGAAGCAGACAAATTATAAAACAAACAAGTTATAAAACTTAGTTTCACAAAATACATATTATTAATATCTAATAAATGTATAAAAAAAGTTATAAAACGGTCACATCATGAAACGTTCAAGTTATGAAATGGAAAAGTTATGAAACATACAATTTATGAAACGAATAAACTATGAAGCGGACAAGTTATAAAACGAACAAATTACAAAACGATCAAATTATGAAACAGGCAATTTATAAAACGAGTAAGTTATTAAACGAACAAGCTATGAAATAAGAAACATGCAATCTATGAAACGGGCAATTTATGAATCAGAGAAGTTATAAAACGAACAAGTTATAAAACCTAATAAAAAATTTATAAAAAGTTATAAAACGGTCACATTATGAAACGTTCACGTTATGAAATGGATAAGTTATGAACGAACAAGATATGAAACGGAGAAATTGTAAAGCATTTATAATATATAAGATATGAAATGAATACGTTATGAGACGGACAAGTTACGAAACGAACAAATATAAAGCGGACAAGTTATGAAAAGGGCAACTTATTCAAGGGACCAATTATGAAATAGGCATTAAATGAATAAGTTATGAAATGGAAGTTCGAAATCATTAAATTATTAAGCGAACAAGTTATAAAAACAGATTATGGTTATGAAATAAATTATTCTCAATGTATTTATTATATTAAATGGAGCGCTATTTTTCTAGTTGGCTTGATAATCATTAAAAGTGACTTTATGTATAGTTTTGTCTTTTAGCAGAAATAATATTATGGAAGATAAAACAAACAACGTAGTAAAATGAAATAAATACCCTTTTCAATGCTAAATTATTCAGTAATCTATGTCTAACTCAAAAGTATTGAATACACATTTAAGTTTGTCTTTCAAAACATTACTTTTATCGCGGTTAGTAAACGAGATACGCATGTTTAAGCCCATGTATCGCGTATAACATGCTTTCCATTCCTGTTCGTGACATATTAAGCTCATGCAACGTGATTTTACAGGCGGATTCTGCAAGCTGCTAAAAGGATGAATGCCAGTCACACCTTCTACTGGGTCGCAAGCGACGGATGGGGTAAACAGCAGAAACTAGTGGAAGGAGTAGAAGACGTGGCTGAAGGGGCGATTACCGTCGAACTCCAATCTGATAGCATCCCGGGGTTCGACGAGTACATGATGTCGCTGACTCCTGAGAGAAACGTGAGGAATCCTTGGTTCGAGCAATACTGGGAAGACACTTTCGGCTGTATGCTAGAGAAAAATTTACCACTTGAAACAAACCACACGATTCATGTCTGTTCATCCGATCTAAGGCTATCTCATCAAAGCGCTGGGTGAGTTGCTATTTATTATTTAACTTTCTCCGAGCATATCCACTTCGTAAAGTTTCTACCGAGAACGAAGTTGAATTTTAACACTACCTGACTGTCTCAAAGAATCGATAAACCGAACTATACAGCAAAAAATATAGTTGATTTATTTTATTATAATGCTGACCTAAAAAAATGTCATATAAAAAAGTCCTATATCATCATTTTGAGAACAAAATTGAACTTTAATTTTGTAGCGGAAAAATAAATCCTCGTACGGTCCTGGACAAAATCTTACCGTTTGACAGCTCTGAATCTAGTTCCAAAGGCTCAGTGTTGCCAGATGGTACAATTTTACGGAAATTTGTAAAACGAACAAATAAAGAAATATACTAATTAATTTTGAACTGGATTTTCTATGAGAACTTATGCTAGTTGTTAGTAAAAACCTGGTATAACAATATAACAGTATGACCTTAACGACATTCTCACAATTATTTCTATTTACTCTTCAGGGCTAGACTAGAATCAATAAAAATTAATTGCGAAGGTTTAAAACATTATTTTCAACAAGTCTAAATTACGCTAAGAACTGCAATTCAAAATCAGTATAAATATGGATATTGATTAATATACAATGGGCATACTACGCATCCATTTTTTGTTTTTTAATGTCATGCAATGTAATGTTAATAAAACACTCTTCTATTACTCAAATCCGCAACACAAACACAACATAATGCAAACCCATAAATAAAATAACGTAATACACCGATCTTTTTCACAAAACCTGAGTTGAACAATTCTTCACATAACAAAAACCTCGATAAAAAAAACAAAAACAATTGGAATGCGTATTAAAAATCAGCTTTAATATAAATGCTCATAAATTGAGCAGATATTATATTTTACAAAGACCTACTGTTCAAAATAATAATAATATCTCTACCCCTCATTCTAATCACGAGGATTAGCCCAGAAGTCGAAGACTTGTGCGGGAGAGGGGGGCGGCATATTATTATTAAGCAGGCCGCATTTGCGCCCAGGAATGACTTACGTTGGTAGACCCTAACCACCATTCAGTGCAGGAATGAGGAAAACCTGGAAAACCTCATTAACTAGTCAAATGTCAACCGGTATCAATCTCTCACATTGACCCAAGCCAACATTCTTCCACCCTACCATACCCGCAGAGAGGGTGCCAATCTCTCCACGAATATAGCTTATATACGGTCTACTGGCTGCGGGGGTCGAACCCACAGCGATTTAGTCACCTCGATTCAAGTACTGACGCCTTAAACCGCGCGACCACTGACCGATCCAATAATGTCAAACGTCATTAAATAGTTCTAATAACATTTTATTATGGAACAAAGAGAGTGATCAGACTATTTATAAATCAAATAACAAATATATTGAAAACACACAACTTTAAAACTAAATAAACCAGAACATTTTTCAGATTTTAATGATCTGAAAAAAATCTAGCACAAAACAATACAATGCCAAATTGCAAATAAATTCACATTTCATTCCAAATTAAATTTAATAATTTCTAGAACGTCTAAAAACCTCTGAATATGTCAAAATTTACACTAATTGAAATTAATACGTAATATCAATTTTTTTATAAATTCCAAATTTAATTATATCCACGCGATGTCATAGGATTTCTCTGCAACAACTGTTGAAAAACTGATATTATTTGCGAAATGAATGACGTTTAAATTAAACGTATTATTCAACAATGTTGTAATCTCTATTGTCGAAATAATTCGTTAGTTAATCCTATATGAATTTCTATATTTAAATAATATTGACGATGATTTTCAGATAGCACACACCTATATTAAAATTTCCAGAATCTCTTTGATATCGATGAGTTTTCCACAAACTGGGATTAGCAATTATACATATTATTTACATTATACAGGGTGATTCAGAAGCTTGTCTAAAAAAATTTTTAATGTACAAATAAAATCAAAAAGAGCAGTTCAAAAATAATTTTAAAATACTCTTCCGTACGGCACTGGAAACTGTTCCACTGCAAAACTTGATAAAGCGTATAATCTGCGACTGGACAAAAAATTAAAGAAATGCCCAAGAAAAGAAATAAATTACATTTTACAATACCTATTTTAATGCAGCAAATCCTGGAGGAGATCCTGGCGGCCATGGTACCGGTCCTCCTTGACTAATCCCCTGGTATTAATGCTTGAACACGCTGTACACGGTACAGATATAATTGAGCCTCGTGTATGATACGTCACACTGCTGCAATACGCCGTGGACGCCCTGGACCTCCATCTCTTCCACGATTCGGTTGCAAATTTCCCGCGTCACGCCTGCGTTTGCACTACACTTGCACTCACTGCACACCGTTGTAAAAGTAGCTGCATTTGGCACATGTTTACCGGGAAATCGTTCTGCTAAAGCATTTTCACTTCACCATAAATTAAAACGATATCAACTGCGAGTTGCTATACGTAAACCATTTTTGATATTTGAAAAACTAATGTAAATACTTGCATCACAAAAAAGTTAATACGATACGGAGTCGGATATTTGAAATCGCCTGGTTAGAGACTACAACAGCCCAGCGATGTAATGGTTGAAACTACTAGAACTTCAATATTTTTCTTCTCGGGAACTCTACGGATTTTACAAAAAAATGTTTGACGATATTGACTTCATATTTCATGACGCATCTATTCCCAAATTTTTTTAGCTATCGTCAATAACAAGTATTTATTAACAGCGAACCCTTTTTCAGTCGAAGCCTCTAATTAATATACAAAATATCTTAATTTACTGCGCAACAGCCCTGGCATCTCCATTTGAATCTGTGCATATTTAGCAAGTAATTTTGGTGAATTAAGGACGAATTTATTAGAAATGAATGCGGCATCATGCAAATTTCGTAAACGCTTCTGCAAACATATTTCGGTCTATTTCGCATCAAATATATTCCGAACGACATACATTTAATCCCGTCCAATTATCAACTGATAGTAACTAATTAAAATTTACAATAAATTGTGTAGAATACCACAGACACCAATGACTACCTACGTGCATACAGGGTGTCCGTAATTTTAAGATCTCATATATCTGACTAAAAACAACAAAACGGATAGGTTTTCTATAAATATATTTCGAAAATAAAAACTGCAATGAACGCAAAACTGTGTTGCGAAGTTACAAACTAAGGTACAATTAAGGTTAGGTAGAAGCTGCTCTAGCTACAAGACATTTATACGGTGAACGCTTCTCGCAAACAACAAACAATTGTAACTATACACACAACGTCAAGGTCTTGGACCCCCTCTCATTCTTGTTAAAGAAATCTTTTTGTCAGAAATACCAAATGCATTTATAAAAGTACTAGGTGACCCGGCAAACGTTGTTTTGCCATATGAATTATTTCTAGTGAATAGTTTGGTAGCTAAATAAAAAATAATTAACTTATTGTAAGTATGTAGAGATATGGTATATGACTAAAAGAGGAATGGAGCGCTGTGAACGATGACGGCCCATAAGAATAACAAAACACGAAACACTCATTTTTTGAATTATTTCGCGTGCCTGCAATTTTACTTGTTTGACGGCCCAAATTAGCCCCTTTACGTCTTGTTGGCATTGTTCCCTTTACAAAACTCGTGACTCGGAGCTCGTGACACGTGTTGCGTACTTTTGAGGTTATGTAGATCACTTAATTAACTAATAGTGAAAACTACACTTAAAATTAATAATTTTATTAATTGTTGATAAAATAGAAAATAAATAATTATGCCCCAGCAAATTAGTAATAAATTTACCTGAGAATTACACATAGAGGGTAAAATGTTAATTGTAAACGTCACTAATACGCTCGATGCATATACAATAATAATGGCCAAGAACTGTGTAGGGAGTGAGAGAAGGCTTATTGTGCGAGAGAGACACGAGACCGGCTTCGTTCTCATCCCTACTCCGTGCTGTTGAGAAGTGGCACCGGTAGACGTCTGGCGGGGATAACTGATCTAGTGATAATCGATGAGTTATCGATCAGGGTTAAAAATGATTAAATTAGCAGCTTCACGGGGAAAATGAAATTGCTGTTGACGACCTGGTTTTCTCCAGACTCGTTGTCGATTGTCATCAGTAACCAGCCCAATTCTGGTTTCGTCTGTAAATAAGACCCACCGTCACTGGCGTAAAAGCCAACCCCTATGCTCTCGCGCCCATGGAGACGGGCAACACGATGCCTTGGAAGTAGAGTGGGGACCCGTAATGGTCTTCTAGCACATACATTAGCGTTGTGGAGTCGTCTGCGAATAGTAGGTGTCGATATAACACGGCAAAACGTTCCTTGAAAGTGGGCCCTGAGAGCTGAGGCTGTAGATGTGCGGGCATATTGCACCAAATTCGATCCTCCCTTTCATTAGATACTCGAGGACGTCCACTACGTGGTCTGTGCCTAACATGTTCGATATCTGATGATTAGAAAGCCTTGCATCATGTAAAGCAGTCATTCTTGCTCGGATAAACGCAGAAATTTCACGTCTTGGCATTATAATGTACACAAATTCAAAGCAACACTTGGTTGAATACAGTGCCAAATTGACCAGATTTATAAACACATTGGTAACAAAGTAAACGTCCGTGGCCAGCAATTTTTTTATTGTATTTTTTTGTTCTCTAAGTACATATACTGTTTTACCACATTAAGAAAAACCACTAGGTTTAATCGAATCAATTTATATAGAGGAGGTCCAAGACTTTTGACGTTGTGTGTATTTTATTCTGTGTTACGAAAAAAAGCTCTAAAAAACCATTCACAGTAAATACCTATGTTTACGTATGCCTACTTGTAATTTATATACATTTTGCAATAATAATGACACTCCCTCAAAACAGTTTTTGAACTTTCTATTGGTGAGTGAAACAACGAAGTACTAAAATTAAAAGTTTAAAATCGAAAAATTTATTAGTGTCATTATTATTGCAAACGATTGTACAAATACCTGTCACTTCTAACATGGTATGTGAGCGACATATTTAAGACCTGTTTTCTATCATAATTCTGTTATCGTTGGCCAGAAAAAAAATTGTTAAGCCAAATGTTTAGTTTGGTACAATTTATCATACAGCAAAATAAAAGCACTCATACTCCGGATACCCTGTATATCTTTATTTTTATCAGAGAAACTATATTCAAATGTCATTTTTATGACCATCTAGGACTCACAAGTCACTAGATTAGTTACTATACCAAAATTAAACTATCAAAATCAATTATTGTTATATTTTTAACAAATAGTATAAGATGTCGGTTATTTTGACAACAATACAAAGCTCCTTACCTTCCTATCATTCCGCGCCATTCCAATCCAAGAATGTAACTGAAAAAGAAAATGGATCGTCAAGAAATATGTAGCAGGTCATAAAAATTTATTTAAGGCTATAAATAGTTTCCGTTCTTTCAACCACTGAAGTTCAGAAGTATATCGACAGATATCACATTCATTTTTATTTTCTATTATATCCGAGACAGATAAAAACAAATACAGAGGCTGCACTGTATCAGAATTTTATGAAGTGAAAAACTGTTTACAGATTCTTTTGTTATTCTGAACTCTGGATGAAAAATTACTATTTCCACTAAAACTATTTCTAGTTAACTAATAAAATAATACGTGAATTCTCGTCAGCTACACGCGTCCCCGTTTTCATAGCAACCGTCGTAAATAAGGCTGATGAACTGCAACGGATTTTAAGAAACAGAAATTTAAATTATAAAATTTATAATAGTTTAAAAATAAGTAGTACCACTGCTTCGGCCTAAACTGATTCGAAGAATCCCCTTAATTATGATATAGATTTAAAATACACCCTGTATAGATATGTTTCACCATTAACAAGTACCTATAAGAAAACAATATATATGGAAACCACCTATCCTCTCCGTTTTATTTTTTTCCAAGATTACTTCGGGACTTTCTGGAGTCAAATCAAGTAAGACGAGTTTACCAACGCAAAACCAATTTAGAAAAGTATTAATGGAATTTCAATTAATTATATGTTTGGATTCGACAGTCCAAACTAGTGAGAAACTACTCGCCTGAATTTCGAGATGTTGCTTATGCTGAGCCAATTTTAAACAAATCAGCTCTAGGATAATTACTACCTATTCATCATCTCATAATTCAAATAGTTTATAACAAGTACACCAAATTTTAGAACTAAACAGAAAGCTTCTTTCAAGGCTTCTGGATTTTACGGATTTTTAAATCGTCGTAGATTTTGTTTTACAAACAGGCAGTTCTAGAAGGCCGTTTTTCAATATCAACAAATTTTATATCTCATAGATGAACTACGTGAATTAAATCTACGTGATATTTCGCTATATACACTACTTAGCAATGATCAATATTATACCAAGGTGTTCACAAGGTTGTAAACAAAAGAATTATAGGACCAAAGGACACTTTTTTCTTTCTACGCCTGTTTCATATACATGTTTTTATGAAATTAAAGAATTTTAATATAAATATGAATTCTTCATTAACCCTTACTGCTATTGCAGATATACGAGACCAACACCCTATACTTTGGTGTTTACTTTGAACGCTATGTATACCCTAATGCACGTATTATATACGGGTTGTGAGCATTAAAATGCTGTAACGCCTAGGGCATAAGCCATAATTTAAATTTATGATGCAAAGATATATCTCCAAATCGTACAACTTCACTGTCTACGCAATAAATTTAAAATATAGCTATTGTATATAGGTATAAAATGTACTCGTCTCTATTGCTGTTGGGAATCGTTATTTTATTATATATATATATATATATATATATAAAGCTGTTTACAGGCCTTTTAGGCCCAGAGCTGTGTTATTCTCCTCCACTCCATTCTGTCCTTCGCCTTTCTTTTCCAATCCGTTACATTTTTCTCCCTTAGATCTATTGCCACTGCCACTTGTAGTTAGGTTTACTCCCTACTATTTTCTTAACTGCCCTTTCATCCTCCATACGTTCTAGATGCCCTAGCCACTGCACTCTCCTGGCTTTTACAACTTCGTCTATTGTTGGTGCCTGGTACATTCCATATATTTCCTCATTATTTCTCCTTACATAGCCTTCCTCTGTCCTCTTACCACCTAGAATTCTTCTTAAGATCTTCCTTTCCCACCTTAAAAGGTTTTCTCTTGACTTCTTATTGAGAACCCAGGTTTCACTACCATACAGCGCTGTCGGTCTCAAAATTGTTTTATACATTCTAAATTTTACTCGTCTGGACAAATTTTTGATTTCAATAAGTGGTTGACTGCTGCCGAACTTCTGTTTGCTTTTATTATTCTCCTATTTATTTCTTGTTCCTCATCACAGTTAGCTGTTATTAGCGCCCCCAAATACACATATTCTTGAACTTCTTCAAACTCCATCTCTCCATGCTCTGTTCTCAATTTAAAATTTGTATCCTTTTTTTGTTCTCCTATTCTCAGCAGCTTACTTTTCTCTTGATTTATCTGCAATCCCACTTTACTTGCTTCTTCCACAAGTCTCGTTACTTCTTCTAATTCCCTACTATTTCTAGCAATAATGGCCACATCATCTGCATAACTTACTATTTGGTGACTTTTAAACAATATGTGTCCTTCTCTGTTCAACTCACTATCTCTTATGACCTTTTCTAGTACTAAATTAAAAAGAAGCGTTGAGAGTGGGTCTCCTTGTCTCAGTCCTGTATCAATAGTAAAGCCTTCCGAACATTCACCTTTTATTCGTACTTTGGCTTTAGTATTTTCTAAGGTCATTTTCAATAGCCTAATCAGTTTAGTTGGTATCCCAAATTGTTCCAGAATTTTACTTAGTTTATTCCTTTTGATCGAATCATATGCTTTCCTGAAGTCCACAAATAAAACCATTGCTTTGATCCCATACTCATAGCATGTAGTCAGCATTTCCTTCACCATGAAGATTTGGTCCGTTGTTGACCTTCCCTTTCTAAAACCTGCTTGATACTCCCCTATTTGCCGTTCTGCTATAGGTTCTATTCTCTGCTTTATTAAGGTTGCCATAATTTTATACCCTATATCTAACAATGATATACCCCTGTAGTTTCTGCAGTCCGTTGCATCTCCCTTTTTAAGATTGGTATAATCATAGCATCTCTCCAATCTTCAGGCATACATTCTCTTCTCCAGATCATTCGTATCATTTCGTATATTCTTTGTCTTAAATCCTCTCCTGCGTACTTAATGTTCTCTGCTGTTATTCCGTTTTTCCCTGGACTTTTGTTATTCTTTAAAGCTTCTATAATTATATCTATTTCCTTTTGTAGGTTCTTCTACTTCCCTTCCTCTTCTCTTCCCGGTATCATCTCCTCGTGCACCTCTTCTTCCCTTACATTCTCTTCATTCAACATATCTGCAAAGTATTGCCTCCATCTTTCTCTCACTTCTGTTTCCTCTCCAATTAGATTGCCACTTTCATCTCTCACATATATTACTTCCTTCTTTATCTTTTTTTTCTTTTTTATCTCTCTGTAGAAGTTACGTATTTCTTTCCTCTTGTAATGTTGCTCTATTTCCTCTATTTTCTTAACCTGCTCTGCTCTCTTCTTTTGTCTAAACACTTTCTTTGCCTTTTGTCTTTGTTCCCTGTATTTTTCCTTATCTTCCTCTTGTAGTGACTGAAGTGCTTAGCTTATTTCTCTTCTCCGCCTCTCTTATACACTCCTCATCCCACCATCTTTCCTCCCTGCACACTCTTTTTTGGTATTACTTTCTCACTTGCTGTTTGTATGACATTTTCTATCTTTATCCACTCTTCATTTATATTTGCTTCCAATATCCGTATGTTTTCTTGCAAACCTTTCCTTACCTCTTCTTCATACTTCTTTTGGGTTCTCTCATTTTGTAATGTCGCCATATCTAGTTGTCTTTTTTTCCTTTGTAATCCTTTCCTTTTAATAGGTTTTTATCTTCAAATCTATCCTTACTAGATAGTGATCCGAGTCTATATCTGCCCCTCTGCATGACCTAACATTTTTTATTAAGCTTCTGTGATTCTCATCTATGCAAACATGATCAATTTGATTCGAATATGCTCCATCCGGAGAGGTCCAGATCCCCTTATGTATGTCTTTTCTCTTAAAGAATGTGCTCATTATTTTCATTTTTGTTCTTCTGCAAATTCAATCAATCTACGCCCATTGTCATTACTCTCTAGGTGGTTACTTTCTGTCCCTACTATACTTTCATACATCCTTTCTCTCCCTATTTTTGCGTTTGCATCCCCTACCACCATTCTTACTGTGTTTTTATTCAGCTTTCCGTAATTTTCTTCTAGCTTCTCATAAAACTCATCTTTTTCTTCTTCTGTTTTTTCTTCTGTTGGCGCATATATATTTAATATCTCTATGTTTATTTCTTCTCTGATTTTAATCATACATAACCTATCTGAAATTGCTTCAAATTTAGAAATTTTATCCCTCAAATTTTTATTTACTAAAAATGCTGTTCCGTATCGCCTTGTTTCGCCTCCGCTCGTAAAGAATAAATAATTTTCTAATTCCCATGTGTCCGTCTCCTTTATATGCGTCTCCTGTATCGCTATTATGTCCATTTTGAATTTATTTGCCTCTCTTTCTAGGATTTTTAATGATCCTTCCTCATTTAACCCTCTTACATTCCATGTTCCCATTCTCATTCCTCTTTCTTGATTTGTGTTTTCTTGCTTTCCGTCTTTTTCTGTCTTCCCCTCTCCGTCCTTCTAGCTTCGTTCTGTATTTTTGCTTTCTGTTCCTGTTTCTTTTTATGTCGTTTCCTTTTCTCATAACCGTGTCCATTGCCAGCGATCTTTCTTTTATGTTGAGTGATATATCTAGTTTTTGCTTCCTTTTTCTAGCCTGCTTGCATCATTATTCCACTTCCAAACCTCATTATCAATTACGAGTTTTGATATCCTACTTTTGCTACCTTTCCTTCCATCCTCACTTCTTTGGCTTTTATTCTTAGTTTCCTTTGAATTTCCCTTTCTTTTTTGCTCATATCATCGTTAATATAGACTTTGGCAGCTCCTATCTCCTTTAATTTACTTTTATTTTTCATTATCCTTATCTTGTCCTCGAAGTTTTTTAATTCTACTAAAAATACATTAACTCCTATTTTCGTTACCCCTTCTGTACCAATCTCCATATGCATTGACTTTCTTATAAACTCTTCTATCTGTCCTTTTAGCTCATTTTGATCTAAATTTTCTCTAATTTGTAGGCCTTGCACCACTATATTTTTCTTCCTTTTCTCTTTATCTATACTCTCTACTCTTTCTTCTACCTCTCTCATCTTATCCCTAAGCGCCTTATTTTCCTGCCTCATGTCCTCAATCTCTTCTCTGAGTTGTCTTATCTCCTCTCTATATTCTTTCTCTTCTCTTCTCACCTCTTTTACTTCCTGTGTTAAGCATTCCAGCATTCGCAGCACCTTTTCCATGTTGTACTCCATATCCCCTTTCTTTACTGGCGAACGTGCTAGTTTTTGCTGCAACTGAATACCTCCGCTACTTCTTCCATACTTCTCTTTTTCTTTCCCTCATCTGTTCCACTGGCATCACTTTCGGTTTCTATTTCAATTTCTTCCTTTCTTCGCTCGGGTGTCCTTGTTACCCTTTTACTGACCACCGGTTTTTCAGTTTTCCTTATCATTTCCGACACTACTGGTTGCCTATCTCACTTGACACCAGTTCGCTAAACTACCCCAGTTATTTCCTTCTGCAATACGTCTTTGCACTACTGGTTGCCTACCTAACGCGCGTGACAGAGCTGTCCTCGTCGACCGATCGGAGACTCTCTGTCAATCTTTGTAAGCAACACTGAACCTTATTGATGACCTACTTTCACTAACCTCCGAAAAATTTCTGTCTTTCTTTTACTTTTACTCTGTTATTTCCAAATTTTCTTATTCGACTGCTTGCCCCTTTCCTGCACCACCAAAACTCACACTATTTGTATCCCAAAAATAACTCGGCACGGTTCAAATTGGACTTTAATGCCGGAGCACTTTTGCGACACGTACATACACTCAATACACTCGCTATCAATATGACGACCTTATGTATTTATTACTAAACTAAAATAGTGTGTTAAGAAAAATCCCACTCAGGTTCAGTCAGGCTCAACTTTAAATTGGACCAATTCTTTGGTGTTCGGAAAAATTGTATTTCCAAGATAGCTTCAAATAAATTTTAATAAATAACTTGCGTGTTAAAATATAATATATTCAGATACAAAGCGAGTTTTTAATGGATAGTTATAGCTGTACCCTCCGGATATGAAATGTTATTCAATAATAAATTTTCGATGTACTATACAGTGTAATTAGAGAAAAGGGATTACCCTTGATCTTGCCTACCTAAAAGCCAGGACAAACCAATTAGACTCCTTTGATACAACGTGCAAGTGAGTTACCTCACAAGGCTAATTCTTCACATTTAAGACTAAAGCATAAACTCATATTAAATTCTCTTATTACAGTACCTTTTGATACAAACTGACCCAGGACAATATAGTTGAAATACAAAACATACCTTTACCTTTTTGCATGAAATTATTCAAAGGTATAAAATCACTTATGTTTTGAATTTTTTCAAAAGATAAGCGAAATTCAAATAATACGCATATCTTTTGAATTGATGACCACAGAATACGACCACCATTTTTGTTCCAGATACGAACAAGAGAGTAAGGTGCAATTCGTAGTAGATGCTGTCTACGCATTCGCTTATGCTCTCCACAACCTCTATGAAGACTTATGCAAGAACTACACCAAACCAGGAATCTGTCCTGCAATGACCCAATACGACGGAGGAGATTTCTATAAAAAGTACCTGCTTAATGTTTCCTTTGAAGGTAAGGAAGGCAGCGCATATAACTTATTCTTACACTAAGGCTCTATAAATATAAATCGCAATGTATTTTAGCGACTTTCCTCAACAATTTATTTTATTCGCTAGATCTGTTTAAAGTTCGTACTGCGGCGTACCACAATTGAAACTGATTTTATCATGTAGAACACAAGTAAAGGTTCATGCTGTATATACAGAGTGTCAAAAAAGGACATAGTGAATGAAGTTAAGACAAGTTGAAAATATTTTGCCACCAGTCTTTAAGTGCTTAAAATTGTTTGTTGTCAAAATCGATTTTTATTCCTCAACCGTCAAGAAACGTGGAATCAAAATGTGTGAGAATCAGTGACTCTCTTATCTTTTACTGAAAACCAAAATGGTACAATTTTGCCATAGTTCACCAACGCGATTTCCAGCGTCATGATATGTGTGACTATTTTAACACAAATCACCAATTTGTAAGTGCTAAAATGAGAGATGTAAAAATGCAACGAAAAGTTTTAAAACTAAATCGATAATAGCAGTTTTCCAAATAATGGATAGGTACTTAAGTGACTAAAAAATATGTATTTATTATGTTACAAAATTAATAATAAAATGAAATATTTTGGTTTCTTAAAAAAGAACTTTATCTGGGTACAATCGATTGCAATAATAATGGCACTCATTAAAATCAATTTTGCGATTTCTAAAACCTTTTTAGGATGCAGTCGGTATTGAGAATAAAATTATTTTAGCATTTATAAAACACTGGCGCCAAAATGGCACAGTTTCTAACCTTATATTTTTATGTGTTAATCTCCTACTATATCCCAAAGTTTTCGTCCTTTTCTGAACACCCTGTATACAGTATAGAAAGTATTAGGGCCAAATCGTTTTACTATTTGTTCGTCATCGTTGTTTATGTTTCAAGAAACGATTCGATAAATTGCATAGTAAAAATTCAAAACAAACTCCATACGTACCCAATAAAATAGATAAAATTGACCACAATAATTATATTGTGCAGTCCTTCGCAGTGGCATTTAATTGTAACCTGTTCCTGTGCACGACAGCATCGTGAGAAAAGAAGTGAAAATGAGTGAAAAATCGATTATTAAAAAAGTGAGTAACAGTGAGAGTATGCAGCAAATTCGTCGTGTGACATTTTACATTCCTGATGAAGAAAATGAAATAATAGAAATTACGCCTGCCCCAGTTGTTCCGAGTCCAAGGCCTCAGAGTATTTTGCACCACTTTTTACGCAAAAAAAAACCTAAATCGCGCACCCCTCTGAGAATTCCATGGCTGAGAAGAACCATCATCCCCAACTGGATACGGAAATTTTTTCAAGGGACTAAAAGAAACCAAGAAAGACCTGCCAGATCAGAATAACTTTTTCAATCAATTAATTAAATTCATAGAGTGAAAACATTTAAATGGAATATATTTTCATGACATTTGTCCACAATTATATTTTTAATTCCTTTATCTATCATTACTATGAAATTGCAATGAAAGTGAATATACTTAATAATAAATGAAATAGTTAATATGATCCAGTGCTTTTAATTACCACATACAAATAATTGAAAGTACAGTGCATAATTTCTATTATGATATATGAAATGACTACACATTTCTGAAATATCGTCAACAGCATTCCTTGGAAGCTCTACGAATACCTTCAGCATTCTAGTCATACTTTAGCATGAACTAATAGGTTACTATGTGGATCTGTCAATATCGTATAAATATCTGAGGTGTAATATATTTTACGGCTACGGAATTTGGTTAGTAATAAAATGTTGCAGCTGAATTATAACTATATTCGTTTAACTATTATTAACACCTATACAGACAGATATGGATACAGATATTAGAGAAAAATTAAATTTTCGAAAACAGAAGTACTAGGAAATTAATGCAGTAAAATATTGGTCATATTTCTTTTTCAAAATACTATTTATCAGGTAAGTAGTACCAATAGTTCATAAAAACCACTGTCAAAATACAGTGTGTCCTGATGGAACAAAATTTATCTTTTTTTTTTCTAGCTGATATTGATTGACAATCACAAGAGGTAAATAACATGTACAGAAACATTTTTTTAAATAGTTTTTAGTGATAAATTTTGTTCTATTTTAAGACTTGTATAGATAATAAAATTTCAAAAATGACAATACTCTTCAAAACAAAAAATGCTTGTTTTTTAACTCCAACCTTTAAAGATTATATGAAAAGTGACGAAATTTCAAAATTTGTTGATGCTTTTATCTAATAATATGCTTTTTTACCTAGAATTGTATTGTTTGAATCAAAATGTATACCTGAAAAACAAGTCTTTATTTCAAATAGGTATATTTAACACAAAAAATGTATTAATACAAAATACTTTTCTATACCTAAATTTTTAGTGTTAGATAAAACAAAAGTAATATCAAAAATAAAATTCTTGATGTTTGTCCACTTTTACTATTTAAATTCTCTTCAAATAATAAGTTTCAAAAAGCGTTTGTAAAACACATGTTATTTTGCTCCACACGCTTACCCCACATTTTAACAAATATTTTCACAAAAGTGTATCTTGTATGCAGAACTATGTAGGTTTATGTTATAACATTATTTACATGTAGAGTTAAATTTAAGAAAGACGTATTTTGCAACATTGTACCTAAAAATGTGTTGGTTATACCGCTTTCTGCCGTTATGTATTCGTTTTCCTTCGGTGCCTTTGAATTCGCAGGTGGCATGATATAACATTCCTGTTATTTGCTAAGCTCTACATTATTCAGTTCTTAAATGTCTAAAATGATTTATATTTGTAGAAAACGCTATTGCATCAATACAACGCTATAAATTTAGAAAAATTTGACATAGGTAAGTGTTGTACAATTTAAATCACTATAACAATGTAAATAGCTTTTTTAATTTACCATTTAAAGGGCACAGTGCTCTTAAAACTTGTATAAAGTGTAAATTTGCGTTTATGAATGATACTAGTTTTTAATATTTTGTACAGTAACTTCATAAATTAATGTATATTTTACAAGAGTTAACTTAGATCATCCTTCCTTATTTAGTCAATAGCATAAACTTGTAAGCATAGAAATACCGAGAAGGTGAAAATTTCGACTCTGTGCGAGTGTTGATTAAATTTACTTATGAAAAGATAATTCAGGATGAAAATAGCTCAATTTTTCACACATACACATCATTTTCTTAACGGTTGAATAGGTTTTACCAAAAAACACCAAGAAACCACAAAAAAGACATAAATTAGCAACATCGCACACCGAGACTTATTAGGTGTAGTGGCCGGACTGAATAATGATTTGAAAATATATTTTTTTCAGTGTAAATATGCAGTTAATTTTTTTAACACGTATTCGTATTAAACACACGTTTCCCTTTAAAATTAATGACATTATGATTGAATCACCCTGTATAAATAAGTAAGTATAAATAATTGTTTGAAGTTTTGCTTTGCTTCTCACACACAAGCCCTTTATTGCTTTAATGCTGAGCACTATTAATTCTAACGTACTCGGAAGTAAAAAAAATGAAACCTTGGCTAATGAGATGCCTTTAAATAATATTTTACGCTTTACTTTCCGTCCTGAGTGCACAAATGAAGGACAAAGCGTCAAATTACTCAGCCTTCGCATTTTTCACCCTCTCGGAGAAAAGCCGGTAATTTATTTTGATTAGTTCATTTTATTTATTTGGAAAATTTATTATACTTTCAAATCGGGAAGGAAGTATAAAATTAGTCATGTAGTTTCCATCAATCTTGTACCGCTGGAAGTTCAGAAATCATCATCCGCAGATGTTTCATTTTCTCCCGAATGTTCTCGCTCTGAAAAACCTGGGTAAAACGCCTTGCCCCCAAATTCCCTATCGGTTTATCGAAAAATAAGATCAAATAATTGTTCATGCGTGCGAGCGTGCGCGCTCAATACTAATGAGCTGGAAATGAAAAACTTTTCCAGATGTTCAAAACAAAATACCAGCTTTGTATTGAACTCATGAAGAAATGCGATTTCCCTTTAGCTTAATTCTCATAGCAATAATAAAAATAGAGGAAACATGCAAAAATAAAACAAACCAACGTTTCCTCAAATGTTGACAGACACTCCTGTAAGAATAAGGATCATTAATAAAAGTAATGAATTTAACGCATTACACACAAATATTTAACAGAATTTATACTTTCAATTTTCTAAATAATACAGGGTGTTAATTAAATATGTGCACAAACTTTAAGGGGATAATCTATGATTGATTTTAAGACAAAAAATTAATATAAACATGGATCCGCAACAGCTTTGTTTTACAGATGTTTTACAAGGTGTTAAAGTTTGAAATAAAAATTAAATTTTTGGAAATTTAATAAAAATTTAATGTGATGGGCTTTAATAAAAACCTCTTAAAATTGTGTCCTTGAAATAAATTTTGCTTTTTTAGTTTACCAGGGCGGACTAAGCTTTACAATTTAATGCCTAGATTTTAACACCTTGTATGATAAAGACTAAAATAATAAATTTAGGTAGCTTCAACCTTAGACTAAAAAAAGGTACTCTTGTTTACTATAGATAAAATGAACTGTTTACGATAAAAAGAATAATAAACGAATTCATGTTTTATTTTTAATAAAAAGAGCCATGATTTCTATTTTTTTCTCGACAACAAAGTGCGAAAGTCATTCAAACAATAGGAAAGATTCATTTTAATACGTTTAATCCGAAAAAATACAAAATTTAAAAAAACGAAATTATTGAAAAACTATAAGAGGGTTCAACATGCAAACATAGGTCGATTTTTTTTCGTAAATGTTCATGTTACACATTAAAAAATAAAGCTATAGTAAATACCTACCCCATAAAATTTTATTTTAGTTGCACATCTGCTAGGTACAATTCGTTCTAGCCCTACACTATTAAATCTTAAAAAATGTAGTTAAAAATTTCATTCATCAATCAATGTCTCTTTTTGCTACTCCAATATATATAGTTCTTTGTTCATGTACAGCATTTCTTCAACTCCATTACTCTCTCTATGAAAGATAATGTTTTATTTTGCTTCAACTTTCTTGAAGCGAAGTTTATAATAAATAACGATTTATATAGTTCCAATTTTATTTATACAGATGCCACTGGGGCTTTGTTTCGAAACATGAGCACAAAAAAATTAATACCTCGAATGAAAATTTCCTAAACTAAATTCATAATGCTATAATTCTGTTTCTTTAGCATTATTACTTTTCCTTGATAAAATCCTCTGTTATGAACATGGATAAAGAAAAATGTTTTGGATCTGAACTGGATCTGTTACGTCATTTAATTTATTTTTCGGACCAAGAAATGAATAACGAAAAATATTTCCCGTGCATGGACCGTCTAATATTTCTAGATCTTCTGTGAAAAACACGTCCGTTATGTCGGATATTTCTTATTATATTATTGTGTAAAAACTTCCGAAAACAACTGTGACACGGAAACAGGGTAAACCTTATAAATCTGGAATGTTTCCGTGGATTACGTTATGCAATAAGTCATAGAGAAGTAAGGATTTATTGATTTAGTACCCTTACCTAGATTTAAGATATCCTACGATGCTGAAACTGGAGATGTAAATAGATTTATATAAAACTGACAGGATTTTATTATAACTGGTAGTTTTAATCAAACAGTTATTGTAATAGAGAAGAATTTATTAACTCTGAATTCAATTTAACTATAAATAAATTTGTTATTCTGTATGGTTACTTAAATTTTGTTAATGGCATCCTTTATTTTCTTTTACAGGCCATCAACGGAATAAAGGTAAAATATACGTTTGTCCTCTAAGTGTAAATTCATTTTTTTGTGTTACCATATGAATTTAAATCGAAGCCAAATTGGAATGAACAAATCTCAAAAAAATCAGAACAAATTTAACATCAAAATTACCTTTTTTCCTATTTTATTTCCCCAGCAAACTAGATGTGTACTTGATAATCAAAAAGGGATAGCACTGAAGACGATTCTCTCAGTTCTTTTCCTCCTTCAACATTTTTAATTTAATTAACTTCTATTTGTTGTGAAGTGCTTATGAATGTTTGTTGCTTATAAACTATATGTTTTTTTATTATATCTATGTGTTGTATTTGTTTGATGCTTGGCACGAAGCATTCTTGATCAGCAAAAAACAACATGAATAGATGAAAATTACCGGAAATTTAAAAAGGTACATTGTAATGCATAGAATGTTTGCAACATAATAATAATAAATACTTATACAGGGTGTCCGGGAAAATGTGGCAAATAGGGTGCAGGTGCAGATAGAACATGAAAAAGTAAGATGAAAAGTTCCTATAATTTTTTTTCCTACAGGCCCTCCCTGAAGGACTCCGCTGGAAATCGATTTTTCTTGAATAACTATTAAAGTACTTAATATAATTTAATAAAAATTTAATGTGAGGACCAGTAGGAAAAAAAATTATAGGGATTTGGCATTTTTTCACCTTATATCTGCACCCGAGAAATTTCCCACATTTTTCCGGCCGCCCTGTATATTTTCAAAATATTTTGTCATTTCTAAAATGAGTTAAAACAAAGTAACCAACATCGCAAAAAATCTTTAATTTAGTTATTGAGTAAAACAATTTAAAACATCAAGACAAAGATTAGTGCAAAATTAAAATTATTAAAAAAAAGTACTTCATTACTGATACATTTTGTTAATTGTATCTATAGACTTTTTCGGACACTCTGTAGATATACCTATATTATATTTTTTGAGGGTTGGCATCCAACTTTTCTATTTTTATTTTGGATTTCTTTTATGTAGATCACGAAAATTATAAGCAAGCGTGAATTGGCACGTTCCCTCTGGTTCCCGTAAAATTTTCTATCGATCACTTTCATCTGCGTCTTGCTGAAACTCATCTATATTCTATCCGCCGTCGTTATTTGAACTCGTACCAAGTCTCCTACTATTTAGGACTATTTTGAATGAATTTCAACGGGCAGAAATCAATTTCCTGTTTATAATTATAACATAAATGTACGACAGATCGTACATATTTAACGGGGAAAAATTCTTTTGGCGTAAAAATGATTTTTAATGTATTTTCAGGCTTCCTTAATTAATTATGAAATAAAATGATGAATAGTTAACTGTAGATGGATTTTCGGCTAACTTCCGCTTTTAATTGCATGGACGTTAAGTATTTTTTTATATCTTAACATGTTCAACAATTTTGCATGACCAAGTGTTACCATGAAATCGGAATGAAATTCTCAGGTGTGAATTTGCAGTAAACGTGATTTCCATTTCAAATAATTCCACCGAAATTGCAGAATTTTATAGCAGGATATGTGACCTTTATTACTGAAACAAATTTACTGGGAATACAAAACAGATGGTGCAAATTCGAAAGTGATGAGAAATTATTTATTTTCATTTAAATAGGTCTGTAAACTTATTTTGGTAAAATTCAGCAAATAGCTCTTAACCCTTTATCGGTTTTGTTACCATATGGCTACATTAATTTTTGAAACCCATATCGGGCAAGGTACTTAGGACACGAGACAAAATTCTTATAATTCTGGTATAAATTTTAAAAGTCTCTTATAAGTCGGCAACAGTCTTCTTTTCTTCATAACTTCAGTCTATTAAAAAACAACAAATGTATCCATATGGTCACACTGGCTACCTAGTACCTAGATTTTTTTTAGAAAAGGAATATTACTTTGGTAATAGCAGTAATAGCAAACAGTTTTGTAATATATCTGGGGTGAATCCGTATTTCTTTTCTTTTCGAGTAAATCTTCTTTGATCCAACTAAAAATAATTTCAGTTTTTCTTTTAGGAGGAAGTTCATTTAATTCATTGAATTAGTATTATCAGACTCGCTAGATTGTTATTTCGTTATTTGTAAAAATTATTTAGTAATATACTTAAGTACAATCAAAAGTTATAACATATGTCTATTTATTTTACCTGTAACGAAATACCTACTTTGATAAATTTTCTCTCGAAGTTGTTACAGTCATTTCATCTTCGTCATCTGATGAATCAGAAGTATCAGATACTTGAGGAGGGGGCGGTAATCTGCATTTATGTATGCCATAAAATGAAGAAGTATTTATTGTTGTATAATCATCCATGATTACGATTTTTAAAAAATGGTTCATTATATATGGACTGTAAAAATTGACCTCCATATCGGGCAGTGTGACCGAATGGTTACAAATATTTTACTTTAATTCTTATTTGCTTATTTTCAGCATATACATGAAAACAGATATCATAGTGCAATAATTAGTATCTATAGAATACTATACTATGTGTATAGCTATTAGAAATATGGTTTACTTACCAAAATCAGGCAGAAGCAAACAGGTGTCCACATAACCTCAAAGCGTAACTGTTGGAGGCAAATGAGGCATATAAAATACAATCACCAGATGGCGTAGTTGAAGTTTAAATGATATCCCCCACTTTTGTAACGTTGTTGTCATACGGTAACATTATCCGGGATGCTCTAAATAGTGACAACCGTGTGTAACAGACTTTTGAAATCAATGTAACCATATGGTTACGTAGTCCAAAAAACAATATAAAAATATTCTCAAAAAAGTTCGATAAAGGGTTAAAAACTTAAATCATATTGAATGAAAAAATATATGTTACTATATTAGGAACGTATTTATTATGAAAAAGGCAGATACTTTAAAGCTTTGGTATAAAACAAGAGATGAAGGTGTCTGGTGTCGATGAAAAATGTCCAAAGAACTGAAAAGATCAAGTGGATTTCAGTAACCTAGATATCGATGTCTATACATGTTAAACTTAGCGTTAATAATGTTTGTCAATTTTATACTTCCTGTGTTTACTTACCTCTAAGGCTAAGATATAGAACAAGGACTTTATAATTTATTGTGCTGAAAATCATGTAAAAGTTAATGGTAGCTACAGTGCAAACACACTACTTTTCGAAACGTGACTTGAAGATTTATATTTCCTGGTTCTATTTTATATTGATGCACTGTCTATATTTTTCTAGGACGAGAAAAGAATTACGACTTTCAGGGTAGTTATATTCTCTTTGCCGATATTTTATGTGCAGCCGAATGTTCTGAAATGCATTTATTGGACAACATTAAACAAATATTGGCTTTAAGAATCGAGGAAAAATGAAAATAAACCTAAATTGGGATTTTAAAACACTACAGACATTTATTTTTCCTTTTGCACAATGCAGTAGCGTAAAAATGATTTATTTAAAATACAACCAGATGGCGATATTTGTGTGACATAAAATTGAAGGTATATTCAATTACATATCTACATCTTTTTTTCGTAACACATAATAAAATGTGTAATACACACAGCGTCAAAAGTCTTGGACCCCCTCCCTGTATACAAAATGATTCGATTAAACCTTAGTGGTTTTTCTTAATGTGGTAAAAAAGTACATGTAGGTACTTAGGGACAAAAAGACAATAATAAATTGCAGACCATGAACTTTTACTTTATTACCAACGTTTTTACAAATCTGATCAGGTTGGCAGTGTATATTCAGCGAAGTGTTCCTTTGAATTTTTGTACATTATGTCATAACGTGAAATTTCTGCGTATACGCGAACAAGAATGACTGCTTTGCATGATGCAGGATATTATAATCATCAGATATCGAACATGTTGGGCATCAATAGATCATCTGTTGCACGAATAGTATACAGATATGAAGAATTTGATACAGTGAAAAACAGACCACGTAGTGGACGTCCTCGAGTATCTAATGAAAGGGAGGATTGGCATTTGGTGCAATATGCCCGTAGACACCGCACATCTTCAGCTTCAACTCTCAGAGCCCATTTTCAAGGACGACTCCGCAACGCAAATTTACATGCTAGGAGACCATTACGGGTCCCAAGTCTGCTTCCTAGGCATCGTGCTGCCCGTCTCCAGTGGACGCGAGAGCATAGGGGTTGGTTTTTATTTTATTTACAGACGAAACCAAAGAGTCTGGAGAAAACCAGGTCGTCAACAGCGACTTCATTTTCCCAGTGAAGTTGCTCCGTATGAAGGGGGTACCGTAACGTTTTTGGGGTGTAATAATGTTCAACCGCCGCACCCCATTAATTCGCATACCATCAATATGACCAGTCAAATTTACATAAAACAAGTTATTACGCCCCTACGTAATGAATTAGTTGAAAATTTTGTGTTTATGGACGACAACGATGGACCACATCGCGCAAGAAGTGTTCAAGAGACACTCGAAGCAGGACATATCAATAGATTAAATTGGCCAGCCAACTCTCCTGGCATGAATCCTACTGAAAACATGTGGGATTTCGTTGCTAGAGCCATTCATAATCATATTCCTCCAACTCAGACAGCAGATGAGTTAGTCGTGGTGGCAGAAGAGGGAATGGAAAAATATTCCACAAGAAATCGTTAGCCGCTTGATTATCTCGATGCACAGACGTGTCCATATGCTATTGGAACGTGGTGGAGGTCATACCGACTATTAGTCAAGTAGAGAACTTTATTACTTCTTTTTGATTTAATAAATTTTGTCAAAAATGTCACATTTGCCGATTTTTACTTTTCTAAGTACTCAGTTTATCGAACATATTATTTTCACAAATAAAAAAAGGTTCAGAAAACAATATACTTTTATAAATGTATTTGGTTTTTCTGACAAAAAGACTTCTTTAACAAAAATGAGGGGGGGTCCAAAACTTTTGACGTTGTGTGTAGTTTGTAGGTTACATAAAACATTAATTTAACTATATCAGTCGCGATGACGTAAGTGAGGGTTCCTTTTCCGTCATTAATATATTATATTTCAAATTTCAGTGCACTGTAATTAAAATTTTATTGCCGTTTGTGATTGGTTTTAGTCAAGTTTCAGATGTGTGTATACTGTAACTGTAATATGAAATGACAATAATTGGGATTTAAGTACTCGAAGAACAAAACATGAGAAATACGCTAACGATATTATTCATTATTCAATAAATAAGCGCGCTTTTCCAGTAATGGCAAAAATGAATGTTCCGATTTGAAATGTTCTGAGATTTATTAGTATTTCATAATAAAATGACTCATTGCATTTTTTCAAACTGCAAATTAACATTGAAGTACAAGTAAATAAAATATTTCAACGGGATTAGATGATATGCCTAAATAGAAACAAAAATTAATGAATTCAAAAGGTCGGGGAAATCGTCACATATCTAAAAACTTACTTAAGTGAATTTATTCGTCTAACAAAGTAAAGGAATTTCAAATCATCCGGTATTTGACCTATAAATAATGATTTAGAAAAAAGTTTCCAAATAATGTTAATTCTGTTGTTCGTACTTGCCTCAATAGATTAAAAATTGACGAGCCGCCACTGAATTGTATGTATGTCGGTCAAAATAAAACAAATTAAAATCCATTTTTTTTCCTGTTCACAATACCTTCATGTAACTACGGAAACTTGATAATATAGTGTGACTTAAACTGTATTAGCGGTTTAAATATAAATATACTGAAAGCATTTATTGATGAAGCAATCACCCTTTAGACTTTATGTATGCATTATAGCATCAATAATGTTGGGTAATGCTGAGCTAAACACCATATACTGTTGACAGTATTGTATTGTAATTTATGTTGGTAATAATGGCGTGAGGCAAAGCACATGTCCCACGCATATGTGCTCCCTAATACATTTCTAACATGGTATACAAAACCATGAATATTAAAACTTTTGTCATAGAAAATATTCTGGGATACAGTTTTGAACAATGCTGCAGTAATATTCTAATCTACGTTATATTGTTCCTAAAATATATCTACAATACATACAAAAAAATTAAATTATGACATAATTGGTTTCGATTAAAGCATCCAGAAATATGACAGGATGAAACACCAAATGATTGTTTCTTACATTTGACATTTATTGTTTAATTTGTTACAGATATGGCCGGCAGTCCAGTGCAGTTCGACAGTAGTGGAGATGGTCTGGCACGGTACGATATTTTAAATTATCAGAGATTGGTCAATTCTTCTGCATATCACTACAAAGTAAGTGAATTGTTTGTTATGAACACCTAATTTACAGTCTACTTTATTTCTAATGTATCTTGCCTGCAAAAAGCACATTATTTTAATTTTGTCCACGACCACCTGGACACACTACTTTAATACAATTTGTAGTAAATAATACTTCAATAGTGTCTTTATAGTTTTGGTAATGATTACCACAAGTGTTGGATTAATATCAATTATAATGTTTAACACTATGGCCGCATTTTAAATTTTACACCTTTGCCATTTTATATACAAAAAATCAATTTATAAAAATTTGCATTTCCTCTATTAGCTGCTCTTTTCAATAAAAATATACAGTATACCAAACAATAACATTTCTATCCCCTATCTTTTTGTGAAACATTTGAATTTATATTTTGACCAGCGCCTTCGCCATTTTATATACAAAAAATTACATTTTCTCATTAAGCCGCTATTTTCAATAAAAATACACAGCATATCAAACAATAACATTTCTGTCCCTTATCTTTTTGTAAAGCATTTGAAATTATATTTTGGTCAGCGCCTTCGCCATTTTATATTAAAAAATTCAATTTATAAAAATTTAACTTTTCTCATCAAGCCGCTATTTTCAATAAAAATACAAAGCATACCGAACAATAACATTTCTGTCCCTCATCTTTTTGTGAAACATTTGAAATTATATTTTGACCAGCGCCTTCGCCATTTTATAAAAAATTGAATTTTTAAAAATGTATCTTTTCTCATCAAGCCGCTATTTTCAATAAAAATACACAGCATACCGAACAATAACATTTCTGTCCCTTATCTTTTGGTGAAACATTTGAAATTATATTTTGACCAGCGCCTTCGCCATTTTATAAAAAATATGTGCCTTTTCTCATTAAGCCGCTATTTTGAATAAAAATACACAGCATACCAAACAATAACATTTCTATCTCCTATCTTTTTGTGAAACATTTGAATTTATATTTTGATCAGCGCTTTCGCCATTTTATAAAAAAATCAATTTATAAAAATTTACCTTTTCTCATTAAGCCGCTACTTTCAATAAAAATAAACAACATACCAAACACTAACATATCTGTACCTTATCTTTTTGTGAAACATTTGAAATTATATTTTGACCAGCGTCTTCGCCATTTTATCTATAAAAAAATGTATTTATAAAAATTTACCTTTTCTCATTAAGCCGCTATTTTCAATAAAAATACACAGAATAGCATTGTATATCCTTTTTCTTTTCGTGCGTCTGTCGGGAAAATCAAACATATGAATTCATATTTTGACCAGTGCCTTCACCATTTTATTTTTAAAAAAATCAATTTATAACAATTTGGGTTTTGTCATTTAGCCGCTATTTTCAATAAAAATACATAGTATACCAAACAATAACTTTTCTATCCCTTATGTTTTTGTGAAACATTTAAATTTATATTGTGGCTAGCGCCTTCGCCATTTTATATATAAAAAAAATTATAAAAATGTATCTTCTCTCATTAAGCCGCTATTTTCAATAAAAATACACAGCATACCGAACAATAACATTTCTAACCCTTATCTTTTTGCGAAGCATATGAATTTATATTTTGACCGGCCCCTTCGCCATTTCATATAAAAAAATCAATTTATAAAAATTTCCCTTTTCTCATTAAGCTGCTATTTTCAATAAAAATACAAACGATACCAAACAATAACATTTATATCCTTTGTATTTTCGTGCGACTGTCCGTTCGGGAAAATCAAACATTTGAGTTCATATTTTGGCCAGCGCCTTCGCCATTTTATAAAAAATATCAAATTATAAAAATTTGGGTTTCGTCATTAAGCCGCTAATTTCAATAAAAATACACAGCATACCGAACAATAACAGTTATAACCCTTATCTTTTTGCGAAGCATGTGAATTTAGGTATATTTTGACCATCGCCTTCGCCATTTTATAAAAAATCAATTTATAAAAATGTCCCTTTTCTCATTAAGCCGCTATTTTCAATAAAAATACAAAGCATACCAAACAATAACATTTATATCCTTTGTCTTTTCGTGCGACTGTCCGTTCGGGAAAATCAAACATTTCAGTTCATATTTTGACCAGCGCCTTCGCCATTTTATAAAAAATCAATTTATAAAAATTTGGGTTTCGTCATTTAGCCACTATTTTCAATAAAAATACACAGCATACCAAACAATAACATTTCTATCCCTTATCTTTTTGTGAAGCATGTGAATTTATATTTTGACCAGCGCCTTCGCCATTCTATAAAACAAACAATTTACTTTTTTCCCATATAGTCGCTGTTTTCAATAAAAATATTTTAAAAATATTGACACGCTTTCTACCACGCCTGATATAATTACTTCGGTTCCTATATTCCTATATGGTTAATTTCTCTATGGAATTTTATTCAAAATACATATGAAATTAGCAGACGTGCCCAATTTGTCCCAAATAAAATGAATGTCATTTCTATGTCACTTTAATGACACGTTACGAAATAATACGCGGCTAAATAGCCAACAATTAGTATGTAAATGCGTCGGCTCGCATTGTTTGGAAATTATAAAGTAATTAAAACAATATACGTACACAAAACGTTCTGAAAATGTAATCGATAATTGTAAAATTTATTCCTATGCTTACAACATCACTATTTTCTTGGTCTATCAAAACGATTGACGAATTTGTATAAATAACAATACAGCAGTAAATGAGATGTAGATTATGATTAATTTCCTACAATAAAAAACTACATAATATATAAAATGTAGGTATGACAAATACCTACGCTTTTTGTCACTTTACATGCGTTACGATATGAATGATCTTATCGTTATGTAAATGTTTTATATTTATTCACTACAATGGGAAATTGAATTTATACAGGAGGAATCAAAATGTGGCCGTATAAAATTGTTAATAAAAGCCATCAAATTACATTCCCGTATAAAAAAAACTTCAAGTAGGTCCATCACATTAAATTTGTATCATATTATATTAAACACTTTAAAAGTGGCGGCGTCCTTCAGGGACATATATCTCCTTAAGAAGGGCCTGTAGGAAAAACATTTATAAGAACTTGTCACCTTATTTTTTCATGTTCTATCTGCACCAGAGAAGTGTCCACATTTTACCGAACATCCTGTCTATTCTTCATTTAAAAATAAAATTTACTTGAAATCAAGAAAACTACTATACTTAATGAGACGAAATTATTTGTTTAAACAATTCTTTTGTTTTATTTAGATAATATGAATTATTTGAGTCAACAACTGTTATTCTCAAAACAAAGTTATGTTGTCTTTATTTGAAGTTTTAAGTGACGTGAAAGAATTACTGCAAATATTTCAAATAATAAATAATTTTGAATAAATTAAATAATAACATTGCATTAAAAAAGAGTAAAACCTATTTTATAATTAATAAATATTTTATTCATATTTTAACAAAATATTAATCTTTAACTAAGCCTTAAATTTAGTGTAATTTTACGAAAATGTGTTCAATTAAGTATAAGAATTCTTTGATGTCAAGAATATGTAAAGCCTTATCTTTAATATTTTTTTACCGAAATGTATCACCCGAGAACGCGCCCGATTGAGTGGCCAGCCAGATCGCCTGATTTGACACCCCTAGATTATTTCTTCTGGGTATACTTAAAAAGCAAAGTATACGTTACTAGACCGGTTAATTTAGAAGATTTAAAAGCAAGAATTCGTCACAAGATACATCGTATATCTCCTTATATTATTGATAATGTCTAAAAAGAATTTATTAATCGTCTTGGCTACTGTCAGACAGCCAACATTATTTTCTTGAAATTTTTGTTATGTAACACCATAATTTTTTTCATGATATGTATGTAGAATGACACGCTCTTCCAAATGGATGATCAAAATTGGGCGATGACGTCATATCTCGAACAACAATGACGTCACAAATGTGGGTCTTATGTCAAAAAGTGCCTTTTTAAAAACAAAATCGACGTGTCATGGGATTTTTTCGAAAACTTCTCAATTTCAAAAATAATGAATTTATTCGTTACTTTTCGAAAGCACTGTATAAAAATCTTACAATCATTTTGTATTGAAAAAACAACCATGAAAATTATGTCGTTATGTTAAAAGATCTAATAAAGTCACAAATTTTTTTTTATAAATTCATTTTTTATTTCAGGTGGTGGGAAAATGGTTCAATTCACTAGAATTAAATCCTGATATTTTAGTCTTCGATCACAACCAAACTGTTACCCCTACATCCGCCTGCTCTCTTCCATGCGATGTCGGAATGATCAAGAAACAGCAAGTAAGTACTCGTACTTGTCAAAAAATATTATATTTAATACAGTGAAACCGAATCACATCTAATTTTGAACTTAATTTAGGAAATGTAACGTAAAAATATATTTGCCACGTGGCACACCTTACTGTAAAGTTCTGTAAGTCAAATTCAGCGCAAATAGCATGTGACATTTATGTGAGGCTCTGATATTTTTTTAAGCTATACAAATATTAAATCACTGCGAACTTGTATCATACAACTGTTGTCTTTGTTTAAATGATACACTCAAAAAATGAACATACAGTAAATATCAGTCGAATTTAAACAATGCTATAACATTAAAATATTTATTAAATTTTTTTTTCGGAGCTTAACTTGTAACATTAAATCAATTACAAAAGTAAGAGAAAGTAAATTAATTTTTCTTTTGCCCTCTTGTAGAACTTAAAATTATATTCGACCAAGTACAACGCGAATTCTAAAAATAACTAGATATTAAATTAAAACCATGTACTGTAAAATATAACTGAAGCAAAAAGGTTTTCCTCTTAAAGTAGAATATATAAAAAATATGTACCTTCCATCCATTCTAAATATATCTACGTCTCCATAAAATATTTACCAAATAGATACTCGCACATATGGATCGATATATAACATTTTCGACGCTGCTTGTAAATGCAAACGAATTAATTTCAAAACAAAATACGCTCGCGTGCTTTAAAAAAGGTTAATAAATCCACTGCATTTTTTCAACTAGTAATTAAAAAGGCGGTTTAATAATAACCAGACCTATTTTTTACGGATTCGGCCTTTGTTTTTAAATTAAATATAAAATCGATCGATCTTTATAATCTCCAATAATCCGCATATTTTCGAGCATGGAATTTCTTTTCTGACCCGATATTGGAACGAATATATCACATATATTCTTTGAGAGTTGTCATTTTATCTGTCATTCATCATATAACAAAAGAGATTATGGGTAGACTGACTAGGCATCGTGCTTTCGGCTAGCGTCCTTTTTTTAACGTCCGCCAGAACCGTCATTCTCTTAAATTTACAATAATCGATTGGATTTTATAACTCGGACACCAACGTGCACATTTTTAGAATTCCGTTTTAAAATGTAATGCGACAAAAATATGGTCTGTTAAGGTTGCCGTATTTCTTGAGGTAAAATTGTCAAATTTGTGGTGTTTTTTAGGTTCAGAAATTTCGAAAAATAAAACACGTAGGGTAAGAGTAATATCAAAAAAAAATTATTGATGTTTTGTTTATCCACTTCTTCTCGAATAATATAACTTTTAAAATGCATTTGTATGACACATATTATTGTGCTATTCTAACCTCACATTTTAACAATTATTTTCACATAGTAATAAATAAAAGTGAACAATCTAATATGCAGAACTATGTAAGTTTATGTTATAACAATATTTACATCTAGAGTTGAGTTTAAACAAAATATATTTTGAAAAATTTCTGTACCTAAAAATTTGTTGGTTAGACCGCTTTGTTATATATTCATTTTACTTCGGTATCTTTGAATATTCACAGGTGACATGAGATAACATTGCTGTTATTTACGAAGTCCTTAATTATTCAGTTATTAAATGTTCAAAATTATTTGTATTTAAAAGAGAACATGTGTTTCTTTGTCTTATTCAAGTCAAAAATTGACAGATTAATGTATTGGGAATGCTACTTTTTGTTGCATTTTTGCAGGCCTTATGCTCGTAAAAACAAATTTTAGATACATGGCCAACTTTATGAGTAATAACAAAAAACCTGTAGTGCCCAAATTTAAGGCTGTCTAACTTATTTATTTTAAGAGATAGAAAACTTATTGGTAATAAATTTTTATTGCAAATTGATACCTTCCACCTGATATAAACAGATTTTGAAATATCGTATGTGGTTTGCTGCACCCTCTAGGCGGATAAAAAATTTTTATTGAAGCATGCTATGACCACAAAATTGCCTGTTTTCGTCTTTCATGCAAGATACTACATGTCTTTCGTATATATTACATTTTTTCAATTTTAGTTTAAAAAAAATTGACCTAAATATTTTCGTGTTGCTCAAGATAATGTAGAACCTGTTTTAAAGACGCCAATTGCAAAAAAATAATAAACAGAATGTACTTTTTTATGCAAAATACAGATTTTCTTATAATATTATTTTATTACATTGTCTGTGTCAAAATAATTTTAAAGACCCAATTGCTTCTAATGTGAAAACCAATAAAATAATATTATAAGAAAATCTGTATTTTGCATAAAAAGTACATTCTGTTTATTATTTTTTTGCAGTTGGCGTCTTTAAAACAGGTTCTACATTATCTTGAGCAACACGAAAATATTTAGGTACATTTTTTTAACTAAAATTGAAAAAAATGTAATAAATACAAAAGATAAGGGCAACATGTAGTATATTGCATGAAAGACGAAAAACAGGCAATTTTTTGTGGTCATAGCCTGCTTCAATAAAAATTTTTTTATCCGCCTAGAGGGCGCAGAGAACCACATACGATATTTCAAAAATCTGTTTATATCAGGTGGAAGGTATCAATTTTGCAATAAAAATTTATTACACAAGTTTTCCCTATCTCTTACAATAAAAAAGTTAGACAGCCTTAAAGTTTGGGCACTTTACAGGTTTTTTTATTACTCATAAAGTTGGCCATGGATCTCAATTTGTTTTTACGAGCATAAAGGCCTCCAAAAGTGCAACAAAAAATAATGAAAGATTTTTGACGTGTCTCGCATATTAAGCGAGATACATGAGAGTGGCCCTCTTATGTGATACAGCCTGTATATCATTTTCCAGTGCCGTGCAGAAGTGTATTTTTAAATCATATTCGAACTTTTCTTTTTATTTTAGTACCCTGTGCATTCAAAATTTTGTTTTAGATAAATTCTGTATCACCCTGTATAGGTGTATAATAACCCAGGTGTCTTAAAACCAATTTCTCTAGACTGGCATTAAGATTGTTCCTTCAAATTCGTAAAAAAAATCCCATATTACAAAACGAGTGGATCATCAAGCAATTACAATAATCAACGTAAGCCGCGTGCCAAATGCGGGAAGTGGCAAATTTTGTGTACACGTTCCTGCGTAGAATAGCTCGGGATCATTATGAACCGAATGACAAAGAGGGAGGATCTGTGATTTTGTGCTAAAAACGGTTGGCCCATAGCCCCCAGAAATCGATCCGCAATCCAATGCTTTAGCGCTACACCATGTCGCTGCACTTCAGTTACTCGATAACCCTCCACCGAACTTGCAATGCTCGCCTGCAAATTCTAAGGTGATAATATAATATCTAATATCTAGGATCTCCACGTGAGTGTGAATACTGCAAAAACAGGAAGACGGGAATATACCGGTTACCTACATATTACTCGCTGGAGCAGCGGTATAAAATGAAAATATATAGGGTGATTCAGAACTTATCTAAAAAAAATTTTTATAATGTAGGTATAGGTATAGGTTTTGCCGAGGGGTAAACCACTGAGGTATTTTACTGTACAAGCTGTAGGTAATTAGTAAGTAATCGATATCATTTCACAAATATTAAAGGGAAAAGGTCAAAGAAAGTATCAAGTGATATTGGAGTCCCGCAGGGAAATGTCCTTGAACCATTATTATTCATTATTTACATGAACGACCTTAGTGAAGTACTAGATAAGGGCCTAGTAAATTTATTTGCGGATGACACATTGATATCGGTTTCAGGATATGATCATGCAGAAGTAAATAATGTAATGAACAACGAGCTTAGCAAGTTATGCAATTGGTTATGCAGTAATAAACTTAAATTAAATGCATCTAAGACTAAATGTATGATTTTAGGTACAAAACAAAATTGTCAAAACTATGCGCAGAGGAAACTTGAGGTCGATTGCAACGGTGTCAGAGATTAAATATTTTGGTGTTGTATTAGATCAACAATTAAACTTTTGTAAACATGTGGATTATATATGTAAAAAAATTGGCAAAAAAATTGGTTTCTTTGGTCGAATATCGGAACATGTATCACGATGGTGTAGGTTACTAATATATAACACGATTGTTCATCCTCATATAACATATTGTTCGTCTCTGTTAATCTCTTGCAACAAAACTGAAATAAACAGGCTACAGATTTTACAAAATAAAGCTATACGCATAATTCTTTCGTGTAGCAAATATACATCTTTAGTTTATATGAGAACACAACTTCAATGGTTTTTTATAGACCAGTTTATTGAACAGTCGTGTTTAATTCTAATTTATAAAATTGAACATAAGTTGATGCCAGAGTATTTGAATAATTTCTTAATTAAAAGGGTAGATATTCATGGATATGATATTCGTTCAAAAGAAAACTTTGATATTTCAAGATCTAAATTACAAAAAGATTTGTTTGATAAGGGGTTAAAGTTATATAATGATCTTCCAAAACATGTAAAACTGGCAACAAATTTAAAAACATTTAAAAGGGAAATAAAAAAGCTGTATTTAGAGTTAAGTGTCGATTGATGTTAAGTCATCTTAAGTGTAATTTAATTAGCTTTCACTAAATAAAGGATTTTATTATTATTATAAAATTAAAAGTATTTTTTGGATTTTTTGGGTATTTATAGGTATTTTTCGGTATTTTTAGATACTTTGTGTATTTTTGGGTACTATCAAATGAATGGGTATTTTAAGAGAAAACTAGTATTTTCCCGCCAATTTTTCAATACAATGGCAATCGCGCATGCCTTATTACGATGACTCAGTTTAAATATGAGTAAACAAGTGACCGACGCAATGGCAAATATGAAAGTTATTAAAAATAGATGCAAAAATATTTTCTGTAAAATTTTTCGGAGGCACTGTTAAACCACTATGTGGCCTTTTATTGTATTCGTCTTTAGTTTAGAAAATAATATAGGGTGATTCGAATTAGATACATTCAATTGCAGAAATAATGACACTTCCTCAAATCAGTTTTTTGACTACTCTGTGGGTGAGTGGAACAACTAAGAACTAATGTTTAAAATTGAAAGTAGATTTCATTACGAATATGTCAGCAGTTCGAAATAAATAGCCAAATTCAACTAAACAGTGCCTTTATTATTGCAATAGATTGTACAGTACAGGACCATATAAACAAGTATCATATGAATGTTTTTGAAAGCGTTTACGCAGAATATATCCACTCACATAGTAGCACATTCCCCTCTTCTGCTAACAAATTTTAGTATGGTATAATTTCTTAAACTTTTTCTTTAAATCAATATATTACATATTATTCTCGATACGACGTGTTAACGATAAGATTGGTCAAAAATAAGTAATAAAAAGAGAATGAAAGTCAATACTAAAAACGTAAATATTGCTAAATTAGGTTTTCCTATCATATTCATATTCTATTTAATAAAAAAGGAGCCTTTTTATGTAAACAACTGCCAATTATCTAATTCTAATCATACATGACGGAAAGCAACCTAGGACTAAAATTGAATTCTCCCTCGATACCCATGCATTTACACTTGCTAATGAAAGATTTTGGTTGTACTTTGTACTGGAGACGCCGATGGTACCTGATGAGTATTTGGGATTCGGACAATAATTTTAGGGACACCCCGTATAGACCGAATATTATGATTTCATAGACGAAGAAGAAGTTTGTTTTTAGTTAGTTTGAAGGGGGCATTGTGTAGGTATTGGCACCCTTCTTGAGTGCTCCAATGGGTTTATGAAACATTTTATGTAATCCAAAAAGTTCTTTCCAGATGATGTATTCAGATCGAGTCAAAGGAACCCTTAAAAAAATCTATATTATTTACGTAGATCTGTAAATGGAATAATTTCTAAGGAAATGAAAGACAGTTTTGGAAAATTAAAGGTATATTAAGTAAAATCATGGGTCATTTAATGTATTTTCCGTTTCTTAGATATCTGGGTATTTAAGGGTATTTTTGGACACTATTTGGTATTTCTGGATACTTAACGGGATTTTTAGGTACTTTAGGATATTATTGGGTAATAGTCATAGGTCTTCTTTGGGCACTTGAGGGCAATTCATGGTTTTTGGGTATTTTTGAGGTATTTGCTTATTTGATGAGGTATTTTTTTGTGTAATATTTTTTTTTAAATGATATTTAATTGTACCAATTTCAAGCAGTGGTTTACCCCTCGGGTTTTGCTGATATTGAACACAATTAATACTGCTCAGATCAGTTGTTTTTAAATCTTATTTTCTCCTGAATTCCTTTCGACCTATCAAAATGTGTACTTTAAACTTGATCTCTAAAAATAACGCTGATGTCTTAATCAGCCACTTTCCACTGCTAGAACTTCTCGAATGATACATTGTTCAACTAATGATGATTAAACTGAAAAGATTTTACAAATACTTTTAATATTCTAAAATATATGTTGGGTTAGTGTATAATTTATGTTCGTGGAGAATAATGAATAATTCAAGCTCTACAGGGTGTTCTCAAAATCGTAAATGCTCTAATCTAATCTAAGTAATGAATATTAACAAGAATATCCGTGAGCAGAGTAGGTATATCGTGCTATAAGAAATGGCAAAATACTCGATTCGTAAAACATTCATGGATGGTATTTTTAAAATGAGTTTCCAACAAGGCATGACATTAATTTCCATTTTATAAAACGAAATTGAAGGAATACCTCTCGTTAATTAGTTGAAATTTACATAAGTATATTATGTTTCACTATGTATACAGGGTGATTCAGAAAAAAATTGAACGTACAGAGACTCTTACAAATACAATTTTGTAAAAATAAAATCAAAAGAGCAGTTCAAAACTGATTTAAAAATACACTTCCGCATGGCACTGGAAACTGGTCCACTGTAAAACCTGATAAGGCGTATAATCGACGGACATAAAATTGAAATAAATTCCCAAGGAAAGAAATACATTACATTTTACAACACCTATTTTAATGCAAGAAATTTAACTGCGCTTTTGCTGCTATTGTTATTAATTATTAATAGAGGTAAGTTGTGGATTTTATTAGCAAAAGAGTTTTACTTGATGTTACAACAAAATTTTGGGCCCGTCTTACCCAGTTTCTACAAACTAACACAAATATTTGTCTGCTTCTTGTCCATTTTAAACACGTAAGTTATTGGCAGCAGCTATGATACGTTTGCGTAAATCATCAATCATCGGTGCAATATACTTCATTTTTTAAATATTCCCACAAAAATAAGCTCAAAAGATTTAAAGTCAGGTGGCGGCCATGGTACCGGTCCTCCGGGTCCAATCCCCTTGTATTTTTGCTTGAACACGCTGTACATATAATTGATAGAACTGAGCCTGGTGTATGATACGCCAGACTGCTGCAATACGCCGTGGACGCCCTGGACCTCCATCTCTTCCACGATTCGATTGCAAATTTCCCGCGTCACGCCTGCCTTTGCACTACACTTGCACTCAGTGGACACCGTTGTAAAAGTAGCTGCATTTGGCACATGTTTACCGGGCACAAACCTAGAAAAAATATAGACTGCGTCGGTTCATGATATAGGCAACGTGAAAAGTCCCGCGTTTCCTAGGGTCTTACGGTCCAGAAAATGGATATTTGTTTTATGTTGGCGGTTGTGCAAATATGATGGCTGCATTGCAATATGAAATTAACTAACTTGGTGTCATTTTAAATGTCATTAAAGAATGTGACCAATCACAGTAAACGTGAATTGGCATAAAAATCAAGTTTTAGTGATTCTGGACCTTTTAGGGCAGCCATGAATTAGCGGTCGCGGGCAATATGACACTGGCACAGTCTATATTTTTTCTATCACGGAGTAGAAATATAACAAAGGATTGTCTAATGAAATTAGTATGGACCCAATTACATTACCCAATAATAGTCCTAATCGGGATTCAATCATACCAATGCACGATACACAAATCGACGCTCAAATACGGTCTATTCTCACACGAGACGATATTATGCGATGTTGCCACATAGAAAATATTTCCAACAATCTGAGAAAAAGTAACTTTAGTAACAAAATGTACAAAAATGTAACTTTTAGGGACCTTTTTATAAAAAAGTAACTTTTTACTAAAAAGTAACTCTGTTCCGAGCTTTGCGATATCCATCAACTGCGAGTTGCTATACGTAAGCTATTTTGAGTATTTGAAAAACTAATGTAAATACTTGCATCACAAAAAAGTTAATACAATAATAATGGGATCGCCTGGCGAGAGCCTACAGCAGCCCAGCGATGTAAAGGTTGACACTACTAGAACTTCAATTATTATTTTTTCGGAAACTGTAAGGATTCTACAAAAAAAAATAAAATTACGATATTCACTCCAATTTTTCAGGACGCATCTATTCCCAATTTTCTTTAGATAAGTTCTGAATCACTGAAATAAAAGCTAGTAATATTAATATTAGTTCCATATTCTTGAATTAGTAAGGATGATTTCAATCCAAAGCGTAAAGTACTGTCCTAAAATTCTCATAGAACAAGAAAAAAAATTCTACGTCCACGCTCTTTTTACCTGGAAATTTAACAGGAGGAATGTAATTCGGTCTATTGGAAAATGCCATTAATCCTGCTTTCACTGACATACGACCGTTACAATGCCGAAAACTTAATTATTCAACAGGACGAGGTCCTCTCCACATTAGGTATACGATGTCTGTGAGACAATGAAATCATTCAGTTTTTTTTTATTGCATTTTCTGAATATCGTATTTGCAGTGCGATCTGAAAATAATTATAACTTGGAAAAATAAATCTAAAGGATTATTTACACATCCTGTACAGTAATCCGAGGGCTTGAAATTTATACAATGAAATATCATTTTTTAAAAATATTACCCAAAAAAATACCTCACCAAATAAGCAAGGCCCTCAAGTGCCCAAAGAAGACTTATGACTATTACCCAATAATATCCTTAAGTACCTAAAAATCCCGTTAACTACCCAGAAATACCAAATAGTATCCAAAAATACCCTTAGGTACCCAGATATCTAAGAAAGGAAAAATACATTAAATGACCCATGATTACTTACTATACCTTTAATTTTCTAAAACTGTCTTTTATTTCCTTAAAAATTATTCCATTTACAGATCTACGTAAATAATATAGATTTTTTGAAGGCCTGCTTTGACTCGATCTGAACGCATCATCTGGAAAGGACATTTTGGATTATATAAAATGTATCATAAACCCATTGGAGCACCCAAGAAGGGTGCCAATACCTACACCATGCTCCCTTCAAACTAACTAAAAACCAACTTCTTCCTCGTCTATGAAATCATAATATTCCATATATACGGGGTGTCCCTAAAATTATTGTCCGGATCCCAAATACTCAACAGGTATCATCGGCGTATCCAGTACAAAATCTTTCATTAGCAAGTGTAAATGCATGGGTATCGAGGGAAAATTCAATTTTAGCCCTAGCTTGCTTTCCGTCATGTATGATTAGAATTATATAATTGGCAGTTGTTTACATTAAAATGCTCCTTTTTTATTAAATAGAATATATGAATATGATAGGAAAATCTAATTTAGCAATATTTTAATTTTTAGTATAAACTTCCATTCTCTTTTTATTACATATTTTTGATCAATAGAATATGTCGGAGAAGTTTGACCAAACTTATCGTTAACACGTCGTATCGAATAATATGTAATATATTGATTTAAAGATAAAGTTTAAGAAATTATACCATACTAAAATTTGTTAACAGAAGAGAGGAATGTGAGTGGATATATTCTGCGTAAACGCTTTCAAAAACATTCATATGATACTTGTTTATATGGTCCTGTACTGTCCTTGCAATAATAAAGGCACTGTTTAGTTGAATTTGGCTATTTATTTCGAACTGCTGACATATTCGTAATGAAATCTACTTTCAATTTTAAACATTAGTTCTTAGTTGTTCCGCTCACCCACAGAGTAGTCAAAAAACTGATTTGAAGAAGTGTCATTATTTTTGCAATTGAATGTATCTAATTCGAATCACCTTATATTATTTTCTAAACTAAGGACTTACGAAAACAATAAAAGGTCACATAGTGGTTTAACAGTGCCTCCGAAAAATTTTACAGAAAATATTTTTGTATCTATTTTTAATAATTTTTATATTTGCCATTGCGTCGATCAGATGTTTACTTATATTTAAACTGTGCCATTGTAATAAGGTATGCGCGATAGCCATTGTATTTAAAAATTGGCGGAAAAATACTAGTTTTCTCTTAAAATACCCATTAATTATCTTCGTAATACCCATTAAATACCCAGTAAATACCCATTATTACCTTGATAGTACCCAAAAATACACAAAGTACTTAAAAATACCGAAAAAATACTTATAAATACACATAAATACCCAAAATATACCTACAGCTTGTACAGTAAAATACCTCAGTGGTTTACCCCTCGGTGCAATCGTTTGCAATAATGATGAAACTCTTTAAAAATAATTTTGTGATTTCTTTGAACTGCTCACCTATTTGTAATGAAATCTACTTTAAACTTTTAACATTACTTCTTAATAGTTTCACTTACCAATAGAAATTTAATGAAATTTGTACTCAGAACATCCAGAACTTCAAAAACAAACGCATGTACATAACAAATGTTTTTGCTTTGCAATCCTATTAATTTCAATTTGACCGCTTATATTTCAAAAACTACTTATGACTATATCATTACATAATATTTCCAGATTTTAATTTTTACTGGTAAATTGTTTATTCTAACATCATAAAATATTTGTAACATTTTTTACTGTTTTAGAAAGGTAATTTAACCTAATATATTAATTATTGGTCAGTGGTCGCGCGGTTTAAGGCGTTAGTACTTGAATCGAGGTGACTAGACGGAGTTGGTTCGAGCCCAGCTGCCGGTAGACCGTATATAAGCTATATTCGTGGAGAGGATTGAAACCCTCTCTGTGGGTATGGTAGGGTGGAATAATGTTAGCTTGGGTCAATGTGAGAGATTGATGCCGGTTGATATTTGACCACCCCCCTAATTAATGAGGTTTTCCAGGTTTTCCTCATTCCTGCACTGAATAGTGGTTAGGGCCTACCAACGTAAGTCGTTCCTGGGCGCAAATGCGGCCTGCTTAATAATAATATGCCGCCCTCTCTCCCGCGCAAGTCTCCGACTTCTGGGCTAATCCCTGTGATTAGAATGAGGGGTAGAGATATTATTATTATTATTGAATAGAGCTTTGTTAGTGGAATTGTTCATTAGCATACCTAGATGTTTGGTATCAGAGAACATACATATGACTTCATTGATACGAATTGTAGGAGATTTGATATATTTTAGCTTAAAACATCATAAAATATGTCGCACTAGTCCTACTCTGTATGTAATTGTACTATTTATTAACTTTGTTTTATGATTATTTTATATTCATCCCTCATTATTTTTATATAATAGGTGCGCAAGAGGTTTCTTTATAATTATAACCGTATTTAATCCCATGTGGGCAAAGCGTTTTATAAGGGCCATCGGACAAATCAAGATAGGCGACAAAATAGTCAATTTACATTTTTTTAACATTTTGTACGACAAATTGGCGTGTTAAGTACCGATATAACTTTAATAGAGTGAGGCAAACATCACTATAATATTACGTGATAAAAAATATTGTGGCGCAACACGCTAATGTATTCTTTTGTTCCACATCCCAAGCAATAATAAACCTGGGATATATTCATTTCCTTTTTTTCATTTGATGAGCAGTTTTTATAGCCAAGTTCGTTGCACCTAATTTCTAGCCTGACAAAAAAAGAATATATTAAGAGATCAAGAGAGGTCGTATGGTGAAATAAGAATATAAATGAAGCCTCCAAAATTGATTTTTTATGGTGCTTAATTCCAGCATTTTCTAGATCTCTTTCGTTTCGATTCCCGGGTAAAATGAGCTTTTAAGTGGTAGATAACACAGTAATGTTTGTTTTCAAAATGATGAAGCTAAAGGCTTTTAGTATTTTGCAAGAGGACAACCTCACAAGTAGGTCACAGGAACAGTATAAGTGTATAATATAGTAAATCAGGATTGAGCTCCCATAGAACTGGCCTGAGTTCCCCTGGAGAAAAGATATAATAAAGTAAACATATTTGAAATATAAAATATCAGATTAACTCACGTTGGAAAAAATATAATCATGAAAATAATAAAAGATGATCATCACAAAAGCCCGCATTTCGTTCGCAGATCTCAGGTCCGGACTCGGCGACCTTAGGTAATATTTAAATATACTTGATTTTTAAAGCAATTTTAATCGAATTCACGCCAGCTAATCGATATAAGCATCCCATTTATTTAGCTGCAAGGATTCTCGAGTTTATCGGAACCCGTTTCCTCAGAAAGTGACGCAAATTCTCATGACAGAATGCAAATCTGTATTCTTGATAATTCTCATTGTAGTTATTTCCCATAAAAAATTGGGGAATTATTTCACATGGTTTTTGCTAAAGGAATATAAAGCTTCAAGAACTGTAAATATACACGTAGAGAATCAGGAATTTTTTAAGTGGAATAATTCCCACTTGAATTTATTTCACTGCATTCGAGAATCGAGGCGGCTCAGGACTCAGGAGTGTGGTTTTTATTTAGACATGTTTAGATTTACAAGCAGGTTACTACCCGCTAGAGACGATTATCTACATCAATTTCTTAATTATAGTGTTTGTTACTTTTTTTGGTGCCAATATAAAGAAAAATATATGAATTTAGTAATAAAACTACTTTTTCGGACCTAAATTCATATTTGAATTTTTGGTGCTCTTAGAAACGATAACATTTGAATGTTCGGGGCGAACTGAACATCGGTTTCTTTACAGCACTTGTGCAAAACCGCTGTTACGGATAGTTTGAGCTTACATTGTGCTAGTTAACCTTACAATGATAGCATTGTTTATTTGTTTATGCAATAACATATAAGTACTTATTATTAATTTTCAAGCAATATTGACTACAAAAAACCATTGTTAGTTTGTTGCACCCGCGATATAATGAAAATTCGGTTTTTCACAGAAATAAAGTTCTAATGTTTTGAAACTATAAAAGTAAGAAGAAACAAAAGGAAAACGTAAATCAACCACAATTAAGGGCATATTGTAATTTGAGTTAAAATAACCGTTGACTCAAAGTGGTTGCACCCGCGATCGCAATATTCGAGTCGCGGGTGCAATAAGTTTGATTCTTAACATTAAGGTGTAATTTATCATATTTTATTGATTTATCAAGCCTTGAATAGTAACATTATGCTATGTGTTATTAGTGGTTTATATTTAGTAAGTGTTTATGTTGATATTTCGCACTTTTTATAGATAGGCTGGTTAAAATGACAGAAGAAGAACGGAAAGAGACTGCATCACAGAAATATATGAAAAAACTGAATGAAAATGCTGAATTCTATGCAGATCGGTCAGTGGCCGGGCGGTTTAAGGCGTCAGTACTTGAATCGATGTGACTAGATCGCTGTGGGTTCGACCCCCGCAGCCGGTAGACCGTATATAAGCTACTTTCGTAGAGAGGATTGGCATTCCCTCTGCGGGTATGGTAGGGTGGAAGAATGTTGGCTTGGGTCAATGTGAGAGATTGATACCGGTTGACGTTTGACTACCCCCCTAATGAATGAAGTTTTCCAGATTTCCCTCATTTCTACACTGAATGGCGGTTAGGGCCGTAAATCGTTCCTGGACGCAAATGCGGCCTGCTTAATAATGAATGAGGGGTAGAGGTATTATTATTATTATTATCATACCTGTCGATAACGGGCTCGAGATTCGAAACGGTGAGATTTAATGAAAAGTAAAATTAATGTCGATGAAAATTTGGTGGCCAAAATCAGATTACGAGAAAGGATACTGGTTCTGCCGACAATTGATGGTAAACACTTCATTCAAATCGTGAAGATATTATTGCAAAATTGAAAGCACCAAGAAAGAAAATTGATGGCAATATGTTAATAGAATTTTTGGCGAAAATTGACGTATTTGAAAATAAATAATTAACTTAAGTAACAAAGAAGTGTACCAATTAGTAACACACATTATTTGATCTCTTGTTTCTTTTATTTATGTGATTATAATGGCGTTTATGTCGACGTAATTTAGACGTGTTGCACCCGCGATAATTTGGCGTTGCACCTGCGATTGCTTAAATAGTGAATAATTCAAAGTTTATTTTTGTTTTCTATAATTTTTTTATTACTGAAAGGTTGATTAATTTGTTCTCTTTTAAAATATGAATGCATAATAAAATAAATGTTTCACAATTCACAGACTTTTGTGTTTTTGTTCTATGATCTGTGAAGGTGGGCCGATTATGTTGCACCCGCGATGGCACATTAAACCTTTTTTGTGAGTATCCATTTCATTTCAATAGTTATAAACGAATCAAAAGAGAACAGGTTCAAATGCAGCTTTTCAAACAACAAATTCATATTTTTTTTAATAATTATTGTATTAGTAGGAAACTTTAAATGAATCTAAATGTTGCACCCGCGATAATGGAATCACCCTACACTAAAGTGATGCTACTTCTATTTTATATGCTCAACGGATATTTAACGGTCCTACAATTCGCCAAAATTTAGCATACATACATTTTAATTTCTCTTTAGTTTTATTGGGTTTTTGTCACACTTCTTAAAAAAATAAAGATTAATTAAATAAGCCCTTGCGCCAAACGGATCAGTCAAGGGTTATTTTTGAAACTAAGTTTGCGTAACCAAAAAATCTCACACTGAAAAAAGCAGATAAGTAAAAAATGACAAAAATCATCAATCATTTTTTGGACGCGTTTTAGACAAAAATTCAAAAAATTACATCTACAGTATACCTTGTGAATGTAATAAACATTATGTTGAAGAAACGTTTCGGCCTATGAATGTTAGAGTTGAGGAACATAAAAACGACAGGAATTTGAAAATTCCAAAATTTGCGAACATGCTTAGGAAAACGGTCACTTAATTCAATGGGGTTGGGCAAACATTTTATAGAAGGAAGATAACGCAACAAAAAGAAAATTAAAAGAGACCGCGATTATTTTGTTGAACGGAGATAAGTGTGTATCAAATTGTTCAGTAAACATCGATCATTGTTGGCTACAGTTGTATCAATAAGAAGTACCTAGTAACAGTAAAATAAAAATAATTTAACATCTCTATGGAAGCAGATAAACAAATTTTAAACTGTCAAACTTTACATACGTTTAATATTTGTATTACTATTTTGAAAACGAAAACAGAGAGATTTTCGAAACGTCAAAAATACGGAAGTGCGCGATAGTGATGTGATTTTTGTTATTTTTTACTTATCTGCTTTTTTCAATGTGAGATTTTTTGGTTAGGCAAACTTAGTTTAAAAAATAACCCTTGACTGATCCGTTTGGCGCAAGGGCTTATTTAATTAATCTTTATTTTTTCAGAAGTGTGGCAAAAATCCAATAAAACTAAAGAAAAACTAAAATTATGCCACAAATAAATAGCTTCAGACAACATACATTTTAATTATAAAAATAAATAAACATATCCATAATTTATCAATAAAATTTGCGGCGCAATAAACTTTTTGAGCACTGATTGTTGAAATGATAATATTGTATTATACCTATCTAGCATTTACACAAATGATCCTCATTGTGTGACCCCGTTTTGAAATATAAGTACAAATAATCATGAATCTGCGTTATATACCAAATGATTTGGTTCTAATATTCTTCACTAAAAATTATAATGTTTCTTTAAATGACATAAAAATACAGACTACAAAACGTTTTTATAGTTGCTGTATAAAATTGTTTTTAAAAGTGTTGTAAGTAGGTATACATTTTTTATAGAACTGTTACATTACCAAAGTGTTTTATAAAAATGGGCCCTTTTCGATTCTTAAGTATCGTATAAAGGCATTTAACTTCGTTATACGAATTTGAAGCTCCTATAAGATTTATTTTATAGCAATTTATACAACTTTTATAAAATTTATTTTGCTAGTTGGAATGTTTGCACCTCGGTTTCTACAAACTTAACTTAGAGTCATAGGTGCGGGCTTTAATCATCACTATGCAAATAAATGAAGAACAACTGTTGTAATTCACTCAAGTAAATCTAATTTTGTCATGTGTTATATGACCAATCGGGTCACACACGTGTATGGGTGATCCAAAAATGCTGATTTTTGTAAAGATACTGTGCAGAATACGCGGTAGAAAAAAAATTTAAAAGAAAAACCATACTCATTTTTCCTAGTATATCTAAATCACTGTATAAGAAGCCAACATTTTATTTTATAGCCTTACCAAGATTTAGTTTGGCCCCCCCTGAAAAAGTTGGTTAGCTACGGCTCTATAGTAAATAAAAAATGATACAATTCAGTAGGCTCTGAATGTAGGTTATGGTAGACAAACATAAATTCGCTGAAACATTATTTATAGTTATAAATAACTATCCAGGTTAATTTATTCATTTTATGCAATAATAAAACATTATTTCTAGAACAGCAGGATGTCTTTCTTATAACTAAGTAGAATTAACTACAAAAAAAATATAAAGACTTATTTTTTGTCGGTTTTATTTATATCTACTTCCCTTGTTTGTTTGTCTGAAATCTTATAGTATCATAAAACTTACATTTTTAAGACGCACTCCTTGTTCGTTGTTTACTTTAAAAGTTTGTCACGCGAAATCAATACCTTGTATTTTACATTCGAAGAATTTTTATGCTTATCTATAATACACCAAAATGGTCAAAATCAATATACCTACCTAGCAACTACAGCAAAATGTAACTATTTGGAAAAATAAGCGATTTCCTTTACGTTACAATTTTCCCAAGTAAAACTATAAATTTGTTGAATTTATTAAAGAATGTAACTACTTAGCCAACAATTTAATTTCGTATCGTAGTTGTATAGGCTATAAATGCTGTTTTAAGAAAAAGAACTGTAACAGGAAGCTTACAGGATAATTACCTATTAACTTTTTCCTTGATGTTATCCTGTTAAATCGATGTAATTTATATGTATTAGGAGACTACACGGCATAAAATCGGTCTTCCTTGGACTCTGAACATACAAAAACGACTTGGTTACGTAGTTAGCGGCTTAAAATGAATTAAATTCATTTCAAGTTTAAATTTTAAACTTTTGTACGATGTTTTACAGATATATATAATTTTCAAATCAGTCAAGAAGGCTTATTTATTAGATTGTTCTCCGACAAACATAAATTTATATAGTTAAGAATTCGTTTAAAGTACGTATTCAATTTAAAAAATATTGAGGATTTTACAAATAAGTTATAGGTAGCTTATAAACGATAATACGTGAATATTGGTAATTATTTACATTAGCGTAAACCTCTCCAATCTTAATAAAAAAATTCCTACCCCCCTATTTTCGAGGGTGCTGATCACGAATCTGAAGTCAGATTTCGGCGCTCGCATGTAGTTTTTGAAAAAAAAAAATTCAAAATTATAACCTCTATTTATACACTACATTAGGTTGAAATTGCAATGTACATCTCTGTCGTCTTCATTTCATGACGTCACACTGTTGTCAAAATATATAGGAGTTATATTGCAATTTCAACCTAATGTAATGTATACATAGAGAATTTTGTTGTTAAGATTGGAGAGGTTTACGCTAATGTAAATAATTACCTGAATAATTTGTAAAATTTGCGTCATAAAAATCATAATGAATATACCTTTGGGCTGTGAAGTTGTCATGTGGTTCATTGAACAACAAAACTGCCATTAAACATTGTTCATAGTTAATACACACCGCACAGTAAACTATACACACTAAGCACTCCCGTTCTACAAGTATTTTAATATTTAATAATATTTAAATCTACTATAATTCTGTATAAAACACACTGCGTACTCACACGACCACAAAAACAGCGATAACAGCGACACCTACCTAACGGCAACTTTTTTTCTTAGAAAAACATCACAACAAAAACAGTGTTCAAAGATTGAGACGTTGCCACTTTTTATTTTGTAATACCAGATAATTTAATAAAATTTAGATAATTATTATTGGTTTCGATGTTCTAATAAGGAAACAATTAATGAATACATAAATTATTTCATTAATGTATATTACACAAAATTATTTTACGTGTTAGACGCAAGTCAATTATGTATATTCTGGTTTAACGCGACCACAACATAGAAATAAAGCGACACCTACCTAACGGTAACTTTTTTCCTTGGAAAAACAGCACAACAAAAACAGTGTTCAAAGTTTGAGACGTTGCCACTTTTTTTTTTTGTAATACCAAATATTTTAATATAACAGATAATTATTATTGGTTTTAATGTTCTAACAAGGAAAAATGTATATTCTGGTTTATAATATGAAATTAAAGCGGAAGAAAGCATGTAGTTATTTATAATATATTATACAGCAATTTTGATATGATTACGACGTCATAAGATTGACTAACGCGTTCTGTGAAAACGTGGCAACAATTAAAGATGAAATGAGACAGTCCAGGAAATGCAAACAACAATCATTCTCTATCACTGTCACTTATAATAATTTAAAGACCTGTGAGAATATGTGGCAACACCATAATGTTTATAGTTCCAGTAACGCTAAAATATAAAACTCATGATGGCTATACAGGATGGTCCATATGAATGGATCATAGAGTAACTATAGATCGCAAACGTCAAAATAGTTGGTTTAGCCTTAGTAAAATGTTACTGGTTTGCGATGTACAGAGCGTTAAACTTGATTTTAAATTTAATATTTATTCCATATTTTAGACACTTTTAGGGAGAATGGGGTTGATTTTTAAACAAGGGAGTTCGTGATAGTACGAAAACCAAATCTGAACTTATTTTTAGATATCTTGTAGATAGCGCTAGTTACACATTGTAGCATAGTTATTTTTCAATAAAATTTAATAATGAGCATAGAACAAATATGTAAATTTATTGTATCTCGGCTATCGGCATATTAAAATCTACCTAAAACTGTTTTTCGGTAACTATAACAAGCCACGTCTTTTTTTGCTGATATTAGCATCGGCTTCATAACACAATAGGCCAGTCATTTTAGGTAGATTTAGGCAAGTATTTCGGAAAATTGAGATACCCATCTGTAAGTTCGTATAAACTTGTATTTTGACATCCTAAAACTGTTCTCAAAATTCACATATGATTCGATGACCGCAACTTTAAAAATCGGGGGTCAAAGGTCAAAAAAATCGAATTTTTGCACATTTTTTGCAAATATCTCGTTTCCTATGTGTTTTACGCTATTTGTATTTATTATCAATATTGTAGAGAATTAAATTCTCTACAACTTTTGTTTCAAATATTTTTTTATACGTTGAATCGTTTTTGAGATAGAGGGCAGAGAGCTCGCGGTTAAAATATTTGAAATCAACTGGTAGTCTCGATCGAAATCATCATATTGAAAAATTACAAGCTGTTGATATCAATACAAAACAGGCCAGAGATGATGCGGATGTTCTCATCATTGAGACAGCTATTGAAGAACCTAAACGTGAAAAAAACAGCAATTATAATAGGTGAAGATATTGATTTACTTGTCATTTTAATTGGGCGTACACTATCTCTTGAACAAGAAATTTTCTTTAAAACAGCAAAGCAAATGTGAAATGTTCGATAAATATTCTAGTTCTAAAAAACACATTTTGTCTCTTCACGCATTAAGTGGCTGTGATACGACTTCTGCGCTCTTTAAAAAAGGGAAAAAAACGTTTTTAAGAACATTCGGGAAACTGCCTAATTTGGATGAACGTGCTGCAGGATTTGAAGAAGAAAACTGTCCGGTTCAAAGATTATTTGAGAGTGGATTGCAAACTTTATTATCAGTTTATAATGATCCACAATCTGTGGACAGTATCGATCATCTCCGTTATACACAATACGTCAAGTAAACAAAGCTCAATAAACCTGTGCAGTTATCAAATATCCCACCAACAAGTGGAGCACCTCACCAACCTTTCAATCGTGTTTATTACCAAGTTAAAACTTGGTTAGGGCATGATTTGGAACCCCAGGAATGGGGTTGGACAATGCGTAACGGTTTCCTAGAACCTATCACGACAATTTTACCACCTGCTCCAGATGAATTACTCAACACAATATTCTGTAACTGCAAGAGTGGTTGTGGTTCAAGATGTGGATGCAGGAAAGCGGGATTGCAGTGCTCTTTAGCTTGTGGCCAGTGTAATGGGCAAGCTTGTCTCAATGCTGTACCATATGAGACCGATGTCAATGAAGATATGACCTTTGATCCAGAAATCATGGAAGAATTAGAGACAAATCTCGTTGAAGACGATAACGACCTTGGAATTCTACAGCTGCGGGAAGACGACGACGATGAAGAAGAAGAAAATTGAAATTAGAACTTATTGTTCTTATAATTATTTTTTCTTTTTTTTAATTTTGACAATCACAAATGTAGGTATCGAATGACATTTTTTAATAAAAACATTATTAAAAATTTTATTTCTTTTCTATTCTATTTTATTTATTAAAGAATAATTACTATAAATAAAATTATAATATGATTACACGGGCAGATAAGTGTTAGATTAGATAAATTGATACTTAATTGAAAATAAATAATTAAGCAGAAAAATATTTAAATGTAATGTAATTGTTAAAAAAATTAAAATTATTTATAATTAATTATTAAGATTTAGTAACAATTTATAAACCTTATATGAGATGATTTCGATCGGGACTACCAGTTGATTTCAAATGATATTCTAACCGCGCGCTCTTACAAATAGCGTAAAACACATAGTAAACGAGATATTTGCAAAAAATTTGCAAAAATCGATTTTTTTGACCTTTGACCCCCGATTTTTAAAGTTGCGGCCATCGAATCATATGTGAATTTTGAGGACAGATTTAGGATGTCAAAATACAAGTTTATACGAGTTTATAGCTGGGTATCTCAATTTTCATAGGTGAACTCCTTAACTGACTGGACTACAAAAGATAGCAGTGGTGGAAAAGCAAGCACCGGCATTAAAGATTAAAATGGAATTATCTCGAAATTGGACTGGTTTATTGATATCAAACATTTTTCCCCAGCATAAAGAACTTCTACAACATTTTTACTGGAGGTGTCTAAACTATCAAATAAATTTAAATACGAGATATGGAGTCTTGCATATTCCTATCTACAGTCATGGTTGATTTGATATTTTGATATAAGTACTTAAAACAAAAATCAATAAACAATAAACCCCTTAATATTTGGTACGTGATGGTTGTGGGAAATAAATTTCAAATAAAAGCAATAACTGAATCCTGGTGCTAAAAATAAATTGTACATTTCACTTCCCAGAGGACTAATTCAATTGAAAATTTATGTTCCCACAAAATGAAATAATTGGATTGAGCATGAGAACCATGAATCTGTGTAAAAAATACCCCTGAGTAGACGAAAGTTTTTTCTTTCAAAACAATGTAACATAGTGAATATTTTATACAAAGCATTCAACTTGAAAACGCACGTTAAATGAAGCGGACATTCAGTTTTGTGATGTCATTTCCACAACCAGTATAAATCATGTCCTGTTATTTTCAAATTTATAAAGGGTACTTAAAATTTAAAGAACGATTGTTGTTTTGATAAAGATATTTTATTGCTAAGAAAAATAATGTTAGTATTTAATCATAACAGTACAGTTTGCAGAAAAAAATCTTTTACCAAAGAAATATGCCCTCAGAATCATCGATCTGATACCAGGAACTGGATATTAAAAATAAATCCACAAGAATTTAAAATTTATAAAGTAATTTTGCGTGCCTTCATAAATTCTTTTACTAAAAATCAGAATCTATGTTAGACATGAGCAAATTTACTCATAAAAGATGAAAATATTTTTGCAAGATGAAGGAGAATATTGTGAATAAAAATATGAATCAGTTCAATGCATTATATATATATATATATATATATATATATATATATTTCATAAAACGGACCGATTATTTTGTTCATATATTGTAAAATGGGTATTTTTGGGATGCATTACTCAATTCATTTTAAAATTAATTTGGTGTAAAAAAATAGATATTGATGCACATCAGGAAGAAAAGTGACTTCTATTAAAAATATGACAGAGAAATATATGTTTCTATTAATTTTTCTGAAAGTTCAGTGGCGTAGTTAGTTTTAATAAAGCTACATTTCCATACTTGGAATGACAATGAAATAAACAGTAAATCATATACAGGGTGTTAGATGTATGACTGCCATAATTTTAACAACAGCCTGAGAGAAAAATATCAAAGTATTCGGTTTGATGTTCAAAAGTTCAGTTCATTCATAGAATGTCATAAAATGCTATCTTTACTACCTGTGTTATTTACTTTTCACTTCTATATCCATAATAATTGCTTTAAAATATAAATAGGTAGTTACATCTCTTTTACGGACAAATATCGACGTCCGCATTAGACTTTACATCTTTCTCATTTTCTTCGAATATTTCCATGTATGTATTGCCTTAATCTATCACAGGGTGATGTAGAACTTATCTAAAATAAATGTTTAGAATTTTGTAAAAATTAAATCAAAAAGAGCAGTTCAAAAATGATTTAAAAATACACTTCCGCACGGCACTGGAAACTGATCCACTGTAAAACCTGATAAGGCGTATATAGTCTGTTTTGAAAATGAAAGAGAGTAATAAAAGCTTATTATGTATGCAAATCGTAAATAAATGTAGTACTGGTGCTTATATTCAATATTTTTATATTATGTATTATCGGTATAGATGAGGTGTACTTTTAAAAAAACTTTGTGTGACCGGGTTGTACTAAATTGTATCAGGTAGCTAAAATTGAATCCCCGACAATCCGTTTTTGCTATGCCGCTTCAATTTCTCGGTTAATCATCATAACCGGGTTAAGAGGGTTTTTAGTAATTCAAATAAAATTATTCAATATTATTTAAATGAAATAAATAGATTTTTATTCCACACAAAAATATATGTTTTTTGAAAATTCAAATTATGGTGAGTAAATGTAGTGTTGTACAAATGTACAATAAAGAAAAATAGTAGGTATATTACAATTCATCCTCTGAATATTCTCATGAATTATTTTCGTCTCCTAGATTGATAACGATAGGTTCCACAGTAACGTCAATTAAATTAGCGAGTTTCAACATTTTCTGCTCTTCTTTTTGTACATGATGCATACATCTTTGCCAGTTATCTGCAGTTACTCCTTCCAACGAATTTTTTAACAAAATTTTCACGTCACTTAATTTAAACGTCGTATTATTTCGCGCTACATCTCCTTTTACCTGTGCCCAGACTAATTTGATTGAGTTAAGTTCACAGTGATAGGGTGGTAACCGTAGTACCGTTATTTGGCAATTTGTTGCCATTTCATCGATAACATATTTTTTCTGATCTTTATTAAGATTGACAAGTGTTAAAAGTTCCTTTTTCACCATATTTGTTTCAAAAGAAATGTTTTTTCTGGATAACCATTGAATTATATCGGCTTTCCTCCAAGCAGTCGTAGGCGTCCGCTCGGTCTGTCGTGAATGGTAAGTGGCATTATCCATTACAATTACAGACTACAGTTTACATAAAGTAAACCACCACCAAAACCACTGACACTACCTATATGTGTCACTATTAATCTTCGCCCTTTACCTGAAGGTGCCTTGAACCCTGTTGAAAGTCCATCCAAAAATGCTTGTCGAAAACTTTTTACATTTTTATCTTGCCATACTTTTGTTACAGTATATCCCTCGTTAACCTAAGTTTCGTCTAGATAATAAATATTCCTCCCTTCGTCACGGAATTTTCTAAATGATCTTAAGTAGGATCTTCGCCAACAAATAATTTCATCTTTATCGATAAGAACTGACTTCCTGTTCTGCTTTTCCCAGCAAAAATTCAACACTCGTAAGACGGCCCATAATTTGCTTCTACTGATTTTTGGCACATCGTTGTCCTCTGAAAGTTTACTTAAAATTTTGTTTAGCGTTGGTATTTATTTTTTGAAATAAAATGAGTGTACTTTTCTGCAAATGACATTTTGAATCATCTATAACGACTTTTGACCTCCCTGTAGATGATTTTGGGGGATCTACAGTACCTTGTTCATTTTTTGTTTCCTTTAAAAGTCTGTAGATAGTCGAATTTCCAATCCCTGTTATTTTGGAACACTTTTCCACGATGTAGTCAACACTGTTGGTAGGATTTTGGTGCTTCAATGCATTAAATACCGCACATTTTTTCACGCGTTTAGCAGGTACGTAATCTGATAAGCTCGACATTTTACCCAAACAATATTATATTCACTGGCACAATAGTCACTAAACACAAGTCGAATTTTACTTTACTGCACTAACACATCTTCGTATATTCAGCTCTAAGACTGGATTGATCTGTCACAAAACATTGGCTCCTGCTCTATGATGTATCCAGTAAAATATACTAATGTACACCCATTACCTGTTAGCATTAGTGTTACCCGATAATTACCTGAAACGAAATATTAGCACGCCCATGGCCGGTTCTTATTTCAGGGTTTTATTACTCTCTTTCATTTCCAAACAGACTATAATAGGCGACCGGACAAAAAATTTAAAAGGTTGAGTAAAAATATTAGTTTCCAATTTTTTGTCTTTAATTATTTGACCTTTCGAATTTGTGGTTAAAATTAATGGCATAATGAATTATTCTGTATATTATTATTTGATTTTCTACTACTAAATCTAAGCTTTTGTTCCAGGGAGACACATGTTGTTGGATATGCGACAAATGCGAAGAATACGAGTACGTTTACGACGAGTTCACCTGCAAAGACTGCGGACCAGGATTCTGGCCTTATAAACACAAATTGTCGTGCTATTCGTTGGAGCTACAGTATATGCGGTGGAACACCCCATATGCTTTCGTTCCAGCTGCATTCTCTTGTCTGGGCATTCTCGTAACTTTCGCCGTCATAATTCTATTCATAAAACATAACGACACTCCTTTAGTCCGAGCCTCAGGCAGAGAACTCAGTTACATGTTACTATTCGGGATTCTTCTCTGCTATTTAAATACTTTCGCCCTGCTGGCAAAACCAAGCACGGAAATATGCATCACCCAACGGTTCGGAGTAGGAGTCGGATTTTCAATAATATACGGAGCCCTCCTCACCAAGACCAATCGAATCTCCAGAATATTTGATTCAGCATCCAAATCTGCGCAGAGACCGAGTTACATCAGCCCCAAGTCTCAAGTAATCATCACGTGCACCCTCATTGCCGTGCAGATTATCCTCACCCTGGTGTGGATGGTTGTTGAACCACCGGGCACAAGATTTCACTACCCCACTAGGAATCAGGTTAGTATAACATATCGAAGTTGTGACTCAAAATGAAATGTATTATTAAATATCGATTTTGCCCGCTTTCAACCCTATCTCCATTCCAACCAGACGACACCTGTACTATATATATTTAAATAATATTATTCCGCCAAGTGAAGTAAATATGCTGCAATAAACGCATAGGCGTGCGAGTGAAATTCTTTTCTAACTGCCACATAGAAATGCAAACAGTTTTTTAAAATAAGTTGGTCTACAAAACATAATCTTTGACATTTAATAAATAGCTGAACATATATCGGGTGGTGACAAAGTCTTTAAAGGTGTTCGTTGTATTGAATTGAACGTTCAATAATTTTCCAGTCCAGTTCTAATTTATAGTTGTATGTCCTTTAAATTACTTGGTTTATCAAATTAGATACACGATTTTAAGGAACTGCGCAAGAAAAAATCCAAGGGGGTTAAATCAGGTAGACGTGGTGGTTATTCAATATCTCGTCGTCTTAATTCATCAGCCAAAGTATTGTCAAGAAATGTTGGGACACCAAAATGGGAAGGGGTTTCATCTCGCTGAAACCATATTGTTTTGTGGGGAACATCCTTCTCCTCATTGGTTGGGAAAAGAAGTGCTAAAGCTGGGAGTAAGTCAAAACGTAAAAAATCCAAATATCTATAGCCGACGGCCGAAAATCTAGAGAGTGACTAATCGCTAGCTTGACGGGCGGAGCGTGCGAGTGGCAACATTTTATAGGCGTACTAAATTTGAAGACGGCAAGATATAAAAAATATACAAAAATGACAAAAATAATTGCATTACATAACATCTATTACTTTTAGTAGAGACAGTGACATAACAGTTTTTGTCAATTTCTAGGCGTTTGATATTAAAAATGATAAGAATAATAAATGATCATACAATAAAAAGTAAAGTCAAAAACATTGCAATAGGCAGAGTTCAGGTGTAAACCTGCTCTTCCACTCAGCCTACATAGAACAAAAATTTAGTTAAGGTATGTCTAACAAGCAACATCTACAGACATGTAAAAGCAAAATATATGCATATGTAACACATTACAGCAAAAAAACTTTGAACTATTTAAATACAAATTGTTTAGAAAATTATGACAATGTATAAAGATTAAGAAATTAAGAAATGTTTATCGGACAACATAGATCTTTTAATATTAGCCTTAAATGATGGCAAATTATATGTTTTAATATTTTCTGGAACTTTGTTATAATATTTAGTTATTAGATAAGTAAAACAACAACGAAATAAAGATGTTTTATAAGATGGCATAGATAATATATTTTTGAACATTTATATTGTGAATATCAGTTCTATAACGTATTTTCTCGTGTAGGTAGGGTGGTGTTTTAAAAAGTAGAATTTTATGAAACAGGCAGCAGCTGTGGAGAATTTGTCTTTGAAAAATTTTTAACCAGCCAATTTCTTCAATTTGAGGTGAAATATGTTGACGCTTGTTAACATTACATATAAATCTAGCACAAGTATTCTGAATTTTTTGCAAACGGGCTTGATCATATTTTTTAAGAAAGGAAAATAAACTACATCACAATAATTTAAATGTGACAACACCAGAGCTTCGCATAATATAATTTATTTGCCTATATCAATTTTAGAGAACTTATAGATCTTTTAATAATCACATTAACTTGTTCAACAAATTTCAAGGAGGAGTCCATGGTTAAGCCTAAATTTTTTGCAACATCGGTAGGTTGTAATTGATCATTAGATAATTTAATGTCAATAATATCTTTACACCGATTTCTAGCAACCTGTCTCCCAAACAGCATTATTTTAGATTTTGATGGATTGATAGAAAGACAAAATTTATTTGAAATGTTTAAAATATTATTTAGATCATCTGTTATCTTCTGATTTGCCAGATGTATTGCATTTTCTTCAAAAGAATAATAAAGTTGTGTGTCATCAGCATAAAAATGTGATTTATAATGAGATAGAACTTTTTCAAATTGGGAAGTGTAAATTGTGAAAAATAATGGACCCAAACAGAACCTTGTGGCACTCCGCAATTAACTACTTGTTGACGAGAATATTCATTGTTATACAGAACACCCTGCTTCCTCTGAGCTAGGTAATTCTCAATTAAAGACACGGATTCGTTATTAAAGCCAATGTAATGTAACATAGCAAGAAGCAGTGAATGATTAATTCTATCAAAAGCTTTACTATAGTCTAATAGGATTAAGGCTGTTAATTTGTTATTATCAGTAGCTCTTACTATATCATCTGTTACTTGCAAAAGTGCTGTAGCACAGCTGTAATTCGGACGAAAGCCTGATTGACATGTTGGTAAAATTTTATATTCATCTAAATGAGATCTAATTTGTTTGCAAGCGGATTTCTCAAATAATTTTGATAATGTAGGTAAGATACTTATCGGTCTAAGATCTGTGAAATCAGAAATGTCGCTTACTTTCGGTAAAGGTAAAATATTAGCAATTTTCCATTGGCTAGGAAATACACTCTTATCAAAACAAAAATTTATTATATGAGTAAGCATTGGTAATATAATAGGGCAAAGTCTTAATAACATTCGTAAATTAATTCCATCCGAACCTACATTTGAAATGATAAGAACTTTTCCAAATTAAAAGTTTTTATCTTGTACTATCAATTACCCAAGGTCGAAAATAATAGATAGTAACTAATTCACAACACGGAGATGAGGGTGGCATGATTACCTAAGCGTACACTTGAGAAGAGCTCAAAGCACACAAAATTATCAAAAATAAGTTGATGTCGACTGAACCGAGCACATTAACAATTTACTTTAAATGTGCCCCCTGTGCCATCCTCTCAACAAATTAGAATGTCGTAATTTTGGACGGCGATTGTCAACCATCACTCACTTACACTTACCTCACGCGCTTTTCACGGATCGCACACGTAAACCTTGTCCTCATGGAAATTCACGGATTTTTGCACGAATTTTGCAACTTCCGTTTTAATTATTTATGGCGGCAAAATCAAAAGTTTTGACAAATTTTGCGAAACAGTAAAACACTACAAATATTATTGCTACTTTAATTATTATGTGGTATTAATAAATTTGTTTTGAGCTTCTGACAATCTACCATGGCAGTTTCATGATGAAAATTATAGAAAATGTTATAGTTGACAAAATTTGTTACAAGTAGAGATTTTCCCACCATTAAATAAATCGCGCAAATATTTGCGAATTCCTCATTCAAAAGGACAAAGGGCTTTAGAATACATACACACTATTCACTATTGGCTACTAGCACTATCACAATAAAGGTCACACATGAACACTTATTAATTATATCATATCGCACCGCTTTCCGTATGACCTTTATGCATCCATATTTCGTCAAAATGTAATAAATTCGATCCAGATTTTGATCTTTTAATATCTATATAGTAGGGCCTTTCTTCTTTGAAGGAACCCTTACAGGACAAAGATATTTATAGTTTCTAGAAAATGACCTTGTTCCAGCCCTTGCAGTAATTTTTCCTAACGATAATGACCCTGACATTCCTGACGATACCATATGGTTTCAGCAAGACGGTGCACCCCCGCACTATGCGCGCCCTGTACGAGATTTTTTGGACAACTGTTTTCCTGGGAGGTGGATCGGCAGACGCGGACCGATAGAATGGCCTGCAAGATCGCCAGATCTTACACCTCTTGACTATTTTTTATGGGGATACTTGAAGTCAAAAGTGTACATTAATAAACCACGTAATTTAGAAGAACTTCAAAATCGCATTCGGGACGAAATACTCAGTTACCCCAGAAATCATTCATAATGTGCAAGAAGAATTTCTTCACAGACTTGCGCATTGTCAAGAAGTTGGTGGATGGCAATTCGAACATTTAATTTAAGTATAAAATTTAATCAATTGCATTTTATTTTACATACCTCAGAATTGTTACTTTTTTATGCATAAAATTTACGTTTTCTATCATTCAATCGTCATTTACTCGAAAACTTTCCTATGTAAGAGGCAAAATTTTAGTACTGTCTGATAGAAAATTAAACGATCTTTCAGAATCAAGGAAAAAAATATGGTGTTGCCGTTTAAAAAAAAATCGATGACGTCATTACTCGAAAACAAATGACATTTGAAAATCGCATTTTACGCTAAAATATGTATTTTTTTAATTAAAAATCGACCTGTCCGAGGATTTTTCCCAAAAAATAATTGTTTCGTTTTTATTGAATTTATTCCATACTTTTGGCGCATACTGTATATTCTAGGCAATATTTCATCTTGTAAGATATAGCAATCTAATTTTTTTTGTCGAAATCTCATTTCAAAAATACCATCTTCCTTCCGCGAGTTTCCATTATTTTCTGTTCCGGAGTTGTACTTCTTTACCACTTTTTCATCTGCGTTATACATACATGAAACTCACGTACATTTTTCTTAATAAAATAAATATTTCAATACACTCATATATTGACCTCACGCTTTAAACTCTTCATACATGTCATCATCCGATATTCCTTACTTTTTAAATTAGGAGTATTTGGAGAATACGCTGTAGAGCTTGAATAATTCTCCATTCTTAAGAACACAAAATCACTAATAAAATTAATTACATTCATAATTAAATTAGCGAAAAGATATACCCGAAATTTTGACCGCCCGAACGATATACCCGCCCATGATAGCGCTGGAAATGGAACAGGTGGATCCGTCAATCCGTCGCAGCCAATCAAAAGCTGCAGCGCATGCGTACTTACTGCAGCAGAAGCTGTGTAATCGAGTATGCTCTCAGATATGCGGCACATAATTTTATAGGAAAAATATACGGGCTACATGTATGTTTTCTCTAGATTTTCGGCCGTCTAGTATAGCAGCAGTTAAATTTTCTTCTATCATTCCAGCCCTTAGGTTTGCTTTATGAGGTTTATTTTCAGACCAATACCTTCAGTTATAATGATTTAGTTGAACCAGTTTGTATATAGTATTAATGTGAAATAGACTTAGGACGAGGGAGTTAAGCCAAAGACTATTGCGCATCCTACCAATTTCCCACTCCTCTCGCCCACCAATCACAGACGTCAATTTGAATAATGTTATTGTTTGCTACTTTTGGTACAAATAAAAATGTACCTAATAATTATTAATTTCTGGGTAACCAAACAATGTAATTCGTAGTAAAATAAAATGTGATATTATTTACGAAAACTCACTGCTTGCTTGCTGAAGTTTTATTTAGAATTATAATTTTGTATTTCCTAAAGACGAAAAAGGAAAAAACTTTTGGATAATTACACTAAATTTTAGAAGTGGACTTTTGTCAGAAAGTCACAAGTATTAGAATTGCTTATGCAATACTCTAGTAGTTGATTAAAATTCCACCCCTCTTCCCTTCAACGGCGCCTATGTGTCGTTACAAAACTGTTGTAGTTTCCAACATTGTATTTATAAAAGAGAAACTAGAGCAAACTTATTTCCTTAAACCATTTTATTGGAGAATAAATTATATATGTATGTCTAGTCTAGCAAAACCCACCTAGGTTTGTGTATAAAACATGTTTCGTTCCAGATTTGGTGGTACACTTACAAACAGAGAGTTCGGAATTGAATTTTGGTACTATGAAAGTTATTTCTTAATCTTAGATAGTTTCAGTTCCAATGTGCGATTTGTTATTTAGATCTTGAAGTTTTCTTTCCTTGAAGTCGGATTTATCAGATTCAACCATTACTAAAGTTGGGTTCACCACCAGAACTTAAATTATTTTACCTCTGTTGTTGACACTGCGAAATTATCGGCAAATGCTAGACAAATTAATAGTCTGTCGCGCCATATATTACTTGGAACAGGGCGCTAAAAACAACAACAATATGAGCTTTTGGGTTTAGTTTTGACTTTATTTAAGCTAATCGTTCCCAAAACTATAACAGGGTATTTTTAAATGAAGTAGCAAAAATGAGACCATAGATTCCATAGGTGATACCTATATCCCAAGCCGCATAATAAAAAAGATACAGTGTCAAAGTTAAAATATTATTTTCGATAATTGTAAATAACTTCTTAAGAAATCCAAATATTTACATAAAATTTGTAAATCGGAGATTTTTCGGGCGAGAAATTAAAGTTTGTTTCTAATTTTGACGTCACTAGTAGAGGGCGCCACTTATGGAACATCATGTTTCTTTTAAATGGCAGAACTTCTTAGCAGCTTAGTGTATCCATCTGGCTATCTAAACAATCCATTCTCCTACCTGTTTTATTTGAAAACGGTATACCTTGCTGAAGTCGGTAGGAGTAACCATTTTTGGTATTATCCGATTTGAAATGCCAGTGCACCGAGTAAAAACTGTTTTGGTTTCAGGTAAAGTGCCTTTTCTGCTGAAAATACAGCAAAATGTCACTTCAAAAAGCTGTTCAGAATGGTAAATTATGCAGACGTGCATTTTCAAGAAGATCGGCGAGGTTTGATGCAACCATTTTTCAACAAACCACAAAGGTTTTATCAAAGCAGGCCGATCTTTTTGAAATTTTGTAATTTTTCTGATATAACAGGCAGGAGAATCGATTGTTTCAATAGTTAGACCATTTTTCAACAAACCACAAAGGTTTTATCAAAGCAGGCCGATCTTTTTGAAATTTTGTAATTTTTCAGATATAACAGGTAGGAGAATTGATTGTTTCAATAGTTAGATGGATACACTAAGCAACAACAGAGTTCTGCCATATAAAAGAAACATGATGTGACATAAGTGGCGCCCTCTACTAGCGACGTCAAAATTAGAAACAAATTTGAATTTAATTTTGTACAACTTAAGGCTTGCGGTGAGCGCTCGATCCAAAGGGATATAGTTTTCGCTCAGTAACTCCTCAACGAATAATGATAGTTCTTGAATAGACTACCAATATTATTTTACGTCGATGCTGTGTTTTGAAATTTTGAAAATATGCAAAATTCATTTAAAAAAAAATAATTTTACACTTTTTCAAAATTTCAAAACACAGCGTCGACGTAAAATAATATTTACAGTATATTTAAAAAATCCGCATATTTTTATCATTATCCGCTAAGGAGTTACTGAGCGAAAACTATGAGATTGTTCCAACACAGCAAGAATCGATTCCAAACCGTCCAGAATTAGTCAGTCAGTTCAGTTGTTAATGTACTCTCGGCGAATGCGACATAAGACGGTGTTGGTTCTCACGGTTCTGAACCAGTTCTCGACGGTTGTTGGAACAGGCCTTATATATCGTTTGATAGAGCGCTCACCGTAAGCCTTAAAGCACAACCAATACAGATTATACCGTTTTAAATAATACATTTTTGCGTATAAAAATATGGTAAAATATAATCGGTCAGTGGTCGCGCGGTTTAAGGCGTCAGTACTTGAATCGAGGTGACTAGATCGCTGTGTGGTTCGACCCCCGCAGCCGGTAGACCGTATATAAGCTATATTCGTGGTGGGTGGAAGAATGCTGGCTTGGGTCAATGTGAGAGATTGATACCGGTTGACATTTGACTACCCCCCTAATTAATGAGGTTTTCCAGGTTTCCCTCATTCCTGCACTGAATGATGGTTAGGGCCTACCAACGTAAGTCGTTCCTGGGCGCAAATGCGGCCTGCTTAATAATATGCCGCCCCCTCTCCCGCACAAGTCCTCGACTTCTGGGCTAATCCTCGTGATTAGAATGAGGGGTAGAGATATTATTATTATTATAACAGAGCAGATGATTTCTAAATTCTATGTTTAAACTCTATCCAGAACTCTATATTAATTTACTTCCAAATTTTTTTGTGGAATTAAATTTATGAAAATAATAAAAGAATTTAATTTTAACGAATAAAATTAATTACTGAAAAACGCTCCTCTCGTCATTTTCGAAGTGGTTTTTTTGTCAGAGAAATTATTTAATAAATCCCCATTTCACTTTATTACATAAAGAAATAAATTCATGTTAAAATAAGGCCCTTTTAAGTAAAATCTTATTTGCTTTGATCTCTTTAGAAAAGACATCCTGTGTCTTCTCAGTACTGTTTATAGACAGTTCACTGAAAATCGAAGAAAACTCCCTACAATTATAAATCCTGTTTTACTTACTTCTACTAAATTGCACAAATTTAATAAACCGGCTTTTATATAATTTCATTCTATAGAAGTGGTAGAATTTAAGTTTTTCGCACCTTTTAGAATATAAATTAGTATCCTATAAATAAGATAAGAATTGCAAGTAATTTTAATATTTATTAATACCAATGACAACTACACTAGGACAGTGTAGGTATTATACTAACGATTATGGAGTTAAAGGGGGATAACAACTATTACCCCAGAGGATCCACTAAATACCTACCCTACCTGAAAAAGGTCATAGAGATGTTTCAAGTATGTGACCTACTAATAACAAAGCTTCCAAGTTATGAAACTGGAAAAGCAACGCTAAAATTATTATTATTGCGGAAACCTTTTCAACCATTATTAAGTCTAATACAGGATGTATCTCAAGTTGAGGTTTTTATTTTAACACAGCATAGGCCTCAGAAAACTAAGAACATTCTTCAAACAACATTTATTCGATATCTCAAAAACAACTGAAGTATCAGGACAGGACTGTTTGCCTTAGATACATATACACGGTGATTCAGTCATGATATCATCTAACTTCACTTTTGAGACAGTGGGAACTCAAAAATTCAACCACAATCTATCACTCCACTCACCGAACATGACCTTATTATATGCATGTGGTTTTGGCAACCCTGCTGAACTTCTATATAGCTTCAACACTCATACGCGTCATCAGAAAATTTGTAGCGTACCAGGAGCGTCGTGTTACCGGTTGTTATAGGGTGATTTGTTTATTTTTTTGAAAGGTCGAGTAATATTTTTTTATTTACTATCTTTATTAGAACTTTCGAATACGTGATTGAAATGAATGACATTATGACTGAATCACCCTGTATAACTTATTTGCGCAAGATTTGCAGTTAAATACTTTAAACATATACGGAGAACTTTAGTCAATTGAACTTTCTAGTTGTTAATAAATCATCGAAGATGGCAGACAAATTTTGTACCGAAACTATTTCCTTTTTTCCAGGTTATTCTAAAATGCAAAATCCAGGATATGTCCTTCTTGTTCAGCCAACTGTACAATATGGTCCTCATCACAACATGCACTGTCTATGCCGTCAAGACCCGTAAAATTCCCGAGAACTTCAACGAATCTAAATTCATTGGTTTCACTATGTACACTACTTGCATCATATGGTTGGCATTTATCCCGATATACTTTGGTACCGGAAAAGCATATGAGGTAAATATACTGTTTTTAATCTTTATTGGTGCTTTGTATGTAAGAAAATTAATCCATGACAATGCTCAGTCCAGTATTGGAGACTGTATGAGCATAAACATGTAATGTAGTCTAATGTATCCCATATTGGTCATAATAACATTTACCTTATTTCAAGGTTAAACGTTATATTTCATTACCTTAAAGTTTTGTGGTATGTATCACCATGTAACTGTTAAAAATTAACGGCTATGTTATTTCTAACACGTTATGTAGAATTTTAACAGAGAAATTAGGTTTCACTTTAGTTTAACGTACGTATTATTTGAATTGTGTGCTTATCAAATTTACATTTAATTCGTGGTTTTATAAATGCACATCGAAGGTAAGTTGTAATATTTAAATCCAACGAAGAAGAATACAAAAATTAAAAAATTATTTAGATTTAGTAAAAGCAATATGGCAATTTATTAACGAATTAAGACAATTGTTAGCAGTAAAGTCATCCAAAAGTGGTATAAAATAGATGCTAATGTTAACAACATAAAGCGTACACCTATCTTTATTTCAATTTACTTTTACGTTGATAAGACACACGGCTAAGCAAATAGATTTTATATCATATTTTATTTGATTTCTCCTGAATTCGCTAAAGCTTGCGGAGGAAGCGCTGAATCAAATACTCCGGGGAGAAATAAAGGTAGAGGAAAAACAGTGGAATTATTACCGATTCAGTTTTTCCCATGCAATATCAGGTTATGGATGAGGGCCTGGATATCTGAAATTTGAGACAGTAATAACTAACGTTGTTATTGGACTAGTTGCAGTTTTATCAACGTGTTTTCATAAAATATGATTTTCATACGAGATTCTTAGAATTCATTTATTATTGGCCTTTATAAAGAAGAACTGTCAGAACTAAAACATAATTAAATTTATTTTTCTTGGAACTCTTGATAAAATAAATTTATATTAAACGTAATAAACTTCAATATACATAGTTGGTACATGCAAAGTAATACTTAGACACCTAGAATCTATTTTACATAGTTAATAAAACTCAGCTTTCCGTTCGCAACTTCTAGGTGCAAGTTCTTTTCCAAAGTAAAATTTGCCGAGTTAAACCGCTTTCAACTTGTGAATACTTAACACCATGGACTACTAAACTCGGAAGATGTTCTCTATTACTTGTGGTCCAAACTTTATACTTACACAAACTTGACTTTGAAACCTCACTTTCTACGAAGATTTGTACTAAATATACATCGAACCGAAATTGTCCATAAATATAACTGAAAGTTGCTATGATGAATATTTTTATTAAAATTGAGAACTTAAAGCCAGGAAAGTCAAAAACAGCTGATAATGTTGATTACCAGGTTGTAATACAGGGTGTTAAAAAAAGAGTGTAAAATATTTAAGGAGGTAATAGTATGAACCAAAATAAGCAGAAAAGTCTTAATAAATATGGGTCCGCAAAGTAACGGTTGCGGAGATATGGACCACTATTAGTTTTTCAAATATTTTATTTTATTAGGAATAAACGGACAAAGGAAGCTTTCAACAAACAAAAAACAAAGTTACAGAAGATGTTCAAATTGCCCTCCGTCCATTTCCAAGCAGGCACGACATCTTCGTCTCAACGATATTCGAACTCTTTCGAAAACACCCTCCAGCTCACTTTTCCATGGCCGTTAGACAGCATTTACACCAAACTTTTCCACATAGATGGGCAGGAAGGGCCGGACCTGTTTATGGCCTCCAAGATCGCCTGATCGCCTCTAGATTTCTTTGTTTGGGGATATTTGAAGACATTAGTGTATGGTACTCCTGTAAATAGCCTGGAAGAGCTGCAGCTACGGATTAACCAAAAGTGTCATGAATTCCAAACCAAGGAGGGTGTTTCTGAAAGAGTTCGAATATCATTGGGACGAAGATGTCGTGCCTGCTTGGAAATGGATGGAGGGCACTTTGAACATCTTCTGTAACTTTGTTTTTTGTTTGTTAAAAGCTTCCTTTGTCGGTTTATTCCTAATAAAATAAAATGTTTGAAAAACGAATAGTGGTCCATATCTCCGCAACCGTTACTTTGCGGATCCATGTTTATTAAGACTTTTCTGCTTATTTTGGTTCATACTATGTATTACCTCCTGAAATATTTTACACTCTTTTTTTAACACCCTGTATATTTCGAAACCTCCCAAATATTCTCGCTACCCAGCACGTCCATTGAAAATTAAATTGCCAACAAATAACAGTCGTATCTGGATATGAAAAATGATCGTCTCAGAATGTTTCAATTTTATAAAGTAATTGATTTTAACCAAAACTGGATTTATTAACTTGATCATAAATTTTGTTTAATAATTGTTAAAATATAAATTACTATTGAGGAACTATGCAGTTGATTGTTGATTAATTTCCAACTGACACCCTGTGTCCTTTTTATTATTAATATTTTATTAAGGCAATCTGGCTTAAATCGGCATATTTTCAGTGTACGTAAATATGAAATTATATTTATTTATCTAAGTAACTTAACGAGAATATAATAATAACAATTTGTAGTATTTGAAAAAAGGACTGATACGCCACTGTGTTGGGTCACTTCGCAACAAAGAAATTGATCAATTTGGAGATAAACAAATACACGCCCATTAAATTGGGAAACAGGACAATGCTTTCTCCGGAAAATCGTTTCTAAACTCTATTTAAGAAATTTCCGATCCATTCGTTTTGTGATGTTTCCAACCCAATCAATTCCGGAAATGCCTCTAATTTCAATGCAGGTCTAGTAGCACCTTAATGGATTACAATAAAGCGACGCGTCATAAAAGTTCAGACCGTAAGGAAACCTTAAGTCCTGCGACAACTACAGATTTTAAAATCAACAGAATAATATCTGACAAAATCGTTAAACAAAAAATTTTATATTTATAAGAACTATGAACATTTTCCACCACAGTCTCAAAGACAGTATCTACTATTGTACAATCAGCTTCCCTTGTTCCAGACTCAAATCACCACCCTGTGTGTTGCCACCAGCATGAACGCCACTGTTGCTCTAGTATGCCTCTACTCGCCCAAAGTCTACATCATCGTACTACACCCCGACAAAAACGTGAGAAAATTGACAATGAATAGTGCAGCTTACAAGAAATACAACAATTCCGGCTCCGGTCCCACTGCTTCATTTGCCGCCCCTTCCACCACTCAAAAAGGTTAGTAGAACTGAGTTTTCGTTTTGTATGTAATTGCTAGAACGGAAACGAATTCTATGTATACAGGATGTAACTTTAAATAGAGGCACCAAAAATTCAAATAGAACACCCAGTATATTATTATAGATATTAATTGTGAACACTTTTTCTACGCAATTGAAAAATGCAATGCTATACAGGATGCTTTGTAATGAATGTGCCATAGACTGACTGTAGATTCTAGATATTAAAATATACCGTGTGAGTCATATATTGTCTTAGTCCAAATGTCAATATTAAAAAAGATACAGGATATAGAAGCGAAAGCGACCCTGTATATACAAATGTCGCCATACTTTTGATTTTAAAAATAATTTTTCTATCATTTAAAAACGATATCATTGTTTACTAACCACCCTGTATATACAGGGCGGCCAAATGAAAACCAACCAGAGCCATTTCCAGGTACTGCGTCAAGATTGTAGAAAAATGCTCACCCCCGTCGATTTTAGATTAAAGGGGGACATTCTTTGTTGGTATTTTTGACTTCGCCACTTTCACCCCCAGGCAAGGGCAAGCATCACCCCAAATATTTTAAATGACATTGAGGGTTGAATAATATTTATTTTGAAAGCTCTTACAATTCTATTTACAACACTTTAAATTTTATAATTCTCAATACTTTGAAAAAAAATTAACATTTTAAAATTTAAATTATGTTTAGTTGCTTATTTACTACTTAGTTGATTAAATGCCCAAACTGATGACCACCCACTTCCATACAAGAATAAAGATTTTGTTCAAAATGTTCGCGCACATTGTGAAGCATTTCCGGAGTAATTCGACGGCATTCGTCGATGATTCTTTGACGCAAATCTTGCAGCGACGCTGGCTGTGTTTTATAGATTTTACTTTTTAGGTATCCCCGCAAAAGAAAAATCAAGGGGCGATAAATCCGGTGATCGTGGAAGCCACTCAATGCTGCCTCTTCTCCCAATCCAATTCCGTGGAAAACGTTGGTCTAAATACTGACGGACAATTAACGCATAATGCAGAGGAGCAGCGTCTTATTGAGAAATCTTCATCATTCTCTGGAACATTTTCAATAATATCAGTCAAGGCAGGGTCAATGGCGTCTTCTAGTAATTACAAATACATTTGGCCAGTCAAATTACCAGGTAGAAAGAAAGAACCCACCAGTCACTGAAAATTCCAGCCCATACATTTAATTTTTCCGGTTAATGTGTATGCACCTCGTGAAAAACTCTTTGGTTTGAATCTGACCAATAGCGGCAATTGTGACGATTTACCGTCCCGTTTAATAAAAAACTGCATTCATCAGAGAAATAATGTTAAAAAGGAACTGTCAATCGTTCCCTTATTTCGCAAAATTGCAAACGGCAGTCATTATCATCATAGTCAAGTTCCTGGACTAAATGTATTTTGTATGGAATTTATTCTTCTTCAAAATGGTTTGTATGCTAGTTCGATTGATTCCAGACACAGATACCAGCTGCCTCGTACTTAATGTAGGATCAAGATGAACTTGTCCCAAAACTGCAACTTCACTAGCTTGATTAACTATAGATTTTTCAATTTGTCGTTTTTTATTGGCTACGTTTCCTGTCTCTTGAATTTTTTTTACTAACTCTAGAACATACTTCCTCCTGACATGTCGATCTTGATGTTGTTCATTAAATAGCTGAGCTTTTCTATTCGCACTTTTATTGTTCATAAAGTAAAGCGAAATGATGTCTACCCTTTCCGAAATGGAATAATCCATAGTTTTTAATTTTGAAAAACACAATTAAGTAAACTACCAACCAACGCTTCCAAATAATACTAGAAAATAAATTTGGAATCCACTAATTTTACGTTCGTTGTGTGTGTATAGTATTCATTTCTATTTTTTACAATTGAAGGGTGGATTTGATCTTCTTTGCGTAAAACAGACCTACTTACTGATATCAGTGTCCCATAAAAAATCTAAGTCCATAGTCCTATGTAAATCGTCAATCGTCAATTTTATACATACATATAAAATTGATGGGGACCTATCTCCAGGCAGGCAGGTCCAACTTGTGAACGTAAGTGCCAACGACGCAAAACAGTATTAATTCAAAAACAGTAATAATACAAAACAGTATAAATACAAAACAGTATTAATGCAAAACAGTATTAATACAAAACATAATGTATTTTTTTATGTAAAATTGTCGAGAATTAAATTTTTTAACTTTCATTGGCAATTTATTGTGCGCAATGCCCAATAATTAAAATGGTACTTAGGCCCTTTAATTTTAAACCTTCTTAGCACGTAAAAGCTAGGGGACCTAAAGTGCCAAAACTTAAAATTCGCTGCCCTGTAAAATTATATTTTTGGCACTTAGGCTCTCTAGCTTTTCCACCCTTCAATTGTGTTTTTTTTACGAAAGTGATAACAAATCGCCAAAAACCAATGTAACGCAAGAAATACTAAATTTATACCATTGGCGTACTTAACTCGAATGAGTGACATTTTTACCGTTACTAATTGTTTGTACATAAGTTTCGACTTTAAAATTACGTATTGGCCAGAATTGTAAAATTTAAAGTCTGTTGTAAAGAGAATTGTAAGAGCTTTAAAAAAATATATTACTCAATCCTCAATGCCATTTAAATATTTTAAGGTGATGCTTACCCTTGCTTGGAGGTGATAGTGGCGTCAAAAGTACCAGCAAAGAATGTCCCCCTTTAATCTTCCTGAAAACGGTTCTGTTTCGTTTTTATCTGGCCACCCTGTATATTGTGATATGCCTCCGGTTGTAAATAAAGTTTAAATTTTCAACTATTGAATAGTAAGTACATCTAAGAAGTTTTCTTCATTTCAGCCAGCTCCGAGGGAACTGAAACGATATTAATGCAACGCATCGGACCAAATACTCCGTCAAGAAGCTCTTGCACCGGCGTTACTGCAGAACCACTGGACAGTATCGCTCTACTATAAACTGAAAACACCGACATAGGAAAATGTAAGCATCATTATTTATGTGTATGTATCGAAAAGAACTTGAGAATTGAAAACTAAAAGTATAGTCAGCAGCCGAAAATCTAGAGAGTGACTAATCGCTAGCTTGTAGAGAAGCGCGACGGGCGAAGAGTGCGAGGAGCAACATTTCATAGGCGTATTAAATTTGAAGGCGATCAGATATAAAAAAATACTAGAATGACAAAAATAATTGCATTGCATAACATCTATTATTTTTAGTAGAGACAGTGATATAACAGTTTTTGCCAATTTCGAGGCGTTAGATAATAAAAATGATAAGAATTATTTCCAAATTTAAAGTTTTTATCTTGTATTATCAATTACCCAAGGTCGAAAATAATAGAAAGTGACTAATTCACAACACAGAGATGAATACGGAAGGTGAGGGTGGCATGATTAACTAAGCGTGCCACTTGAGAAGCGTTCAAAGCACACAAAATTATCAAAAATAAGTTGACGTCGACTGAACCTAGCACATTAACAATTTACTTTAAATGTGCCCCCTGTGCCATCCTCTCTATAAATTAGAATGCCGTCCTTTTGGACGCCGATTACCCACCACCACCCACGTACACCTGATGCGCACTCCACAGATATCACACTTGCCATGTCCTCATGGACGCGAAATTAAATAAGTCGCGCAAATATTTGCAAATTCCGCAATCAAAAGGACAAAAGGCTTTAGAATACATACACACTATTCACTATTGGTTACTAGCACTGTCACTATAACGGTCACACATTAACACTTATTACATCATATCGTACCGCTTTCCGTATGACCTTCATGCATCCATATTTCGTCAAAATTTAATATATTCGATCCAGATTCTGAACTTTTAATATTTATTTTAAACAGTTTTCTCGCCATATCACTATTTCGTCTTTTTCTATCAGTATACTTTTCGATTTCATTTATACGAAAATTCACCAACTAGGTATAATTCATATGTCACGCATAATTCGTAAAAGCACCCTTGTATATATTCTAGGCAAATGATGTTGGAAGATATAACAATTCAATCTTTTTTTTGTCGAAAACTCATTTTAAAAATAACGTCTTCCCTCCTCAAGTTTCCTTTATTTTCCGTTTCGCAGTTGTACTTCTTTACCACTTTTTTATTTGCTCTATACATAGATGCTACTCACGTTTTTGTTAATGAAATACATATTTTAACATTACTTACACTCATATTTTGATCTCGCGTACTAAACTCGTCATACATGTCATCATCCGATATTCCTCACTTGTTAAATTAGGACAATTTTGAGAATACGCTGTAGAGTCTGAATTATTCTCCATTCTCAAGAACACAAAATCCCTAATAAAATTAATTACAGTCATAATTAAATTAGCGAAAACATATACCGGAAATTTTGCTCGCCCGAACGATATACCCGTCCATGATAGCGCTGGAAACATAAGAGGTGGACCCGTCAATTCGCCACAGCCAATAGAAAACTGCAGCGCATGCGTACTTACTGCAGCAGAAGCTGTGTAATCGGGTATGGTTTCAGAGATATGCGACACACAATTTTATAGGAAAAATAAATGGGCTGCATGTATGTTTCTTTGTGTCGACTGCTATAAATTGTGAGCAGGTTTATAACATGAGTCACTCTAGATTTGCGGCCGTCTAGTATAAATGTAACTAGAATTAGAGCCTAGATTGTTCCTGTTAAACTATTTAACTTGTGACTTCGAAACTTCAGTATAAAAATACCACACTGCAAATTTTCTTTGGAAACTTTGCCAGAAAGTTTTTCCCGAGGTGATAAGAAATCCATTCCACTAAATTTTATATAAAGACAGTAATTAGCGACTGCTAGTTTAATGCAGATTTGCTTAATACTTTTAGAAAAGTTGCTGAAGGTAGAACATTATTATGCCAATCCTAGATTAAGAAATTCGTAAGTTAACGGAACTCGATAATTTTCTTCAATTTAAAATGTTACGACTTTCTTACTTAAATCCTTTATAATAAATAGGTAGGATAATTTTAACAATCCTTGACAACGTAACACAAAAATTGCTGATAGAAAAAATGTGAACGTGAACACTGTGCGATAAGGTGAGATTTTCAACACAAAGGGAAGAGAATGCTGATAGATAGAGGTTTATTTAAAATACTTGGATGGCACACTCCATTAACTGTCTTAAATATATCCAGGGTTCGTATTGGAATTTCCAAACTTTTCGATTAGTCGTCCAGATGATCTGTAGAACAGCACCAGTATCGTCGGTCTGTCGAGAGTTGATCGAGGTACTTTGGCAGTTATACGTTAATGGTGCCCTCTATTACGTCTGAGAGAACGAGGAAATCGGTCGATAACTAATTGAATTCTTATTGCCTTATTTTTGGGAACAGTCTCAGCCCGAAAAGTTTACAGAGCGCTGAAAATAAATGGTGTTTACGAAACTGCAGGATTCTAGTATTTCAGGAAGTGCCAGATATCACACAAAATATCTTCCCCGTTATAAGATTTTAAACATTCTGTACTGTTTATCTCATCGATGTAAGGGAATAGAAAACGGCATAAGAAACTACCATAAAAACATCAAAGGCTACCGAATGTATCCGGTGAGCCGTAGACAGGCCCGTATTTAGGTTAGCTTCGCAGTATTCGTTCAATTTCACAAATAATAATTTAAAATAAAGTTAAGTATACAGGGTGGTAAAAAAAAGTGTAAAATATTTCAGGAGGTAATAGTATGAACCAAAATAAGCATAAAAGTCTTAATAAACATGGATCCGCAAAGTAACGGTTGCGGAGATATGGACCACTATTCGTTTTTAAAACATTTTATTTTATTAGGAATAAACCAACAAAGGAAGCTTTTAAAAAACAAAAAACAAAGTTACAGAAGATGTTCAAAGTGCCCTCCGTCCATTTCCAAGCAGGCACGACATCGTCTCAACGATATTCGAACTCTTTCGAAAACACCCTCCTTGGTTTAGATTTCTTGACACTTTTGATTAATCCGTAGCTGCAGCTCTTCCATGCTATTTACAGGAGTACCATACACTAATGTCTTCAAATATCCCCAAACAAAGAAATCTAGAGGGTTCAGATCAGGCGATCTTGGAGGCCATAAAACAGATCCGGCTCTTCCTACCCATCTATGTGGAAAAGTTTGGTGTAAATGCTCTCTAACGGCCATGGAAAAATGAGCTGGAGCACCATCATGCTGGAACCACATTTGTTGCCTCTGATTCAAAGAAATGTCTTCCAAAAACTCATACAGTGTGTTCTGCAGAAAGTTGAGGTAAGCAGCGCCTGTTAATCGGTTTGGTAAAACAACAGGACCTAGAAACCTACAATACCCATCCAAATGTTTAATGAAAAACGTGCCTGATGTCCAGATTCTATTAGAGCATGAGGATGTTCGTCGATATGCGTATTGTGAAAATTAAACACTCCATTTTTTGCGAACCCGGCCTCATCAGTAAAAAGAATGTTTGCAAGAAAACGAGGGTCTTCAGCATCATGACGTAGAAACCAGCGGCCAAAAACCAAACGTGCTTGATGATCATTTATTGGATTTAAGGCCTGTACTCATTGCACATGGTATGGATAAAGCAGTTGCTCGTGAAGGATTCTCCAAACAAGAGGACCACTAATTCCTACCTCGGCTGACACTCTCAGCACACTCGTACCGGGATTCTGTTCTACCAGTGCTAGAATTTCTTCTTCTGCTCTAGGAGTGTATACCGACCTTAGTCTTCCGGATAAATGGCACTGTTTGCTCAAGGAACCGGTATCACGCAATCTTTGGTGAATTCTTCCAAACATGCGTTGTGAACGAATCTGGCGATTTGGATAAGCGTCAACATTAGCACGACCATACTTGAAATGCATGTCTGTTAATTGTGCGTTAGAGTAACCAGCCATAGCGAAAGAAAACTTGTGCACTGAGAACAACTGTCAAATACGTACTGTTTATTTCACTAAACATCAACCAACTATTATAAGAAAATACACAACGTTTATGCAAAATAAAAAAAGAAGCTAAAAAACATAAAACACTCTTTTTTTAACACCCTGTATAATAATGAATGTAAATGTGACTGTTTGTCACATTGATATTATGTAATTTTAAATTATTATTATTATTTCCCAACAAGGACCACGAGGAGTTAGGAACGTTCTCTTTTGGATGTGTTTATATCCTCGCGATATATAGATACAATATAATATAACGACAATATAAAAAAACACACTAGCACTAACATTCGTTAAAGTCACTACTAACGCCACTTGCATCCGATTATTCATCAACAGTTATGATGAAATCACTTTTATTTAGCCCAATCAATTGGTGTAGCTTTATATAGTCTCCCTCAATGTCTATGATATGTTTGATGATTTTTTTCCAATTAGCTTATGTAATTTTCTTCACCTCGCTTCTTATAACATCTATAACTGTTTTGCTAAATTTTAGAAAAAAATTATTTAATTGAATATCTCTTTTTAATTGGCTCCATATTAATTCAATGGGATTAAAAACACAGTAGTATGGATGCAATCGTAGAACGGTATGTCCCTGAGCCGTAGCCATCTCATCAATAACGTATTTCTTTGCAAAATTATTGCTCGTGACTATATGCAGCAACACATCTTTCTTCGAACTGGCATCTTACGTAATTTTATGGATTTTAAGAAATTCTTGATTATCCTTTTTTTGTAGCAGTATCTGATATCCTTTCTGAAAGTCTTGAATGGTAAGGAGCGTTGTCTAATACTGTTACTAAATATGCCGTTTTTTCTAATGCCTTCGGTTCTCATTAATTGTGTTTTATATTTTTATACAGATACATTATATCTGATTAACTGAGCTTATTTATCGTCCGTGCTAACCTCCACATCTTCTCTATCACTATTCGATTAATCTCTACTTGTACCAGGTTCAGGTTCTTCCAAGAAATCCTCCCAAGGTTTGAATATTCTCTCCACAAGATTTCTAAGGCGAAAAAATTAATAGATACTATAGAGACACTAAGTACTAAATAAATTAAAACAAATACACACATAAACACAAAACACTGAGTACCTACTCACAACGCTAATGTATTATTCACAATACTGTTTCAACAATTGTATTCACAACATTAATTTATAATGAGCCAACAATAACAGTAATTAAAAAACACATAGAGTATCAGGAAAGGAAAAATTATAATACGCTCGAGCCTGTCCTGCACTACCTGCAAAGTAAACAAGTAATAATCTACGTTACACCGTTAACTGCCCTCTTTGCCTTCCTTACGGTATTCCAGAATGAGGTATGTCGGCGAGTTGGCAAACGAGAGACTGCACAGTTGCCAAGTTTGTTGCCTACGATTCATAAAATTAAACGACATCTTAAAAATGTTATTGTGAATTTGCGAAATTCTAAATTTGAAATGTCATATATACATATTTGATACCTGTTAAATGACTAAATTTTATAAAGGCAAAGACCCATTTCCGTGATGTACAGAATGCGGTTACCTTCTTTTGTGAGATTACAACGTTGCATTCAAATAGCGGCTTGTAGCCGCCATTCCGAGATAAGTTTTAATATTCGAGCAGTGGGTTCGAATGGTGTAAAATAATACTGATTGGATGACGAGATATAAAGAGTGGCAAAAACCCAATAAAACTAAATAAAAAATACAATATTTCCTTCCTAACCATCCCGCTTGGAATAATATCGAGTTAGATGACTAAAATAGAAATTATCTATCGAATTATGATAATTTATGCATATAGGTATCCACATATTCTAATAATTTTTATATCGCTTGAAATTATATTAGACCGCTATCCCACGACTTAGTCTCGTCGTCTTTTTTTATATTCCCTTATATCGATGAGATGAAGTATATTTTCTTTGTTCTGTTAATTTCATCGCGTGAAAGGTTTATTAAAGATTCGCTTATCTTGCTTGCCAGAAATTTCATTAATTACTCTGATTAAAAATGTATAAAGTTGGCCATTTTTCTTTAATTAGGCTTCATATAAAAAAAGAAATTAAATATCGACTCGGTTAACTTTTATATGACGGAGAAGTTAACTCAAGTATTTGAAGTTAGCCCATCGCCTTAGGATAATTTTAAACGGAATATTATCGGGAATTGGGGAGGATAAGTTCCAGCTATGAACGCAGAATATAATGATTTTATTGTTATTGTCCTAAATTCTGGATTTAGGTCAAAATGTTTGTCTCGCTTCCTGAAGGTGATATGTTTTGCTCTCTTAGAAATTTGACATATTTATTAAAATTACTTGGCTTGCCAGAAATCAAGTTAGCCAAAGTAAATGAAACAAATGAATTATTATTGCTTCCAACGGATTCATCCGTCCGTCGCCGGACAGCACAAAATTTGATATGCGGTGTCTATTGCATTTATACTAGACGGCCGAAAATCTATGGAGTCACTAATCGCTAGCTTGTAGACAATCTGACGAAGTATGCGAGGAAAGTACCAAATTTGAAAACGAACATATATAAAACATATACAAAAATGACAAAAATAATTGCATTACATAACATCCATTATTTTAGTAGAAACACTGATATAACAGTTTTTGCCAATTTCGAGGCGTTAGTTTAATAAAAATGATAAGAACTATTTCCAAATTTAAAGTTTTTATCTTGTATTATCGATTACCCAAGGTCGAAAATAATAGAGAGTGACTAATTCACAACACAGAGATGAGGGTGGCATGATTACCTAAGCGTGCCACTTGAGAAGAGTTCAAAGCACACAAAATTATCAAAAATAAGTTGACGTCGACTGAACCTAGCACATTAACAATTTACTTTAAATGTGCCCCCTGTGCCATCCTCTCTAAATTAGAATGCCGTCCTTTTGGACGGCGATTGCCCACCACCACCCACGTACACCTGATGCGCACTCCACGGATATCACACTTGCCATGTCCCCATGGACGCGAAATTCACGGAATTTTGCACGAATTTTGCAACTTCTGTTTTAGTTATTTATGGCGGGAAAATCTCAACTTTTGACAAATTTTGTGAAACAATAAAACACTACGAATATTATTGCTACATTATTATGTGGTGGTAATTCATTTGTTTTGAAAAAATGTTATAGTTGGCAAAATTTGTTACAAGTAAAGATTTTCCCACAATTAAATATATCGCATTCAAACAAAAGGCTTTAGAATACATACACACTATTCACTATTGGATACTAGCACTGCGACTATAACGGTCACACATTAACACTTATTATATCATATCGTACCGCTTTCCGTATGACCTTCATGCATCCATGTTTCGTCAAAATGTAATAAATTTGATCCAGATTTTGATCTTTTAATATCTATTTTAAACAGTTTCTTCGTCATGTCACTATCTCGCCTTTTTCTGTCAGTATACTCTTTTCAAATTCATTTATATGGAAATTCACCAATTATAATTCATATGTCACGCATAACTCCCAAAAGCACCCTTGTATATATTCTATGCAAACTTTCATCTCGTAATATATAGCAATCCAACTTTTTTGTCGAAACCTTATTTTCGCAGTTGTACTTCTTTATCACTTCTTTATTTGAAGTATACATATATGCTACTCACGTACATTTGTGTCAATAAAATAGGTATATATTTGAAGGTCACTTACACTCACAGACCATATACCTTACACTCATATTTTGACCTCGCGTCCTAAACTTTTCATACATGTCATCATCCAATATTCCTTACTTGTTTTGGACGATTTTGAGAATACGTTGTAGAGCTTGAATTATTTGAATTATTCCCCACTCTTAACAACTCAGAGTCACTAATAATATTAATTACAGTCATAATTAAATTAGCGAAAACATATACCCGAAATTTTGCCCGCCCGAACGATATACCCGTTCATGATAGCGCTGGAAACAGAAGAGGTGGACCCGTCAATTCGCCACAGCCAATAGAAAACTGCAGCGCATGCGTACTTACTGCAGCAGAAGCTGTGTAATCGCGTATGCTCTCAGAGATATGCGGCACACGATTTAATAGGAAAAATATACGACCTGCATGTATGTTTCTTTGTGTCGATTGCTATAAATTGTGAGCAGATTTATAACATGAGTCGCTCTTTTAGATTTTCGGCCGTCTAGTACAGTTCATTATTAATTATATCCTCGGTATATTTGAAATCACAAAAATACTGGAGTAATTACAATGCTCGACAAATTGCTTCAATTATAGTTCTTTAACCTCTGAAAACAAATCATTAGTAAAATTAAGCACCAGATTTTAATCTCCCTGTTATTTTACCCGTCGAACAAATTAAACAGGAGGGAAACAGCGCTCCATCACGGCTTTTATTGTATACAAAACACATAACTGTCATTTAATCGCCAAAAGATAGCAACCTTGAAATAAATGATCAGGCAGGATACGTATAGGTTTTACCGATAAAACCCCTGACAGCGATATGAAAAATGGAGTAGGTGGAATCTTCTCAAACGATTATCATACTAAATGAAACTTTTGAAAATTATCTCTTTGAGTGTTGCCTCTTTATTATTCAAATTTGTTTGAATGTCTGCGTAGTACACGCTTTCCGTATACTATGGTATATCTATTTCAAAATCCCAATTTGCATACATACGAGTATTTAGACAGTTTTTATCAACCCCGAATTTAAATTTAAATCAAATCCGCACACACAAAGTAGCTCTAAATCTAAAGAATGACTTGTTTACGTGAAAACTACGCAATTTATTACGTTTCATCATATTGTGGATACAGTTTTACAAACACGTTCTTAAAACTAAGGTAAATGTAGACCAATTATACAGGGTGTTAAAGAAAGAGTGTAAAATATTTCAGGAGGTAATAGTATGAACCAAAATAAGCAGAAAAGTCTCAATAAACATGTTTCCGCAAAGTAACAGTTGCGGAGATATGGACCACTATTCGTTTTTCAAACATTTTATTTTATTAGGAGTAAACCGACAAAGGAAGCTTTTAACAAACAAAAAACAAAGTTACAGAAGATGTTCAAAGTGCCCTCCGTCCATTTCCAAACAGGCACGACATCTTCGTCTCAACGATATTCGAACTCTTTCGAAAACACCCTCGTTGGTTTGGATTTCTTGACACTTTTGATTAATCCGTAGCTGCAGCTCTTCCAGGCTATTTACAGGAGTACCATACCCTAATGTCTTTAAATATCCCCAAACAAAGAAATCTAGAGGGTTCAGATCAGGCGATCTTGGAGGCCATAAAACAGGTCCGGCTCTTCCTACCCATCTATGTGGAAAAGTTTGGTGTAAATGCTCTCTAACGGCCATGGAAGAATGAGCTGGAGCACCATCATGCTGGAACCACATTTGTTGCCTCTGATTCAAAGGAATGTCTCACTCATACAGTGTGTTCTGCAGAAAGTTGAGGTAAGCAGCGCCTGTTAATCGGTTTGGTAAAACAACAGGACCTAGAAACCTGTCACCTACAATACCCATCCAAATGTTTAATGAAAAACATGCAAGATGTCGAGATTCTATTAGAGCATGAGGATATTCGTCGGCCCAAATATACGTATTGTGAAAATTAAACACTCAATTTCTTGTGATTCCGGCCTCATCAATAAAAAGAATGTTTGCAATAAAACGAGGGTATTCAGCACCATGAAGTAGAAACCAACGGCAAAAAACCGAACATGCTTGATGATCATTTATTGGATTTAAGACCTGTACTCGTTGCACATGGTATGGATAAAGCAGTTGCTCGTGAAGGATTCTCCAAACAAGAGGACCTCTAATTCCTACCTCGGCTGACATTCTTCGCACACTCGTACCAGGATTCTGTTCTACCAGTGCTAGAATTTCTTCTTCTGCTCTAGGAGTGGATACCGACCTTGGTCTTCCGGATAAATGGCACTGTTTGCTCAAGGAACCGGTATCACGCAATCTTTGGTGAATTCTTCCAAACATGCGTTGTGAAGGAATCTGGCGATTTGTATAAGCATCAACATAAAGACGTTGCGCTTCGGTGGCGTTCCCATTAGCACGACCATACATGAAATGCATGTCTGTTAATTCTGCGTTAGAGGTAACCAGCCATAGCGAAAGAAAACATGTGCACTGACAAAAACTGTCAAATACGTACTGTGTATTTCACTAAACATCAACCAACTATTATAAGAAAATACACAACGTTTTTGCAAAATAAAAAAGGGGCTAAAAACATAAAACATTCCATATCTCCGCAACCGTTACTTTGCGGACCCATGTTTATTGAGACTTTTCTGCTTATTTTCGTTCATACTATTACCTCCTTAAATATTTTACACTCTGTTTTTAACACCCTGTATAACAATATTTGCAAGACTTATACCGTATTGTCTAAGAAACTTTGATATTCAAGAGTATATAAAGTTTGCACATTTTAACTTATATACAATAAGCCCAAGTATGTATTCTATTATAAGTACTTGTTGCTGATTGTTTTTATTTGGAGCTCACTGTATTGTTGTGTATACACTATTTTATACATTATACCATTGTATAGATAAATATTTATACAATGATTATACATACTGCAATAATAGTAGTTTTATATGCCTCGATAAAATATGAAATGCGAAATAAAATGATAAGTATAATAAACTTATAAATGGGACAAAATAAAATCTACAGAACTCTTCAAATAACATTCAGGTAAAAACTTTGTTTCCCATCTTTCTTTTGGTAGCCATTGTCGCAGCGTTTAGAAAAGGACATTTCCATTTTCAGCCTCCTCTTTTGGTTCATTAAACACATTCTGCATGTTCCCATACAATTGCCTGTGCTCGCAGTTCTGCATCCGTTCTTCTAAAAATGAAGCACTCACGTACGCCATTACGTTCTTTTTAGAGGATGCAGTGGATATTTATAGTTGGCTTTAATTCTTTTCCAACGGCCTGTACAGGAATTTTACAAACTGACGCGAAAATTTACTTTTTATTATCGTAAAATCAAAATATGAATTGTTCACATCGACAAAAGATACTATCACGTAATCATGAGCAGTCAAAAAAGGATGCCTAAAAAACAAACGTAGAGGGTTATTCCCCCACTTTCTTCTGACGTACGATATTTACAATGTAAAATTATATTTAAACTAGTTTATTACTCTTGATACTTTTTCGTAAAGCTTCATTTTCAAGATAAATTTGATTTTTGAGCTTGCAACGTTAGACATTGTAAAAAATTGTCCATAAGCGTACGTCAGAAAAAAGTGCTAGGATAAAATAGCTCGCTTCCCCCATTTCTATGGTCCTTTTTTAGGCATCGTTTACAATAATACCCTTGAGAATTAGATGAATAACAAGAAGCATCTTTACAATATTTGAAAGTGATAGCTACGTGAAAACCTGAAGAAATTATAGCGAAAATACAATTTTAAAAGTTCAGCTTTAACACCCCGTAACTTTTAAAGGAGCCATTTTTGTATATAGGCGAGTAGAGTTAAATCATCATATTTTACCGCCGAAAATACGCAGTTAGCGGGCCCAATTTCAGCACAAACGTTAGAAGAAATATATAATACCACAAATAAACTGAAAAAAATCCTAAATTTATTTTAATTCCAACAATATCAATGTTGGGAAATGTAGCACACAATGGTCTAAGATCAATTAAAATTGCAGGAAATGACTTTCTCAAAGCTAATAAAACACCACCTCCTTTACTAGTGTTAGTCAGGTCAAAATTGCGGTCCTTTCTAAAAACAAAAAAGTCACTGGAAAAACAATTAAGAGTTAAGTACACTTGAATCAAGCCACGTTTCACTTAAAGCAAATAAATGATGGAGACTTGCTGATGAGGCATTAAACAAATCATTTGTTTTATATTTTAAACCACGAACGTTTATGAAAATTAGACACCCACATTTGAAATTTTTCAAAGTTGGCTTTAAACGTTAATGTCGAATCCCTGGGTCCAGCGTAGTATCCCAACGTATGGACGAATGGATTAGCAAATAGAGCACTGTATCGACCTAAACGTTGCGGGTTTTTGGGAGACAGACATCCGTATTGCCAATAATTCTGCCTCGAAATTGAAACTCAATCGCACGCCGAATGTGCCACTTGTGCCAATGTCATAGTTAGTTTCGTAAATGCGATGTTGAAGCTATGAATATCGTTAGAACCTTCGCTGATGCTACTACTATACTAGACGGCCGAAAATCTAGATAGTGACTCATAAACCTGCTCACAATTTATAGCAATCGACATAAAGAAATATACATGCAATCCATATATTTTTCCTATTAAATCGTGTGTAGCATATCTGAGAGCATACCCGATTACACAGATTTTGCTGCAGTAAGTACGCATGCGTCGTAGTTTTCTTTTTTCTGTGACGAATTGACGGATGCACCTGTTCCATTCCCAGCGCTATCATAGACGGGTATATCGTTAGGGCGGGCAAAATTTCGGGTATATCTGTTCGCTAATTTAATTGTAAATGTCATTAATTTTATTAGTGAGTTTGTGTTCTTAAGAATGAAGAATAATTCAAGCTCTACAGCGTATTCTCAAAATCGAATGATGACATGTATGAAGAGTTTAGGGCGCGAGGTCAAAATATGAGTGTAAGTGATCACGCCACGCTACTAATTACATCACTACAGCGGACTGTATAATAAATAATTAACAAAAATTACTATAAAACTTACCAATAGACGATGTTTCCCAAGCGATCGTGTTCTGGGAGAGAGGATAGGGATGGAAATTAGGAAGAAAAGGATTGCTGAACTGTACCACTTCTCTAAATACCATCCAATTAGTTTACACCGTCTTAAAATGTTTCTGACTCTACAATTTTATCACAACTGCACTTTTTCCAATTAAAGAAACAAGCCAAAGCTATAAATTACTCAAAATGTTCTACTAGACTGTCGAAACTCTAACGTGTTTCAATAAAAATAAAACAACAAAAAAACCTACGAATGAAAAAGCGCTACAAAATATCTATTTTATTTCTAATATACCGCCGCGTATGGCAGTGGCGTAACCAGTAAGTGATGTTGAAATATGTACGTGAGTAGCATATGTATAGTGCAAATAAAAAAGTGGTAAAGAACTACAACTGCGAAACGGAAAATAATGGAGGCTCGCGAAAGGAAGATGATATTTTTAAAACGAGTTTTCGACAAAATAAATTGAATTGCTATATCTATCTATATACAAGATGAAACTGACTAGAATATATACAAGGGTGATTTTTCGAACTATGCTAATTATGTGAATTTCTGTATAAATGAAATCGAAGAGTATACTGAAAGAAATAAACGAAATGGTGACACTGCGAAGAAACTATTTAATATAAATATTAAAAGGTCAGAATCTGGATCTATGAATAGGTATATTAGATTTTGACGAAACATAGCTGCATAAAGGTCATACGGAAAGCGGTACCATATGATATAATAAGTGTTAATGTATTGCCGTTATAGTAACAGTGCTAGTAACCAATAATAAATAGTGTGTATATGTATTCTAAAGCCTTTTGTCCTTTTGAATGCGGAATTCGCAAATATTTACGCGACTTATTTAATGGTGGGAAAATCTCTATTTTTAACAAATTTTGTCAACTATAACATTTTCTATCATTTTTATCATGAAGCTATCATGGCAGACTGTCAGAAGCTCAAAACAAATTTATTAATACCACATAATAATGAAAGTAGCAATAATATTTGTAGTGTTTCTCGCCATAAATAATTACAACAGAAGTTGCAAAGTTCGTGCAAAAATCTGTGAATGTCGCGTCCATGAGGACAAAGCAAGTGTGATATTCGTGGAGTGTGCATCAGGTTGGTATAAGTGGGTGGTGGTGGGCAATCGCCGTCCAAAATTACGGCATTCTAATTTGTAGAGAGGATGGCACAGGGGGCACATTTAAAATAAATTGTTAATGTGCTAGATTCAGTCGACGTCAACTTATTGATAATGTTGTGTGCCTGAAACTCTTCTCAGGTGGCACGCTTAGGTAATCATGCCACCCTCATCTCTGTGTTGTGAATTAGTCACTCTCTATTATTTTCAATCTTGGGTAATTGATAAAGATAGTATGCCGTTCGCACATCTCAGGTCCGTACTCAGGTCCGTCGGTTGAAAATCGTAATATTTAAATAATCCTAATTAAAAACAAATATCATCTTCAAAATAATGGCCAGCGTTGAGGAACATCATACTATTTATTTACCGGCATGTGTCAAGGTCGCAGTCGCTTCCACTTTCCAAGTGCCAATATCTTTGTAGGGACGATATCGCGTTATTAGCAAATAATGTTAGTTTCTTGTCGGATTTCTTGTTGGTTTGTCTGTTGCTTGAATATGTTCTGTCGGCCTCCCATGCGTTCTATAGTGGATAAATAGATTAAATATTATCCAGATTTAGAACTTGACGGGACAGAACTAAAGTGCAAAATTTGTGAAAGAGTTATATCGTGGAATTATAAAACACGTATTGTGGAACATATGCGCTCGGAACAACACAAAGTTCGTGTGAGTAATAGTACAGTGCCTTCATAAATGATTACAAGCCACGTGATCAGGGTCGAGATTCTCGAATCAATCGCAGAGCAATTTATATGCGAATATCCTTTTCCTCACTACGGCAATTGAGGGAGACAAGAAATCTATTTGCATACGAGTTATTCTTCGAGAATCACAGTCCTGATCACATGGATTGTAATCATTTATGAAGGCACTGTATGAGAAACCGTGAACGTCAAAAACAATTTAACAACGACTTAGTGTTTTAGACTTGCGACAGTTTATTTCTCAGGTACCGGGATCTAGTGCTAAACGTGTGAAAAAGAAACTTAATACCGTTTTGCAGAACAATCCGGGATTTTTAACTGTATGCCATATAGTAAATCTTTTTGAAGGTAAAGGACTAGATTTTGCCCAACCCACCCTAAATGTACCATCAGTGAAAAATTATACATATTTCACATATGCCCCAGTGACCTCTGTGGACGTTGAACGTACGTTTTCGAAACTGAAATGGATTTTAAGCGATAAACGTCACAACTTAACAACTGAACATTTACAACAGTTGCTGGTTATTCAGTTTTATTTCAGTACTAAAAGTGAATAGTATAGTGTTTTGTAAATTACACAACTTAATATGATCCATATTGGACAACATACATATCACCAGTACAAGGTAAGGCGTTGATATTAACTGTATTTGACAATAAATGTACGTATTTACTTGATTTCTACAAACGTTAACGTTAGTGTCCTAAGTGCGCCCCTGATAATGACGTCATGTGCGAACGATATACGGTCTCTAGTAATTGATAATACAAGATAAAAAATTTGGAAATAATTCTTATCATTTTTATTATCTAACGCCTCGAAATTGGCAAAAACTGTTATATCACTGTTTCACCAAAATAAAAATAGATGATGCTCCTCGCACGCTTCGTCCGTCGCACTGATCTACAAGCAAGCGATTAGTCAGTCTAGATTTTCGGCCGTCTACTATAGAACAACTGTTTAACGTAATAGTAACAACGACTTTTCTTTGCAGATTCCCAGACTAAACTTCTACCGATTTTGACAAAACACTGCAATGCGTCATTGCAATCCCAGACTAATTTTTGTGTAGCAGCCTCTTACCTAGTCTCTGAATTACAAATTCACTGACTGTCAAATTTGAATTAGAAGACTTGCTACAATAACAAATATAAATCAATAAATTTTGGATATTTAACCAATCATACTACGAACTAAAATCTCAAGCAGGCGAAATAAATTTTGAAAACTGTCAATAAATTTGTCAATTATGAAGCATACTTTTTTTTAGTAAATTGAAACAATGGAAATTTTTTACAAGTATATAAATGCCTGCGAATAAATGTACAGCGTATTGAAAGAGTTCCAAAACTCTTCACAGTTGCTTTGTTCAAGTTTTTTATTTCAATGTTACCTTTATTTGATATTAGTTCATTTATTTTTTCAGACAATCTGTAATATTATTAAGTAGTATTTTCCGTTAGCAACATATTCTCTAAAAATATTAAATATTTTATTATTATAAAAATGACTGACAGGAGAATATGTTTAATTATTGTGATATTTTGTTATACATTATTAGCAAAAATTGTCTAAAAGACAAACGTTGTTATGTAACAGTACTTCAAATCGTTAAGAGGGTATGAATAAAAAAAATAGGTCTAATGTGTAGTTTTAGAGCTCAATGACGATATTTTAATGATTCAAATATGTACGTTACATAACAAGACTGTATATTTATAAGATGTTAGTACCATTCCATGGTGTTTTCGAGCTGCAACATGTATTGGAAGGTCACATATACTCATTCACAGTTATTTACTTCTTAAGGTACTTTTAAATTTACAATATTTCTTAGTTTAATATTTGGCCTTTCTCTACATTAATAAGTGTTCCAGCTAACACTTTATTAAATGTTTTAGATTAGTGGCTAAAAAAAAAAATTCAAAACTACAAAATTTAGATCTTAATCGATCCCTAAGTATTCTGTTGTCTATAACTCTGTCCTGGGACTTGTGTATTTACTAGATATTAGAATGAATACTAGTATAATGTTAGAAGGAAGGTTTGTCCTTCTAAAATGTCCAGCAACTCAAATAGGTCAATGTTGGATTAGTTAAAATCCTCTTCCATTCAAGTAAAATAGATATACAGGGTATACAATGAAATGTTATTATCAATGCCAAAAGACAATATGCCCCTTTAGACATTGATATCAATTAATTTTGCCTGTTTTGTCCTGATATGACAAACAAAACGTATTTAGACAAATATTAAGAATAATGCATAAATAAGCCATCAGCCAATCGCTATTATTAATATGTCTAAAGAATGGAAGGATCTGGTCATAAAAATAATTCATTTATCTGGAATCAAACATATTCTATATAAAACAAACATCACTTAATCATCAAGAATGAAGTATTTTGGGTATAATTTCAGGAATGTAAAATATTTCTCAGGGGGGAAATATGATTTCGCAAAATTTATAAACATATATATCATATAACAAGCAGTGAATGGTAATATTTAATAAATGTTACGCAGAACAGAAACCAAAAGGCCTATTTAAACGAAATTAACAACTTCCCTGTTGCTTTTATTGAGAAGGATAAACCAAATATTATATATAAGAAAAACATATCATTCCTAATATAAAATATATAATGTTAATATATAAATGTGTTATTACCTACTGATTTTATAATTATGTATATAAACATAGTTGCTAATATTTTATTTGAATGTTACCGATTCGTTTAAGGAGTCACAGTCTTTGACAAAGGTTGCAACAACGGTTACGTATGTATAATAATCTATATTTTCACGTGCTAAAAAAATGTGATAAAAGTTATATATTATACAATATTATTTTTTATTAAAATATAATTATAATGCAACAGAAGAATGTTAACGTATTTTAAGGAAACGCAAGGTTTCGGAGACGAATGATATACAGAGCACACTTTTAACATACAACTAGTTATTTAATTAATAATTAAATAAAATAATTAACAATAAATCAATTTGTCAGTCTTACATATAAACGTTTAAAATTATTGCTAAAACATATGATACAGATGCAAAATGCGTTTATAAGATTTTTAAAAGTCTGTTGCAAAATGTTGATTCCTAACCTCTAAACATAAAATTTATTGAAACGAAATATAGTTTTTTTATATAGAAGTAAAAACCTACACATTTACTAAGAAGTGTTTTATCATCAGTTATATGTTGAAGCCCATCACGCAGTTACCATCAAATTAAAATCGTATATTGCAAAAAAATATATATCGTTAAATAAATCAATAACTTCTGTTTTTTTTTCAGAAATATCGTATCGAAAACTATTAGTAAATTTCTGATTTTATGAAAAAAATGAATAATTAACTAAATATTTCTTTTTCTAACAGCTAAAAAAAGTGTCAAATACTGTTTCCCAAATTGTCTTTACCTCCATACCAAATATTTATCAATATTAGGTGGTCTTTCATTTGTATCATATTTTTTGGCAGAAATTACTTGCATGATCATCGATGCAACCAAGTACTGTGAAACATTTATACTATTTACTCACTATATGTAGTCAGTGTATTTAAAAAATATGTTTTAATATGTGCTATGAAATAACCTTTAGATAACCTGCTGATTGGATAATAATATTTTGTGTATTAATATAATATTTGGTATCCAAAGTGGCTATGCACGCAATTTTTTAAATTTTCGTTATATATAATACGTTTATATGATATGAGATTTTCCAATGAAGTGCGAAAATTTGAAATAAACTAATTAGAGTGGGAAAAAACCTAAGACGGATCTATAATTCGAAAAGTTGTACCTATATATTCGTTATGGTATCGGAAAATGATATAAAAAAATTGATTGGATTGGAATCGATGATTGTAATTTTACTGAATAGCATTCGAAAGTGTTTTGAATTGTTTTTTCGTAAAATGTTTTTAAAGCATACCCAATAATAACGGCATTTTTATTTTAAAGAAACAAAAAGCAAAATACGATATATAAATATATATAAATTTACAACACGACATGTGAAAATATGAATTGAAAATTTGTTTCATTCTCGTGATTTTAAACAAAGCCTAACACTTTATTGAAAATCTGAATTTGTTATTCTTGATATTATTTTGTGGATTAATATTGTTCTCTACAATGTTGCTTTTGATACTTTTTAAATATTAGCAAATCGTGCCGACATTTATATAATATAGGAATGTTAAATAAAGCTTCCGTTGCTGTCAAATGCAACATATATACAATGTTGACACTTTTTCTAATATAAAAAATACGCGCCTTGCATTAGCCGCTTTGAGATACCCTCTACAATTTTCATTGGTGTTACTTGGATGTTAAATGTTTCAACGGTTAAATAAGTAATAATTATGAACGTACCAAACTATAAGCATTTAATTTTCCAAAAAATCATAGAAAATTGCGCTAAGCATTCCATTGTATTGTTAAACTTTATTAACACTTCAAACAAATGAAAAATAGAGTACATCTTGTACAGCCAAAGAATAAAGGCCGATTCACACTTGAACGCGTGGTGCTTAGAACTATATTATGTTTATCATATGAAGCTGATTCCATCTAATTTAATTTATTGAATACATGATTGGAAAAATTATAATATTTTCATTTATCATTAATAGTGGAAAGGTAGTAGATAGAAATTGGGAAAGAAAAATTGGAGGAAATATCTAAATAATTACGATATTCGAATATTAAATTGACGAGACTTTTGGAAGCTTTACTTGTAGTAGCCCAACTCTAAATCTAAAATTGGTTAAATTTGCATGGTATAAGGCTTACTCTAACATATAACTTAATACATGAGATATGTATGACATATTTTCGAATACTTAATGCTATTAAAATAAAAATATACCTAAATAAAACTAGAAGAATGGGAATCGATAAATTTCAATCAACTGTTTGATTTAAAAAAATATGTAACACTGGAGACGGCTAATTTCTATGCATTTTTTGGAAAATCTTGTTTTGATTGCAAAAACTGTTTGTTATTGAAGCCTAACGGCAACCTTGCAAATTCATTCATCCGAAACTAACTTGTCCATCCTGCAAATATATGTATCCAATATTTAACTTAATGTCAGTCTGGTTCAGTGTGTCAACGGATGTTACTAATATAAGATTTTATCATTGATTAATAAAACTGGATAACGTCAGTACAGTCATTATTAAAATGTAATGTCAAAAAAGACGAATCTGAGGTGTTTGATATTTGTGTTGCTGATATAAGATTCTTAAGAAATAAGACATAAGTTGGTAACAGCAGAACTGCTGAATTTTTTACTCTTGAACGGTGAGCTCTCTACTTTAAAGTGATTTTTGCCTCCGTCCAAATTATTAAATATAAATGTTGATTCAAAGGTCAAGTGGGATATTACATAATTGAAATATTTGCATATGAAGCGAAAGTTGTTCAAGTACTCTAAAATCTGAAATTTTCGGAGCTGAATATTCGCATTAATAAATCTTAAGGTCAGTTTATGGCAATTTGCAGCGACGCGACAATAGCTCAATTTCAATGATTCTTAGAACTTCACATAAGCGTTTTAGGCACATGATCGAGAACTTAGCACTGACTTTACAAACTGCTCTTGACACATTGCCTTTAGGGCAATAATTATTCTTCGCGCCATTCCTTAAAGGCAACAACGGCAATAGAAAATGTTTTTGAGTAAATTCTTCTTTTCTATTTGGTTTTTGTGATGTATTTACTATTAATCAAATTTCAGTACACTCGTGACTTCCACAGATTTGTACAGATATCTCAAATTTATTTACATCAGGTACTGTTAACTGGTTAATTTTTTATCAATCGTAAAACAGTGGCTCTCTTTCCCGTGTAGTAGGTGGGGATGATATATAAGTAAGTAACTAGTAGTTGTAGTAGTTGCCTTTATAAATAGTACATCAAAAAAGAGCTAGTATTACTATTCTAAGTGACTAAATCGTAAATTTGTTAAATATATGTCTTAAAATATAGTATAGTTCTACAAAATTAAAAAATACTGTAATCGGTAAAATGTTTAAGCTAACCTCTGTTTTTTTTTTAAATATTTTTGTCACTACAAACAGGTATTAATTAATAAAACAAATTAGGCAAATTAGATAAACATTTTTTTTTAGGAAATAAGCAGATTGATAATCCGTCCTCGAAAATGTTAGTTTAGTCCTATATGAGACATTCTATTATATTTATTTACAATAAATAAATTTGGAACAAATTATAGTATGATATCTTCTCTTATTAAAGTCATTACTGCTAGTAAATAAATTACGATGTTGCATAGCAACTGATCATTTTCCGACTACACAAAAAATATTTACGAACGAAGTTATTTACAGAATATATTATTTCAACATCACAAATTCAATATTACCCTCAATAAAAAGATGCCCGAATCCAGTTTTGATTATCAATTAAACTGTATGTTTCTCGTCAACTACATATTGTATACTCAAACACCCGTTCTTGTAGTTGTGTTTCAATGTAATAATTTTATTTATCGATCTTTACATATATTAGGCTCTGGGGACAATTTAAGCCGCGATACGGCGTTCATGAAACGATCGTAAGGCACATTTCCACTAATTTGGAGTAAAAGGCCACCCCAGCGGAAAAATCTTTTCCGCGATGGCCGATGCAGACAATCTGAAAAACAGGGAGATAAATTTTGGGATAAAAAAGAACTGCGACATGGGGTGGGAAAGTTGCGCTACATGGTGCAATTAAAAGTAGCTTTGTTTTAATGCCAGTTAAATAAATAAAATTTACGGTAATATATTAAAGGTATTTGCTCTGAAATTAAATGGAATTAATTTAATTTATTTGCCAAATTAGGAACTAATCGGCTTTATTTTGCCATTCCGCAGCCCACGTTGGTTTTAAATAAATAAATATTAAGGGCGCCGTATTCCTGAAAAAGTGTTTTCTACAAATATAAATAATTTTAGACATTTAAGAACTGAATAATATAGAGTTTAGCAAATAACAAGGATGTTATTTCATGCCACCTGCAAATATTCAAAGGTACCGAAGTAAAATCAATATTTAACATTAGAAAGCGATCTATCCAATGAATTTTTAGGTACTGAAATCTTTCAAAATACGTATTTTTTAAATTCAACTATAGATGTAAACATTGTTATAACATAAACTTACATAGTTCTGCATATAAGATTGTTCACTTTTGTTTATAAGTATGTGAAAATAATTGTTAAAATGTGGGGTTAGAATAGCCAAATTATGTGTGTCATATAAATGCATTTTAAAAGTTATTACATTATTTGAGGAAAGTTTAAATGGTAAAAGTGGATAAACAAAACATCAATAATTCTATTTTTGATATTACTTTTGCTCTACGAGTTTTAGTTATCGAGATTTCAGTACCTAAAAAACACCACAAATTTGATCATTTTACGGCGAGAGATACGGGCACCTATTAACGCAAGTAGCTGTTTCCGGCTGGTATTTTATGTAAATGTCATCCTTGCTTATATATAATAAGAGTAAACCAGTTGAACTTAGGAGTAAAAATCCTCTTTTAAAATCTATTGATGTCAACTGGTTGACTAAAATATTATATATATATATATGGAAGTATCGTACACGCAGCAACTACCACCATTCAAAGATTTTGTACATATACAGTGTGTCCACGGATGGAGTTGACAAGAGGGGAAAGTCTTTTGTTTTTAGCTTTATCGAAATATGTCACTCTTTATAAAAAGTTCTGCTTTTCAAAAAAATGAGACTATCATAGAAACATCTTAGATCAGATATACAGGGTGCTCATAAATTAAAAAAAAAACATGAAAATACTCAAGAGAGAAATACCATTATTTATTATTTTACACAACATTTTTATAAAACAAATCTGTTTATAACCCGAAATAGAGTCCTAATACAAATTTTAAAATCAAAATTTCAATTTTGACTTTTACTCTACACACTTCTAATAATTTGTTATTTCTTCTTTTATGCGCTCTTTTAATATCATGTGGCAGATCATTTGAATAAACCTTTTGTTTTAGGAAAAAAGTCAAGGGGCCTAAGGTCAGGTGGTCTAGCAGGATAATGGGCCAAATCTTCCAATCCACCTTTCACCATTGTCTGAGCAAAGCTCTAAAATGAGCAGGACAGCAGTCCTGTTGCCAAAACAGGTTATTACGTACTTCTGGCTCTCAAGCATTTAAAAATGGTAAACCAAATGTTTCCAAAATGTTTTGGCAACAGAACGGCTGTCCTGCTCACAGGAAGATTTGGCCCAATCCTAACCTTACACCCCTTGCCTTTTTTCTCCAAGGTGCACTAAAACAAAACATTTATTCAAATGGTTTGCTACATGATAGGGAAGTATTAAAGGAGCACATACGCCAAGGAATACATGAACTGAATGAGCCGCTAACTATTCGAACAATTTATTAAGTCAGCGGAAAAATGTGTTGAGGTGGGAGGTAGAGTGAATGTTAAAATTAAAATTTTGATTTGAAAATTTGTATTGGGACTCTATTTGAAGTTACAAACAGATTTGTTTCATAAAAATGTTGTATAAAATAATAAATAATGGTACTTTTCTCTTGAGTATTTTCTTGTTTTCTTAATTTATGAGCACCCTGTATATCTGATCTAAGAAGTTTCTATGAGAATTTCATTTTTTCGGGAAGCAGAACTTTTTATAAAGAGTGACATTTTTCGATAAAATCAAAAACAAAAGAGTTTCTCCTCTTGTCAACTCCATCCGTGGACACACTGTATATAGATTTTATAACTTACAGGGCGATATAACAGATATAATAGAAAATAGTATAAAATATTACTATTTAGATACCTAAATGGGAAGTTTTACTGAAAATCTACCACATAGGTGTTAGAATCAGATTCAGAAGTCGATTTGAAAAATAAAACAAAATTTAATTGTTTTATAGAACCGGATGGATACGTGTTTAATTGAATTTTACAATTGAAGTATAAAATAAAAGTATAGGGTACCAATTTGTTTTTCGAGGTAAAGCAAGCTAATTAAAAGTAATTCAAATTGAAATATCAATACCACACTCTTGTTTTACGATTACAGCCATGTTTTATTTTTTTCTTACGAATTAATTAGTATTTAAAAAAATAATGCTAGGAAAACCTATTTTGCGGAGACAAAATGTATAGAACTATATGTAAAAAAGAAAAAATGTAGGTATAAACCATAGTATGTATAACATCTCTAAGGATGCTACATAGTCGAAGGGAATACGTAGCTCTATACCGTGTGATACACACAATTGATATACCGAGCTGACCAGTCCAGGATTATCTAAAAAGGAAATGGATAGCGCGAATCCCTATGATAAACGGAGTTATACCCTGCTTTGTTACTTTATTACAGAATTTCCTGGGAATGGGCTCGTCCCGGGTGATGGCTGATAATTGTTTAAACAACTGCAACATAACCCTTTTTATTGTCTTATTATTCTCTGCATTGGCATTGTAATCTCGTGCGCATATTTTAAATAACACACGAAATCGCAATTCCGTAAATGGCATATGTTTTCTCTCGGACAGCTGAATTTGCGCGAAGTTGTCATTCTGTATCATATTTACGAATATGCATCTTGGATTGTCAAGAACGGTATCCCTAATACGGATCGTGCGAATATGATTTTTGTACTACTGAGATGCACCAAACATAGTAGGTTGTAGAAATTGAATTACATGACTTAAATTTGTTATCGTACTATTTTCGCACATGTTAAAATAAAATACAAAATACTGACTTACTTACATTATTTGTTCTAAATATACACTTGCTTCAAACGAATGTTTCCCAGAGACCTATTATATTTAAGTTGTGTTTATTAAAATTTATATTTTATGAAACTAGATGTGTTATCAATATATCTCTTATCTCTTATATATGGACTCCTTCAATTTATGTTTGCATAAAATGTTAAAAAATCAGTAAAAAATATATAAGTGTACGAATATATTGTTTGATTTCACACCCTTTCTTTATGCAACAACCAGCAGAGAAATAAAATTGTAAATGGTTTACAGCTGACGCCAGCTTACTGTAAGTATGTCGAAGATATAAAAAAGTGACAAAGAGGTAAGTATATAGGTTAAGGGTCTAGGCGAACGTGAAAGTTGTTTCAGAAATCGAAGATTTTTTTATCCCAATACTCCAAGCGACGAATGTAAAAATTGTAAGTACTGTTTTAACATAAACACTTTTCGAATCTACAATACTTACTAAGGAATGAGGTGAACAAATAATTCCGAAATCCTATAACATGTAAATAATGTTTACCTATTATTGTATACCAATACTTATTTATATATAAAAACTACATTTTCTAAGAAATATTTTTAAATATAATAAATAATTATTTTAGGTAAATTGAAGGTAGGATATCAATAGAAATAAGAAACAATAAACTTATTGGAAGTAAGTGTAAATGCTCTAAAAATGATGTAAGGACCTAATAAATATTGCATGACACATAAAAAATGTACCTAGTAAAATATTTTTAGTTTTAGAAGTTATACAAATTTATCGGGTGAATTTTTTTGTTATAAAAACTAAGAAGTAAATATTTCCATACATATGAATTAATTTCATTAGTCTCGATCTACGCGTTTGGAAAACGCTAATTAAAAAACCGTCATCAAGAACTAACTTTCACACTCTGTATGTCGAAAACGAAACGCTTTAGGATACATGTTTATATTTTTATTATTTTGAAGTTCAGAAAACGCAGTTAATTTTATATTACTACTTTTAGAATCACCTTGTATGTATTTATGGTATGTTTCAAATGATCCACTTCCATGTCGCTTTTATTAGTCGCGCCACCTCTCAATAACCACTTGCACTACTGACGGTGAACGAATTATGAAGAAATATTTCTACGCGTACACTAGCTTTGAAAACATAACATTTTTTAAAGCTTTATTCGAAAAACGAGTTTGCAAAGGTTTCTTCCCAATGTGCATGTCTTACAAATACATGACTGATATAAATTCAAATTTCCAAGCGCCTGTTGACAATTATATTGATTAATAAACTTACCTTTGAAACTTTGAAATGACAATTCGGGATGAGAGGAACTCAATTTTCCACACTCTTGACACTGACATCACTTTCTTAACAATTCGAAATCAAGTTTTATTAAAAAACAGCGAGAAGTCACAAAAGAAAACACAAATTCCGACTAACAGCGATATTTTACAGTGTACACCGAAACCTACTCTGTAACTGGCGGGACAAGTGTTGCCAACATCAAATTGTTAAATTATACAGTGGTTAGCTAGATTCAAAATAGGTAGGTATACGAATACGTTTTTATTACAAACATTCTAATGTCCTTATTGGAAGATGGAAGCGGAAACATCTATTTATTTAATAATTAGTTTTCGTATACAATGTGTTAAATTCTCTCATATAAATTAATTTTCCTTATTCTCTTTCTTCTTCATAATAAGATAGTAATACAAAACGAGTACCTATCCAGTCGATTTAAAAAAGTATCTCTTACAGGTATGCAACCGTATAATGAAAAATTATTTTGTTATTCATTCTGTGGTTCTATAATTTCTAAATATTTGCCTATAAAAATATCAAATTAATAGTAAATATATGTATTATTAAACATAAAATTGTTATAATGATTTAAATTCACTCTAAATTAAAGATGAATATATAACCATAGGCGCCGGGAGGGGAGAATGGGTGCACTTACTTCATACCATGAAAGAAAATACCCAGATTAACAAATAAAGATTCTATTATTAAAGTCACTATTTGAATAAAAACTTAAGTTGTCTATGTTGTTTTTATTATTAGTTAATGATATAATGAGTAGATGCAGATGCACTTCTCAGAAAGCCATGCAACCGGCGCCCATGAACATAACACACACACTCTTGTATATATTTTGTGACACACACTAGAAGAAATATGTGGTAGAGAATACAAGACAAATGCTCCTACTCTACTACCACCTAGTTATATGAGATAGGTACTACTTTTTATGTTTTCTAGAAGATGATAATAATAATAATATCTATACCCCTCATTCTAATCACAGGGATTAGCCCAGAAGTCGGAGACTTGTGCGGGAGAGGGGGCGGCATATTATTATTAAGCAGGCCGCATTTGCGCCCAGGAACAACTTACGTTGGTAGGCCCTAACCACTATTCAGTGCAGGAATGAGGGAAACCTGGAAAACCTCATTAATTAGGGGGGCAGTCAAATATCAACCAGTATCAATCTCTCACATTAACCCAAGCTAACATTATTCCACCCTACCATACCCGCAGAGAGGGTGCCAATCCTCTCCACGAATATAGCTTATATACGGTCTACCGGCAGCTAGGCGCGAACCAACTCCGATCTAGTCACTTCGATTCAAGTACTGACGCCTTAAACCGCGCGACCACTGACCGAATAAAAGCTGGCGTTTATATAAAAGCTTTTCGAAAAGTATAGCACAAAATTAGATAGATTATAATCATCTGATTATAGATCACTTTCAAATAGGTCTCTGAATGTTATATATCCATCCCTAGATAATTTTATGAATGATTTGATCAACAATCCAATAGACCAATTAATTGAATAGCGGTTTCTAAAACTCTCTTTCGACCAAGTTTCTTGTAAAATGATAGTATTCCTAAAACATACTAATTTCATATTATGATCAATAAGTAAATTTTAACATACGGATTCATCAACAAGGCGTAACGTTAGTCAGACTAGCGGAGGTTACGCGAAAAATTTACGCATCTGTTGCACTAATTTAAATAAAAAGCATACTCCTATTCATTACTATGTATAATACTTACTTTATGATATGTTAACTAATCCGTAGTACTGAAAAGTACAGTTTTTGAATATAAATACTAAATATACAATGGGAAACGCAAGGAACTAGAGGCCGAAGTTACGCGATTTTTAGACAGGTACAATACTGGGTCTAACTTTTGGCGCAAATATGGACGTAAATAAACAGCCTACCTAGCAACGCATGCTTCGCTACCTAGCAACGCATATTTCGTGAATGAGCGCAAAGCTGGTTAGCCCAACTAACGCGCTTTACACGGGCGTAAACTCGTTAGTCGGACTAGCGCTACGCCCGTTTCATGAATCCGGCTGTAAATATTTATTCCTACTTAATAAAAATTGCCTCGACATTGCATTACACTTAATGTGATTATCGCTACTTGAAATTAAGGAAGTACGGAATATGGAAGTAAAGAAATATGCTTATTAAAACTATCATTCTCATTTATTTGTATTTTAACATGGCACATTCTTGTATAAATCATGTATGTAACTTCTAAAATAAAAACATTTTTACAAAATTGACAGTATACTTATAATTTAAAATTGTCAGGCACCTTGTAATTTTAATTTGTACAAATATATCACAGTATACTGAGCCTTTCCATAACAATTATACCTATAAAAATGTACACATACTTAAATGTTTACATGTTATAAATAAAAAAATATCTCAACAAACAAAAACAACAAATCATTTTACCGTTAAATAATCACATTTTAAAATTAAACCACCTTAGTCTTTTCAAAATAAAAAGTATGAGGTAATATTTTCTAGGTACTCAGAAATAAAGTAACTTGCCACGAGATTGCATCACTTTACACACGTTCCTTATTTGGCTATGAAACTAATTCTCGCAGCTCTGAGACGAGTTACAAAATGTTAGTAATGAAAAATTACGATTCCTATTTAAATAACATAACATATTGAGTATTTAAAAAAATATTTATATAAAAAAATATAACTCGATAACACGAAATGGAAAAAATGAGGTCAAACAGTCGATAAATTTAAACATATTTTCACACTAACATAAAAATGTACCATATACATTATTAAAACATACTGCACATAGTTGTAACAAAAAACTGCCTATGAAATGTTTTCTTGGATTTATATATATGTACACAGTAATTAATTAGAAATCATTCCAGACCACAAATAAAAACAAATACAGTTTACAAATCCATCTAACAGAGACTTTTGGTAAGCTAAACAAAGATCTGCATCTTCCTGCTTATGAGGTTCTCGGTACACTGCATATAAATCCTACAAAAAAAATTAATGAACAAATGAAGTTCAATAAATATTTCAATAGAAAACCTACCCCTCTTGATGTATGCAAGTCCATGGATAACAGCATAAAAGCACCAAAGTATCGTGGATGCAAAATAACATAGTGCTGTATATTCCCATCGGCAGAAATAAAACTTCTACTTTGATCACCATACTTCCCCAGAAGCAATTTAGCAAGGCCTTGATACCAAGTTAGAGGTTGATTAAGCAGTGGCCCTAAATTTGGATGCACATTGCAGAGATGTTCTAGCTTCGCTAAACTCTTCAATTCCATAAATTCTTCATACGTCAAGTTATTTGTCTCCTGCGGGGTAATCAGTCTGTTCCACAATAAGTGAGTTCTACAATGCACCATACCTGAAAAAAAGAATAACAAAAATATATCACAAACAACTTTTAGTAATAATATTTTTGTACCTTTTGCAACCATTTCTTTAATATGTTTCTGTGTGGTATTAGCTTTGTCTAAAATAAGCTGCTGCATCAGCTGCTCATGAGATGAATAGTAACCTAAGTAATTAACAGATTCTTGATAAATTTCAATGTACGGTATTGAATTTGATTGTTGACTCGATGATCCCTCATTATTCAAAGTATCCCTACTTGGTTTCTTGGAAGAAAAACTAATATGCTCATCGGAACTTATAATATCACAGTCTATTTCAGAATTTACTGTTTTCTCCACGCTAGTTTCAAGCTCACTGGGGGCTTTTCCCATCGCGGAAAGGCTTCTCGCATTAGAAGACACCGTTCGAAATTTACCCAGCTTGTCTTCTACTTCACATTTGGGATATATTTCCCTAAAAAAATAGCACTGTAAATACCAAAATATTTATGAAGAAACGTTAATAGAAGTAGTAAACAAGAATATATAAAATTATTACCGTTTTGAAGTTAATATTAAATAATATTTCAAGTGCAGAACATTATCTGACGGATGATAAGGTGTGCAAAGATTATATACAACTAATGTTATATCGAAATCGTCAGTATGGTGACGATCTTGAGAATCCTTATAGGAAACTTGAGGTGTACTTGTTACTTGAACCAGAATAAACTCTGATTCTCCTTCCCATAGATCCATTTCAAAAACTTTAAAATTATACTGGTTAACATTTGACAATAAATATTCATACAACTGTTGCCCTTCAGTCACCAAGTTTTTTATAGTTAATGTATCTGTAATGAGATGATATTAACAAATTTATATTTAAACATATTTTCCTGCATGTTTCTCTTACCTGTATGAACCAAATTCCTTGCAAAATTGGGAGCTTTATTATAATATTTTAAGAAGTCATCAAGAAATTGGTGGACATTATATCGTTCAGATACTTTATTGAGCCCTGGATTACTTGAAATATAATTGTAAATACATCGAAGATGATAATCATATGTAAAAGAGTGAAGGTGCATTAAAATTTTAACTCTGTCGCATTCGTCCAAAAAACTTACAGTAAACTGAAAAATTATGTTTAGTATTTACATCACAAATAATAAAAATATATGTGCTTGAAACAATTAAACTTACTCTGTTTATTGAAGCCCTAGAACTTATATTTTGCAGTCTGTTACACTCTATAGCATGTAATTTTGTAATAAAAAATGGTTCATTAAATTCCACGGTAAATATAAGTATACCTCCAAGTATTGTTTTTTGAATATAAAAAACACTGTTATAAGAAGACTTATCTTTGGTCCACATTCTGCAAAAAGGTAAAGTTAATTATCAAGTCACAAAAAAATCTATAGAATTTATATTCAACAAATAATATTTGTATCTCACCCAGCTTGATCTGAAGGATTGTCAATTTGCAATGGCATAAAACCAAGAGTCTGTAAGTAATGACGATATTCTATAAAAAAACCATAACAAAGTTCCTTATGCCACTTTTCTTTCTCTTCGGAAGCCATTTTGTCAGCAAGTTGTACAGCTTGAGATGGATATAACGAATGATCTCTAGTGGATGCTGATTTTAAACGCCACCTTGGCAAAAACAGAAGAGGTGTATGGCAATAGTGGACTATTCGTGAATTCTGCATTAGTAGAAGTATGTGTGATACCGTTGTGGTACTTGTTCTTGATTGGTACATGGCGTGAAGAATTTTCATATCATCTGAAAGATAAAGAAAATATAATGTTGAGTATTATGTTTTTCCATTATTTACCCCTTGATTTTTTCTCTAGTAACTTCATTTCCCTCATTTCTAAAGTGAAGGTAACGACAGGATCGGCAGAAACATATTTAGAATTGTGAAAATTATCCCTAAATGCTTCCAATGTAGAAGGTAAGTTATATGTTGGCTGGATCCTCTTATGAGAATGTTCTTTTGGGAAGGTCATCATACACTCCGAATTGCCAATTAAGGCAGAGTAAGGATTATTTGGAATCATCTAATTACAAATGAAAATATTATGTAATACTAAGTATTTTTTTAACAAGTTCTTTATACTTACAAAACACTTTCTTGTTAACGGTTGATTATGAAATAAGCCTAATTTTTGTGAAGTAACAGCATTTAAAAAACAAGATCGAACACATAACCACTGACCTAAGTTTGAACAACTTGATATCAGTTTGTCTATGCTATCTTTTGCCCAGTTATATGTGAATACGATAATCTGCACATAAGAATAACAATAGGTATAATACAAATTTTCAACTTTAAAAACACTTCTATTACTTACATTATCAGCCTCGACAGATATCCACAAAATTTTTTGCCTTGGTATAAAAGTATTATTTGCAATGGCGGGTACAAATTTTTGTGAATGTTTAAGAACATGAGGACTTATAGTGTCAGGGCAATCGGAGTCTTTCATTGAAATGGTAGATAACCACTGATCAAAATTTCTTGATATAATAACAAACTTCTGAATCAAGTTAGAAGCTATATAAGGTACAAATATATCTCCACTTCTGCTTTTTAAACAGTTGGTTGGAATAGCACTGAAAGCTTTAGGACAATCTGGAAGCATATTCATCAGTTCTTCAATAACGATATTGGGTAAATGTCGATTTGCTAAATTTATACGCTGTTTTTTTACTGAAGGTGTATTGATTGAAAACCCAAATTCCAACCAGTTGGGTAAGTATTTAGAATAAACATCAGATAAAACCCCTGTCTCGCTTGTCGTTTCATCAAACATAATTGATCTCATCATTTTCTGATTAGGCTGAATTAAACGTCTGTTTCTTTTACATCTTGGTAAAAAATGTTCTTTTCGTTTTCCAGAATTACAAATAGATTCTTTCACATTTTTACCAGCGTTCAACTCCAAAATGCAATTAAATTCTATTTCCTTGGAGAAATCCATATTTAATGAATTAATTCTAACAGGACCCCTTTTTGAAAAATAATCTGGTGTAGTATTTTCCATACACAATGGTTCCTTAAGAAGAAAATACTCGGTAACTATGTCCCAGGATGCTTGAGATACAGCGCCTTTCAATTTTTGAGACAAATTTTCTATATTTACTCGTCCCTGTTTCCAAAGTCGGAACTCTAAATAAGTATCAGGACATTTATCTAAAATTATTTAATTATTTTAAAAAATGTGTTCGATGTTTCAATAATGTATGCAAGAAGTAAAACTTAAACTTACCGTTTACTGTAAGTATATCTGAAGCGACAGTTTCTTTAAATTCTTTTGTTTGAAATATTTCTTCAAAAGAAATATGTTTAATTGGAAGTTGAGTTTTTTCGCTTTTATTTGCAAGTGCTAATACGATACAGGCTATGCCTCGATTACCAGAAGATGGGTTCTGACTCTGATTATAAATAAAAATATTATCATCATTTACTAAACTGTTTGAATCTTCGCTTTCAGAATAATCTTTAAAGTGATAATGGGAACGATTATCAGTATATTTAGGAATGTTTAGAAACTGCAATAAGTTCTGTTTCAAGTAATGTACAAAGGAGTCAAGCCATTGTAAAGCAAAGTCCCTTATAGTCAGCTGAAAATGTAAGATATGATTTATATTGACTTTCTCAAATTAATTAATTTTTACCCTTATGATAACTTCAGGTAAACGAAAAGGTTTCTGTATAAAATGCACGTCCTCAGGAGTCAAAGGACACATTGCATTCCTAGCTAACATTATTGATAAACATTCAAGTACTGCATCATCCAAACGATTTTGCAGAACTTGCACCAAATCTTGTTGGACATCTGTACCTGCTTCTGTTATACCATGCACCTTGAGAATTAAAGTATCCTCATTCGGAGTATCTTTACTTTCTTTTTCACCAAATGACCTCACTCTAGGTCTGATGTCACCCTAAAATCAGAAAGTTACCACTAAAATGATCTCCAAAGAAGACAAAAGAATACTTACAGATATTACAGATGTTATACTTTGTTCCGATTGTGTTAAACTGTTCTTATTTTGCCCTAAAGGTAGTGACGTAATGGATGGACTACGAGACACTGTAGCATTTTCATATTCATTGGATCTTATCAATCCTGCCTTATTAGGAGAGTGAACATTTTCATGCAACCTAAAAATTAATATACCAGTACTGAATTAAGTTTCAATACTGATGTTATGCATAGATACCTTAAATAAAAGACATTCTTCTGGTTGTCTCTATAAACAAACATGTTGTTTCTGTTTGAAACCGAAAACTTATCAAGAATGTTCTTTAAAGCTAGGATTCCTCTTGATATGCCTGACTTGCCAGGTCCTGTCTTTAGTCGAGGATGTAAAATGAAATATGTCTCCCATACAACAGGACAACTGAAATATCCAGCTTTAAAATGTAGCGAAGCTTCCGATAAGGATGGAGCATAATTTATTAAATCCTGCTCATCACTATTTTCTGAAACTAAAATTTGAAAACTTAACAGGAACTGCACTAAAATAGTACATTTACCATCCATGCTCTTCAATCTGCAATATGATGTGTTTCTAGATATGGGAGAACTACAAACATCACTATGCCAATTATCGTCATTCTCTAATAGTGAGTCACAGGTTCTTGTCTCATAAAGAGACTGAAGAAGCAACAGTTGGTTAACATTTTTACAAAGATTTCTCACAGCTTCACATACATCACGTTGGGTTTCCAAATACACACTTACATGGCTAGTTGGTAATTCTAAAAATCTATTAAAAGAAAATATTACTAAATTAACTTTCATATAAATTGTAAATTAAAAATTTTAATGCGAATTTGTAATTGTAAAGTAAGAATTTTAATGTGAACATAAAAAACAAATTCAATATGAATTAAGTTTTACTTTCTCTTGCATTATATTTACACTTACCTGCAATGAAAATAAACTGTTACAACTTCTTGCTCAATTTTCAAAATTAGCCAAAAATTGGGTAAATGCTTTCTTTTATTGTTTAAACTTATAAGCCAATCATAATCGTCATAATCTTCACTCACATCTTCATCGTAACCTGTAAATAAAGGATAAGTTCGTTCATTTACTTAAAAACTTAAGACTTAACCTCCATTAGTTCCAGCCTCACTACCATTTACACTTGAAATATCACTCTGTTGTGAATTTACTTCGTGTTTGTAGTCATGTTTATTTTCTACACCTTCTTGGCAGTTGATCAATTCATCAGTACTGGAATTCATTCCATTGCTAACATTTTTAGTATAGTTTAAATTTACATCATTTATAACAAAATCCTTATCTTGTACAATTTGTTGATTATTTTTTACTAAATAATGTAAATCAGCCTCTTTACATAGTATATAGTTAACACAAGGCAACTTTAACTTTGAGAACTCTTGTACAAATTTTTCATGGCTTTGTGCAGATGCATACACAAAATTTAAATCGATAATATCCAAAATACACGATGAACGCAAAGGCGTTGCTTCCATAACATGCTTCATGACAAAACTTAAAGTTTCAGCAGTAACAGGTTCCACATCTAACAATGATGTACAGATTTCATCCTGTAACAACCATTTGATTTCCTCTCTAAGTGAAATAATGGATCTTTTCTGTGTGTCTGATAAATGCCTTAATGGCTCAGGAAAGCTGGAAAAACAAATAGAATGAAGTAATATGTGATTCTAATTTTTTGTTAGAGCAACTATAAAAAATTGCAAAATAAATGTATATTATTTTTAATTTGCAAGCTTACTCTGATGTGATGCTGGTATCTGAAATAGAACTTCGTATACTAGGTTGGAAACCATCAGAACAAAAAGACGTTGTTCTCATGCCTTGAGTCGAATAATCGTTAATAATGTTCTGAACATCTGGTGGTAATGTAAGGCACAAAATATCTAAAGTTACTTGCATTTTTAATCTATCTAAATATTCGGTTGAGGAATCTAAACTTTGGATCAGTTCACCTAAAAAAATATATCTCTTATCTACACTTCACAAAATAAATTGATTAAAACATACCTAAACAAGTTGGCAATACCCTAAAAGAAGTGTTTGTTACCTCACCAGCATTATACCGTAAAGTACAAATTAGGTGTAGAAAAAGTGGGTTTACATCACTATTACTAACTATATCACTAATACCACTTTCCATTCTTTGATAAAGATGTGGTCCCTCAGAAAATATGCTAAAATCTTTATCTGATTTAAATTCTATTTCAGATGGGATATTAGAAATTTCATCATCACTATCACTTACGGCTTCTTCTACATAATGTAAGTTTTTTAAATTTTTGTAGAAGTAAAATTCACTGTTTGTAGGTACGGGATTGAAGAACACGCTAATTATTTTGAAAAATTTTTCTTTGATAAGCATATGAAGTGATTTTAGTTCACTGCAAGGAAATGCTTGATGTAATTCTTTTATAGGTACCTTATCGCCACATTTTTGTTTAACATGTCCACATACTGTTGTAATATATTCTGTTATATCGATTTCTGTAATAGATTCTTCACATTGATCCATAGCAGATTGTACGTCATGGCTATGAACATAGACTCCCATATGTAGAGCAAGAAAAAGTGATATTGTAAAGCACTTTGTATGAGTTAAAACTAGAGTTTTACAGTGATGTTTAACACTACTTCGTTCTGGAGGGTCTAATTCATCTTTATCACCCGATATATCACAAGTATCATCACTTTTCAACCTGAAATAGATTAGTTAACAAATTAACATTAAAATATTATTCGTAACATACTTAACATAGTCTTCCTGTACAAAACCGTTAAACTTAAATTTGTGGTCTTCGTAAACATCTTCTTTAACAGGTGGCGAATCCTCAGCACTATTTATGTATGCGTTCACTAACATAGACAAAGGACAATCAAATACGTAAATTGGCAAACATACTGAATTGGACGTATTGATAGGAACATCACTGTAATTACTTTCTCGGGAAGAAGTCCTTTCGGTACTATCAATACTTTCAGCTAAACTTGGAATGTATGTGTGATCTAACGACGTAAGAGATTTAAGATCTTCTAATGTAGATGCTACAAATGTTAATATAACATGTGTAACAGATATTCCTTTGATAAAACACCGCCACTGTGAAGTGGTCCTCACTTCTGTGTCCTGGGGAAAACCTAAAATATTAAGTATTATATATAAAAAAAATAAAATTTGATTATTCAAGTATTTTAGTAATTGAAATAGTTGATTGTGTACAATCACAGATTTATAAAATACTTACGCGCAGTTGAGCTAAGATGAGTTTCTGCCAGGGGGCAAGTATGTGGGTGCTTATTTTTATGTCTGAGTAAGACCACCTGTGTAAACCTATCTGAATCGTCTTTGGTAAGTTCCAGTTCTTGGTCATGTAGCAAACCTAAATGTTCTATGATATTGTTTAACAGCAAACTATTTGCCTTATCTACATTACAGTCCGGCAAATATAATTTTTCTTTGCCTTCAATAAACATGGAAAAAAGTAACTCTGTTTGTTGACATAGTGGTAATATATTTATCGGGTCAAACTTAAATGGAATGTGTTCAATTCTTGGCGTTACGATGGGATACCACTGAGATCTAAATGAATTCAATATATAATAATAAAAGTATTATTAAATATTCCAACTTACCCCTTTTCAAGCATAGCTGGTGAATCCAAAGCACCATTTCTGCTATTTTTTCTAGATTTTCGATTTGCACTTGCAGTATTAATTTCACATAATGAAGGAATATACTGATTATCAACATTTCTCTCTTGGCACATTAGACTTAAATGCTCCATCGTTAATAAAGCATTTATACACTGTAAGTCAACTTTACTTATCTAAAAATAATAACTTTTAATGTAGGTACAGTATTGAATCTACACCGATTTGCTTACAACATCTGCTATTTCATAATAATGTTTGTGATCGATGTAACTTATTCGTGGGTTAGTTGGCAACACTTTTCCATATTGAGGTTCAATCCATACCTCAGTAACTATCTGCATTTCAGATTCAACATCTGAAGACAGTTCATTTTCTTCCTCAGATCCACTATAGAAGTCATCACTTAGCCAAGCACGGTGTGGAGGAAACAGTACATACTGTACAACACAAGTCGCATTTGTTTCCATCAAAAGCTCTAGCACCATCGTTATTACTCCTGAAGATGAGTGAGCAAAACTGAAACCCTCACGTATTCTCATTCTAAAAAAATATATAATTAACAAATAATATAAAGTTATTGTAATGCTGAAAAATACCTCGTCAATGTATTTAGTATCCTTGATATTGACTGATCAGGTAATTTGGGATTTGTACAATAAGTAGCACTCCAAATCCAACGTTTATGATACAAATAACGCGATAATGTTGTAAATAACGATCCTGTTGTAGGCGAGGGCAAACTTAGTGTTGAATGAGGTGGTTGAGTGCCATCAGGGAATATTACAGTTGTGAAGTTGTTAGGAATGCGTTCGTATCGTATTAGAATCTTCTCAAGAGGTTTTTGTAGCAACACGCAACAAAAGTTTTCTTTTAATTTCATAGGACTTGACAAATATGATAACAAAGCTATTGCCGTTTTTAATTCTTCACATATCTGAAATAAGTATACTCTAAATAAATAACACACTAGACAGTTTCCATATTTGTTACATCGTATCGCATGGCACCTGGTGCTCCTGTCGAAAATCCTATATTAAGAACAGCACATGGGAACTTTGAAGATACCCTAACTATACAAAACCACAGAGGAGGTTTGTCGTGTTCTCTATATAGTAATTTTAGGTAAGTATGATTATCAACCAAAACAAAAGATGCCCAATCTGCAAGCATACCATACAAAGCCGTCGCAGCTTGTCTACACTGAACAACCTAAAATATGTGAAACAGTAACCAAAATAATGCTGTTGATTTTAGAAATCTAGTATTCATTTTGTTCATAAATAATATAAAATCAATACAATGCTTTCAAAATTAATTAAGGAGTACCTGAAATCTTTGGGCCGAGTTAGGCATATGCAAATATTTTGGCAATGGATTGTCATGCTTTAAAATAAGGGACACTTTATGAGTGTGAAACCATTTCCTCCAACTATTTGTTTCCAGTTGACAGATTGGTTGCCATGTAGTGATAAATTTCAAACAAGATACATCTCTAAAAAAAACACGTACAATATGGATTAGTTTCTTTTCTTAAAATGAAATTCAAAACCCATGGCAAATGAATATCATAAAAATTTACCTAGGTATTAGTCGAATAATATCTGAACAGCTGGAGTTACTTAAGGCAAATACAGGTATTCCATTACGAACACTTTCAGGAAGTGTATACCAGTCTTTATTATATTGGAAAGAGCTTAACTGCTGACCTAAACCTAAATCTCCAGAAGACATCTGAGTTAACCGCATCCAAAATCTTTCAATTATTGCAAGTCTATATGCTGATTTTGATTCCTTTTTCAGAAAACAAGTGAAATCATGAAGAAAATCATAAGGAGCTAGAATACAAATCATTTTTAATTATTCTTAATGCAACAGAAGGATAAATAATTTATTTCCACAAAAAAATACGTAAACTTACCCGAGATATAAACCTCAAAATGTGTCGAATTTTTACCTGGCCAAGGAGAACTAACTTTATACTGGACATATACCAACGATTTCCACTGAAGAATTAACTTAATTTCTAAATTACCATTCATATAAAAAATATTCTAAAAATTATTAATGAATCTCAAGAAAAGAAAATGAAATAACAATACTCACATCTACAGTAAAACCTTCTCTTAATCGTCTTGCCAATAAAAGTAAAATGGAAGCATTCGAACTTTCATCAGTCTGTCTTTTGGAAAGCAATGATGGCACCTTTTGGCTACTAAATGTTTCATTTCTTAAAAAATAAAAACATTTGATCATTATTTTAATACAATTAAAAGGACCTTAAAAAATACTCCATCTAGTCATATATTTTAATACTTAAATAATAACTTACGACGAAGTCCATTTAGAATTATCACAAATCTTTGGATAGGCATATTTATTCGCACTATGAAAAGACCACAGCAAAAATAGTTCATGGTAAATATTTAACGGCAAGGACGGCTCATGCTTCTAAAAATGTTGAATTAATAATATTGTCAGTTAAAATTTGACTATATTAATAATTATTAATACTTACAATGTGTACAAAATTTTCTAAACAGGTTCCCAGAGTAGAATGAGCAAAAAAATACAACAAGTCTGTATATGAAACATAACCAGCACTTGAATGTGGATGGAAAGTAGATCCTACTTTTAAAAAAGATACTGCTATACTATCGAAATGTAACTGATATAAAAGCGATTCCATTATATTTGAATCAGGCATTGCAACTATCCCATCAGTAATGACTAGAATATCTTTAAAAAATATTTATAAATGGATGAATGACAAAGTCTACGGATAACTTACGACTTAAACTATTTTCAGGGAGAAGAGAAATGGCTAACATAGAATAGCGGAGCATATTAACAAAATTTACATCTGGTGTGACCATTGGAATTCTTGTACAAACTTGATCAGATTCTGGAGGTTCAAATAATCCACCCACCAGCCCTTCATTTTGTAACTAAAAATAATGTCAAAACCACTACTTAAAAAATAAAGAAAAATTACATTTTTATGTTAAATTATAAATTATTACATAATTATTTTTCTACAAAATATGAACCCTAGGTTAACTATTTATAAAAGTGTAAGTATATTAAATGATACAAAATAATTATTTAAGACTATATTATTCTTATTCCAACATGCGAAAACATATGAGGAATTACTGCTATTTCATTTTTAACAAAGCAATAAAAAAATATAGAGAATTGTAAAATGTATTCTAAAATAAAATGTAGGTGGCTTTAATAACAGTAAACATTAATTTCTGTCACAATATCTTTTTATATTTTTAGTTTTATCACAGTAGGTGTGACATGTGGACTATTTTAATAAAACACATTCTACAGAATTATATTGTGGCAAGATTCCAAAATGAAACTATCTAAATTTTAGTTGATGCTTTTTCAAATATAAAAAACCAGCATTCCAAGGTATTAAAAATTGGGTCAAGATATTACAAAATGTGTATTGAAACATTATAATTATTACATTTAAAGAAATAATTATATATTTTAAAACAAACATTTACATAGGCGTAACTAGAGGGGGGGGGGGGGAGGTAAACTGTGTGGAGTGCTAAGCGATATCAAAATGAAAATAAGCACATCCAAAATTAAATAATTTACTACAAACAATCTACAATTATACAAAGTGTGGATAAGGCATATGTTCTCCCTAAACAGTGGCATCAAATTGATCTGTTGGAAGATATGGATTGCTCAGCATAGAGTTAAGCTAGTAACTGACAGTGAGCTATAATATATATCTGATATATTACAAAAATATTGCTTGTGGTTAACGCTATAATGTATATTTATATCTATGCGGTTTACTTGTCTGTAGGAGTATATCTCATTACATTAGATTTATATTATATAATCCCTCACCGTCCGTTACTATCTTTATAATATGGTTTAGAAGTTTTTTGAAGCTTTAATGAGATTAGCTCCATAAAAACCCTGAAAAAACCTATACCTAGCTGCTATAAGCATATATAACCAGACAGCTGCAATAAATGTAATAACATAAAAATGGATCGGGTTGCCAGACAAAAATAAATGAAACACTTTTGGCATATTTGAACTTTAACACTCCAAAAAGTACATGCTAGTTACGCCTACATTTATCATATTATTAATTATTTTAACTTACTCTGTGAAATTCAATTTGATCCAAAGCCATTGCAGTAACATCTGCAATTTTTCCTTCCAACAAATGAAATTGTTTTGCTACATAGTCTATAATTTCATTCATATTATTTTGTGTTACTTGTACTCCTTTTATCAAAACTTGTTGAGCAGGACTCATAAAGAAAGGTGTATTTACTATAACAGTCAAATAAATACATGGTTGGAAAACTAAACAGTTTCCAGGTATCGTAAACTGAAAAATTAAAATATATAAAATAAAAATTTCAAATGGAATGGGCCAAATTTATTTTACTTTCTTACCCACGTGATCTTATTTTATGAAATTTAAAAAAAATCAGAACATTAATATACTCTTAGAGGAAAACATCTATAAAATAAATGTATTAAAAATTAAAATAAAAAAATTAGACCAATCAAATCATTTTTACACAAAAAATGATAAGAAAAAACAATTTGACCCGCAGCATTTAATATATTATACTCATCTAAAGGACTCATATTTACCTACCTGTCTACATATTCCCTCCATACTAGCTCTGAAACAGTTAAGTATCTCATCGAAAAGTATTTCACCTTTCTGTATATCGACATTTGCTTGAGATGGGCTCATATCTAAGCAATATACAAAACGATAACTGTGAGCAAAGAATTTTAATTCGGTACGATATGTTATTAAAAAACGATTGCATTTTGTTAAATTTTGTTCTCTTGGTACTGCTGATACAACTTCAAAGTTACTGTTATTAGTACATTCATTCTGAAATTTAAAAATAAATTAAAAATAATTATATGACATCATTTTAGTGGCAGAATTATGACGAACTTCTTCATGTTTTTAATTTTTAGCTTGAAATAATATATGATATTCAAATTCAAAATATAGCTAAATTAGTATAGTGTGATGAGATATCATTTGAAAAGTAAGTAGTCTTGTCTAACTAATATGTGTAGTTCAAATCATCAATTTCCTCTTAATATATGACAATACATTTAAACACACATCTATTTTATTTTTAATAAAACCTACCAAATTATTACTTATATACAGGATGTATTTTTAATAATGGTACATAGTTTAAGGGCACATTGTTATTATCAAATCATAGCAATGCCTTATTCGATTGTTGCTCCTATTTGTTGTACAGGGTGTTAATGTTGTAAAAATATATTAGATGATTTGCTATATTTTAAGTGTGCATGGATCGATTGCTTTGAGGTCGCAATTCCAAATATGCAAACAGTGTTGCGGTCACCTCTAGAGGGCGCTAGTTATACTATACCTTTTACAGTATAGAAAAGGGCTTTCCAGATACAAACAATTTAAGTTTTTCAGATTTGCGAAATAAATTAGAAAATTTGCAGGTCTTGAGATATAAAGAATTATGAGAACACTATAGCAATTAAAAATTTTATTATGCATATCAATTATTAATTATAAAAGATTCTCAAAATGATCACAGTGATTTCTGTGCACTTTCTTGAAATAAGTTCTATGTTGTCTGATATTGATTCTGAGAAAATTATTATGTTAAACTATGATTTACTAATACAAATATTAATTAAATCAATGTCTAGAAGAAAAAATTAAATTTGAATAATATATCAGTGGCATACTTTTATTATAGTGACGATATTTAATTTTTCTTTCAATTAAAAACCAGTTCTACACAGAAAACAGGAGCTGTTAAAATTAGTATTTATAGAATTAGATTGGCCTTTCAAATGTGGAAAACAAGTGATGAATAAAATAACTGACTATAACGTAAATAAACATGCAAAGAAATGCAAATGTTTATACTCACCAATTTTTGACTAGGGGTAACGATCGTTGTGTTAAGATGATCCAAAAGCCATTGAAGCCTTGTAGCTCTTGATACTGGTACATTCTTTTGCATTAATAAATAAACAGTTTTAGCTTCCAAAGATGAAGGCTGATTTTCTTCGAAATAAGGGTAATCTCCCGGGTATACTTCTCCATTCTCTAAAATTGTAGGGTTAATTAAAAACATTTAAATGAATAATATGAATTAAGTTAATATTTAATTGAATTCTTGTTAATGACAATATTTTTAGTAGTTTATTATTATTCCAGATAGTAACAATAAGCCAATAAAACGGTACACAAATGTTATCAATTTATTTCAATATCAGTTTAATTATTAGATGTTAATTGTAGCCTGGTGCTTAATTAATGTTTCAGATAAAAGTAAATGTAAACAGACAAACAGTAAGCACTTTAGAAGCAAGAAATTGAAACAATTAAAAATATTTGAATTTAAAAACCTTACCTGATATTGATAATTCAACTCCTTCATCAGAACATTGACTTTGGGAATCAAATTCCATTATATAAAAATATTTTTTACATGACACAATCGCTCTACTAAAATCAAAAATTATATTTTAAGTAAACTATTGTAATGGCAATATGCTTATACACTCAACAATTAAATATTTATAACCAACCTAGCACTGATTTGACACTGACAGCTACTTTATTTTTAAACTCACTATCTATCTCAACAAGTTTCTATCTCACCACAAGATAAAACAATTTCTGTAAGAGCTGATGTAGGTATTGAAGATGTAGTCAAATATCAATAAATAAATATTTACGTTGTATTAACTCTAAAAGGATTACATCACGACACAGAAACATAACCTATTTTTATCTTGTTTATGTTGATTTATTGTGAATGAAGTTAGTTTTGTTTTTCATATGCCCAACTTCACGAGTTCATATAAAATATTCTACTGCACCTACTTTTAATTAGTATTATTCATGTATTATTATGAAGGAACCCTACTTTGAACTTAAAATTGTTAAAAAATATAAACATATGGAGCTACTTGAAATTCATTAAGAACTAGGCATAGCATAGCTACTATGTGATATTTCCAGATTTCGACAATAAAATAAAAATTAGCATAATCTGAACATAACACTATATAAGTAGTACATGAATATTTAATTATAATGTATAAGTAAGTAATAAAACCAGTTTCCAGAATTACCGGATTAAAAATAATTCAACAAAATTACGAAAACCATATATAAACAAACTACTATACTGGCCTTTTGATGATTTCTATTTATCAAACTACTTTAAAGAAATTTATTTCTGAGACACCCTGTAGGTGACACTTAATATCTAGTGAATGAAAATATTCTTAAGATTTGTTTTTTCTGGAAAAACCGCACTTCCAATATTTAGATTAATTTTAAGTTATTGAGTACCTACCTAGTTTAAAAAAAAAATATTTATACCTACATACACATATTCACCACATATTTCTGTTAAAAACCACTATTCAAAATATATTTCGAGAAAAAGAAATTACTGCCAAATATTTTTGTTTTAAAAAACACAGTCCATTTAAAGCAAAATTGTGTATATGCAGAAACAATATTTTTATTTATTTTTGACTAAATCTACTATATTAGGTACCTATACCTACCTGATAAATTCTAAAACTGATCGATCACATAATCTTACATTACAATATTTCCTCTCATTAACCCTTTATTATCATGTATCTACGAGGTTAATATTAATCTTCCATCATAATTTTGACACTAATGATCGGAAAATAATAAAGGAAATTAAATGATTATAATATTTATTTAAATTCAAACCCATATAATCTGTATTACGAATAGAAAACAATTAATAAAAACAACGAAGCCAGTTAACTGACTACATAAATACAAAAGTTAATATTTTAAATACATATCCTATTTATACGAAAATGTATATTCATACAATGTGGCCACTCCAGTAATCTTAAGAAACATAAAAATGTACTTTTTTCCTGCATCTAATTATTTATATTAATCTAAACCTAAAAGATAATACCAAAATGCTGCCTAAATACCTACTACAAATCAGAAGCTAACTCAAATACTATAATTTTATATGAGGCATTTAACCAAATGACATGCAGATAAAACAGTCTGTAAAATTTGCAGAACAAATAAGTTACTACTTTTAATATTTTTCCAATGTAATTAATTTGTTATGCTAGGCAGTCGCACTAGAAGTCTACAAGTAAAAAGTTAGAGTAATAACAAAGTTCATATTTTTAATTATTTAAACAAATTTGCGTAACACATTTTTAAGGAAAAAAGTAGGTAGTTTGTATTATTTTTACACTTAATTAGTCATAATAAAAAGAGCATGTGACGTATTGACTTTTTCAAATTACATTGGATACTTGCATGAAAAAAAATCACAATATAAGTTTTCCTTAAAACTAGATTTCAAACATAGAAAATTAAGTATAAATAATGGATGGAATAAATTATATTTAATATTTTTAATTCTTTACTTGAGTGGATACGATATAAAAAAAAATATTTTATTAAGTTAACAGGGGAAGAAAGTTAAAAATTGTATATTTAATTTTTTTTAGGATACAAAAAAATATATTTTAATTTGTTCTGTTTTTAGAAAACAAGGAGTACATCAATAATAATCAAGGTTTTGAAACATTTGAGTATTCCAAACAATAATATAAATATCTTCAATGGCATCGATTTTGTACAACAAAAATAAAATACATATTTTTTTACAAACTTCATACATGTAAGTACTTAAAAATATATGCAATTATATTTTTGTCAAGAAAAAAATGTCAAATGACAATGAAATTCTTACTGACTAAATAAAACAACAGTATATGACTTATGACCACTGATTAAATTATCAAGATACTAGTGCTCGAATTTTGTGCATACTATGACACATAAGATTATTCTTTAAAAAAAATATACAAATATGTTGAACACAATATTAGTGTTGGAAAAAACCGAGCTACTTCAATAACCGAATACTGAGAATTTAAGTTTCCAAAAACCGATTGATAACTCGAGTGAGGGTCACTTGAATTTGCAGTAGCTGACATATTACTATTTTTGTAGTTTACCTATATATAAATGTTTTATTTTAAATATATACTTTTTATATGGGTATATTTAAAGTAAAACAATATAAATCTTGGATATATAACAATATATGTTGCATTACACAATGCTGTTAAAGGTAGGTATAAAAAAATTGGTTAATTAATTTTTTTAATTTTTCAAAAATTATTTTACGACTGTTCTGCATTCTGTCACACACAATGGACAGTCCTCACTGCTACCTCTGTGTCCTTCCGTCCTTACTTTTACTAAAAATGTCGTTACTTAGAAGAAATTCATATTAAAATATAATTATTGGGACAGACAAAATATGTAAAAAAAAAAAATTCAAATACGACATAACATGTACACAATCCCCCGCTATTCGATAGAGCAAAGAATATCACTTGAGAATTTGAAAATATAAGACTGTCCTTGCGCATATCGAAAGGTAGCAAGACTACTTAGTGAACAATAAAAAAAATCAAATAAATAATTCATTACTCATATAACTGATTACCGAGTGATTTCGGTTATTGCAATAACTGAATAATCAGTTATTTTTCACTCGAGTGATCCCAACACTACCCAATATATAAAAATAAATATAAACCTAACGAATTATTGGTAGATATATAGACAGGACTCAATGACAACCAAAAACTTCCCCAAGAACTTGTCTAATCAGTTTAATACAGTCAATGAAAAAAATATATCTAAGGAACATAGATTTAAAAAAATATTAAAAATGAAGTAGATATTAAAAAAAACTAGGTAAATATTAAATATGATCTGCCTATTTCTATCAATGTTCATTAATTTTACATTTTCATTTATGTAACTCAAAACTGTGCAGTACTGACTAGTTTCATTCAGAAAGAATATATATAATAAGTTTTTCATTTTAAGCACCATCAGTTGGATTAGGTTGTCTTCCTTGAAACCATGCTGTTTCCTTATAAAGAAACCACAAATCTGCTGCCCACAAGAAAAAGTTCAAAAATCCAAAAATCTAAAAGTAAAAAATTTTAATGTCAACTGAGATGCCAAGAAATTTAAACTTCAAAATACCATAAAAATTAAATTTAATTTTCGATTACTTAAATTAGTACACTTTTCATATACCATGCCTATAAAAATGTCTTACCACAGATATGTTCAGGCTTGAAAAATTAGAAGTTGATACAGTACATTTAGTACAATTATCTACAAGGGGTGGACTAGTAGCACTTTTTAAACCGGTCAAACCATTTGCCCAAGCAGCACTGCTCGACAACCATAAAACTCCAAACACTACAGTAAATAAGAAATCCTAGAAATAATTATTTAGCAATAATTCACACAACAATTTAAAATAACACGTCTTACATAAAGAGGAAATTTTTTGTTGGTTCTATACAGCTCATCAAATTTCATATATACAAAAATTATGGCAATAGAATAAAGCATTGCCAGTACACCTGTAGCAACAAAAAATTTAGCATCAGAGGAAAAATCTCCCGATACTATAATTCGGCAGGTGCTGTTGGCGGATGCATTAACATTAAGAACCTGGCTAAACACAAACTGAAATGGATAACTATATTCGTCCGATGCAGTCTTTTCTGGACATGTATATTTCATGTAACCTGTAAATCCAGTAATCGTGGCAAACGCACAAATTGAAAATACCTAAAAGGCAAGAAACACAATTAAGTATTTAATAATGTTATTATTATGACCGCTTTATCTACAAACTTAAAATGCGTAAAACTTACGAAATGCAAAATTCTCATCACCCCACGGGGCTCTTGAAACGCCGAAAAGTTAAAATCCATTTTTCGTTTAGCAAAATATAAATAAAATTAATAAAAATGTCGAAAGTAAAAAACCACTCCTATTATCTTTAATTATAACACAAACGCTGTCATAATCAAAGTTAAACCACTTCAGTTATTAAAATCAATTTGGCATTCTGTGGTGTAAGCATGTCCAAGTACCAACATTGTAAATAAATAAATATAGGTTAGGATAATGACAGATGAACCGATCGTTGACGTTGAGGACAACCGGGAAATTTAAACAAATATGTATTTACATTTTCTATTCGACAAAACATTCAGTTACGTACGTGAAACCAATATTTCATTCTGTTCTGCAGTATTTGGGCAGCCTTCCAATAATTATAATAGGTAGGCATTTTTTGACAAGTTCACTCGTGGGATAAACAATATGAATTTCTAATAAGTTTTGTCTTTATTTGGTCATAGCTCATCTGAATTTAATTTGTTATAGATGCAATTTTATCCTGTAGGAGTATGAAAAACTGAGTATTTATAGGAGTTATTTTAAGTAAAATGTTAATTTTTGTCCAACTAAACTTTTTTAATTTTAAGTCAAAAGACCACAAAAAGATCCTTTCCTAGCAAACATATCCACTGTCGAAATATTTTATTAATTATTTACAGTATAGACAGTCTTTGCATATGGTCTTGGCTAATTGTCAAATATATACACACTTATTTTTTAACAGGAATTTGAATCCATTTATTTGACGTAAAACACTTCCTTTTATTAATGGAGCCACTAAGGGCATCAATTGTATCTATTAAAATCGGTAGAACAAAACAAAACTTATTTTTTAAGTACCTACCTACTGGTGGTCTTAATAAAAAATAGATATCATACTGGACCAACACTGCTTAAATATTTCTTACATAGAATAAAATTGTCGTTCTACCCACGCATTCTAGAAAGATATTTAAAATTGCCGCCGTGTCTGAAAATGTAGCTAGTAGGCAATAGTCCAGTGCAGTAGATTCTTGTTTTTGTTTAAATATTTTATCTCTTTTGATATGACTTTCTATCAACGTGTAATAACTTAGATAAATAGAAAAACTAGAAACGCACCAATGAAATGTACGCTTCTGGAATATTTAAATTGTATAAATCCATTATCAATTGAGATAAAATAGGCCAACAATACGTTACGCCGTTGAGGTTCCAGTACATTCCAGAAAAGTCGTGAGTGTTCTCGACTATAACCTTTAAATATATAAGGCGAGACGATTCCTGCGCAACGAAGTGAGAATTTTGCTACGAAGTTGAACAGACGTGTTTTGCGTAATATTCCTTATTTGACTTTTATTGCAATTAACATCTGTGTTCATAACTGTTAATAAGTTGAGTGAGTGTGTGTAAAAACATGGGAAAAGATTACTACAGTATTTTGGGAATATCAAAAGGTGCCAGTGATGACGATATCAAAAAGGCTTATAGGAAGTTAGCTTTAAAATACCACCCAGATAAGAACAAATCTGCAGGAGCAGAGGAAAGATTCAAAGAAGTTGCAGAAGCTTATGAAGTGCTGTCAGACAAAAAGAAACGTGATATCTATGATGCTTATGGCGAGGAAGGTCTAAAAGGAGGTGTCCCTGGAGGAACAGGAAATGGAAACCCTGGAAACTTCAGTTACACATACCATGGAGATCCGAGAGCCACATTTGCACAGTTCTTCGGAAACTCCAGTCCATTCTCGGCATTCTTTGATTTTGGCAATAACCGAATGTTTGGATTACACGATGATGATATGGACGTTGATGATCCTTTTGCTTCTCTTGGAGTCGGAGGACCACAAAGAACTACAGGACCTGGAGGCGCCTTCCGTAGCCATTCATTCAATTTCCATGGTAGTCCCAATAGAAACAAAGACAAAATACAAGATCCACCAATTGAACATGATCTCTACGTGTCTCTTGAAGACATAACCAAAGGATGCCAAAAGAAAATGAAAATTAGTAGAAAGGTTTTGCAACCTGATGGATCAACGAAAAAAGAAGATAAGGTTTTAACAATAAATGTAAAACCTGGATGGAAGGCTGGCACCAAAATTACATTCCAACGAGAAGGTGACCAAGGAAGGAATAAAATTCCTGCTGATATAGTTTTCATTATCAGAGACAAACCTCATCCCCTATTTAAACGAGAAGGCAGCGACATTCGATATACAGCCAAAATTTCATTAAAACAGGTAAGTTCATAAATATATAATCACATTTTTTAAATCAAAATTTGTAATTTTGTCTCCATTTTAATTAAATATAGGTTTTCAGTAATATCTATAATTAGATACTATTACTTGACCTACTGTGACGTCTGTAAACCTAAAATAAGTCGAGTTATTTATAGCAAAATAATTTTACAAAGTAGAAATTCACATTTTTGTAAGATTGCATATTTTTTTTACATATGTTTATTAATGTTATTTTTACTTGTTTCAGGCTCTATGTGGTTGCACTATCGAAGTACCTACAATGTCTGGGAAGAAGATACCTCTATACTACACGCAAGAAATTATAAAACCAAATACCGTTAGACGCATACAAGGTTATGGCTTACCTCTTCCAAAGGAACCTTCTCGGCGTGGAGACCTTATAGTTAATTTTGACATTCAGTTCCCTGACAATTTGTCGCAGTCAGCAAAAGATATTTTGTATGACACCTTACCAAATTAACCCCTTTAAACAACAGAAGTATGTCTCTTAAGTGTGAATTGTACGTTTTAGTACAAACGTGTGACTGGTTATATTAATTTTGTATCTAAGATAATGCTACGTAACTTAATGTAAATAATAAAGTTAGCTTGTTATGGAACTCTGTGCAGAAGGAATCAGTAGTGTATTTATTTTAAGTTCTCTTGTTATATTATCATTGTTCGTAATACTACAATATAGGCAAATTTGGCCAATTGTCCATATTGAAGAATTACAAATTGCGTGAATTTATAATTTTATTTGTAAATAAACAGTATGTTGTTTTACAGATTTGTAATGTTTTTGTAAATTTTTTTTAGTATTAATTGTAAAGAATGTTAATAAATTATTTTTTTAATTATTTATAAATTTTTAGAACCACCTTAATAATGTAGGTATATGTAAAAAAGGTTAGATTGTCATTTTTAGTTAGATAAAATAAGAAAATTAGACTTGACATATATTTTTGTTGATCTTCAATTAAAAAGCCACTGATTAGATATAAATTATAAAAATTTGTACTCCAAATGAGAGAAATAGATATTTAATAAAATTGAAGTTTTATTAACTCCATTCCATTGCCGTCTGACGTGACCATATAAGTATGGTTTTGTCTGACAGTCCTATAAGGTCAAAATTATTGGGTTCTGGGTGTTATATATATTATTAAATATCCTAATCTAGCACGATTTATTTGGACGCCTGTTTGCTTTTGAAATGTATGTGGCATACATTTGGGTCGTTTTAATTTGTACTTATTACGTACATAATTATCAAATACCGAAAGGCGATTATTTTGTTATACATTTGTACACACACGTAGGTATTTACATATGGTAATGTGTTGTTTAATATCGATTTGAGATGTGTATTCACTGAAATATAATTTTATAGTGTGTATTATCATCGGATAACCTAGATAAAGTGACGTCATCAGATGAACAGACATGACATGTCTACCTCCATCGTCAAGGACAAAATTTGACAGTCAATACAATAAATTATCTTTAATCATTGTAAGGACTTCAGCAAGCAGATAAATCTAATGATAACAAAAATAACCAATTTTACTTAGCCATAAATGACTAAAAAATGAATTATCTTGGCCACTAGTGTATCTTTAAAGGTTAAAGTAAACGTGGTAAAAAATTGTATTAAGACACTTGTGGTATAGAAATATGCAGTACTAATAAAAAGAAAAAAATATATATGTATGTAACGCGTAAAATTATGGGTAAATGTTATAAACACTTGCATTGGTAGAATTCAGTTGGATTATGTGAACTTCATATCACAAAAGCTAAGAATATTTGAAGTAACAAAATTGATTCATAAATCTATTTTTCCATCAAGGAAACTTGAAAAATAGTTTTCCAAAGGTATAATCATATATCAACCTGCAATTACTAATACCTTGCAAGCATGTTATCTATTAACTAATATTTGTTTTTATCTAACAATAATCAGGGCCGCGCCGACTATGTGCAAAACACACAGGCGGCCAAGTCAAGGGGCGGCAAAACAGCTAGACCAGACACGTGACTAACCGTCTCTCTCTTCTCTAACGCCACCGCTGCTCGAAGTGATGATCTTTTTATGACACATGTTTAAAATGTCATACAAGTTTATTATACATGTCTAATATCGAAATTAAATATAATTATTAGCATTTATTTAATTTTATTTATTACCTTACCTATGTATCAATTTGAGTGTGGATTTTTTAAATGTTAAATTTTACTTAAAATATTAAAAAGGGGCGGCAAATTATGGTTTGCACACGGGCGGCCGAATAGCTTGGCGCGGCCCTGACAATAGTCTAATTTTTAATATAAATTGAACTTGAATAATGCTAAAATAATTTTTTATCGAGCATTAATTTTATTATTCTTAAAAATAGTATTTACAACTTTTAAATTATGGCAATGTTTGAAAACTGAACTGAGGTCTGAAAAATTTCAACAACCACTGAAACGTTGATAATCAATATACATAACTAATTTAATAAACTGGGAGTATCACTGATACTTAGATACATACATATATTGTGTCCCATCAACTTATTCAAAATTTTAATTTGTCAATCCACTGATATTATCCAAGGCCATATTAAAGAAGGAAGTTAGGCTTTGTCAAAATGTTTTTTTGTCACATTTTTTTAACAATTAATTTATCCGTCATTAATGTTACCAGCTACATGTCTTTTTACATTATAAAACCTGGAATATAATAGAGAAGTGCTGAATACGGCCCTGATACTATCGGGTATCAAAATAGACTTCATTCATAATCAAAATATTCAGTATAAAAGGGAAATCAACTTCATGGGAAAATAGCTTGTATGAATCTACATTTTTGAGACTAGCTTTACATGGGACAAAAATATAATGTATTACAAAAGTATTTATTGACAAAAAATTCAAAACAGACTATTCAACTATTCAAATAACACAAAAAAATAATAATATAAAAATAAACGGTATTTCTAAAATTACCTGTCAATTAAATGTTAACAGTTTTAAAATATTTCTCAGTAAATAATTATGACTCAAATATACTGTTCAATTTGCTTAAATAAAGTAGGAATTTGACGGCTATAAAGAATCTAACAGAACACTGATAATTAGATGTGTTTACTACATGATAAATATTAATCTATACATTCTCACGAAAAATGAAAAAATATATTATGTATAAAATGGCCTTAATTTTTTCATAATTTTTATAACAAAGTATCCTTGCTACACAGTAAAATTTCCATTCTTATTCTTAGAGCAAAAACTATCCATTTAGTTGAAAATGTTTTACCCTAATTAATTTCCTAATAAGAACTTTGAATTAAATTGGATTAAAAAGAATAGAAACATATCTAAAAAAACAAAAAAAAACAAATTATACCACATTCTATATTAATTAAAAATAATTAAAAAAAGATACGGAAATCACATTCAATATTTAACAAAATAATGACGATTAAAAAAGTAAAATGTTACAATGTAAAACTGAATAAGTGGCATCAAAATACATATCAATGAATAAAAAATCATAACATGTATAAAGTATGGTTTGTTGGGCCCTGTTTTATTCAAAGCATAAAACCAAAATGGTAATCAGTTAATAATAAAAAGAAATAAAGCCAATTTTCTTATAAATAAAATTTAATTCAAAATAATATATTTCAGTCTTTCAGCTTTGAATCAACAGTGACTGACCAACCGTGTGACACTGATAATATGACCAAAAACTTTGCGTTAGTTAGCTTTAATTGGAAGTATACTTTTTCACCTGTATATCCTGAACATAGTAACCTAATAAAAATACTTGCATCTTAGAGCCACTGAACAGTTCATTTTCAAATTCCATTTCACTCCATATCTCTAATAATTTATAAAAAGCATAATATTTAATTGCACCTAATGTTGCTGTACTTTTCATTGGAATCTTACAATAAAATTTAGAGTTGATATCATGGTGTTACCTGCATAAGGAGAGTGTACTAATAAACATAAATTTTTGGAATATTGTATAGTAAATCTAGTAATCAAATTTAAGACAAGTTATAAAAATATTAATGTGATACTTGTTCTGAATAGGAAAAGCATGTTTGTAATAATAATATTAAAGACAATTAACTTGTCTTCAATGAAAGAATAACATAGAATTGTCCAGAACTTTAGTAAACCAAATTTTAGTTTCAGTATTTGTAAATATAAAAATATATACAATTGTAAAATGCATGTCATATGACCCATTTTGAATATTTTATTTAACTTCATTTTAACAGCAATTTCTTGATCAGTAAGAGAAAAACAAGTTGAGGTAGGGGTTGCTAGGTCGGATCACAATAACCCTTAAATTCAAATTTGTTATTAAAAATTTATGTTTATAAGTTTCTCCTTTTTTTCTCTTACTTTGCGCTTTGTACCTAGTAGATTTCAAAATGATTTGGTAGTATATACAATGACATAATTTAAATGAAGATAAATAACTTTTAGACAAATAATATACATAGAGTGATACAATAAAAATATTTTACATTCCTTACTTTTAAATTATCACAACTGAACTGTGTACATCTCTATTTACTAAAATACTTCTTTTAAAGTGCCCATTGTATAAAATGCAATGAACATGTGACTAACGGTTTGCACTATGAGAAGTCTTTAGAAGTGGAAGGCTGAGTTGAATCGGGAGATCTTGGACTGCTTGATCGGCTGTCATTCAGATTTTCGTATGTAGTTGTTCTTGAACAAGTTATACAAATGTAATCTTCGTCTTCATTTATGTCCTCTGCTGACAATCCAACGCAAGCCATGTGGAACCACTGTTCACAGCCTCCATCACACTGTACCCAATCCACATTTTGCCCAGTTGGTTTTTGACAGCCATTTGCAGCACATGCTTCATCATCATCATCGTCACTGTCTGATGGAGCAGATGTGGACTGGCAATGACGAATTCTTCGCTTGCCTCTTTTTTTGTTGGTAAGTTCTTTGTTATCTTTTACCTTACGTCCACGAATCTTTTTTTCTCCTTCCACTTTTACTGTTTTTCCTCCTTTTTTAGATGATTCTATTTCTTCAGAAAGACGTTTTCGTCCTCTTTTCTTAGGAGTACTTTTCAGATGTGCCTGTAAAATTATAAAAAAAATTTCAGGAGACTGACTTTAATTAAGAATAGTTTAATCATAACATTCTAATCTTCAACTTATAGATAAAAAAAACCTGTTTCAATAAAAGTAATTAAATCAGTATAAAAAATATGTATAATGAAATGAGATAAGAAATGTGACAGGTGAGAAAAGTATATTATGCAGCTTTGTCGTTTACATATGCAAATTATCTAATTCAATGAATCATGTGATAAGGAATTCAATAATAATAAATACAGTAGACTCCAATGTCCCAATCACAGCTGTCCAAAATGGGCATTATAAAAAATGGAAATAAATTTTAAAATCTGCTAAGTTATGCAAAATATAAATACACATGTACTTATAACTGTTTATACTATTTTTATGATGGAGCCAAGCAGACTTAAAAGACAAATGTAATTTCAATTACTGATAAATGGAATTAAGCATTACATACAGCTGAATCTATAAAAAGTGTAGCTGTTCATTATTAATGTATATTAAATATTAGGTTTGTTTTAGCAGCAGTTGAAAACTGTTTGGAAACTATCAGAAATGTCCGTCCAACTATTTATTGCTTCAAATTCAATGGTAACGCGTTCTCAACTTAACTGGTCGAATATTTCTGACAGTTTCCAAACTGTTTTCAACTGCTGCAAAAACAAACCTATTATATAGTTGGATTGTACATGTATTTGATTCTTACATATTTCAATGCATTTTTCTATTGCTTATTACATAATATGAGTCTATTGTATAATAAATATGTTATGTATTAATTCAGAGCCTGTATTTTTTGAGACCCAGTTAAATACTTTATTTCAAGTTAGTCAGAATAAAAAATTGACAAGTCTAACGTAACCTGTATTCAAAACACTAGTGCTTCACTTCACTATCATTTTCTGAAGGTAAAATTAAAACTATAAATTTGTATATCATAATTCCTATTTTTCTTTAGTAGATATTCTTAAAATATTATTTTTTAAATGCATAGTACTCGAGTGCTACGACTTGTAGCAGGTATAATTATTTTCTACTTTAAACATGTTTCTTTAATTATAATTTAACTGGTACAATAACTATTATAAATTAACTGAAATATACCACAATTTTGGAAAATCAAGATGGCATCTGTAGGTGAACTAAGACAAAATTAGTATATAGTAAAAAAACATACTGTATAAATAATAAAATTAATGCAAATTTTTCTTTGAATAAAAAGGAATTTGTCTTTAAAAAAGTATTAAGGTATGTTGTATATTATCAAATTATGTAAAGAAAAAATCCATTTTCGAATACTCGTGAATAAAGGTTTTCATAAATTAAAACCTCATATTTTCTAAAAGAACTTACCCGTGTGATGTCCATGGCTTGAACAGTAATAAATACACCTTAAAAATACTTTAAAAATGTCTATATGATACAAATTTGTCCCTAACACAAACCAATAGACAAATGTATGTGATTCTTCTTTATATAAACAATCTATGCCTTATCTTCAACTATTCGTAACCATTGAAGCTTACTTTCAAGTCAAATGTATGACTGCTTTCAGTTTCCAAGTCAAGTTGACAACTACTTTCATTATACATGTCCAGTAAGTGACCTTTATATATGGCTGATTTTAGTGTATATAGTGTAAAATAACTGACGTTAATTGATATACGGTATTAATATACAATTGATTAAGTCTTGCAAATAATGTGATAATTTATAAAAAAAAATCAATAATTTTAATTATACATATTGGGTCTGTTTTAATTCTGACAAATCATACATTGAGAGTAAATGGCACATATTAACATGTTTAACACTATTGAGATTTTTAGTGAAAACGATACTATTATAGATATTTGAATTCGCATTAAATATGACAAGAAAATTACATACCTTATCCTCAACTATATGCAGTTAAAACATCAATTTGACAAGTTTGCAAGCAATAGGTAATTTGAATAACTTGTGAATGAATTGGGCTATTTTAATAGAAGTTATAAGATTCTTCAAGTTCAAGATTTTTATACAGTAAGTATTTTACATTTAGCATAAGAGTCGTACAGAGAAAAAAAGATGAATATCCAATATATGTCATTTGTAAATAAATATATGTAACCATGCCTGAGCGGCTACTGTTTTTGTGAAAACAATCATACTGGCAAAAATAAATGAGGCTTGAAAGATATAGCATACTTAAAATTTACGTTACAGGGAAATAATTTATATATTATTTATAGATACATATAATTTAATAAAAAAAATAACTATAAAGAGGTATGTAGTCTTTGAAACTTAAACTCATCTTTTTTCTCCTGTATCTTTCATATATATTTTTAATTAGAATTTTAAACTTACAGTAGAAGCATGGTTGAAGGATTTCAATCAATAGCCATTTGGTTTATTGAACAAAATATGTATATAATTATTATTAAAAGCAGTTAACAATTCTAACCTTAGTTTCTTTAACAAAGTTAATATTCAAGTACAACAGTATGTACCGTAATTATTTTATATTTAGCAATTACAAAATTTCCAAAACTGTGGTTATACTGACATAAAATAGATGAACGATCTAAATAGCTTATAAGTTTTAATTCCAAATTATATAGCTATATTTTAGTTTTTAGAATCTTTCTATTTACAATTAACTATATGTTCCTTTCACATAGTTCTTACTTTGCAACTCTGAATTGTACGTTTCGTTACTTGTATTTTTGCTATTCAAAAAATCATCTTACAAAAAATCAATAAAACTACGAAAAATTACTAAATGTGAAAATTGATTACTGAAAAGCAAATATGTATTTGTAAAATTAATCTATAGCAAGTGATTAATGTCGTTTATGAATAATATTAAAATGAGTAGCAATATAAATAATTATTTCAAAAACTTCTTAGTTTTTAATTTTCAATCCAGATTTGTTTGTTTTCTGTTAAAAATCATCTTACCAAAAATCAAAAATAAGAAAAATTGCCAAATATGAAAATTGATTATTGAAAAGCAATAACATATTTGTAAATTAATCTATAGCAAGTAATCAATGTTGTTTACAAATTAATATCAAATACAATGATTTAAAAAACTTACGTCAAAATCGATTAGCACAGCTTCCCTTTCAGGTTCCCTTGAGGCCTGCATAAGTTTCCATAAAGCAAAAGTTTCATCTAAGTAAACTTCTAACAAATCACCTTCCATAAGCAGTTCTTCTAACTGTTTTTTCACTTCCACATTAATATCTAATATGTAATCTTCTCCGTCGCCAACTTTCGGAAGATGTAAAGAATAAGCGTGTTCTCCCATACGGTCATCAGAATCTTTGGATTCTCTGGAAGCATCATCCGAATCATTAATGCCACTGTCACAAGTTACACCTTCTTCTGTTACACCACTGTACGGAGTTATCTCTTGAACTCTCTGATGTAATTCTGGATTCTTTGATGCTCTTTTTAATTCTGTTGAGATAATCTTTTCAGTTCTTTGTCTAGCTGCAGCTTCATTATACTTTTGACTAAACATAGCTAATTTGTTCTTTGCCTTTTCAAGTTCTGGGTGTTGTAATAACTGCCTAGCCCTGTCTTGCCAATTCATAGCACGTTCAGTAAGACACTGCAGAGCTTCACCTTCTGGAACTCGTACATATAACTTTTGCAGTGACATTAGTAATCCTAATATAACATCTAAACGAGGGCGTTTCGTGCGTTGGCAATTTGGGCACAGGAATTTGCAATCTTTAAAACCCAAATGCAGTGCTATATTTGTGAAATTTCCTTTGTACTTTGTTGTTGCAACTTTTGGAAGTTGTGTGCAGGTTGCGTGGAACCAGTCTTTACATAATTCACATTGCATCATGACTCCAAAGAGACCTCTTCCACAAACGCAGAATGTATGCCCTTCACTGGGGTCTAAACTTTTTGCCATATTTGCAGTACGTAATTTTTTTATCATAGCCATTTCTGCATCTTCTGCATCTTTGAATACAGCTACCACAGCAGCTGGATCCATCGCATTTGTTAGGGATATTGGATTAGTGTCATCTTCTGTACTTTTGGTTTTCTTATTGTTTTTCACAGAATTAGGAAGTGTAGTTCTAGGTGACAATGCATCCATAAGAGAACAATTCGAATTTTTCCTCAGAAATGCTCGACTAGTCTTTTCTTTCCAACCAGTTGCTAAAGTAAGATAGTCATTCATTCTATCAACTTCCACAAGATGGAGGGCTAGAGACTTGCCTTTCTTGATCAGTTCCTCCATGGCACTAAAATATGGATAATATTCCGCAGAATTCATTTCTTCCAGCAATCTTAACCAATCTCTTGCCTTCTTCATCGAATCATACAAATGACCTTCGCTAGGTAAAAAACAAGAAATTTTAGATGCTTCTTTTAGTAATTTATCTACTTGGATCAATACATTATTGTCTTCAGATTTCAGAACTTCATTAGCTTGTTCTTCCCATTCTTCACTTGTCTGAAGAATACCTTGGAGTTTTGATAATTCTTCTTCCATTTCAGCATGAGGTGGTATCATAGTTCCTTCACGTATGAGGTCTTTTATGGCATCAAGACCCATAACGTTTGTTTTATTCCTGTATGCTTCAACATCACGAAGCCATTGCACTTGCTTCAGTCGAGTTGCAATAAGACGCAGGTTGGGTAATTCTATACAGAGTCCATTTCCATGAACATTACAGGCTTCCAGTTCACCGATGGAACACTCAGATAAAGCCAGAGATAATAAGTGTACACTTTTTTCTTCAAACCTCCTCGTCTGCTGAAGTAGTTCCCTAATACTTTTCGCCTCTTCCAAAATACAAGCTAAACTATCAATTTCCTCACAAAATAAAGTTAGTTCTTCCACAGTTAACTTGTATTTGGTATCGTTAGAGTTTCTTGTACGAGTCCGCATTTTATTT